>CM031621.1:40990778-41020778 GCA_018398815.1 Conus ventricosus | reverse complement strand
CACACGCATATGCACGCACACACGCACACACACATATGCACACACACATATGCACTCGCGCGCATGACCCTCCCCAAAGCGTGTCGTGTGTTCTCTTTCTATAAGGTTCGATGTTCATTCTCCCTGTTTCTACAAGGTTCTGTTTCTGACCTCCACCCAGTGTCTCATATTCTCTTTCTACAAGGTGTTTCTGACCGCCCCCCCCCCCCCCCCCCCCCCCCCCCCACACACACACAGTGTTTCATGATCTCTTCTGTAAAATTCTGTTTCCGACTTCTCCCCACAGTGTTTCATGTTCTCTTTCTGTAAGGTTCGATGTTCATTCTCCCTGTTTCTACAAGGTTCTGTTTCTGACCTCTACCCACGGTGTTTCATGTTCTCTTTCTGTAAGGTTCGATGTTCATTCTCCCTGTTTCTACAAGGTTCTGTTTCTGACCTCTACCCACGGTGTTTCATGTTCTCATTCTATAAAGTTCTGTATCTGACTTTTTCCCCACAGTCTCGGGTTCTCTTTCTATAACGTTCGATGTCTCCTCTCCCTGCCCCTGCAGGGTTTCTTATCTTTTTTGTGTGTGGTAAGGTTCCGTGTCTCTTTAATTCCCCAGAGGGTTTCGTGTACGCTTTCTGCATGGTTGGTGGAGGGATGGGGGGTTGTCCCTCCCCTACATGGTTTCATGTTCCCTTTTAAGGTTCTGTGCCTATTATCCCCTCTGCAAGGTTTCGTGTTGTTTTTGCTATAAGGCTCGATATCTCTTCTCCCCCCACCCCCCTTTAGAGTTTCACGTCCTGTTCTTTCAGGTTGTGTGTACCCCCTCCGCCCCCCCCCCCCACCCCCCTGCAATTTTCGTGTCTGCTTTCTATAGGAATTGGTCTCTTTTACTCCCAACCCATGGGGTTTCATGTTCTTTTTCAATGAAGTTTGGTGTATTGTTCCCTCACCCCCACCCCTTCTCATTTGTTTTCATATTCTCTTTCTGTAAATTTCGATGTTGGTTTCCCCATGACAGTGTCTTTGTCTGTAGGATTCGGTGTCCCCCCTCCCCACCCACTCCCCCCATCATGTTTCGTGTGTTCATTCTACAAGCATCAGTGTCGCCTCCCTCCCCCCCCCCCCCTTTTGTTACATGGTTTCATGTCCTTTTTTTTTATAAGGTTCGTAGTCTACCCACCCACCCCACCACCAGGTTTTGATAACTTTCTACAAAGGTTCTGTGTCCTCCCCCCCCCCCCCCCTCTCTCCTCTCTCTCTTGGAGACGATGGTCACTCCACCCCCTCTCCCAAACAGGTTTTTATGTCCTTTTTACAAGTACCGTGTCCCCCAGCCCCCGCTCTTTTTTTCCGGCTTCCGTGTCCCCTTTCTTTAAGGGTCAGTGTCTCTCCCCCACCTCCCCCACAGTGTTTCGTATTCTGGTTGTGTCTTCTATCGAAAAGGTAGGGACTCTCTCCACCGCACTCCACAGGGTTTCATATTGTCTTTCCGTCAGGTTCGGGTTTCGAGTTTCTTTTCTGTGAAGGTTCGATGTCTTTCCCCTTTCTGTAAAGGTTCGATGTCTTTCCCCTTTCTGTAAAGGTTCGATGCCTTTCCCCTTTCTGTAAAGGTTCGATGGCTTTCCCCTTTCTGTAAATGTTCGATGTCTTTCCCCTTTCGTCCACTCTAGGTGTCGAGTCCTCTTTCTGTAAAGGTTCGATGCCTTTCCCCTTTCTGTAAATGTTCGATGTCTTTCCCCTTTCGTCCACTCTAGGTGTCGAGTCCTCTTTCTTTAAAGGTTCGATGTCTTTCCCCTTTCGTCCACTCTAGGTGTCGAGTCCCCTTTCTGTAAAGGTTCGATGCCTTTCCCCTTTCTGTAAAGGTTCGATGTCTTTCCCCTTTCTGTAAATGTTCGATGTCTTTCCCCTTTCGTCCACTCTAGGTTTGGAGTCCTCTTTCTGTATAGGTTCGATGTCTTTCCCCTTTCGTCCACTCCAGGTTTGGAGTCCCCTTTCTGTAAAGGTTCGATGTCTTTCCCCTTTCTGTAAAGGTTCGATGTCTTTCCCCTTTCTGTAAAGGTTCGATGTCTTTCCCCTTTCTGTAAAGGTTCGATGTCTTCCCCTTTCGTCCACTCTAGGTTGTCTTTCCCCTTTCTGTAAAGATTCTATGTCTTTCCCCTTTCTCTAAAGGTTCGATGTCTTTCCCCTTTCTGTAAAAGTTCGATGTCTTTCCCTTTCTGTAAAGGTTCGATGTCTTTCCCCTTTCTGTAAAGGTTCGATGTCTTTCCCCTTTCTGTAAATGTTCGATGTCTTTCCCACGCCCTCCGCCGTCTGGGGTTTCCGTTCCCTTTTTGTTGATGAGGTTCATTGTGTCCCCCTACATTCTTCCGCGTTCCCACCCACCCACCCCCGTCCCACCCCACCCCACCGGCTTTACTTATCCTTTTCTAATAGGTTTGGTCATCTCTCCCGCACCCCGCACGGGTTTCAAGTCTTGTAGCTGCTAGGCTCGTTACTTTTCCCTCCACCCTCCCACACCTGCGGTTTTTGCAGTCCTTTTTTGTACAAAGTTCGGTGTATTTCGATTCGTTCTTTTATAAGGTTAGCTGTATCCCCTCCCCCCACTTCCCAGCGGGTTTTGAGACCTTTCTTTAAGATTCGTTGCCTTTCCCCTGGCCCCCGCATCTCTGGGTTTCGAATCCTCTTCACACAAGTTTCAGGTCTCATTCCTTGCTAACCCCCTCCATTTTGGGTTTCGTGTCATCTTTTTAGAAGGCTCGCCGTCTTCTCCACACCCGCCTCCCTTCCAGTGTTTTTGCTCTTTCTGGGCGGTTCGCTCTCTCTTTCCTCCAAGAGGGTTTCGTGTCCTCTTCATATAAGGTTCGATTCTGACCCACCGCAACCCTCCTCAACAGAGTTTCGTTTTTTTCTACGGGGTTTAGTATCTCCCACCCCCACCCCCATCCCCACCTCGTCCACAGAGTTTCGCGTTCTTCTGCAGTGGTTACGTTCTCCTTTTCTTTTCATTTTCTCTCCTCTTTCGCACACAGTGTCGTTTTCCCTTCAACGTGTCGTGTCCTCACGACCCTAGAGCTTTCTCATGGGATTTGCTGTCATTTTAAGGGTCGGTGCCGCCCTTTCAGGTTTGCTTCTCTCTTTGCACTGACCTTAGTGTCGGCTTTCCATCTGGTTTAGCATTTGCCTTCAGCGGGTTTTGTGTCTTTTTATACAGTTTAGTGTCCTCTTTTCGTAGACCTTATCTTCTACCATTGTTCGGATTGGAGTCGTCTTTTCATAGGGCGTTTGTCTTCTCCTTGATGTGTCATACGTTCATATGGTTTGGGGTTTTGTTTGTGTTGAATCTAATGTCCTCCTTTCAACACGGTTCAGTGTTCTTTTTCTAAGGGTATGGCATCGTCCTTTCGTGGAGCATAGTGTCTTCTTTTGGCAGCCTTTAGTGTCCTTTCTGCTGTTTAGTGTTTTTTTTTATAGGGTTCTGGATCCTCCTTTCGTGTAGTTCAATGTTTTCTTTTTTTCTAAGAGTTTTTGGTCTCCGTTGTTGCAGTTTGTTGTCCTCTTATTAAAACGTTTTAGCGTGTTTTTCCCCACATGGCGCATTATGCTCTGTCATCACACGGGTCTTGAGCAATCTTCTTTTAAATGTTTTCTTCCTCTGAACCGGCTGTTCGGTGTAGGATATAGATTAGATTTAGTTCATGAGATTTAGAATGTCATTCTTTCCCATTGTTTAGTGCCTTATTTTTGTAGTTTTTTTTAGTGTTAGGGATGCGTGCGTGCGTGCGTGTGTGCGTGTGTGTGTGTGTGTGTGTGTGTGTTCAAGTCCCTCATGCCCCAAAAGGTGTCACAGGATTAAATTCTGTGTGTGGTGCGTGTGTGTGTGTGTGCGTGCGTGCGTGCGTGCGTGTGTGTGTGTGTGTGTGTGTGTGTGTGTGGGTGTGCGTGCGCGCGCGTGTGTGTGTGTGTGCGCTTCCCATCTGCAGAGAGAAGAAGCGGACAGCTGTGCGAGGACAGTGGTGACGCTGGCTGTACCATGCCGAGCTGAGGTACAGAACTTTAAGCCGGATGGCTCGGTGGTGCGCCAGGTGCCCTGTGGATCTTCAGAGATCACCACATTCCTCTCGGGGAGAGTGGGTGCGACGGCTAGACCAGAAGACGGTTAGTCCAGGGCTACACGGCAGAGAGGACAAGGTAACACACCATCTTCAAGTGGTGAAGACTATCGGCTATCTCTAGAACAGTTACATTCTCGTTAGGATCAAAGAAAAGAAGCGGAAATGGTTGTGGACGTTGAAATCTCGCTAGTTTGGCGAACACAGCAGTAAATACTGTACAGACACGCATGGATGAATATAATGGGAATGTTGATTGACCCTGAGCTCTTGCTTTCTTCTTTTGTTCTATACAGGCTATTTTCACCCTGCATTTCACCAAATGAACCTTTTATTTGGATAAAATGCGTGACAAAAGTTGTAATGGACAGTGGCACTGTGCTTTCCTCTCCACCACCTTCCCATTGCTGCTCTTTCCTCCGACAAACACATAAACACATACATGCATGCGCAACATGTGCTCTCTGTCTCTCACCCCTTCCTCCCTCCCTCTCTAACACACACACACACGCATAAAAACGCGCGCACACACACACACACACACACACACACACACACACACACACCACACACACTCTTTCACGCGCACTCTCTCTCACTCTTTCTCTTTTCCATATGCGCGTGCACGCACGCACGCATACACACACGCACAATATTTTGTGATGAAGCAATTCTGCACGAGCATTCTCCCTTGGAGAGTGTCATGGCAGTCATAGTGCCACAGTCCCCCGGGCACTTGCCGACACTGACATCATCTCCCTGGAGAGCGTGTCATGGCAGTCATAGTGCCACAGTTCCCGGGCACTTGCCGACACTGACATCTTTTCCCCTGGAGAGAGTGTCATGGCAGTCATAGTGCCACAGTCCCCGGGCACTTGCCGACACTGACATCTTTTCCCCTGGAGAGCGTGTCATGGCAGTCATAGTGCCACAGTTCCCGGGCACTTGCCGACACTGACATCTTTTCCCCTGGAGAGCGTGTCATGGCAGTCATAGTGCCACAGTTCCCGGGCATTTGCCGACACTGACATCTTTTCCCCTGGAGAGAGTGTCATGGCAGTCATAGTGCCACAGTTCCCGGCACTTTCGACACTGACATCTTTTCCCCTGGAGAGCGTGTCATGGCAGTCATAGTGCCACAGTTCCCGGGCACTTGCCGACACTGACATCTTTTCCCCTGGAGAGCGTGTCATGGCAGTCATAGTGGCACAGTCCCCGGGCACTTGCCGACACTGATATCTCCCCTGGAGAGCGTGTCATGGCAGTCATAGTGCCACAGTTCCTGGGCACTTGCCGACACTGACATCTTTAACCCTGGAGAGTGTCATGGCAGTCATAGTGCCACAGTACCCCGGGCACTTGCCGACACTGACATCTTTTCCCCTGGAGTGTCATGGCAGTCATAGTGCCACAGTTCCCGGGCACTTGCCGACACTGACATCTTTTCCCCTGGAGAGAGTGTCATGGCATTCACAGTGCCACAGTTCCCGGGCACTTGCCGACACTGACATCTTTTCCCCTGGAGAGTGTGTCATGGCAGTCATAGTGCCACAGTTCCCGGCACTTGCCGACACTGACATCTTTTCCCCTGGAGAGTGTCATGGCAGTCATAGTGCCACAGTACCCGGGCACTTGCCGACACTGACATTTTTTCCACTGGAGAAAGCGTGTCATGCAGTCATAGTGCCACAGTCCCCGGGCACTTGCCGACACTGATATCTCCCCTGGAGAGCGTGTCATGGCAGTCATAGTGCCACAGTTCCCGGGCACTTGCCGGCACTGACATCTTTTCCCCTGGAGAGTGTCATGGCAGTCATAGTGCCACAGTTCCCGGGCACTTGCCGACACTGACATCTTTTCTCCTGGAGAGAGTGTCATGGCAGTCATAGTGCCACAGTTCCCGGGCACTTGCCGACACTGACATCTTTTCCCCTGGAGAGTGTGTCATGGCAGTCACAGTGCCACAGTTCCCGGGCACTTGCCGACACTGACATCTTTTCCCCTGGAGAGCGTGTCATGGCAGTCATAGTGCCACAGTTCCCGGCACTTGCCGACACTGACATCTTTTCCCCTGGAGAGTGTCATGGCAGTCACAGTGCCACAGTTCCCGGGCACTTGCCCGACACTGATATCTCCCCTGGAGAGTGTGTCATGGCAGTCATAGTGCCACAGTCCCCGGGCACTTGCCGACACTGACATCTCCCCTGGAGAGTGTGTCATGGCAGTCACAGTGCTACAGTCCCCGGGCACTTGCCGACACTGACATCTTTTCCCCTGGAGAGCGTGTCATGGCGGTCACAGTGCTACAGTTCCCGGCACTTGCCGACACTGACATCTTTTCCCCTGGAGTGTGTCACATGGCAGTCACAGTGCTACAGTTCCCGGGCACTTGCCGACACTGACATCTTTTCCCCTGGAGAGTGTGTCATGGCAGTCACAGTGCTACAGTCCCCGGGCACTTGCCGACACTGACATCTTTTCCTCTGGAGAGCGTCATGGCAGTCACAGTGCTACAGTTCCCGGGGACTTGCCGACACTGACATCTTTTCCCCTGGAGAGTGTGTCATGGCAGTCACAGTGCTACAGTTCCCGGGCACTTGCCGACACTGACATATTTCCCCTGGAGAGTGTCATGGCAGTCATAGTGCCACAGTTCCCGGGCACTTGCCGACACTGACATCTTGAGCTCAAACTCAGCACGTGGAGAGGGAACTGGATTTCAGACCATTCCGAGAGCAAGGCACGAAAGGTCCTATAATTCTACGTTTTTGTTTGTGGATGATACAGGTGCTGATATTGTGCAGCTCTGTTCTGGTGCGTTTTGTTCACAGCGACCTTTTTTCTTCGTGTTTAAAATGGAAAACTTGTACGTTTTGATATGGAAGTTGGTGAATTACTTTAAATGTTCACATAAAATATCTTGTTAACCAAAGTATTGTCTTATGGCCAGAGAAAAGAAGAAAAAAAAACTTATTAAAATCAGAGCAGTTTAGCTTGATTAAGTAGATAAGATTTTTTTTTTGCACAGAAAGTAAAGTGTTAAAGCGAAATACCAACGCATCTGTCAACAGGAGCAAGAACTGCTTCGTTGGCTGCGGAGAGGGGGACCCGGACACGTGACTTGCAGCGGACCACAAGCTTCACCAGCATATCGTCCAAAGCAGTGTTCATACCACCTGGTTCTTTGGAGGGGCTTGAGGTCTTTTGTATGGTGTTATCATCGCCCCCCTCCCCCCTTCAAGGACTCTGTGTCTTTTTCAGTCACGGGATTCAGTCACTTAGTTTACATACTTAGTGCCCCTTTCATTCAGAGTGTTCAGTATTTCTTCATTTGACAGGTTTTTGTGTGTTCTTTCCCAAGGTTAGTGTCCCCTTTATTCACTCGGTGTCTTATTTCTCGAGGTTTAGAATTGCGCTTTCTACAGAGTTTTTCTTTCACATGACCAGCATGTGTGCTCTGGGTTGTCATGTCGGTCTTCTGTGGAACAAGGATACGTCACACAGGGTACCAGAGGGAACATTTCTGGAAGGGCGTGAAAGACTGACTCAAAGTTTTGCAGCATATTGCATGATTCAGTGATCTGGAACATGGACGCGTGTTTTCAGATAAACTGGCTCTGGCAGCAGTGCTGTCGAGAAATGTTTTGGTCCTCCCGAAATGTTTCCTAGTGCGCACCTAGTATCTCCTGATCTGAGTATCCATAAATCCACAAAAGTCCGACATGACAATCACGAGTCAAGATGTGGATCTTTCCATAGCTGTTAATGTCTTGCGTTCATAAAGTTTCGTCCGTCAAACAGTAAGCAGTATTCTCCGTTCATAGGATTCAATACCGTCTAGTTTAACATTCTTTCATGGTTGTTTTTGAGGGATTGGCGTCATTTTTCATATGATTTTGTGTCTTCATTTTACAGGCGCTAGCATTCTCTTTCCGTTCGATGCGATGTCCTGTTTTCGTAGGCTTTAGTGCCCTCCTGTCATAGAGCTTAATGTCCTTTCTACAGTTTAGTTTCCAATTTTTCTAGGGTTAGTCTTCTTTCCCTCAGATTTAGCATCTATTGATATGGTTTGGTGTCATCTCGTTACAGGACGTAGTGGGATAAGCACCAAGCAGACAGGACGTCCTCCAATCAACACAGCCATGACGGTCAGTACCCGAAGTACGCGAACGCTTCGCCAGAGCCATTGTCAAGGCCGTATAGGACTGCCCGAAAGACCGCGCTTCATCAAGTTGGAACCACATCCGTGATGCCACCTACCAGTCCGCCTTGGACACCTTTGGGAAGAGAGTGAGGAAGAATAAAGCCTGTTTCAAATCAGAAATCATGCAGACAGGAGTCTGCCATTGCTGCCAAGCGAGCCGCAGGCCAAGATCACAAAGACAGTCCTCAAAGAACACGCTAGCCGCACTCCAAAAAGTTCGCAGCAACGCTCTGCGGATGGCCGGAAATGCGCCGGTGAGTACTGGCTGAACCTGTGCCGGGGTATTCATATCACCGCCGACTGCGGCAACATCCGCGCCATGTGCGAAGGCGTGAAGAAAGCGTTCGGCCTAGCGCCATCAAGATCGCTCCTCTAAAATCTAGATCGGGCGATCATCGACTGCAGCAAACAGATGGAGAGATGGGTGGAGCACTACCAGGAGCTGTACTTCAGGGAGAACTCGGACACCCACACAGCCTTCGAGAACACCACCCCCTGCCTGCCATGGAGGAGCTCGACGCCCCACCCACCATTGAGCAACTCGGCAAGGCATCGACACACCAGTCTGTGGTGAAGGTCAGGATAGCAACGGCATTACGCCAGAAGTCATCAAAGCCGGCAAGGAGAGTTCTATTCTCAAGTCGCCTCCATGAGCTTCTGCTGCAGTGTTGGTAGAAAGCGACCGTACCACAGGACATGCGCGATGCAAAAATCACGCTATACAAGAACAAATCGAGTCGCAGCGTCTGCACAATCGCGGAATATCCCTCCTCAGCATTGTTCTGGTAAAGCCTTCGCCTGCGTCGTCCTCAACAGGCTGCAGTTACTCGCCGAACGAGTGTATCCAGAGGCGCAGAGCTGCGAGGTCGACGATCATGTTCTCCCCGAGTCGGCTACAACAGATGTGCCGCATGCAGAGATGACCCTTGTTCATCGCCTTCATCGACCTGACCAAGGCGTTCGGCTCGGTTAGTAGGTCAGGCATCCTTCACCCTACTACATCGGATTGGATGTCCCCTCAAGTTCCTGAAGATGATCACGTCCTTCCCTGACAAGATGAATGACATTGTCTCGTACGATGGTTCATCTTCGGACCGCTTCCCAATCAAGAGCGGTGTCGAACATGGGTGCGTGCTCGCTCCGATACTCTTCGACGTCTTCCTTTCCCTGCGTTGCGTTACGCCTTCCGACAGTCTGAAGACGGCATCTTTATTCACACTGGGAGTAACGGAAGCCTCTTTAACTTGGCACGCCTCCGAATAAAGACGAAGGTGCAGAAAGTCCTCATCGGGGAGATGCTCTTCGCAGACAACACCGCCCTCACCGCCCACACCGAGGAATTGCTAAGGGCCTCATCACCTGCTTCGCTGATGCTTGCGCACCGTGTTCGCCTCTATCAGCTTGAAAAAAAATTCATAGGCCAAGAGGTTAGCAGCACTCCCCTTATCTCCATCGGCGATTACACCCTCGAAGTGGTCGACGACTTGGTTTAACTGGGCTCCACGATCTCCAGCAACCTCTGTCTGGACGCCGAGCTGAACGTGCGGATCGGCAAGGCAGCAACAGCGATGGCCCGTCTAGAGAAGAGAGTCTGGGATAACGCCATGCCAACGTCAATCACCAAGATGAAAGCGCACCAAGCCTGTTTTGTGAGCACTCTTCTCTACGGAAGCGAAGCACAGACCCTGTATTCTCGACAAGAACGCAGACTGAACGCCTTCCACCTACGCTGCCTCAGAAGACCCACGGGCATTACTTGGCAGGACCGCATCTCTGACACGGACGTCCTGGCCTAGGCAGGGATGCTTAGCATGTTCGCTATGCTGACACAGATACCCCTATGCTGGCTTGGCCACGTCTGCCGCTTGTACCACGGTCGCATCCCAATGGACATGCTGTACGGCGAGCTGGCTGCAGGCTTCAGACCCACATGACGGCCCGCCCTTCGCTACAGAAATGTGTGTAAGCGCGACGTGAGGGCCGGCGGGCCTCAACCCAGCAAACCTGGAGACAGCAGCTTCAGACTGGATCACTTCCAGTCCACCATCAAGGCCGGCATCAAGCAAGAGACCAGAGGAGAGAGACCCAGTGGGAAGAACAGAGGCGCCGCTGACGGCAAAGAATCGCGTCGGCACCAACAGACACTCATGACTGAGACTTCACCAGCAGCAACTGCAACAGAGTCTGGCGCTCGATGATCGGGCTCTTCAGCCACAGCAGACGCTGACAACTGACTGATCCACTGTGCAATACCATTGTCTCAAGACAGACGGATGTCATCATCGAGTGTGACGAGGCCCTATTCTCTCAATGGTTGGTGTCCCTTACTTTAGGGATGTATGGTCGTTTTTTGTAGGGTTATTGTACTGTTTTATTTATTTTATTTTATTTTTATTTTTTAATGCACATTTTATTACAAAACATAAGAACAAATTACAAGTAAGGAGTACAAAACGCAAAACGCATACTTATCGCAGTTAGAGAATTGCAACAACAGCAAAAGATTCATCATCATCATCTTCATCGACGTCTTCAACATCATTACCTTGCTACTACTGTGAATACTAATACCATCAATAGAACTACTACTACCACCACAACTACTACTGTTATTACTTCTACTATCAAAGTGATAACGGTCACTTAATAAACACTATGCGTTTTTTCTTAATCGTATCATAGGCGTATATAGACACTAATAACCACAAAGGGTAAACACAAAAAAGAATGATAGTTAAATAAATGAAAACAAAATAACTGAACCGAACAAATAAATTAATCCAACAGGGAAAACAAAGCAACTGACCGTTGTCATGTTATTTGGAAACCTTGCCAGAAAAAAAGCATTAATCCAATAAGAAAGAATATGGGAGCCACTGTGTAACGAACTTTGTGATGGACATTTGAAGACATGCAGCATACTTTTCTATTTCATATCTTGCTTTCAAATACACGATGAAAACTTGAAATAATGGCAAATCTTTTTCATATTTACATTTGTAACAGGATTAAGTCAAATATTTTATCTGATCTAAACTCATTGTCACAACCAAACAGAACAATATTTTCATTCAATAAGTTTCGCATTTTCTGTTCATTTCATTTTGAAATTCTTGCCAAAAAGTTTGAACATGAGGGCAGTACCAAAATGTTGAATATTTTCTGTTTCTCTCTTACAAAAAACATTTTTCTGAATTTTCAATGCCTATGTTTTTCAAAACAATATTGGTTGCTAGTATCCTATTATTAATTCTAACCTGAAACCATCTTAACTTAATATCTTTTATCTGTTGGATTTTCTGAAAAGTTTTAGCCCAATTAACGTCCTTCGCTAATCTTTCATTCCATTTATTGCAAAAAGTTGGCTCTAGAGTGTCTTGATTCAGTAGATCATAATAAAGTGAGGCTCCTCGTGAAACTGAACATATCACAGACATTAGTTTACTTGACTCACCTTCATAACATGTTATTTCTACTCCAGCTTCTCTCGAATACTTTTTCACAGCACTAATGTAACCGTTATATGTTATAAAATCTGTATTGATGTTATACCTATCAACAAAGGACTGGAAACTCGAAAAATCACCGTTTTCGTCTAAAAGATTCCGTATGCAGAATACACCATTTTCTATCCAGTTTTTATAAAATTTGGATCTGCCCCCAATCATCAAGTTCCTATTACAAAATAAAGGCTCTAAACAGAATTCGTCTGCAGTTTTGACACCAACAATCTCATCTGTTTCTTTATATGCTTTGAATACATCTCTCCAGAAATTATTTAACTTATCCTGCCTAGACAAATCGGCAACCAATTTATGAATAATTTCTGCCTTGTAATATAATGAGCAGAGTATTTTTTTCTTACTATGGTTACTTGATGAAAGTTTCCGAATCCAAGTTAACTTTAATGCGTTTATTTGCTTCCATATGTTTGGTATTCCTATACCCCATGCTGTATATTTTTACAGATATTTTTCGCTTAATTTTATCTCTTTTTTTACCCCATACAAACTTGAATGTAAATTTCTGAATTTCATCAATTTTGTAGTCTGGTGGGTTCGGTAGTAACATCCATAGATGGGTTAGTTTTGATAAGATCAGGGATTTAAGTACTGCTACTCTGCCGAGAGGTGTTATCGGCCTTTTAGCCAAGTTTTGTACAATGTTTTTATCTCTGCAAATTTTTCTTCGAGATTCATAGTTACACAATTTTTTAAATCACTCGTAAACCAGATACCCAAAATTTTAAATTTAGGGGGTTCCATTTGATATTTAAATGTTGCATATACTTAACGGGTGAGTTTCGTTTACTTCCTTACCATACTGCATTCGTTTTTTTCCGCATTTAGTAAGAGTCCAGATACTCTAACAAATTTTTCAAGAACCATAATCGATTCTTCGAATGATTTCCGATCGCCTTCTTGTAAAAGTTCACTATCATCTGCATACTGTGATATTTTATTCTCAGTATTAGCTATTTTAATTCCTTTTATGTCTTCATTTTGTCTAATCATGTTTGCTAAGATTTCAACACAAATAACAAATAAATATGGCGAGATTGGATCCCCTTGGCGACATCCTCTCTCAACAGGAAACCAACCAGCTAGTTTTCCATTAACTGAAACGGTTGACTTAATATTTGTGTAGAATGTTTTTATCCATTGACAGAAACTTGGACCAAATCCAAAGGCATGTAATACCTTAAACATGAAATCATAGCTTACACTGTCAAACGCTTTTTCAAAGTCTAAACAATAAAAGTATCCCAGTTTTTTTTTTATATAATCATATAATCAAGTATATCATAAATAAGACGAATGTTATCTCCCAAATATCTGTTTGGAATAAAACCAGTCTGGTCTTAATTGATAAGCGAAGCACACATTTTAATAATAATAATAATAATAATGAATACTTCTATAGCGCCTATTCTCGGCTAGAGACCAAGCTCTAAGCGCTTTACAATCAACACTCGTTTACACAATGGGCTGCCTACCAGGGTAGTGCCGACTGAAGAGCTGCCAGCCGGCGCTTTATTCAGTCGTTTCCCGTGTCATCCAGTCAGTATCGTTCAATATCGATCACTCATTTTCCTTACTTCCTTCATTCTTTCCATTTCTTACGCAGGGTGCATGCTATGTGTAACTTTCATCCATACCAACGGCCAAACTGGCCTACTCTTCCGAAAGTTGGTGATGGGATTTTACGTGTGTGCAAGATGTTATGCGTGCGTTCACACACGGAACCTCGGTTATAGTCTCATTCGAAGGTTGGCTATATATGTAGATCCTATTTTATACACGGTGTTCAAAAGCGGAATTGGTCTCCAAGTTTTGATTCGTTCTTTGGGCTTGTCAGCCTTTGGAATGCATACGATATAATACCTTCTTTTTGCGTCGAAGATAGTTCCTTTCTATCGAATCCATCGTTAAGCGCTCTTACAACATATGGACCAAGTTGTAACCAGAAACATTTGAAGAATTCTGCTGTGAAGCCATCGCTGCCAGGACTTTTCATATTACGCATGTGTTTAAGAGCAACACCGGCTTCTTCTAAAGTAATTTTGCCTTCCAAAGAATTTACCTGACTCTCGGTTAGTACTGGTAAATTATTTACTAAATCTAGAATTTCACAAGATTCAATATCTCTTTTATAATATATTTTTAAATTTTTTTTTAATAGAACTACTTATTAACTTCTTCGGCAATTTCATCACTATCACTTAAAATGGATCCAATATCCAGCGTAAGTTTCGTAATATTTTTACAAACGTAATTTCGCTTTTCAAGTCCACAAAAATAATTTATTTTTTCCCCTTCTGCGACCCATCTCGTCCTTGAACGCAGCAACACACCCTCCATCTTCTTTTCCCGAAGTGTAATCAACTCTTGTTTATAACTTTCAAGTTCACGTCTTTCTTCTTCAGGCAATACCACTTTCTTTTCAAGTAAAGAAATATTACTTTCCAGATGTTTCTGTTTTTCTGTGTCCTGTGAACAGAGGCGCCGCTGACGGCAAAGAATCGCGTCGGCAACAACAGACACTCATGACAGACTTCACCAGCAGCAACTGCAACAGAGTCTGGCGCTCGATGATCGGGCTATTCAGCCACAGCAGACGCTGAACTCTACAACTGACTGATCCACGGTGCAATACCATTGTCTCAAGACAGACGGATGCCGTCATCGGGGTGTGATGAGGCCCTATTCTCTCAATGGTTGGTGTCCCTTTCTTTAGGGATATATGGTCGTTTTTTGTAGGGTTATTGTACTGTTTTATGTTTTATTGTGTTCTGTCCATAGAGCTTTTAGCGAATTGTCATAAGGTTTACTTGTCTCTTCTTCCATCAGGTTTAGCATCCCCCGTTCGCGTAATTTAGCGTCATCTTCCTCCAAAGTGTTGGAGACAAAGCTTTTTCGTAATTTAGCGTCATCTTCTCCAAAGTGTTGGAGACAAAGCTCGTAATTTAGCGTCATATTCCTCCAAAGTGTTGGAGACAAAGCTTTTTCTTGGTGTTAATGTAACTTGTCAAGGAGTTTTGGTCTTAGTTTTCATTCACAGGATTGAGTATTCTTCAGGTTAAATGCCTTTCACTGGCTGTTAGTATCCACTTGCACACCACTTTGCTCGTGTGCAAATGAGCTGTTCACTGTGTCATATAGTGTGTTTATGTATGCAACATTATGTTCCAGTGTGTGTGCGCGCGCGAGTGTGCTGTGTGCGTGTGTGTGTGTTTGTGACTCGTGAACGCAGAATTGTGTGCGTGTCCTGCTCATATCAATTTTTTTAGATGTTGAATTAAAACTTGTAAAGCGCCCTGCAGCCTACATTGTTAGGATGGGGCGCTATAGAAATTGTCATTATTATTATTATTATTAACTTCGCTGTTTATGAACTAAAGGCTTTGGTGTCTTCTTTCGTTGATATACTTTATTCTTTCTCGTGGTTTGGTGACCTCCTTCAGAATTTAACCTAAATCTGTTCTTTCGGCAGGCCATAAAGAGTGACCACTCTCCGAGAATTACTATCAGCCTCTCAGAGAGCCATTGTGAAACGTCTTCCATGACAATTGCCTCACCAAGAACGTACACGTCTCGGGAAGGGATTCACATGACACCACCACCCAAGTGCTAAAATGACAACTGACGATGATGTAAGTGGAAATCTTGTACTTTGAAGCAGTTCTTATGCTGGTATTTGACTGGTAAGTTTTGTTCTTGCAATGTAGGTATCAGACAGGTAGGTAGCCAGATAGATGTAGTTAACAATAATTTGTTTGATTTCAGGACTGTAGGGTTTTTACTTGTTTTTTTCGAATGGTTTCTTGTAGACCTATCTCCCCTTTGTTATGCGTTGTGGAGCGGATCTCCAACTCTCTCTCCACTTCTCCTCCCTTCATCCCTGCATGTCCCCCCCCCCCCCCCCCACACACACACACACACCACCTCTCTATGCCTTGCCGCCTTTTTCCCGCCCAGTTTTTAACCGACGGCCCGAATCTGTTGCAGGGAACCTGGCCGTCAGTTCTTTGGTAACTTGATGCCGAGGAAATTTTTTTTACTCAACCGACAGAACATAACTGACTTCAACCTCGTATTCTGGAACAACAGGAAGAGGGGAAAAAAGAAAAGGGGGGGGGGGGGGGTTGTTAGAAAATTCCGATATTGATTTCAGTAACGGTGCAGAAATAAGATTTTCATTGCGGGCGAGAGATGGAGAGATGAGGCATTATGGAAGATTATTCCAAACCATGCGAAAGGGGGATGGTAAACCAGATGAAAGAGTGTGTAAAAATTAAATGAGGCGCGCGCACACGCACGCACGCACGCACGCGCGCACGCGCACGCACGCACACGCACGCACACGCACGCACATACACATAATCACCCCACAAACATCACCCCCCTCCACTCTACCGACACACAAGTGCACTCTAATTTTTTTGCTTTGCGAGTGAAGAGATTGTGAGCATACGCATAGGTAAACAATGATTAAAACATAAAACTACATTTTGTGAGAAGTATTTGCACAAGAATTCACTTAGAAATATTTGTTTACATCAACAGGGGCAAAGAACTCCTGCACCAACGGCCGTGGACAACGGAGACCAGAGGAGTGAACTCCAGGAATGCAGCCTGGTGCTAGGATAGTTGGCACGGTGGCCGTGTACTGAAATCTTTTCCTCTTTTTTTTTCTGATTCCTTCTGCTGCACTCTACAGCACAGCCCCCAGTTTTTCATACTTTTGTTGTTTCGTATACCTAGAATCTTTTTTTTTTTTTTTTTTTTTTTAAGAGTTCAGTCACTGGTTCTGTGAAGAAGTTCACTGTGTGCTTTTCGAATGGTTTGTCTTCATTTCCTGAGGATTCGGTGTCTTCTTCCTTCAGTGTCTGTCTTTTGTTTCAGTTGTTTTGTTTCCTTCATTAAATGGGCTTAGTGTCTTTGTCAGGGTTTGTCTTCTTGATTCACAAAATTCAGCGTTTTCTCTCCCCGGTTTTGAGCGTCTTTCTAACGTTTAGTGTCGGTCGTTCACATGCTTGGTGTAGTTGCTCTGGTTTCTTCTGTCATTGTTCTGTGGTACAAGGACACAAAGCAGGGGGTACCAGAGGAAATATTTTCTGGAAGAGCATGAATAGTCGACTCCGCTACGTAGCAGGTCTCCTATTTCAGGGATCTGGAACATGGACGCATGTTTTTCAGATCATCTGGGACCGAGCTGCAGAAGTGTTGAAGTCCGTAGAACTCTTCCAGTAATATTCCCTAGTGCGCACCTGGTACCCCCTGATCTGAGTGTCCTTTGATACACAGAACCTCTGTGGCAGCGTTAACATGTGGATCCTTTCATATATTCTGCTGCCCTTCTTAAAGTACAGTTTGGTGTCATCTTTCAAATAGTGTTTAGTGTTTTCTTTTATAGGCATTAATATGCTCTTGGTTAATGTTCTTTTCATAGGTTGAGTAGTAATCTTTTTTAATGTAGCGACTTTACTGTTCTCTTCCCTCAAAGGTTCAGTCTCCTTTCACGGCAATTGGTTACACTTTGCTCACAGTGTAGTTTCACATTTTTGTAGGGCTTGGTGTAATTTTTTCCCAGAGGTTTTAGCGCCCTTTCACATGGCATATTCTTGGAGTTTAGTTTCCTCTTTTCACCAGGTTTCGCGTCCTTTTATGTCGTCCAGTGTCCTTTTTTAAAGGTTTTAACGGTCTCGGTTTATAGCTTTCCTCTTTAAGTTTAGAATCTTTACTCTACAGGGTCTACAATCTGTTGTCATAGTGTTTGATTTCCTCATCTTCTGGTTGGCTTTAATGTCCGCCTCTGATATAGTTTAGTGTCAGTGGCAAGTGGAGGAGACGGCACAGCGTGTCTACAAGAACGCCCAAGCCATGCCGACCCGAGAGACGGAACCCGGCCAGAGGGGCGGCGATGTGCCGGTGGCTATTGGGTGCCTTGGGGTTCTCCAAAGGACGCCCCAATTCCTCTGACGGGTCTGCCAATGAGACGGCGACAAGAAGAATCGTTGTGGGCTTCAAACCAGACTGTACAGGCTACAACACCGCCTCCAGTGGTAAATTCTAATAGTTTTTTTTTAAAAACAGTTACGTTTTCAATGGGATCAAGTGATAAGGGGTGGAAGAGAATCGTCCCACGTTGAAATCGGTTGGTTTTCAAGAGTGGTGCAAGAAACATTTTACATATATAAACGGGCATAAAATGGGGAAATTGCTTGGCTCCAAGCTTCCATTTTCCTCTTTTTTTCTGTTAAGAGTGTCGGCACTCTGTATTTCACAAAAAGAAACTTTTCTGGTAAAATCGGTGACTAATTTCAAGGGAACCCTGAAAACATACTTTCTCCTCCCCCCCCCCCCCCCCCCCCCCCGCCCGTTGAGACTTTACAGTGGACAGGTTTTTAACAAAACTTGGGTGGGTTTTAAGATGTATTTTAAAGAGCTGTGTAAATGAATGACTTGTGAGTTGACTTCAACGCAGTGACAACCCTGATATGGCCCTTTGCGGTCGGCTAGGCTATAAGCAACAGTACCTTACCTTGCCCCGCCCCCCCCCCCCCCCCCCCATCTTCCCCTTGCTGCCCCCTCTCCTTGAATTTGCTCCCACTACTAGCATGTGTATGCATGTAGATACACGCGCACTTAAGCACACATACAAACATACACAACGCACGCACGCACACACTCGCTCACACACACGCACACACGCACGACACCACGCACCGCGCGCACACAACACACACACACCACCACCGCACCCACGCTCACGCATTCACGAAGCAGGTCTGCCATGAACATCTCTACAGAATACCCGTACTCCAGTCACCAGCCCAAAGTCCCCATTAACTTGCCCATTCCGATGACTGGGGCACTCGCCCACTAAAGTCTGTCTGTAGAGAGGGAATCGCAGTTCAGGCGACTTCAAAGAGCAAGTCGCAGAATTTGCTGAAATGTAATTTTGTAATGATCAAAGGTGATGGGAATCACGAGAGTGTCATTGAGATCGATTCTTGTCTCAGACTCCGACACAGGGATGTTTGATAGTCATTAGTGGCATCTACCGATCTTAGACGGATGAGCAACACATGTAGAACTACTCGGTAAGTTTGATATGACCCCCCACCCCCCACGTTACTTCTGTTCTCTTCACGTGAAATGAATCGTGACTGTGCTTTCAGACATTCCATTCGGACCCATGGCACTCTCAACGTTGGACAGGTGCCGGCCGGGGCCGAGTCTCCCACCAATAAAGGCCGCTGATGGGATTCGACCGTCCAGCCCGCTGCCGTACGTCCGAGACACTAACTGCCGCACTATGATGACTGGTCGGTTGCATGAAGGTTTTTAAAGATATTTTTCAGGATTTTCTCCTTGAAAGTAGTTACTAGAGGTGAAGGGATATATCACGACTCGTGCGTATCCATTATCTTACTTTGGAGACCAGCTTATCCTAAACATTAAATACAAATATCAAATCAAATGAACATCTCAACCGTACCAACAAAAACATACACATTCTCTGAATTTTGCATCAACATTGTCAATTGTCTCCTCGGATCAAAGAATTTTCTTAACATCTTGCAGCCTTGGTATGGTTTTTTTCTTAAAAGAAAAGGAGGCATATGTGTTTCTTCGCCCCTGCAGATTTTGACAAAAGTACTGTATATTTCAGGACTGCTTGAAGAGCCACGCATGTGCCTGGAATGCTGGTAAAGGGTTCGTTCAGCATTTGGACTGGAACCATGACGTCAGTCGACATGGCGGCTCGTTCATTGGCGTTCATCGGTTTTTAGGCACGCAGTTGGTAGCGAGGTAGGAAAGACCGTGTTGAACACGAGGGTCAGCTCTCTCTCTCTCTCTCTCTCTCTCTCTCTCTCTCTCTCATTCCAAGATGGAAGATATGAAATATTCCTGGCTGTAGGTTTAGTCCTGGAGGCACTGTAGATGACTTGGGTCTGTGTACAGATGGTGTGAGATAAAATGATTAACTTTATATTCCATTGTACAGCTTATAATGATACCAGAGAGAAGTCTAACCTTTCAACATTTTTGCTACAAAAAATTATAACCTTTATAGTTATCCTCTGAAGATAAGTCAATGTCTCTTCTGGCTAGGTACGTTGCAGAGGCATCTTGTGTCGGAGAAAAATGTTCGGTAACAACTACTAGTCTTTAAGGTGTTTTTTTTTTTCATGTACCTTACGCAGCTTCATGACCTTATTTAAAACGTTTTCGTTCTCTTCACTGTCATGAATAATAGTGAAATAAATGGTGAAATAGGCGTTCATGACTTAATGTGGTCTAGCGGAAACGATTTATTTCAGAGAATAATTATGTGTGCCTGTTTATGGCGTTTGTATATAAATGATAATGTTAAGAAAATTACATGGTCATTATGAATGATGAAAACGTACGTAAGTTTCCTTTTTGTGAGACATGGTTTCGAGTCCTAACATTAATACCAACGTTTTCAGTTATAATTTTTTGCTTATTTGCGTTACTTTTTTTCGGCGCTGCAAGTATAAATGGACACCCCCTTGACAAAGACTGTGTGTAGGCCATTGTCAATAAAAACGTGTCTGAAGCGTCTCTTCTCCACAAACACCAAGCAAGCAAGCAAGCAAGCAAGCAAGCGCGCGCGCGCGCGCGCGCGCACACACACGCACACGCACACACACGCACGCACAGTTTTTCATCTAACAAAACACAATGCAACTGATCTGAACTGAGAGAGTTGGAGAAAAAGGTTCAATTCTATAGAGATCCGGGATGGCAGTTGCAAGAACAGTGCTCCAATAAGACTCGTGGCCAGAGGACCGAAGGGAAAAGGCGGTGGGGGATAAGGCTGGAGGCGGGATGGGAGCCGCAATAGCTCAGTTGGTAGAGCGCCGGATTCGTAATCTTGGTGATCCTGGGGTTCCGGGTTCGAACCTCCGCCGGGGCGTTTCGGTACAGGGGGATTTTTTCCCTCGGAGTTAACATTGGTTCTGACTCCATTTTCCACACAGTCCTTCGAATGAGACTATAAACCGAGGTTCCGTGTGTGAACGCACGCATAACATCTTGCACACACGTAAAATCCCACCACCAACTTTCGGAAGAGTAGGCCAGTTTGGCCGTTGGTATGGATGACACGTTATACATAGCATGCACCCTGCGTGAGAAATGGAAAGAATGAAGGAAGTAAGGAAAATGAGTGATCGATATTGAACGACACTGACTGGATGACACGGGAAACGACTGAATGAAGCGCCAGCTGGCAGCTCTTCAGTCGGCACTACCCAGGTAGGCAGCCGTTGTGTAAACGAGTGTTGATTGTAAAGCGCTTAGAGCTTGGCCTCTAGCCGAGAATAGGCGCTATATAAGTATTCATTATTATTATTGTTGAACATTTTTTAGTTTTGTTTTGCATCCATGCAGCATATGCATGCGTCGATTCTATTCCATGGCGTAAAGTGTTAAGAATTTTATGAAAATACCACTGAAACACATTTGTCAAAATGACCGTTTCCCCCCAGAGCTTGAACTGGATTCGAATGCCTACTATCCTCTCGCCTAAACACCCTCCACACACACACACACACACACACACACACAACACACACACACCACACACACACACAACGGTGAGAGGCTGAGAAACTTTGATCTTTTTATTTTAATGAAGTCGCTGGCTTTCCATGCATTGCTAAATGTTCTTCCACCGAATGTCCAATGGACCACTTCGTTGATGGCAGTCTCTGACTTAAGCCGTGTAAAACTGAACATGGAGCGTAAAAGGATACTGCACTATGTTTTCTAAGGAAAGATTGTTGAGACCTTTTATGTTCATATGGTATAATATTAACCTAAATATTGTTGTAGATTGCAAGATAACAGAACACAGATACTCTGTAAAATCAAAATCGTTTCGCTGAATTTTAGTGAGTCGGAATCATTTGCGCAGAAGTCAATGTTCACAGAAAATATCGATGTTTTTGTCACCAGGGGCAAGGCACTCGCGCATGACCGTGGAAAACGGAGCAGCAAGAATCAACTCGGAAGGCAACAGAATACAAGGAGAGTGGTGGCGAGCTTTTATTGACATTTTATTTTTACATTATTTTTTCCAGTTTGCCCATCTTCTGAGCCACTTCAGTGGCATTGCACCCACACTGCTCAGTCTGACACAGACGCAGCCGCAGCTCCGGCAATCCACAGGGAGCGATCAATGTCATGCCGTCAAGTGGCAACCCATAGGAGAAGACGCTGCACTGCTGCCGAGTCACTTCGTGGTGTTCAGTGGTGCCTGTGCTGATCCCAACATACGCAGGACACCACCTACTAATCCCCCTACTGACAATAATTGCTTAGTCGCGGAGCCGGCGTGAGTGAGCTCTCCCTCCGGAGGGCGCCACCACGTTCGTCCAACGACATTCCCATGACTCGCCGGTACCCCCGTCCGAATCAAACCAAGACCACAGACGTGGAGAGGACATCAAAACTGAGGTCACCATGAGAGTAGCGCGTGAAGGGCTAGAGAATTGAGACTTTAAAAAAAAAAAAATACTGATCGATGAGAATGAGGATGGAGATGATGCTACGGATTTCCATTCGGGTCTGAGATTCATGGCAGAGCTGTACTCTACGCTTAATTTCATAATGTATCCCGGCGTCAACTAGGCCCGAGATGTAGACACTTGCAGTGTTGATCAAGATGTTTGAACGCATCCACTAAGTGGATGAAACTCGACTATATTATGGTCCCAGTCATCCCAGTTGAACCTGTAGCAAACTAAAATATGGGTAGGAGCCGGTCGAGGCATAGGAATCCCACCCGACTGATGAGAATCGAACCCACGACCTCCCAACCGGGAGTCCGCGACGCTAACCATTTGGCCACGGCGGCTGGTTACCTTTTTTTATGCGACACTTCAAGTGTTGTGTAGGGTCAAAATATTCTTGCATAGTGTTAAGTTCGTAGTTCTTTGGGCGTCATTGACGTGGGTTTTTTTCCGGATGGTTCGCATAAAAATCAAATTAATTCAGTTCAACCGGGTTCCGTGCAGCTGGAAGCTTGTACCCAAGTGTTCAGCACAGGCTCAGCTTTGTGTAAATGAAATACATTTGTGGGCAGAAGAAAATGACTCTACCTTTTCTGCTACTAAGATCAAGTGCGTTCTCTTTCATGATTTTCTACAGTTCTTGCTGATCCTGAAATCCAAGATGGGGAAATCTCCCATTCCACCTGTAAAGAAAGGCCACTTTTCTGCGAGTTATTTTCTATCAAAAGCCAAGTTCCTTCGTCACATTAAACACTTCAAAACTTCTTGCCAGAAAGTTTTGGAACATTCATCGGGCCGTAGCAGACACTGACTGGGGCGCTGCACCTCTACAGAGCCTTGGTCTGTTCTAAACTGGATTATGGATGTGTTGTAGACGGCTCTGTGAAACCCTCTTGTCTGAAACTCTTGGATCCTATTCATCATCAAGAGCTTCGTCTGTCTTGGAGCATTCCGCCCCCCCCCCCCCCCCAGCGTACAGCCTGTGTGCAGAGGCAGGTGAACCCTCATTATCCAACCGCAGGCTGACACCATCCTTAAATTACTATCTCAGATTGTTCTCTGAATCGGAAAACCCTGCTTGTGACTGCGTTTTTAATCTTAATTTTCAAAGAAAATTTGAAGAAAATCCTAACCGTATTCCTCCATTTTGACTTCGTATGCAGCCCAATGCGCAGAATGCAGGTCTTCATCTAGGAATTGTCCGACTTATCCATATTCCCAGATAAATCCTCCGTGGACCTTTTTCACACCAGAAATCCACTTTGATCTTGTTGCTTTTTGCAAAGAATCCACCAGTCTTGAGGCATACAAGGCATTGTTTGCCGATCTCTGTACAAAATTTCCATCCTTTCAGAAAATGTTCCGTCAGATGGTTCTGTTTACTCTGCTGAAATTAACGGCTTTGGTTCTAGCGCGTAATATCTCAATCTATAAACAAGGACATTCTGATTTTGCCTGATTTGCTGTCAGCTTTGGAGGTCATAGTTGGCCGTAACCTCCATCATTCTGAACTGTTAAACTCTTTTGAACCTTTTGCCTCTTTGAAAGCGGAAGGTCACACCATTATTCTAACATGGGTTCCGGTCATGTTGGCACTCCGGGGAAATGAAATGGCGATCGTTCGGCCAGGAATGCCACAACGAAGGAACTGTCCACCATACCTATCCCCTACTCGGATCTGAAACCGAAGGTTAATTTTCATATCAGAGACCTGGCAGGAGGATTGAAATACACAAACAGGTAACAAACTTTTCCAGATCCGTCCAGACCCAAGTGTTCCTCATCTTATTCTGGTGGTCGCAAGGAAGAAACGGTTTTATGCCGGCTGGACGCTGGCCATTCGTTTGTAACTCGTTCGTTTATTTTAAAGAGTGAAGCTCATGGTGCATTCCATGCCATGTACTATTCACAGTGAAACATTATTTTAGAGTAAGATTCCCCGAAGATGGAGTATGGCTGCCTTAATGGCGGGATAGAAAACGGTCATACACACAAAACTCCACTGCCTGTCTATACAGGCAGTGTCCGCAGCAGTATCAGCCTGCGTACACAAGCAGTTTACAGCAGACTCCATGAAAATCTTGTTCAGAGACCACCTGATGTTAAAAGTGATCGACATTTTTTATTTGATCTCATATTTTACAGAAGAAAGATTTTTAACATTTCCAGTGTGTTTTTAGAAGGTGTAGCTTAAAGGGCTGTGCGAGTGATTTTCAACACAGTGACAGCCCTGATATGGCTTTCAGATGGTTTGGTAGTTTTTGTTGTTTGCCCTTTTTCATTTTTCCCCCTAAGAATTCGGGGTCTCTTCGTTCACATGTTGGTCTCTTTCAGGTTTGGTGCCTTCTCCATACAAAGGGTTTAATGTAATCTTTACCTAGCAATAATGTGTTCTTCCGTCACAGGTTTTTGAGTATTTTTTCCTTGCTTCAATATCTCCTTCATTCACATATTTATGTGGCTTCTCTCGTGGGCTAATTGCGGTTTCGGTGTCTATTATTCATATAGCCAAGAAGATAGGACAGCTTCCAATGTCGGTGTTCTGGGGAACGAGGATACAAAACGGAGTACCAGAGGGAATAGTTTCTGGAAAGGCATGAAAGGCTGATTCGAGCTCTGGAGCAGGTGTCGTGAATCAAGGGATCTGGAACATGGACGCATGCTTTCAGATCAGTTTGGTTCGGGCTGCAGAGCTCTTGAAGTCTTTAATCCTCTTCCTGAGATATTTCCTAGTGCGCACCTGGTACTCCTGACCTGAGTGTCCTTTATCCACAGAAAACCTGACATGGTAATCATTCAGCGCGTGAACCCTCTTGTTGGGTTTAAATTTGGAAAATAATTCTTAGCGAATTTAAAATTCTTTAGCGAGTCCGCCAAAAACAAGGACAAACAAATCAAGACAATTTCACTTCCATACTTTTGTGGGAGCTGGTGGTCGCCTTTTAAATAGTGCAAGTGTTGTCGACCTGTGACAGCTTTTTTGGTATGCTGTCCTTTTGTGTTCTTTCACAGGATTTAGTGTCCCTTTTTAAGTGGCTAGGTTGTCAAATTTCCTCTTTTTAAAAGTTGTAGTGTTTTCACTCCATAGATATAGCATCTTCCTTTCAAAGATTTTAGTGTTCTCGTTTCTAACAGTTATGGACGTCTGTTATCGGTTTGTTTTATGTTGATAGGCTTTAGTGCCATATCATGTGGCTTGTCGAAGCAGCTGCTAAAAGCCATAAAACAAGAAGGAACCGGATGACTCCCCTTAAACAGTTGAGTACGTCCAAGGGAGTCATTACATGCCCGGATCTTGGAGGCGTCTCGGAGATTGAGGTAAAAACTGAACTTGCATCCCAAGGTGTAATTAACGCTTGTCGTGCTACAGTTGGCAAAGGAAGAGAAAAGAGTGCCAAGCAACGCCCTCTTTCTGACATTCTGTGCCCATTTACTGCCTGAAGTCATCAAAGTGGGTTATTTTCATGTGCGCATTCAACTTTACATTCCGTCTTAGTCTCCGATGTGGCACGTCAAGTGCCAGAAAATTGGGCACATCAAAAATAGCTGTTCTGGGGAGGAGGTGTGTTGAAAATCCACGATCATTCCGATTCCTAAGCCTGGAAAAGCCATATCAACCATTCAAACTATCATCTGATAGCTCTGACAGGCTGCCTCTGCAACCAAATGGAAAAGATGGTCAACTCCCGTTTAATGTATAAGCTGGAAACCGATGGCCTTTTGGCCAATGAACAGTGCAGGTTTCGGAAAATCCACTCGACCGTTGACCATTTAGCCCGTCTGGAAACCATCTGCAACGCGTTCATTAATGAACATCATGACAACATTGTAGTTGCAATCTTTCTTAATAAGGAAAAAGCGTGTGATACCACTTGGAAATCTGGAATTCTTATAGTCCTTCATAAACGTGGTTTTCGAGGTCATCTGCCTTTATTCCTTCAAAACTTTCTGGCTGATCGGCAGTTCCAGGTCCGTATTGGCGCCACGCTGTCTGACATCCACGGGCAGGAGTTGTGTGTACCTCGCTGAAACGTTTTTCCTCTGGCTCTATCCAGTATCAAAATTAACTACATTGTCAATGAAGTAAACCGGGTTCCGAGTCCTCTCCGTTTGTTGATGACTTCACACTCTATGCAGTTGGAGCCTCTTATACCAGCGTTCAGCATCGACTCCGAATTTGTGTGGACAAGATTCGACAGTGGGCCGAAGAAAACGAGTTTACCTTTTCAAGCACCAAAACACTGTATCCATTTTCACCATTTTCGTCAGTTCTTTGCCGATCCTGAAATTTGTCTGGATAAATCCACCATTCCAGCTGTGAAAGAAGCCAAATTTATGGGTGTTATTTTTTTAAAATCCAAAACTGAACTTTAAAAATCACATCCAACACTTACAAACTGCTCGTTTGAAAGCACTGAACACTGTTCTAACACACACGGATTGGGGTGCTGATAAGAAAACTCTTCGTTTTTACTGGTCTCTGATCTGCTTCAAACTGGACTATGGATGTGTAGTCTAAGGCTCTGCCAGACTATCCTACCTGAAAACTCTAGGTCCCATCCACCATCAAGGACTTGGACTCTGATTGCATTCCGCACCATCCCTGTTTGTAGCATGTATGCTGAGGCAGGAGAACCATCCTTCTCGAACCGTTGGCTGAAACTTGAACTACCCTTTGAATCTCTTCTCTGAGCCCCAAACCCTGTATACGACTGTGTTTTTGACCCAAGGTTCCAAAAGAAATTCGACGACCGTCCCAGTTCCATGCGCCCTTGGAAATTCATATGCTTTCTCATTGGAACAATGCAGACATAGACCTTTGAGTCGTGTGTGATTTATCCAATTTTTCGTGATGACACACCATGGACTTCACTCCCGAGATCCGGTTTGATTTAGCCTCGTACCGTAAAGACACCACTAGCTCCGTGGCGTACAAGTCCCTTTTCGCCGAAATGTGTTCGAAGTTTCCATCCTTAGGAAGAATTTTCACCGACGGTTCCAAATCTGAGGAGGGGGTTCCTCAACTGTATTGTGCAACAGGTCCTTCTCAGAGATGTACCGAACACGTTCCCACTGACAGCTCCATCTACACGCTGAGTGCTCCATCTACACGGCTGAGTTGGCGGCCTTGGTCCTGGCTCTTGAAATGGTCTCTAAATGAAAACAGAGATCCTCATTTTGTGGGACTCGCTTTCTGCTTTGAGGCCATTGCCAGCTGTAACCTCACGCACCCTCAGCTCCTGACATTATTCAAACTGCACACCTCTCTGAAATCCGATGGATATAAGTTTTTGCCTGGGTTCCCAGCCATGCGGGCATTTGAGGCAACGAACTGGTTGATCAATTGACAAGAGTGCCACAAGGAAAGATAAGCAGACTGTCTATCCCTCGCACTGATATGAAAGCTAAATCACAGGCTTACGTCAAAGACCTCTGGCAAGAGGAATGGAACTTGCAGGCGGATTAAAAAACTATTTAAAATCCGCCCAAACCTGAAAGAGTTTTCACCATGTTCCTGAGGCGGCCGTAAAGAAGAAAGTCTTGTGCTGTTTGCATACAGGCCACTCCTTTTGCACCCATTTTTATCCTGTAAAAGGTGAAGCTTCGTGGTGCATTCCTTGTCATGTACCACTCATAGTGAAACATTTTTTTTAAAGTGCTGGAAACTTGCATGATGTAGACATAGACATATACATTTTACAACACACTCCATGAAAACGTTGTTCAGAAATTTCCCATCTGATGTGATCTCTGAATTTCTGAAAGACGCAAACATTTTTCAGCTGATCTAAGATTTTACAGAAAGATTTTAAACAAAATTTCCGGTGCGGTTTTAGTTGTATTTTGAAGAGTTGTGTGACTGATGTTTTGATGTGATGACTTGTGAGTTAACTTAACGCGGTGACATCCCTGACATGGCCCTTTGCGGGCTATTGGCAACATGACCTTACCTCACCATAGGGCTTAGAAACCTTTTTTGTCAAAAGGGTTAGTGTCAGTTTCTTTTAGAGAGCTAAATGTTATCCTTTCATATTGTTCAGTGTAATCTTCTTTCAGAATGTTAGTCTTTGTTTCATGAGGTTGATGTCCTTCGTAAAGCTTTGGCCGCATTCACGTCTTCCCTTTCCCAGGTTTAGTATCTTTTTTCCATAGACTGTATTCTTTATTCTCAGCGTGTATGAATGGCATTCTTAAGCATTAGTTTCTACTAATCATGCATTGCTGTATTCTTTGTCAGGATCTAGCGGCGACTTCTCGGTCAGAATGTAATCCGCGGCTTCGTTCGTGGCAGGTCACAAGGGACCGTCTGTCTGCGAGAATCACCACTGGTCAACCACGACCTTTCGCACTTCATCTTCCACAGACACCCCCATCCTCACCAAGGGCAGACGACTCCAGGGGCGAGATGCTACCAAGATCGTCCTCCGAGTTCACAGCGTTCTGCAGGCTTCCAGACAATCCGTTCTCATGGGATGCAGGAAGAATGGCGACTTCTGCTGGACCAACCCACTGCAGGGACTGGAGGATGCGTTCACAACGGCAAGGGACAGAGAAGACGGCAAGTCTTGCTCCGAGAACAGTGAAAGGCTCCGAAAAGCCAAATCGAACGTTTTTGCCGTTGCCAGCATTTTGCGTGCGTGTGTTGTGTGTGCGCGCGCGCGTGTGTGTAGCATTTGTGTTACATTGATCCTGTATTAGTCCATCTGTTTCAGCATGTGTAGAATGATGTTTTAGTGAACATGTTTTCTTTTCCTGTTTTGTTGTTGGTCGTTATGGAATAAATTTAGACTTGGTGACAGCCCTGATATGACCAGAGTCGGCTAGGATGCAAAAATGAAATCTTGTCTTTAATGTAAGATGATTTCTCTCTCTCTCTCTCTCTCTCTCTCTCTATATATATATATATATATCTATATTATATATCTATATATAATATTATATATATATATCTATATATATATATCTCTCTCTATATCTCTCTATATCCTCTCTACTTCTCTCTCTATCTCTCTCTCTATCTCTCTCTCTATCTCTCTCCTATATGGTTATGTCGCTGCCTATCATCGGTACGGCTTGGCAAACAATGCAGTAATGAACAATATTGTGATGGATGACAGTGCAGTAATGAACAATATTGTGATGGATGACAATGCAGTAATGAACAATATTGTGATGGATGGTAGATGTGTAACTATGTTGTTAAAACGTTCCGAGTTAGGGTGTGTGCATGTACGTGTGCTTGCATGCAAGTGCTGGTTTGCATATCTCTTTGTCTGTCTGTCTGTGTCTCTCTCTCTCTCTCTCTCTCTCTCTCTCTCTGTGTCTGTCTCTCTCTTTCTCTGTCTCTCTCCATCCATATACAAATACATACATATGCCAATGTCTGTATTACTCTGTGTACACATAGTTGGATAGTTCTGTCAAATTTCTTCAAGGGTCGATAATTAATACGCCTTTGCGCACGTTTTTGGAACAAACCAAAATGTACTGAATCGGTTATGGAAGTATACAAGCTTCAGAAAGCGATAATACCCGTTTTCCCCAGGGAAACTGGCATTGCACATCAGAACAACGGGACTAAGCCGTTATCTCCGAGGATCACGATTGTTTTTATTAGGATAATATATTTTCCAAAAGCATCGCAAGC
>CM031621.1:40969478-40974478 GCA_018398815.1 Conus ventricosus | reverse complement strand
AAGAGACAGTGGGAAGAGGGGATAGTGAGACAGGAGAGAAACAGAGGCAGATGAGCGTCACACACACACACACACACACACACACACACACACACACACACACACACACACACCACACACACATACACACACACACACACACACACACACACACTCACACACACACAGAAAATTGACAGACACATGTTCGGGATCAGAGAGAAGAGAAGAGAGAGAGAGAGAGAGAGCGAGAAAGAGAGAGAGAGAGAGAGAGAAGAGAGAGAGAGAGAGAGAGAAAGAGAGAGAAAGAAAAAGATGAGAGAGAGGAGACACAGCGAAAGAGAGAAAGAGAGAGAGGGGGACAGAGAGAGAAGAGAGAGAGAGAGAGAGAGAGAGAGAGAGAGAGAGAGAGAGAGACAGGGAGAAAGGGAGAGAGTGAGAGGCACAGAGAGAGAGAGAGGAGAGCGAGAGAGAGAGGAGAGAGAGAGAGAGAGAGAGAGAGAGAGAGAGAGAAGAGAGAAAGACAGAGCGAGAGAGAGAATGCTAGTGCACTGGAGTTTTTTTTTTTAATGAAATGATATAAAAACAACCTGAAGGAAAGACACAGGAAGCATCGGGAAGAGAGGATGGGCAAAGACAGGGGTGGGTGGGGGTGGGGGTAGCGGTAGGGGTGGGGGTGGGGACACCCAGAAAACAACCACAAAACAAAAAAAGTATCGCCTGCCTTCAGCAAAAGAACGAATTCTCTGCCTCCCCACCCCCACCCCAACCCCCACCCCCTTCCTCCTCTCTACCCTGTCATCCCCGCACGCACCACACCCAACCCCCCCCCCTCCCCCCCCCCTTTCCATTCTCCCTCACCACCGAATCAGAAGACGGCGAAGGTCCGCCACACATCGTTCATCTCTCAGCCCCAATCTCAACCCCCCCCCCCCCCCCCCACCCACCCATCCACCACACCCCCATCCCCCTTTTCCTTCACCCCCACATCTTTCAAGCCAAACTTCCTTCTTCTTCTTCTTCGTCCCCCTCCCCTCCTTTCCTCCCCTCCTTATTTTTTCTTCGTCTTCTTTCTTTCTTTTCTTTTTCTTTTTTTTTTTAATTGCCTGGTCTCCTCCTGTTGCACACAGTCTGTCTAATGGTCTATGATTATTCAACAGGCCCCCGCCATGACAGGTCGGATCGCACGGACCAAGGGAGGCAAGATCACAGGAAATTGGGGTCGCCTCCCTTTCCTTCTTCCCCTTTCCCCTTTTCCCCCCCCGCCCCTAAGGCGGTCCTCTAAGGCGAAGGGCTGAGGGGGTACTTGCCGTAATGCTGTGTGGACTTTGCTTGCCTACGGCGGTTTTTCTTTTCTTTTTTTTTTGGGTGGTGATGGTGGTGGTTTGCTGTTTGTGTGCAACTGCCGCTGTTGCTGTTGCTCTTGGGTGGTGGTGGTGGTGGTGGTGGGGGTGGTGGTTTGCTGTTTGTGTGCAACTGCCGCTGTTGCTGTTGCTCTTGGGTGGTGGTGGTGGTGGTGGTGGTGGAGGTGGTGGTGGTTTGCTGTTTGTGTGCAGCTGCCGCTGTTGCTGTTGCTCTTGTTGCTACTCATGCTGTTGCTGTCGTTACGTGTTAGGCAAGTGTTGTTGTTGTTGCTGTTGTTGTATCTGCGAAGATCTCTGTGAAGTGCTATAGTTCGGACGGATGGGCGTGAGCTAAGACGGGAAATAAGTGTGCATGGAATGTTGGAGGGGAGGGAGCAGGGGAGGGGAGAGAAAGAAATAGACAGACAAGGACAGAGAAACAGAGGGAGAGATCAAGACAGACAGAGCGAGAGAAGAGAATAAATACTGAAGTTAGGAAGAAGAGTACTGAGAATATTATGAGGGAAATAGATACACATGCACATAGCACACATACACAGACACCTCGAACACACAACACCACCCACACACGCACACGCACATACACACAAGCCGCGCGTGCACCCACCACCCACCCACAACACACACACACATATACACACACACAACACACACACACACACAACGCGCGCGCGCGGATGCGCACAAACATCTGAATCCAAGCACGTTTGTGCATATTTACATTATTTCAGATGATGAAGAGAGGAGCAGAGAGAACAACAGACGACAACTAGACAGAGAGAGACGAGAAACGAAGTGACCTAACAAGACACAGCAACAGAAGTATACTAGGCAGTGTTGTTATTCATTGCACACCTTGCTTGTTGACAGCTTGCCCCCGAACGACTGTTAAACTGGTTGTAAACACTGCTCGTTGTCCGCACCCTAATCCATTCCCCACAATAGCACCTACAACACACACACACACACACACACACACACACACACACACCAACACCACACACAACACAACACCACACACACACGCACACACACACACACACCAGACCACACACACACACACGCACACGCCACCACACAACACACAGCGCACCACCACACACACACCCCCGCGACGCACCCACACACACACACACACACACCACACACACACACACACACAACCACACACACACACACACATAAGGCACACAGACACACACGCCAAGTACTCACAGACAGACAGATGCACACACACACATACACGCACACTATACACACACAACCAGAGCCACACAAACACCACACATACACCTCACGACACACAGACAACGATATGCACACACCACCACCCACACAAACCACACACACCACAAACATCACACACCACATACATACATACATACATACATACACACACACACACACACACACACACACACACACACACACACACACACACACACCACACCCCCCCCCCCCCCCCCCCACACACCACACACCATTGTCATTCTTCATTTTATGATGTTCTTTTGTCATTTATTTTTACCTCTCTCTCGTCGAAGTGCACTCTCTCTCTCTCCCCCCTCTCTCTCCCCCCCCCCTCTCTCTCTCTCTTTGAGGCGAACTCCCTTCCTCCCTCTCTCTCTCTCTGTGTCTGTCTCTCTCAAATCAATGAATTCAATTTGATCTGACTTAATCAAACCTGATCGGTGTGATACATTCTTTTAGTTTCTGCGCTATGCGTGGTTTTGATTTGACGTCTGGGCATTGAAACTTGAGTACAATTCCGATTGTCTAACTTGCTTGTGGTCCTCGTATGGTCTGCTTGATAGGTGGAACTATAAACACCGGAATGTGCCTCACTGTCTGTCTGTCTGTCTCTGTCCGTCCATCTGTCTGTCTCTCTGTACTGTATCTGTCCGTATTTCCCTCACTTTGTCTGATGTCTGTCTGCCTGCATGTCTGTCTCTGTCATCCTTTCCCCGTCACTGTCTGACTGTCTGTCCGTCTCTCCCTCTCCCTTCCTAAGTGTCTGTCAGTCTGTCTGTCTGTCTGTCTGTCTATCTGTGTTGTGTGTGTGGGTGTGTGGTGTGTGTGTGGTGTGTGTTGTGTGTGTGTTTATCTCTTTCTTTTTCTGTCTGTATGCGTCTGTCTGTCTGTCTGTGCGTCTGTCTATCTGTCTGTCTGTCTGTGCGTCTGTCTATCTGCCTGCCTGCCTGCCTGCCTGCCTGCCTGTCTGTCTGCCTGCCTGCCTGCCTCTTTCTCACTCACTATCTGTATCTTCTCCCCGTCTCTGTCTCACTCTCTGGCATTCCCTTCTCATCCTTGTAAGGAAACAAGTTGAACTTTCCAGTGACAATGACCATGTGCTTGCATCTATAGCTCTCTCTTACAGTGATCTTTTATTCATTTACACAGATATTTTGTTGGTGTTGTCATTGTCGTTGTTTAGTTTTTAGATTGAGCACTTTTATTTTCTTCCACTGAATCAGTTTCTTCAACTTTCCATTATCATGGCTGTAATTTCATTGCAGGTTTCATTTGTTTCTTAAATATTTATGTCCTAATCTATTTCACGATTTTTATGTTTTCCCGGTTTATTGTGATTGATCCTAGAATGAAAAAAAAGGCACAACCAATGTTAGGTAAGTACTCAAGGTCTGACTAGCGTGTTAGGCTAATGCGTAGGTCAGACATCTGCTAACTCGTGGCCACGAGACCCTCTTCTTAAATTCTCCCTTCTTAGGAATTAATTCATTTATCCATCGGCTTAAAATCATGCGTAGTGTGGTCTCAAAACTTAGCGGATGTGGCGTAGTGTATATGGACTAGTCCGCACGCAGTGACGCCCCCTTGATGAAACTGAAACTGAAACTGTAAGTAAAAAATAGTCCTCTGATATTTGTTACTGAGAATTTTTTTAAAATTCATTATTATTATTATTATTATTATTATTATTATTTTTTTTTTTTTGGGGGGGGGGGGGGGGTATTTTCACCATTGCAATGGGTATACTCAAAGTAAGCAAATCAAACCATTCTAGTCTTTCCTTCCACTTCTCTCTTTCTTCCCCATCCCTTCCTGTCTCTTACTGTGCCTTTATCTCTGTCTCTCACTTCAATCTCTCTACTAACCCTCCACCGTTCCTCCATAAATAATCATTTCAAACCAGCCTGCTGCCCTCCCTTTACATCACGACGAGTTTTGATCGTGCCAGAGTGGTGAGAGTTGTCTCCCATTTCCAGATTTTCTCTGCAATGACGTCCACTATCCCCTACCCCACCCCTGAAATTGAGTGGATATTACATTGCTTTGACGGCAAGACCGATTGACGTAGACAATCCTATGAATGCTAACAAGCCACCAGAAACCCCAATGTCTGTCTGTAGTAAGGAGAAAAGGTTTCTTTCGTTTTTTCCATTGCTTCCATTACACACCGGGATCTTTTCTCTATGTGTGTGTATGGCGTCTGTAGTCTATCGTACCGTTTTCATCATAACTTTCATTATGCCCAGAGTATTTTGCCATACTCATCATCGTAGAGATAACATTTTGCCATCATTTCTGGTGCCCAGAATGCAATTTATGTAGGATTTTGTGTCACACACACACACACACACACACACACACACAGAGAGGCACGCACGCACACACACACACACACACACACACACA
>CM031621.1:40959478-40964478 GCA_018398815.1 Conus ventricosus | reverse complement strand
TCTCTGTGTGTTTTTCCTCTCTCTTTGTCCCACTGTGGGCGAAGCAAGGAGTATAGCATGTAACACTGTTGCTGCTACTGCTACTACTACTACTGCTACTATTATTATTACTACTACCACCACCTCCACCACCACTACTACTACAACTGCTGTTGCAGCTGCTACTACTACTGCTACTACTACTACCACCACCACCAACATCACCACTACTACTACTGCTGCTGCTGCTGCTGCTGCTGCTACTACTACTATACTACTACTACTACTATACTACTACTACTACTACTACTACTTTCTACTACCACCACCACAACTACTACTACAAAATGCTGTTGCAGCTGCTACTACTACTGCTACTACTACTACCACCACCAACAAATACACCACACTACTACTACTACTGCTATTACAACTACCACCAACCACCACCACCATCACCACTACTACTGCTGCTGCTGCTGCTGCTACTACTACTACAATAACTACTACGACTACCACCACCACCACTACCTCTACTACCACTACCACCACCATCACCACCACCACCATCACTACTACTACTACAAATACTACTACTACTACTACTACTACTACTACTACTACTGCTACCACTTGTCATGACAGGAAATACTAGGCGTGAAAAGCAGGTGGCGATTTTGAAAGGCGAGATTTTGACGAGAATGTCAGACGATAGGTGAACAGTACTGGAACCCCTAACCTTTTCTTGCTGTTGATTGGACGCTGAGGCACGCGATGAGTGAGAGGAGCTCACTGTTTGTAGCACGGGGGGAGGGGGGGGGGGGGGTTCCCGATCTGTATGGCAGACCAGGAGTTGCCATACAGGGGGGTAGGGCGCTTGGCTTGGGTCAATCTGGTAGATCTGTTTCAACCTTGAGGGTTGAAAAGGAAAAACGTAGTGTTCCGAACGACCAGAGAGTGGCCGATGTCGATGTAGCGCAGAGAGAAGTCTGCTCGGAATTCTGTTTGCCATGATACTGATTCCCTATTGAACTCCTCAGCCATGATATTGATTCCCTATTGAACTCCTCAGCCATGATGTTGATTTCCTATTGAACTCCTCAGCCATGATATTGATTCCCTGTTGAACTCCTCAGCCATGATATTGATTCCCTATTGAACTCCTCAGCCATGATGTTGATTTCCTATTGAACTCCTCAGCCATGATACTGATTCCCTATTGAACTCCTCAGCCATGATATTGATTCCCTATTGAACTCCTCAGCCATGACATTGATTCCCTATTGAACTCCTCAGCCATAACACTGATTCCCTATTGAACTCCTCAGCCATAACACTGATTCCCTATTGAACTCCTCAGCCATATCACTGATTCCCTATTGAAGTCCTCAGCCAAAACTTGATTCCCTAATTGAAGTCCTCAGCCATGATGTTGATTCCCTATTGAAGTCCTCAGCCATAACACTGATTCCCTATTGAAGTCCTCAGCCAAAACATTGATTCCCTATTGAAGTCCTCAGCCATGATGTTGATTCCCTATTGAAAATCTCAGCCATGATGTGATTTCCTATTGGAAAACTTAGCCATGATACTGATTCCCTCAGCCAAGATATTGATTCCTTATTGAACTTCTCAGCCATGATAATGATTCCCTCAGCCAAGATATTGATTCCCTATTGAACTTCTCAGCCATGATACTGATTCCCTATCAGTCTCTCCTTTCAATGAATGGAGTAGATGAGCGCGTATGGAGTGAACATGCTGTGTTTGTGATTGACAGAATGGAAATGTGGTGTGTGACAGTACTGCTGCTGCTGCTGCTGCTGCTGCGCTGCTACTACTACTACTATCACCATCACACAAATCCCGATCTCTCTCTCTCCTTCTCTCTCTCTATATATATATATACTTTATATGTATGTATGTATGTATGTATGTATGTGTGATAAACTGAGTTTATATTATCAGAGATACATCTCATCGCCGTTAGCGAACTATTTATGTCAAATATTGATACATTTGACCTGAAACCGAATGTTAATTTCACCATTCAAAAATGTCTGAAACATAAATAAACAACAAGAAAACTGAACAAATATAAAACGGAAACGAAGAAAGGAGAAAACAAACCAGTCTGTCCACCCACATAAAAAATAAGTGTGTTTTTTCCCTCTTCAAGCCAAACGCCCACCTTTCCTTTTCTCAAAATAAAAATCATTTTCAAATATCTTTAAAAAAAATAATAAAAAGACTCCCTCGCTGAAATACAATTCATAAACCGAATATTCCATTACCTCCCTTTTCTTGCCCTACGCTCATTCTCTTGTGCCCCCAAAGTGCTTTGTTGGACAAAACCTTCCCTTGGTGGGAGATAGCGGCATTAATCCGCTCGTTTACCGCCTCTGTTCACGCGCTAACTTGACCGTGAAACCGCCCCCCCCCCTTCTCCCCCCCCCCCCCCCCCCCCAAGCCCATTACAATCCTAATGAGCGATAAATGAAGATTGCTATCACACAACCCCCAACCTCCCCCCCCCCCCCTCCCGATCCTGCATCCGCCTTCCAGTCGCTAGTTACCCCCTCCTCCTCCAACCACCCTCACCCTTCCCGATTTCCCTACCCCCCCCCCCCCCACTCCCCGCTCTCCTCTTTTCTATCGCTGGCCCGGAGCAGCGGACTAAGGCCGGCAGATGAGATGTCAAAAAACAAACACAACAACAACTGGTGTATTGATTCATTTGTGAGGGGTGTTTGGCTATCAGGGTTGGAGGAGATGAAGGGGGGGGGGAGGAGAAAGAGAGCGAGAGAGAGAGAGAGAGAGAGAGAGAGAGAGAGAGAGAGAGAGAAAGAGAGAGACAGACAGACAGACAGACAGACAGAGACAGAGACAAGACAGAGAGGCAGACAGAGACAGACAGAGACAGACAGACATACAGACAGATCAGCAAGCAGAGAGAGAGGAGAGAGAGAGAGAGAGAGAGAGAGAGAGAGAGAGAGAGATAACGATAACGATATTTTATTAAAAAAAGGCCCAAGTCCCATTTGAAGGGGTAATATGCAAAGCTACATGAGAACTTTTCACGCACTTTGGTGTACAAAATCAGTGTGAACATATGCCTGGTATTTATGTGAGTTACAATATCACCATATTATAGTGCTCCGCCGTTTAAACGACTTATACAGATGTATAGAAAAATGATTCATAACACCTTCATTTCTCGACGACAAAAGTAAGACTAAACTAAATAAGGATGGTCTGCTATAATACTTGGCAGGGATAAATTTTGCTCTCAAATCATTTAGTGCTGGGCAACACAAAGCAAAGTGGACTTCATCTTCTACACTGGATCCACACATAGGGCACAGCAAAGACCTGTTATCGTTTAAAGCGCTTAAGGCCCATTTGTGAGAGGTTTCACTCCATTGACAGTCTCTCTCTCTCTCTCTTTTGAGAGAGAGAGAGAGGAGAGAGAGAGAGAGAGAGAGAGAGAGTAGAGAGAGAGAGAAAGTGTGTCAAGGGAGCGAAACCTCTTACAAAGAGGCCTTAAGCGCTTTAAACGATAAGAATTCCGCACGTAATGGAGAAATAGGTAATGGGCCGATCAGCAGTGGCGCCCTCACCTAGTGCATATAGTCGAGCAGTCTCCAGGAGGCTGAAGGGGTCAGGTAAGTCACTGTCACGTGATAGTTGGCACCCAAGGTGGGGAGGACTGCCCCGAGTTCCAACCTTCCCGACAGCAAAAGGGAGACAACCCTTATCCACTAGGACCTCGGAGCATCAAGTGGACCGCCAAAGGCTCAGTCAGCTGAAGCTGCTTTTCACCAGACCTTGAAGAACAGGAGTCTTGGGCTTGCTCAGCCGGTACTGCTGTGGGGCACTGTGTTGATGTTGTTGTCAGGCTGGCTGAATGCGTGTGGACGTCGTTGTCGTAGCTTTCTGCAGGATGAACACTGTGTTAAAGTGGCCCTGACGTCGGCGGGAATTGTCGATGTCCCTTTGGCCAGAAGTGTTTGTTTGCTTAGCTGTTTTGGTAGGGATGTGTGTAAATGCTGATGTGTGGAAGGATGTAGCTGGAGGGGAATTCATTGTGTATGTGAACAAGATGGTGGAGAAGTAACAGTGACAAAAGGCACGGCCCAAAGGGAATCCTTTATTTCCATCCCTACATAAACTGAATGGAGAACGAGAGAAAGGGAGACAGAAGATACGAGACGAGAGAGAGAGAAGAGTGGGCAGGACAGATACGGTCGAAAGAAACGTGGTCTGGGCGACAGAAGTGATAGCAAGGTCTTCGGCGTAAAGGACGAGATGAGAAAGAAAGACTGAGTTCAGAGGTGGGTGAAAAAGACAAAGAAGAAGATTGCTAAGTCGAGTCTCCAGAGAAGACCCACGGAGACCCAGTCCTGGAACCTGGTGCCAGACAACCAGTGCTGGAGAAAACTTGAAGTGATTTGTTTGAGAACTGTTGTGTGGAGTGCAAGCGTGTAGCGCGCACGCGCGCGCGCGCGTGTGTGTGTGGGTGGTGCGTGCGTGCGTGCGTGCGTGCGTGCGTGCGTGCGTGCGTGCGTGCGTGCGTGCGTGCGTGCGTGCGTGCGTGTGCGCGTGCGTGCGTGCGTGCGTGCATGCGTGCGTGTGTGTGTGTGTGGGGTGGGGGTGGGGTGGGGTGCGTGTGTGTAAACCTGGCCAAGTATGAAGCCTTTTTCAGTATAAAAACCCGGGATTTGGAAGTAATGATCTCTTAGGCTTTGATTATTCCTTTTGTGTATTTGGATTTTTCATGTGTAATTCTAATTTAGAATAGAAACTGTATTTCTTGTTCTCAGTCGTGTTAAGAGAGGAACAAATGCGTGACATCCATTCCCAGAGAGAGGTCAATGGTTGGTGGGCGCATGAGTGTGCATATGCGTGTTTGAGTGAAGAGATAGTCTTGGTGTGTCAAGCCTGACTAATACATCAACTTAGTTCACTTAAGCAATACCATCATGATTTTCCCCGTCCTGGACACAGACAGACAGACAGAC
>CM031621.1:40936978-40956978 GCA_018398815.1 Conus ventricosus | reverse complement strand
GGGGGAAGAAAGGCCTCATACTGTCATATTGATGACGTTTACTTTCCGAGGGAATAAAAGTCGTTGTATAGAAATCTTGTCCCAATCTATCAACTAATCGACGCCAGAAGAGATGGGATGGGGGGGGGGGGGGGGAGGAGGAGGGAGATGATGGTGTGGAGGAGGACTTCATAAATGTGATGATTGGAATCTATTTTTTTTCCAACGGGAAAAAGCTTACTGTATGAAATCGTTGTCTCTGTCGATCAAGAATTCATGCTAGAAGAGAACGATGGGGGTGGGGGGGGGGGGGGGGGTGGGAGGTGGAGAGACAGAGATAGAGACAGATTGACGAGAGGGCAGAGAGAAGGGGGGGAGGAATTAGTTTTGTATTGCAACGGATACACCATTTTAAACTAATGCGATCCACAGGAAGGAGAGAGAGAGGGGGCGGGAGGAGGAGGGGAGAGAGAGGGAGAGAGAGAGAGCAGAGAAGAGAGAAGGAGAGGGGGGGGGGGGGGAAATAGTTATTGAATGAAACGTGTCCCATTTTACAATATGCATGCACAGAGAAGAGAAGAGAGAGAGAGGGAGAGAGAGAAGAGAGAGAAGAGAGAGAGAGAGAGAGAGTTTGGGAAAAAAAAAGGTCTTTCCTGTACCAACTTAATTTCTGTTGGTAAATGTGTTTAATCCCGCCATCTACATTTAATCAAACCCCTTTAATCAAACAAAACCAAAATTTAATCATTAAAATCAAAAATTTTCCCAAACCCCCAACCCCTCAATCAACCAATCCATCCATATCCCCTCCATCCATCCTATCCTTTCCCTCCATCCTCCAATCCATCAATTTAATCATTAGTCAGTCAGTCATTTAAATTTTAGTCCATCAATCATCAATTTAATTTACCATTTTTGAAAAGGGGAAAAAAAACCCGGGTAAAAACACCTTGATTTCCCCCACAAAACCCCAAAAACCTGTTTTGAACTGAATAACTGGGCAACATTGCACCCCAACTGTATGGCCATTTTGATATTATTTTCATTTTCATTATAAATTTTTTCTAAATAACACGGAAAAAAGAGAGAGAGAAGGGGGTGGGAGAGGGGGGAGAGAGGGGGGAAAAGGGGAGGGGGCGAGAGAGGGGGAAAAGGAGGGGAGGAAAAGGAGAGAGGGGACGGGGAGAGGGGAGGAGAGGGGGGAGGAAAAGAGAAGAGAAAAAGGGCGGAAAGGTGAAATGAGAGGGGGAAGGGGAAGAGAGGAACTGGGGGGGGGGTTAGGGGAAACAAAAGGGGAGAGGAGCGGGGAAAAGATTGGGGGAAAAGAGAGCCGGGGGAGGAGGAGAGGGGGGAGAAGAGCGAGAGGGGAGAGGGGGGGTTTTGTTTAGTAACCCCCAAAGCAGAGGGAGACAGAGCCCGGGGGAAAAGGGGAGGGGCGGAAAAAAGAGGGGGGAAGAGGGGAGAGAGGGAGAGAGGAGAGAGAGGACCCGGTGTTAGTTTTAACCAATGCAGAGGGGACAGGGGCAGGAGAGAAAAGGGGCGAAAAAAAAAGGGAGAGACGAGAGAGAGAGAGGAGAGAGACGAGGAGGGGAGAGAGGGGACTGGTTTTTAGTGTTTAAACCCAAAGCAGAAGAGCAAAACAGAGGGCCAAGGAAAGGCGGGGAAGGGGGAGGGGGAAAGGGAGGAAAAAAGAGAGGGGGAGAGGAGAGGAAAAAAGAGAGAGAGCGAGGGGCGGGGAAGAGAGAGAGGGGAGAGGGGGATGGGGGAAAGAGAGAGGGGGAGAGAGGGGAGGGGGCGGGGGGGGGGTGTTGAAAAAGTAAAAAAGGAAAAAAGAGTTAAAAAAGGGTGCGGGGGAGAGGGAGACGAGAGAGAAGGGGGAAGAGAGAGGGGGTTTTTAGGGCGGGGGAGCGAGCGGGGCAAAACGAAAAGGAGGGGAGGGAGAGAGGGGGAGGGGCGGGGAGGGCCGGGGGTTAGGGGAAAAAGTGCAAAAAAAAGGCAAAAAAAACCCCCCAAAAAAAAAAAAAAAAAAGAAGGGGAGGGGCGGGGGCGGGGGCGAGAGAGAGAAGGGGGAGAGAGAGAGAAGAGGGGGGGCGGGGAGGGGGCGGTGGGGGGGGGGGTGGAGAGGGGAGGGGGGGGGGGGGGGGATGGTGGGGGCCGGTAAAAACCCCCCCCCCCCCCCTTAAAAAAAAAATTTTGGGGGGGGGGGAAACAAAGGGGTTGGGGGGCCGGAGAGGAGAGAACGAGGGCCCCGGGGAAGGGGAGGGGAGCCAAAAAGAGAGGGGGGGAGAAGGGGAAGGGGGAACTGCCCTTTAAATATGGTAATTTAGGCACTGGAAGAAAAATTTTGTACCGAAATCTTTTTTCCCCGGGCTTTTCCCATTAAAATATGCGTGCCGGGAGAGGGAAGGGGGGGGGGAAGGGGGGGGGGAAGGGGGGTGGGGTGGGGGGGGAAAAAAAGGCCCCCATACCTTTTCAATTGTCCCTTTACTTTCCGAGGGGAAAAAAAGTCGGTTTTTTAGAAATTTTGTCCCAAAAATTTTCAACTAAACGGACCGGAAAAAAAAGAAAAAAGGAAAAGGGTGGGGGGGGGGGGGGGGGGGGGGGGGGGGGGGGGGAGGGGGGGGAGGGGGGGGGGGGGGGGGGGGGGGGGGGGGGGGGGGGGGGGGGGGGGGGGGGGGGGGGGGGGGGGGGGGGATTGGGGGGGGTGGTGTGGGGGAGGGGGCTTTCTTAAATGTGATGAATTTTGGACATTAAATTTTTTTTTCCCAAAGGGGGGGAAAAAAAGCTACGTTTTTGAAATCGGGTCTCTGTCGTTTAAAAAATTTTCCTGCTAGAAGAGAACGATGGGGGTGGGGGGGGGGGGGTGGGGGGGGGGGGGTGGGGAAGAGACAGAGAATTAAAAAGACAGAGAGACAGAGAGGGGAAAGGGGGGGGGGGGGGAAAGGGGAAAAGGGGGGGGGGGGGGGGAAAAAAGTTTTTTTATTGAAAAACCCTTTTCCCCCTTTTTTCCCAAATAATGCGATGCCACCGGAAAGGGAGAGGAGGGGGGGAGAGGAGGAGAGAGAGAGAGAGGGGAGAGAAAAGAGGAGAGAGAGGGGAGAGGGGGGAGAGAGAGAGATGGGGGAGGGAGGGGGGAGAGAGAGGGGGGGAGGAGAATAGTTAAATTTAATTGAAATCGTTTTCCCTTTTTTTCAAAATTAAAGCCCTGCCAAAAAAAGAAAAGGGGGGAGGGGGAGAGAGAGAGAGAGAGGGGGGAGAGAGGGGGAGGGGAGAGGGGAGGGCGGGGAAAAGAGAGGGAAGGGGGGCGGGGGGGGAGAGAGAGAGAGAGAGCTGAAAAAGGAGAGCGGGGCGGGAGAGAGGGGGGGGGCAAAAGGGGGGAGAGAGAGAGGGGGGAGGGGGAAGAGGAGGGGGGGAGAGGGGAAGGGGGGGGGGGGGAAGGTGGGGAAAAGTTTTCTTGGGGGGAAAAAAATTGGGGGGGGGGGGGGAAAATTCGGTTGTTCCAGTTCCTTTTACCCCAAAATAAAATGGGGGGGGGGGGGGGGGGGGGGGGGGGAATGGGGGGGGGGGGGGGGGGGGGGGGGGGGGGGGGGGGGGGCCAAAAAAAAAAGAAGAAGAAAAAAAAAAGGGGGGGGGGGGGGGGGGCGGGGGGGGGGGGGGGGGGGGGGGTGGGGGGGGGGGGGGGGGGGGGGGGGGGAAGGGGGGGGGGGGGGGGGGGGGGAGGGTGGGAAAAGGGGGGGGGGGGGGGAAAAAAGAAAAAAGAAGGGGGGGGGGGGGGGGGGGGGGAATCGGGGGGGGGTTACTGTATTGAAAAACGTTTTTTTCCCTATCCACCAAATAACCAAAGCCACCCGTTATGGGCTATTGTCATGTTCACGAAATCGAAAGTCGTTTGAAACCCCGAAGGAAAAAGAGACAGCAACGTGTGAGGGGGGGGGGGGGGGGGGGGGGGGGGGGGGGGGGGGGGGGGGGGAAAAGGGGGGAAAAGGGGAGAGAGGGGTGGGGAGGGGGGAGGGTGGGGCGAAAATTAAAAGAAACGAAGTCGTGGGGTGGTTTGGGGGTTTTTTGGGGATGAAGGTTTTGGTGAGGGAGTTGGGGGGGGGGGGGGGGGGGGGGGGTTTTTGGGGGTGGTTTGGGGGTTAGGGGGGGGGTGAGGAAAGGGGGGGTTTTGTTGTTGATTGCGGTTTTTCAGGCGGTTAAAATTGGGGAGGGGGCGACAACGACATGCTGCCCTTGGGCCATCCTGCGGTCACTCGGCTTTGGGTTGTGTGTGTTGTGTGTTGGGGGGGGGGGGGGGGGGGGGGGGGGGGGGGGGGGGGGGGGTGGGGGGAGGGGGGCTTTTTGGGTAATTTAACCCCCGGGAAAGAGAAAGAGAGACCCGGGACGAGAGAGAAAACAGAGGGGGGGGAGAGGCAGCAAACCGAGCCCGGGGCCCCCGTGAGAGAGAAAAACAAGGAGAGCCCCGACAGGCAGACGAAGGAGACCGACAGAAGGAGAGAGAGAGCGGGGAGGAGAGGGGGGGGGAGGAAAAGAGAGGAAGGGGGAGGGAAGGGGAGAGAGGAGGGGGGAGATCAAACAGACGAAAAAAGAAAAAGAAAGAAAAAAAAGAAAAAACCCCGCAAAGAAAGGAAAAATATTTTTGTCAAATAAAAAAAAAAAGGAGCAGAAGCATTCCCCCCCCAAGAACCCCCCCCCAAATCAAGGTCAGTGATGGTTTGGGTCGCCATCAGAGACCACCACACCCCCTTTTTGTCACACCCTTTCCTTGCCCCTTTTTTCAAATTTTTTCCCCCAGGGTTTTTTTTTCCCCGAATCGTGACCCTTTGAAAAGACGTTCAGTTTTTAGTTCCATAATGGAGGGCCCTCATGCGTGCGGGCTTCTCCAAAATTCGCTACACCCCAACCCCAAAGTTTGGAGAAACCCTACCCTGAGGGTTTAAATTTTAAAATCCCTTTTCTGGGCCAGGAAAAAAAGCTTACCCTTAAAAACCTATTTGCCATTGTTTTCTTTTCCCCCCAAAAAAAAAAAAACAAATTTTTTATTTTCAAAAAATTCAATGACTTTCTCAAAGATGAAAACGTGATTTCCCCAAATTCAACGGGAAATTAAAAAGACTTCAACCTTCTGAAAAAAACCTCTGTTTTGGGAGCCCGTTTTAAATTTTTTTAAACGGAAATTTTTCCGGGGGCTTCCCCATGACAGTTTACCCGCGGGGCCCGGCAGCGAAAAAGGTTTCCGCCCCTTTCCGTCGAAATTGTCTCGGGCAAGTTGGCACCGAACCCGGGGTTTTTGGGGGTTTATGGATAGATGTTAAACCCAATAATTTATGAGAGAATTCACGACAAAATTTCAGCTTTAAATCTATTGAAAAAAAAGGGGTGTTTAAATTCCTTTTTTTTTTCTCTAAGAAAAAGGGAAAGACCCGGATGACGATTTTGGGCGGGGGGTTTTTTTATATTATCATGGAATAGGACGGGGAAAAAACAGTGAGTGGGTACCCCGATGGTTTTGGAAAGTATTACAAAGGAAAGAAAAAAAACACACACACACACCCCACACACCCACACACCACACAACCACACGCAACACACACCCCGCCCCACGCCCCCCCCCCCCACAACACACCCCAACCCAAACACCCCCCCCACACTCCCACACACACCCCCACACACAACACACCCACACCCAAAAACACTAAAAAAGCCGGCAATAAAAAAAGTGGAGGAACTGACACATTTTCCCCAAACTCTCTCTTCCACACACACACCCCACACACAAACACACCACACAAAACCCCACACCAAACACCACACACAACGCAGACCCCCATTTCACTAACAACCCCCCACACACACACACAAAACCACACACACACCCCACACACAACCCCCCACCCCCACCACCACCACCACCACCCCCACCCCCACCACGCCCCACGCACTTTGGTGCACCCGGGGCGTCCCGTACGAACAAAATTTGACTTTCAGAAATTTTACAGCCCAAAAGTATTGCTACCCAATTAAAAAAAGAGAAAAAACGTTTTTACCCGGGAAAGGGGAACATAACAAGAAAAGAAAAAGCCATTTACAATCAAATTTAAAGCGGTTTTATGATGTCATCCCCTTTTTTGGGGACGTTTTCCCCGGCAACCCTTCTCTGACGTCACCTTTTTTTTGGGTTTTTTGATTAAAATTCAAACCCCAGGGACATTTTCCCAAAAAGAAAACCCCCGGAAAAGGAAAATTTGACATGCCCCACCCCAAATTTTTGCTATTTTCTGCTTAATTTTAAATAAGTCATCTCAATCATTCTAAAACCCTTTCTATGAAAAATGAGTTTTGTGTTGAAGGCCTTTTACCTTTTTTTTTTCTTTTCGTTTTTTTGGTTTATTTGGGGTTTTTTTATTCTTATGAAAGTAGGTATGTATGTATGTATTTTTGTATTATTTTATGTATGATTTTATGTATGTATGTTATGTAATGTATGTATGTATGATGTATGATGTATGTTTTTTATGTATGTAAGTATGTTTGTATGTATGCCAAAAAAAAGAAAACAGAAAAATGGATTTACTGACTTTGAGAACGGGGGATGAATTTTAGAAGGAAAAAGGGGGAAAAAAGAGAGAAGGGGAGGGGATGAGAGAGAGAGAGGAGGAGAGATGGGAGGAGAGGGGGAGCGAGAGGAGGAAAAGGGGGGCGAGAGAAAAGAGGGGGGGGGGGGAGAAGAGAGAGAGGAAAGGGGGGGGGGGGGGGGAAGGGGGGGGGGGGGGGGCATTGGGAAAAAAAGGGGAAAAAAATTCCCCTTTTTAAAAAATTTCTTTCTGGACCCCGACTGTGTCTGTTGTTGGGTTTTTTTTAAAAATTGATGGACAAAGGGTTTCATATTGTAGTGATCACAAAGTTTGCAAAAAAAATGACTGATATGAAAGTATGTTTTTTATATTTTGTATGTATGTATTTTTATGTTATGGATGCCTGCAGTGATTTTTTATGTATTTTTATGTAGGGTTTTGTTATGTATGTTGTATGGTTTTTAGGGAATTTTTATGTATGATGTTTTATGTATGTATTGAATGTATGTATGTATGATTTTATGTATGTGATGTATGTAAGGGATGTATGTATTTTTTTATGTTTTGTATTTGGTTAATTTGTGTGCCCTTTGTTGGAAAAGGCACTTTTGGGAAAAAAATGAAGGAAGAACACGAACAAGCTTGGGAAAAGAGAAGAAATCCTTTTCCCCCAAACCAAACAAGGGGGGAACCCAATACAGGGGCCCATTGTGATGTGGGAAAAGCCGCCCCCTTTCTAACCACCAAAAGGGGCCCCCGGGCATTGTGATGTGGAAAAAAGATACCTTTCTAACCACCCAGGGGCACCAGACATTTTGATGTGGAAAAAGGGCTACCCTTTTTAACCACCCCAAAGGGGGCCCCGACCCTTGTGAGTGGAAGAAGGGCTCCCCTTTTTAAAACCCCTCACGGGCCCCCAACATTGTGATGTGGGGAAGGGGGGACTCCCTTTTTAACCATCACAGGGACCACCCAATGTGAGTGGAAAAAAAGGGCTCCCTTTTAACCCTCAAAAGGGAAAAGACATTTTTGGGCGGGGGAAGAAAGCAAAATTTTTAAAAGGAAAAAGAGGCGCTTATAAACGGAGAGAAAAAAAAAACTGGACATGCCGAATAAAGTGGCGGGAAAAGGAGAGAGAAGGGGGGAGAGAGGGGAGAGGAGGGGGGGGTTGGGGAAAGGGGGGAGAGGGGGGGAGAGGGGAGCGGGGGTGGAGAGAGAGGAGAGGAAATGGGGAGAGAAGGGAGAGGGGGAAGGGGAGAGAGGAGAGAGGAGATTTTGTCTTGGGGCTGCTCCCGGAATTTTTTTATGATGCCCCGTGTTTCAAAGTTTTTTTTTTTTTAAACCCTTTCCATGAACCGGGTTTCCCCTTTTTAAAAAAAACGTCAATTTTAACTTTTTTTGAACCCGGGGCAGAAGGGGATATTCTGTCGCGGCCCTTTTTTTTCCCTCTCTCTCTCTCTCCCCCTTTTTTCTCTCTTTTCCCCTCCCCTCTCTCTCTCTCTCTCTCTCTCTCCCCTTTTCCCTTTTTTCCCCCTCTGAAAGGAGAAAATTTTTCTCCTGTACCGTTTTTTTTCCCCCCCCCTTTTCTCTCTCTTCCCTCTCTCTTTCTGAAAGGAAATTTAAAATTTTTTTTCCCTAAAATTTTTTTTCGCCCCTCTCCCCCCCCCCCCCCCCCTTTCTCTCTCCCCCCCCCCCCCCCCCCCCCCCCCCCCTCTCCCCTCTCTTCCCCTCCTTCCCCGGCCCCTCCACAATAAAAAAGTTCTGTTTACTCTCCCCTCTTCTTTTTCTCTCTCTCTTTTCCTCCTCTTTCTCTCTCTCTCCCCTTCTCTCTTCTCTCTTTTGGTTCATGCGTGCGTATGTGATCGCGCCGGGAAAAATAATTGGGGAAAGTTTTGGTTTTTTTGTGAGGTTTGGGGGGTTTTGCGTTTTAGGGGGGGTGGGGTGTGTGTGTTGTGTGTGGGGGTGTGTTTTGTGTGGGTGTGTTTTTTTTTGTGTGTGGGGGGTGGGGGTGTGTGTGTGTTTTGTTCCCCTTGGGCCCTTTTGTTTGGGGGGTTTGTGTGTGTGTGGGGTGTGTGTGTGTGTGTGTTTTGTGTGTGTGTGGGGTGTGTGTGTGTGTGTGTGGGGGGGTTGGGGTGTTGTGTGTGTGTGGGGGTGTGTTTTTGGGTGTGTTGTGTGTGTGTTGGGGTGTGGGGGTGTGGGGTGGGGGGCGGGGCGCGCGAGCCCACAGCAGGGGCTTTTAGAAACAAAAATTGTCTAAAATTTGTTTTTAAGGAAAAAAAAATTTTTTTTCTTTAAAATTTTGAATTTTTTTCTTTGGTCAAGCCACGTTTAAAGCAAAAATTTCCGCAAAAAAATCCTGCGATTTTAGCGGGGCTAGTGGATTTTTTCCTGCTGGGGGTGTTCGCTTTTTGCTTCACTTTCGTTATTTTCTAAGGACGATACCACATTCCCTCAAAAAAAAAAAAAAAAAAAACAACCCCCCCACACACACACACAAAACACACAACACACACCACCAACACCACACCTACCAAAAAACAAAACAAAAAAAAAACCAAAAAAAAAAAACCCCAGCACGTGCAACGCGACACCCCCCGAACAAACCCAATGACCTTTGAGCCTAGGGGCAGATCCGCTTCCCCCACGGTTTAAGAGGGGCCCCACCTTGGTACTGCCCCAAATGCCCGCTCCATGTAGAAGGAAAGGCCGGGGCCCCCAGGAACGAACATTTTAAAGCCCCTTTAAGGGAAAAGGAAAGCCCCCGGAACGAGAGAAACAAGCAAACGATAACACAGTGAATGGGAAAGGGGGGGGAACGAATTGGGGGGAACAAGTTTTCAACAACAAAAAAACACAACCCAACAACCCAAAAAACCAAAAAAGAGTCAGTGATTAAATGGGGCGACAAAATTGGGTTTTCCAGGGTTTTTACCCCCCTCTGTCCCCCACTCCGCTCACCCAAATTTTTAAAAATAAATGAATTTGGGAAAAAAACCCCCAAAAAGGCCCCTTGCCCCTTTTCTTTTTAGTTCCCATAAAGAAAGGGCAAAAGTTTTCTTTAAAAAGAGGTGATGGGGGCGGGAAAAAAAAAACCAATTAAAAAAGAAAGAGAAAGGGGAAAAAGTTATTAGTTTCGCGGGGGAAAAATACAGGGGCAAACAGATTTTTTCAGGGGCAAAAAAAAACAACGCCCCGTTTTTGACCCCTCGGGTCTTCCAGGCAAAAAAAACCCCCCCAACTTTTTGGCCCCCTGAAACACGAAAACGAGCAACCACTTATCTTCCCGGCTTTTGGCCACAAAGGGGTTTTTCGAAAAAAAAACCCCAAATCAAAGGTTTAAAGGTCAAAAGGCTCAACCCTGGTCAAAACAAATAGCACGCATGCAGTTTTGGGCCCGGGGTCCAGTGAAGGGTTCTTCAGTGCTTTTGGGGTGGAGGGGAGGGGAAAGGAGGGGTTTATTGGGGGGGTGGTTTATTTAAATAATGATGATATTAGGGATTAGAAAAGAAAAAAAAAAAAAAAAAACCCGGGTTTTTTCCCTTTTCCCAAAATTTAAAAAGAAACCCTTTTAAATTTAAATTTAGGATTCACCAGTTTCCAAAAAAAAAAAAAAAAAAAAAAAAAAAAAAAAAGAGAAAAAAAGGGAGATGCCCTGTCGCCCAAGCCTCCCCCCCCCCCCCCCCGGTTTCCCCTTTTTCCCCCCTCAATTTTTACCCCTTTTTCCCCTTTCGCGCAACAAAACCCGGGTACGCCCAAACCCCCCCCCTTCCCCCATACAGCACGGTTGCTTTCCCCCACAAATTCCCCGGGCGGCGCGGCGCGCGCAAAACACCACACACACAAAACCCACACACAAAAACCCCACACAACACCACACCCCAAAACACACACAAACACCCCACACACACCCTCTCTCTCTCTCTCTCTCTCCCCTCCACATTTAAAACCCCTCTCTCTCCCCTGTTTTTCTCTCTTTTTCTCTTTCCTTGTCTCTTCTGTTTTTCTTCTTTTTCTCTCGGCCCCTTCCCCTCTTCTCTCCCCCCCCCCCCCCACACACCAACACACACACCCACCCCCACACACACACAAAAAACATTTATTTTATATTTTATTTTTTATAAATATAAACACAAAACCCCTCTTTCTGGGTTTTACTTGCTCAATTCTTTTCTTCCCCCCCCCCACACAAAACACAAAAACACACACACCACACACACACAAAAACCCACACACAACACACAAAAAACACACAAAACCCCACCCCACACCCCACACACACACACCCAGCCCCACTTTCTGTGAAAAGGGCACACCCCCAAGGGGAAAAAAAAAAAAAAAACTCTTGTTGTTTCAAACCCACCCTTGGAAGAATCCTGGCCATCCCCTGCTTTTTTCCCCCCCCCCCCCACCCCCCCCCCACCCCCCACCCTCCCAATCTCTCTTCCCTTTTCCCCCGTCCCCCCCCCCCCCCCCCCCCCCCCCCCCCCCCCCCCCCCCCCCCCCCCCCCCCCCCCCCCCCCCCCCCCCCCCCCCCCCCCCCCCCCCCCCCCCCCCCCCCCCCCCCCCCCCCCCCCCCCCCCCCCCCCCCCCCCCCCCCCCCCCCCCCCCCCCCAAAACCCCCCCCCCCCCCCCCCCCCCCCCCCCCTTTTTTTTCCCCCCCCCCCCCCCCCAAAAAACCCCCCCCCAAACCCCCCCCGGGGGGGCCCAAACCACCCCCCCCCCCCCCCCCTCCCCCCCCCCCCCCCCCCCCCCCCCCCCCCCCAACCCCCCCCCCCCCCCCCCCCCCCAACCCCCCCCCCCCCCCCCCCCCCAATTTCCCTTTTTTCAAACCCCTTTTGAATTTGTCCCGTTTTTTTTTTGACCTTTAGTAAGGCCAAATAAAAAAAACCCAACAAGTGTTGAACCCTTTTAAGAAAGGTTCCCCCCCACCCGTTTCCCCTTTCCCCCCCCTTTGGGCTAAAAAAAAAGTTTTCCCCGGGGAATCAGGGTAATTTCCCCTTTTCCCCAGACAAAACCGGCCTAGGGAAGGAAAGTGTTGATTCAGAAAAATCCCCCGCTCAGTATTGTCAAAGTTTTTGATCACCAAAAAAATTTCCCCCGATCCGTTTTTGGGCAAAGGTTTATTTACTTCCCCCCGGATTCCAATTTCAAAATTTTAAAATAGGGATTGTCAAAGGTTTGGGTCAGCCCGGGGTCCCCCGCTTTAGTATTGGGCCCGTGGGTTTACTCAGCAGTCCACCGCTCAGTTTTGTCACAGTGGTTTTTAATCAGCAAGTCACCCCCCCCTCAGTATTGTCAAAGTGTTGGCCCCCAAAAAGTCCCCTGCATCCGTATTGTCAAAGTGTTGACTCAGCGAGGTTTACCGCATCAGTATTGTCCCAAATGGTTTAAACAGCAAGGTTTCCCCCGCTCAGTATTGTTTAAAGGGTTTACTCAGCAAGTCCACCGCCCTCCCGTATTGTCAAAAGTGTTGACCAGCGGTTTCCCCCGCATCAGTATTGTCAAAGGGGTTGACTCAGCAAGTCCCCCCGCATCAGTATTTTCAAAAGTGTTGATTTAGGGGAGGGCCACCGCCTTTAGTATTTTCCAAAATGTTGGGCCAGCAAATCCCCGCATCGTATTGTAAAAATGTTGACCAGGGGGGTCCACCGATCAGAGTCCTTTTTCCATCCCCGTGTTTTTCCGGTTAAACACAATCCAACCCACAGACACGTTTTTATTTTTTTTAAACCCCCTGAAAAATAAAAATTTAAAGGTGGAATTAAACCCAAAGACAACAAATGGAAAATGAAAAGCCCCCGATAGTAAAAAAAGTTTTTGAACTGGGTTATGAAAAAATTTGTAAAGTGGTTTTACACTCCCCCCCCCTTTTCTCATTTTACTACACCACTCACAACCCCCAAAAACCCCAACCAACCAATTTACCGAAAAAAAAAAAGGGGGCGCGGCCACGCACCAAGACAAATTTCCCCGGCCCCCGCATTTACCCCAAAACTTTACAACCCCCCAACATTTCCCCAAGTTTACACAAACAACCACAAATAATTTCTGGAACAACCCCAAATCCCTTTTATCAGTTTTTCAAACACCACACCCCCAACCCCAAACCCCCCCAAAACCACACCACCCCCAACACCTTTACCCCACACCACCACAAACAAAAACCACCCAAACACCACACCCCAACCAAAACCCACCCCCCCCAAGCACAACCACCGTCCGCCGCCCCGATTTTCAAACCCCACAACCCCCCCCCACAACAAAAACCCCCACCCCCCCAATTTTTCAACAAGGGACCACAACCACCCACCCCAAACCCCAACCCCCAAAACAACACACATACACTTAAAAAACCCACAAAAAAATTTTTCAAAAAAAAACAACCAACCCCAAAAAAAAAAAAATTTAAAATAAAAACAAATAAGAACCGGAAAAAAATATCCAACAAATCCCCTTTTTCCCCCCCCTCTCTCTCCCTTTCTTCTCCCCCCACCCCCCCACAAAATAAAAACACACACATTTAAAAACCCGGGCCCCGCCAAAATCACACACACCCCGCAAAACTAAAACCCACACACCACACCCCACCCCACCACTCCCCCACACACAAAAAAAACCAACACACCCCCACAACACCCAACACCACAAAACAAAACAACCCCACCAAAACAATTTTTAAAAAGGAACCCACCATTAAACACTAAACAACCAAATCCCCACCCCCACACCAAAAAAAAAAAAAAGAAAAAGTTGGAGGGCCGCCCTTTTCCCCCCCTAACAAACATCCCCCCACCACACACAACCCAAAACGGACAAGGACAAAAAAAAACCACCACCCATTTCCCCACAAACACAACCCCTTAATAACAACCCCCAGTTTAAAAACAAATTAACCCCCAAAACACCCCCCCACACAAACCACAATCCCTTTTTTTAAAAAATTGCAGGAAAAACCCCCTGAAAAACCCAACTATTGTCCCTCTTCCCTTTTTTCCCTTTGGGTTTTCCGGGGGTCCTTTTAGGGGGCAACCTCCACCATTTAAGAAGACCACCCCACCGCCAACTTACACAGCCGCCAACACACACACCCCACACACACACACAAAAACCCACACCACCACCACCACGCACGCAAAGCACGCTCCGCGCGCCACCCCACCCACCACCCACCCCCCACCCACACCACCCAAAACACACACACCCCCACCCCCCCAACAATAAAACAGGGGGAAAAGGAAAAGCCGAGGAGAGAAAAAAATAAATTTTTCCTTTTTAAAAAGGTGGCCTTCCTCCCCAAGAAAATGAAAAAAAGGGAAAAAAAAAAAAAAGTTTTTGGGGGTTTTACCCATTTTGTTTTCCCGTTCCAAACCAAGAACCCTTTCCCCTTGAAACACAAAGGGCAAAAAAAGGTTTTTGATGGGCCACCATTTTCGTTTTCTGTACTGGTTGGGTTCAAATTTTTTTCATTTTTAACCCCTGATCCAAACCCAAGAAGGGGAAAAACCCAAAGGAAAACGGCTGGTTCTTTTCAATGGCGGAAAAGGGGGGAAAAATTTTTTTTTTAAAATTTCCTTTTATTCACGGACTAAAATCTTTTTTTGTCAACTGGGGGTTGGGTTTTTGTTTTTCGTGGGAGTTGTGGGGGGGGCTCGGTGGTGGGGGAGTTCTTTCCCTGGGGTCCTTGGTGTTTGTTGGGGCCAACCTGGTTTTGTTGGCCCGGGGTTTTTGTGTTGGGGGGGAAAAGAATTTTGTTGAAAAGGTTTTCCACCAAAAAAAGGCAGCAGGAGGGCAGAACTCGGCGGCCTTTTTTTCCCAAAAACAAAAACACCACCAACCAAAACACTAAACAACACCTTTTCTCCAAAAAACAACCCCAAAACCACCAACCACCAAAAACAAAACAACAAATACAAGAGAAAAATTAATAGTTTTGGGGAAAAAAAAGCGAGGGAAAATTTGTCCTCAATTTTAAGGGACTTCAAAAATTTGGAAAAATTGGAAGGGGGGGGAAAAACCGGGGGGGGGGGGTTTTTTTTAAAGGGAAAAAATGGGTTATTCAGCTTTCCCAAACCCCCCACTTTAAAACCCGGGCCAAAAACCTTTTTTGGGGGAACAATTTTTTTTGTTTTTGGTCAGCAAAAATTCCCAAAATTTTTTTTGTTTTACCTGTTAAAAAACCCCCCAAAAAAAACCCCCCTTTTTTTAAAAAAAAACCTGGTTTAAAAAAAACATATTAAACGGGGGAATTAAATTTTTCTTTTTTCATTATTTTATTATTAACCTTCTAAACTTTTTTGTTTATTGTTGTTTGTTATTGTTTTTTTTTTTTTTTTTTTTTGGGGTGTTTTTTTTTGGGGTCCCCGGGGGTTGGTTGGTAGACGTGGGGGTTTAATGGGGGTTGGGTTGTTTTTTCCTTTGGGTGGTTTTTTTGGGGGGGGGGAAATGTTTTTAATTTTTCCTTTTCTTTTTTTTTCTTTTTCTTTTTTTTTCCTTTTTTCTTTTTTCCTTTTTTCTTTCCTTTTTTTTTTTTTTTTTGTTTTTGCCAAAAACCCACCTTTTTAAAAACTGTAGTTTTTTTTATTAAAAAGGGGGAAAAAAATTTTTAATTTTAAGATGGGAAAAAAATTTTTTTTAAAAACGAATTTTAAAATTAGGCCTTTCAAAGAAAACAATTTTAATTGGTTTTTGGGGAAAACAAAAAAAAAAAACAAAAACGGGTTTTTTAGTAATTTCTCAAAAAAATTTATTTTTAAAAAAAAGGGGGGTTTAAAAAAGGGAAAAAAATTTTTGGTGGGCTTAACCCCTGGGTTTTTTCATTTTTGGAAAAAATTTTTAAAAAATGGAAAAATTTTCCCTGCATTAGCCCTCGGATTTTTTGGCCCCGTCATATTAATTTTTAGCCCGTTTTGGAAAAAAAAAAAAATTTTAAAAAACCCCCCAAAAACCTTTTTCCCCCTCTTTTTTTCCCAGTTTTTAAGTTTCTGATTCAAAAACAACCTTTCTCCCAAAATTTCCCCAACAACTATTCCTTTCACTAACTTTGTTTTTGTAATTCCCCCGATTTTTAACTTTTTAACTTGAAAACAACACGAAACAAAATAACTTCTTTTCTTAAAACTTTCTTCTTCTTCTCTTTTTCTTCCTTCTTCTTCTTCCCCTTTTTTTTTCTTCTTGGTTTGTTGTTTTTTTTTGTTTTCTCGACCCTTTTTCCTTTTCCCCCCTTGGGGGGTCGTTTTTGTTTTGGGGGTGGTTTTTGTTGTGTGGGTGTTTTGCCGGGGTCGGTTGCACACAAACACAAACACCAACAACACACACACACACACACACACACAACACACACACACACACTCTCTCTCTCTCTCTCTCTCTCTCTCTCTCTCTCACATACACACACTCTCTCTCTCTGTTTGTCTCTCTCTCTCTCTCTGTGTCTCTCTCTGTCTCTGTCTCTCTCTCTTCTCTCTCTCTCTCACACACACACACACACACACACACACACACACACACACACACACACACACACACACACACACACATATATATATATATATATATAAATATAACACACACTCTCTCTTTCTGTTTCACTTGCTCAATCTCTCTCTCTCCCTCACACACAGACACACAGACACACACACACACACACACACACACACACACACACACACACACACACACACACACCACACACACACACACACACACGGCAGCACACTTTCTGCTGAAAAGTCACACCACCAGAGAAAAAAAACAACAAAAAACTCTTGTTGTTTCAAACTATCCCTTGGAAGAATTCACTGACCCTATCACTGCTTAAAACGCCCCCACCCCACCCCACCCCACCCACCCGCATCTTCATCCCAATCTCTCTTCCCCTTTTCTCCTCCCCCCCCCCCCCCCCCCCCCCCCCCCCCCCCCCCCCCCCCCCCCCCCCCCCCCCCCCCCCAATTCTTTTTTCAAACCTCTTTTTGCAATTTATTGCCCTGATCTTATTTTGCATTTTTGATCCTTCAGTGAGCGAGGACAGGACGTAAAAAAAACCCCCACACCAGTGTCTGTTATCCTCCTTAACAATGAATTTTATCTTGTCTTGTTCCATCCTCACAGAATCTTCCCCTTTCGCCGCTCCATTGGACAAATCAAACCAATGAAAATGATCGTAACAAAGAGGCCATAATGCTGACGGTTGATAATTATCATATTCTGAGACACACTGGGTGGGAGAAAGTGTTGACTCAGCAAGTCCACCGCATCAGTATTGTCAAAGTGTTGACTCACCGAGTCCACCGCATCAGTATTGTCAAAGTGTTGACTCACCGAGTCTACCGCATCAGTATTGTCAGTGTTGACTCAGCGAGTCCCCGCATCAGTATTGTCAAAGTGTTGACTCAGCAAGTCCACCGCATCAGTATTGTCACAGTGTTGATTCAGCAAGTCCACCGCATCAGTATTGTCAAAGTGTTGACTCAGTAAGTCCACTGCATCAGTATTGTCAAAGTGTTGACTCAGAAAGTCCACCGCATCAGTATTGTCACATGTGTTGACTCAGCAAGTCCACCGCATCAGTATTGTCACAGTGTTGACTCAGCAAGTCCACCGCATCAGTATTGTCACAGTGTTGACTCAGAAAGTCCACCGCATCAGTATTGTCACAGTGTTGACTCAGCAAGTCCACGCATCAGTATTGTCAAAGTGTTGACTCACCGAGTCCACTGCATTAGTATTGTCACAGTGTTGACTCAGCGAGTCCACTGCATCAGTATTGTCACAGTGTTGACTCAGCAAGTCCACTGCATCAGTATTGTCACAGTGTTGACTCAGCAAGTCCACCGCATCAGTATTGTCAAAGTGTTGACTCAGCGAGTCCACTGCATCAGTATTGTCACAGTGTTGACTCAGCGAGTTCACTGCATCAGTATTGTCAAAGTGTTGACTCAGCAAGTCCACCGCATCAGTATTGTCACAGTGTTGACTCAGCAAGTCCACTGCATCAGTATTGTCAAAGTGTTGACTCAGCGAGTCCACTGCATCAGTATTGTCAAAGTGTTGACTCAGCAAGTCCACCGCATCAGTATTGTCACAGTGTTGACTCAGCGAGTCCACTGCATCAGTATTGTCACAGTGTTGACTCAGCAAGTCCACCGCATCAGTATTGTCACAGTGTTGACTCAGCAAGTCCACCGCATCAGTATTGTCCATCCCGTGTGTCGGAATAACACACATCTACTACAGACACGTGAATATGGAAACCCAGCTGAAAAATAAATCATGGAAAGGTGAATAAACGAACGAACAAATGAGAAACTGAATGAAGAAATGATAGATAAATGAATGAATGAATGAACGCGTGATGAATGAATAAATGAATGAATGCATGAATGACACTCCCCCCCCCCCTCTCTCTCTCATCACATACATACAACACACACACACACACACACACACACACACACACACACACACACACACACTCAAAGAAACACGGGCGCGCGCACACGCACACAAGCACACACATTCACACGCACGCATTTACACAAACACATTCACACACACATTTCCACACACATTCACACAAACACCACACACAAATAATTCAGACACACCCCACACATACACGCTCATATGCACGTGCACACACACACACACACACACACACACACACCACACACACACACACACACACACACACAACATACACTCACACACACACACACAAACACACACACACACACACACACACACACACACACACCACACACACACACACGCACACACGCACACACACACGTGCGCGCGCGCACGCATGCACACACACACACACCACACACACACACACACACACACACACCACACACACACACATACACGGACAAGCACACACACACACACACACACACACACACACACACACACACACACACACACACACACACACTCACACTAACACACACACACACACACACACACACATTAACACCACACACACACACACACACCACACACACACACACACACACACACACTAACACATAATAACAAATAGACAGACACACACACATATACACACACATACACTCTTTCTCTTTCTCTCTCTCTCTCTCTCTCTCTCTCTCTCTCTCTCTCTCTCTCTCTCTCTCTGTCACACATAAACACACACATTCACACGCACGCACTCACACACACACGCACACACATACACAGCACGCACACACACACACACACACACACACACACACACACACACACACACCACACCACACACACACACACGCACACACACACACACACACACACACACACACACTAATTTAACATTGTGATAAAGGTAAACCCATGCTTTCTGAAGTGTAGAGACAAATAAATCTATTTCCTTTTAAATCATGTTTTCCATCCGTCCACACGAAAATGAAAAAAAAGAAAAGTTAGTAGGGCTTGACCATTGTGTTGCCAAGTTACAACATCCACACAATGTCACACGTCATCATTCTATCCGTCCACACGACAATGGACAAAAAAAAGGTAGTAGGGCTTGACCACTGTGTTGTGCTGCCATGTCACGATCGTGTTGTGTTCACAATTGTGTTGCCATGTTATAACATGCATCCAATGTTACACACAGTGTCAGACCTGGCCACTCGATTGTGGAAACACGTGCTGCTGCTTCTTGTCAAAGGCGGAAAGGGGAGCAACTGCTTTTATAACGGTCATCTGCATCGAGCGCACTGAAACTTCAGAGATAGTGAATGTCAAGCGTGGACTATAAAGGGTTAAAACGATGGCAGGAATTGATCAGGGGGGCTCTGGTGGGATGGAGGGAGTCATAGTCCGTGCGATCCATGATGTAGAAGACCACTGTGCTACGCCGGTATTAATGATGGTTGAAAATGAATTGACGGTTCGCCAAAGCATGCACAACACACACACACACACACACACGCACACACGCACGCACGCACGCACGCACGCACGCACGAACTCGCGCGCAGACCACACACACACACACACACAACACACACACACACACACACACACACACACACACACATACACACACACACGCACACACGCACACACCACACATACAGAGACAGAGAGAGAGAGAGAGAGAGAGAGGGAGAGAGAGAGAGAGAGAGAGAGTGGTGTGTGTGGCGGCTACTTATGTATAGGATGACTTCAAAATCAAGAGCAAACGATGATAGGCGCCATAGTCATAAAAACCAAAAGATTCCTTCTGTTATTGCAAACAATGTTCTGTCTATCTCAAGAACCGCTGACTTGAAACACGATGACACAAAGCGTTATTTGATGGGGAACCATCTTTCGTTTTCTGTACTGGTCAGCGAATTCAGAACTGGTTTTACTTACTTGTTTACCACATAGATCTCAAACACAAGAAGAGAGGAAAACACGAAAGAAGAAAGGGGACGAAGCTGGATTAAAAAAGAAAAA
>CM031621.1:40911978-40929478 GCA_018398815.1 Conus ventricosus | reverse complement strand
AGTCATCCTTTAAGTACAACCAAGTTCTTTATTTAAATTATCTTATAATTATCAAAAAAATACAAGCTATGTTTTTATCTTAAATTGTAGATGTCTAATTTTAGTACACACAGCCTCAAAAAACGTGTCTCGTTGAGAATGTCTTGCTCAGCGTTCTCTGCATAGATCTTAATGAAATTCTTACATCCGAAGCAACCGCATTGATTACAATTTTTGGTCTATGGAAATGTCTTTTATAGACTCCCGGTCTTTATTTATTGACTTCATCATTTTATTTAATACGCCATGATCTATTTTTATAAAAAAATTTAAAATTAAGTTCTTAATTTATTCCCTTATAAATGGGGTCAAAATGATGCTTTGTTATTGGCGGTTTTGGCGTGCAGTTGTCTTTTTCTGTATTTAGCGGTTCAGGTTGTTTTAACTTCTTTTGTTTCTGTTGCATTGTGTATATATTTTATGCCGCAAATAACTGCCCCCAACAGCAGCAATGGCGCCAAAAATGGCAACAGTTTTAAGTTCAATATTCCATGAAGGACTTTGGGGCCCTTGTTCACCATGGAGTTTTTATAGCCGGCATTGAATTAACTTGTTCTGGCGTTGGCGGCGTTATGTTTTCAAGATGAGTCATATTCTGTAAATTAATTTTTTTTGTCTGTTCCACTCTGCTAATTTTTTTCCTGCTTCAACACGCCCAGGATTTTTAATGGTCTCCACCCGATTCAGCGTTTTCTGCTGATTTTCTGGCTTGGTTACTTTCTCCACCTGATTTTAGTGTTTTCTGATTCTGATGATTTTCCAGCTCGTTCATTTTGAAGGGAAACAAAATCTATATGATTAAAAGTTATTAATCCATGATTAATGGCGATAACAATGTTCCAAATCTATAGTATAATCACACCCTAGGACTCTAATGACTTTGTTAAAAAATGGATCTTGCGTTAAATCATACGTAAGATCTTGTTCGAATCAATGGGGCCAATTTTACTGACTAGTTTATGGGACAAAACTAAGAACCGTTTGCCCCACACTTTTCACCATTCTAGACCCAGCTCGCTTCATACCTGTTATGATACTTTAAAATGTCTTGGGGTAGAATCTGTTGAATCTGTTCAAAGCTGGGAATTCCCGTTTCCCAGGAACTGTTTTGTTTTTCCACACGGCTGCCAAAGAATACAGCCTCTCCTTTTTGGGCATAATAGCTTGATCATCAACTTGGTCATTCATAAGTTCGGGAAGGTTTAGGCCCTTGTAGCTGTAGTAGATCATCGCTGTTATGTTTTTTATTAAATTATATTATTTTATTTTATAAAAAAGAGCACTGGGAAAAAACTGTTGCTAACCTTGTTTTTCCATTCTGCTGTTATTGGAGGCTAAGTGTAGGATACTCAATGCTTGGTAAAAGCCTGTTAAAAAATAAAAACCCGCAGATCTTGGCAAACTAGACTTTGAGGATTCAGCAAAGCTGATTGCTATCATTGCAGCTCGGTTGCCACAAAGATTTTCTAGTAAGCAAGGAATAATTCCAGACAATATAAATTGTAAGAAAAAAATACATTATAAAAATGGCTTCACTCAATAATGATAGGCGGCGCTGTGGTGAATGCGCTGCTTTTAGCGGAGTAATTTGCATTTAGTAAACTGGGAATGACGCGAGAGAAAAGGCATACAAGCTGGAGCAACTGCCTGCCAGACGCCTATGAAAGGCAGAGACTTGAGCAGTTAGATTTTTTAATGACACACTGAAGAAAGGGGCAGCAGCTTACACATTTAAAATGTTGATCAAGCATAAACATTTATCTGTAACAGGCAAACCAGCCAGACTTGCCCCCCAAAATCGTGACTTTTATCAACCATCAGAAAAACAAAAAGATGCAAGAAATCGGGTTTATTGTCGTTGGTTTTGACCGTTGTGTATTTGTTGCGCTAATATTGGGTGAATAAAACAATGAACAAAATTAAATTTTTCGCCCAAAGGATAATTTGGAAGGGTATCACAGCCCAAAACAAAAGCTAAGCCAAGCAGCTGGAGTTAGTGAACAAACAGCAAAAAAATGGTTATCTAAACAAGCATTTGGCAAATTTATTTACCTGCCCCTGGCGAATTTCAGAGACCGCACTTTGTCAATACAACCCAACGACACCCATCAAATGGATCTTCTTATTTACCCCCCTGTGGATTAGACCGAAAAAGATTTAAGTACGCACTCACAGTCATTTACATGGCTTCAAGGGTACAAAGATGCGGAGCCCTTAACACAAAAGAGTGCTTCTGCTGTTGCTGTCGCTTACAACGATATCCAACGAGGGCCGCTAAATTATCCTCGCATGATTCAGTCGATGATGGAAAAGAATTTAAAGGGCAAGTGAATCAATTATTGTTGAAAATAGAGTTACATTAAAAGAGGCATTCCAGGAGTTCACAGATCACAGGCTTTAGTTGAAAACTTTAACAAACAGTTAGCTGAAAGACTTTTCTCCCACCAGTATCACAGAGGCTTTTTTGACAATTCTCGCAACACAGAATGGGTTAGAAGACTGCCCTCAGTTTTGCGCGCAATGAATAATGAAGAATTTAAAGGACTTAAAAAAACCGTAAAGCAATCCCAAAGAAAAACAATAAATGTTGCTTGAGACTCCCGTACACCAGAAACTATTACCGTTTGGTTGAAAGTAAGGTACCTTTATTTACCAGGAGAAGCAGAAGGGGACACTCGGCATAGGGCAACGATCAGTTTGGAGTGTTGATCCAATAAAATAAAAAGAATTGTAAAAAATGAAAAACCCGTGTATTATTTACGAGAAACCTGACACAACAAAACAACCCAGCTCCTTCAAAAAACTTTTGTGGGGGGGAAAAACCCTGCGGGTTTAATCCGCCGGGCACATTTTCCGTTTTTAATTTAAATTTTACGGTTCTCCAGCCCCCAAAATTTGAATATAAAAACCCTCTGGATTAACAAACACCCGTTTTGTTTTGTTCTATTTTTAATAAATTCTTTTTTTACAACTTTTTGGGGTTGATTTCATGTAGTTTAGATCGCGGGTTTTACGTTGTCTTGATAAAATTAAAAAAAATTCCAAACAATGCTTCTTTGTTTGTTGTCATGGGGATATGTTTGACTGCCAAAAACGCTGCGAGATTTTTCCCTTTGCTTTCTTAATGATTTTTTCCGGGCCCTCAAAAATACTGTACTTTTTCGCCCTTTTAAACCAACAAACTCCTTTTATCACCTTCCAGATTTTTTTCATCCTTCATCTTTCCTAAAACCCTTTTGGGGTAATTTAATGCAAAGGGGAATCTTTTGGGTAATCGGGGTTTGCCCCCTTTCGGCCTTTAACTACTTTTAACCCCAAATCTTCCCAAAAATTTTAAAACAAAACTATCTGTATTCCTTTTAAAATCGGGGGAAATTTTTTAAAAAAACAAAAGAAAAAATTTTTAAAATTGACAATTCTCTAAAACCCTAAAAACCAGGGTTTTAAATTTGATTTTCTTTTTTTTCTAAGCCAAAAAAAGCCCCCTTGGAAATTTTATTTTTTAAATTTTTTTTTTTTTCTGCCAAGTTTCCTTTATTTAAATTTGGTTTTGAAGTCAGCTTAATTGGCCTTTTTAAACTCTTGGTGACCCCAATTTTGACATCTTTTGGTTTGTGGGGGATTCTCCATTAGTTTTTTCCAAAAAAGCTTTTTGTTCATCCAAATTTAAAAAGTTTTTTTTCTGAAACAAACTGTGGATTTGGTTCTAAGAAACAGGTTCTTCATTTATGTATGGTTTTTATGAACCCGTTCTTTGGGGTTTTTGAAAGCAATTATCGATGGACAGCTTTATTTTAAAAACCCTGTCTTAAAAAAAATTGTAGAAGTCTGTAATGACAGACTTAATTTTTTTTTTTTCCCCGAAGGGTTAGGCACAAGTTTGGTGGTTCTCTTGGGGTCCATTTTAGACTTTTGCCCGCTAATTTGGATAGTCATTATGAGGTATGGAAGTTCATGAGGATTTTCTAAGTAACTTCTAGAATGGAAACCCCGTGTTGGTCGGCGTTAAACTGCCCAACCCCTTTAATTTCTTTTTGAATATTTTTCGGATCCCCCGCCTGTGTTTCATTTTAAAATTACGGTTTAAAGGAAGTTTATTGCGCCATTGCCATCATACAGATTGGGTTTTCATTTTAAATTCCTGGGGATAGTTAGACCTTTTACCGGATAAAAAGAAACCAAGTAAATTTGTTTTGCTTTAAGTTTAAAGTGCGAAAGCCATACTAATTTTCCCCCCCGCAACCGTTTTTCCCAAACATCTGAAATCATTGGGAAATTGAAATAAATCAATTTGTACTCCAGTAAACTTTAAGAAAGCATCCCAACTCATCCCGGGCGCAGAAATGTAATGCGCGGGATCCAAGCTATAATGTTTCATGCAGGTCTTTCTATAATTTTCAAAAATATCCGCCAACAAAATGTATCTGCCCTTAAATATGAATCATGATAGTCTCCCATCGTTTTACAATCTAACTTCTGCCACGCATCTTGAGCTTGCTGGTAATCAGAATCACTAATGTCCTTTCCTCTGAGACTAGAAAAGAACGCGCCTTTAGGAGGAAGTGTGACTTCATCAAACCTTTCCAACTGTTCATGTACTCATAAGGATAAAACGCCCTTTTAACGAGAGTTGGGTCAAAAATTTCTTCCGTTATTGGGCAGGACTTTAAGGACATAGCTAGTGACTCTAATGATCCCATCATGTGTTGCATAGAGTCATAAAAAGACATGTTTATTTAGATTAAAGCACATGTACTTTTCTGATGACTGTGCAATGCATGCTACCCTGAAGGCGTTGGTTACTGCTTGCAATATAAGATGAGAGTCGTAACCTCGCAAGTTATGAAAGAAGATGGGCAGCTTCCATGTCTTTGGTTCAAACTTTAGTTGAAGATTGCATTTGTTGTGCGCAGCTCCTCTGAACTTTCCACTAATGTGATCATGGTCTCTTACTGTTGGATTCGCTGCGTCTGATGAGAGGCCTAAACCACAAATCCAACAGTGAGTGGCTGAGTCATACTGTTGTTGGTCTTCAGGCGTCATTATGATTTCAGATAAATTCAGATTATTAGAACAGTCATTGCGCACTTGCTGCATGCGCTGTAAAAATCTTCTAGCCGCATTTGGGCCTCTGTATAATTCTGGTGCTGAATGGGCGCCATCCGACCTGACAACAATGAAGGCAAATGAACAAATCTGATGATTACTCATTAAGACTGTTTTTCGAAGTTTTTGTGGCGCTGGCCCTTCATAAGGAACAATGAGCGATTCGAAGTCTGCGTAAACTACGTATGGAGAATGTTGCAGTTTTTTCCAGTTCTTAAAACTAACTTTAGATCCAGGTGGGGGCGTAATTAGTTCTGTATTACAGTCAACTGGGCCGATACAATGTTTCTTATGTTCGCTCGCGGCTTGAACAGATGGCATTCTTGTTAAACATTTTCTGCAGAATTCTTGTTTGTGCCCATCTTTTGAAGTATGCTGCATTAGTTTACTCATTGTTCGTATCAATGTGTAATGTGGCAGCCCCGCTGGTGAAAACATTAGTAGTAAGTCAACATGATTTTTGTCTGGCTCGCCAATCGTTGGACTGTTCTTGGACACTTTAATCGGCTGTAGATTTGTTTCCTCATCCCATGTGTAGATATTGACAGTTATTGGTTTGTTTTGTTCTTCAAACTGATCAATTTGGTCTACACTAACAGGAAAGGATATTCCATTGAAGTTAAGATCTTTGGTGTATTGCCGATAGTTAGTCACTCTCTCTGCGTGGTCGCGGACATGATGCAGCCTTGCAAGAACGCACCACATGAAACATTTGTTGTCTGAATTTTTTATGTTTAAAACTGCTCTCTTTAAAACCAACTCCGAGGTAGCGGAATGTAAGCCTTGCCTACAATCGGTGCATACTTAGCCTGTTTTAATCTAATCTCTAAGACTTCGCCCTCTGACCAACCAGAGCCTCTCATTTTAGCTTCTTCAGCGGCAGCGTCAAACTGTGCAAGCAGTTCGTCTGCCCAACCGGGTGTTAAGTCGTTATGAGAAAGAATAGTCTGTTGTTTAGTTGAGACCCAGACTTCTAGATTTTCTTCATTTATTGTTACATAGTCGATTAAAACAGCTAACATTACTTTAACTGGCGGGTCTATTGTTAGTTTGCCTGGAACTTGGGGGCCGGAATAGCTCAGTGGTAGAGCGCCGGACTCGTAATCTTGGTGATCCTGGGTTGCGGGTTCGAACCCCCGCCGCGGCGGCGTTTCGGTACAGGGGGATTTTTCTCTCGGAGTTAACATTGGTTCGGACTCCATTTCCCATACAGTCCTTCGAATGAGACTATAAACCGAGGTTCCGTGTGTGAACGCATGCATAAGATCTTGCACACACGTAAAATCCCTATCACCAACTTTCGGAAGAGAAGACCAGTTTGGCCGTTGGTATGGATGACACGTTACACATAGCATGCACCCTGCGTGAGAAATGGAAAGAACGAAGGAGTAATTGATATTGAACGATATTGACTGGATGACACGGGAAACGACCGAATGAGCCGGGCGGCAGCTCTTCAGTGGGCACCCCAGGTGGGCCCCCCTTGTGTATAGGGAGTTTTGTTTGTAGGCGAAATTGGTTGTTTCCCCAAGTTGCGCATATAAATCTATATTTATTTTTTTTATTTTTAAAATTTGCATGAAAAAAAACCACTTGCCTTACTTTTGTTGGCCCAATGACTTCAAAATTTCAAAAACATTCGTGCTCTTGAAAACGCTCTCTCCCCAATTTTTCCCTTCAAACAATTCCCCTTGTCCTTCATATATCTTACCCCATGCTGTTTTTTCTTTTCTAAGCCAAAATATTTTATTTAAATTAAAAAAAAATACTTAAAAAAAATTAATATCGAGGGCCCTTTTTTTGTGCTTGGACTCTAAACTAAAGTATAAACACCTTTTGGTGTTTTTTAATGTGAGCTGTTTAAAACGAGTTTAATGTCTCGTTTATTTTTTTTAAAAGCTTTCCTTTTTTATTTGTCGGGGTCTGGCTGTTGAAAAAAAAACTTGTCCCGCCTTTCTTTAAAGGGAATCAAATTTTTTGGGTTTTTTTGTAGTCATAAAAATCCCCGGGTAAACGATTAAAATTCCCTTCTCCGTGATGTTTTGAGTAAACAAGCGCTTTATTTTTGTCATTTTTGAACGAGCAAATTTTTAGCTGTTTATTATTTGAACCATAGCTGTGTGCTTTTGGGGATTTTAGTTTTATTTTTTTGCTAGAAAGCACCTACAGTTTAATGAACACGGGCCCAAGAGCAAAAGACAAACCCGCCTAGAGGAAAAAGTTGCGGGTGCACCAATACCTGTTGCTAAGAAAACCTACGCTCTTTCCCTGTGATAGAGGGGTTTTTAAAGCCCCGATGCTCCAGTATTAAAAATATGTAACAGCATTAAAGGCGCAGAATACCTTCGTTTTTTTGCTGTATTTTAAAAGGTTTCCCCTGCTCAGTTTTTTCCCTTTTGCGAAAGTTTGTTAATCTAAAGGTTTTTTTTGGGGGGCTACCCTCTTCTCCTGGCGCCCCCCGGGGCTGTGGGAAACCTTTGGATAAACCTTAAAAGACATCCCTTTTTAAAAAATGAAAAAAAAAATTTAGAAATAATACATAACCCTTAATCTGTTTTCTTGAATTTTCGGCTGCGAAAACTTATAATAAAAACAAATGTACTTTAAAGGCGGTTTTTTTCGGCTTTTCTTCTTTACCCAATTTAAATTTTTAAATTACGTCACCCCCATTTTTCCCTCCAGCTTCCTACAACTAATTATCCTTTTTTGGCCCCTTTAAAAGTCAACCCAAAACCGTATTTTGTTGTTAAATAATCATAAAGGAACATTGTAAAGATGAAAAATCTTTAGACAAAGGTCTCTGTTGGATTTCTACCCCCCCCCCAAAACCCCCAAAAAAATTTTTTTAAATTTCTTTCAAAATGAGATAAGGTCTAAGCCCGCGCGTTAGATTTGGTTAGGCTACCGTCAATTGTAAAATTGGGCACTTTGGGTTTTTTTAAGGTTTAAAAAAAACTTTTGCTTGCTCTTTTGAAGGGTTTCTTCTTTCTTCGCACAGCAATAAAATCCCTTTTAAAGCGAATTGCTGGGGGTCCCAAAAACAAAAAATTCCATATAGTGCCCTCCCCTGTTTTTCTGGGTTTGTTGTTGTTTGAACCCACTCTTTCGTAATATATTTGCAAATTTTTTGGACTCTATTGGTCCTTAATCAGTTTTGGCTAAATCAGGGTTGCTAAAAACGTAAAAACTCTAACGGGGATGTCAAAAAAGGCTGTATTTTTGTTCGGTGTCTGATGATTTGAAAACCCTTTTTGTATTCGTTAAAATTTGGGTTTTTCAAAATGACACCGCCCTTTTAATGCCCCTTAAAAGAATGGGCTTGCGTTTTTAAAACAACTCAAAATCTAAGGGGATGGAAAAGCGATTTCCTTACGAAAAACTTTACAGCTACATACTTTTTTGCCGTCTTTATTTATCTGCGGGGGCCTATTCTATTTTTTTTAGCCCCTTTTTTCCCTTTTTCAATTCCTTGAAACGCAAGATCACCCCTTTTAAATTCCCAGTTAGCCATAGTTAGAATAGGTTAAAAATATGTCTGCATTGTGTAAAAAAAATTTTTCTTCCCCCCTAAAGTTTTATAAAAAATTTTTTAACGATTGCCCGCCCCAGTTTCCCTTTTAAAATTTTGGCCTTTTTTGGGTTTTTGGTTAAAGCGGTTCTTTTTTGGGAAAAGAAAGAGGGGGCGGGCCCTGGCAAAACCCATTTTCACCGCCCCCTAGGTCAAAAATTTGACAGTAAAATTTGTTTGGGCATAAATTGTAAGGGATTTTTTGGGAAAACAGTAATATTCCCCCTTTTTTTCCCCTTCACCCCATAGGGTTTTTCAGTCTTCTATAGGGGTTAAAGGGAATCGAGCCATGTGTTTGGGGCTTTTTTTTATAAACAAAATAAAAATTTAAATTTTTTTTTAAAAACATGGCGGGAAGGGGGAAGATAAAAGAAGATTTGATTTTTTTTGCCCTGGGGGACGATATGAGGAAATACCCCTTTGACAGGGTTTTTCGCCCCCACGTTTCCCCAATCCCGGCGTGAATTAACAGAAATTTAACGGTGGGAAAGGCTTTTTAAAAAAGTTTAGGTCAAAAACCTCCCAAATTTTTAAAGCCCCAAATGTTTTTTGGAATTAGAAGATGGCCCATTTGTTTAAAAAGGGGGCGATCAGGAGAATTTGTTCGGTTTACAACAAAACCAGACCCATAAAATTTTTTTGGGCCAGAGTATTTTTAAATAAAAAGGGGACCAGGGGTGAAAGATCAAAATCGCCGGCATTGCTAGACCAAAATTAGATAGGGGGCGTTTCAAAAACTTAAAAACCCACTACAAAAACTCCCAACAGCAAACCCAAAACAAAAAACCCATGGAACTTGAAAAATTTAAAAATAAATCGGAAAAATGAAATAAAAATGCAATAGAACAAAAAACCTTTTTTTCCCAGAAGAAACAGCTTTTAAAGATATACACGCCCCCCGTTTCCCATGCGAAAATTAGGGGGCCCTTGATCTTTTCTTTGAAAAGGGATCGAGGCGAATTAACAAATTTTTTACCCAAATTGGGGGGGGGGAAAAATAGGGTCAAAAAAAAAGGAGAAAAAAAAAAACTCGTTGGGCTGCAACCGCCGAAAGGGCGTGAGTTTAAAGAAAGAAAAAGACAAAGACTAAAAGATCTTGAAAAAGAAAGTTCGCAAGACTAAAAGGGTCTGCCCCTAAAAAACCCGAGCCCAAATTTCCCGAACTCCAAGTGAATAGAATAAAAAAAAAAAATCGAAAAATTTTATATAAAGACGGAAAACGCAGCAGAACGAATAAAAAACTTTGGGTTTTGAGAGCAGGGGGTCACATTAGCAACGTTTTTTAAGGGCCTTTTAGGATTTGCAATAAGTACACTGGTAAATGGTTTTTAAAAAGGGGGGGCGGGGGCCCAAATTTTTCTTACCCCGCCCCCCACCCACCCCCGGGCCTGAAAATCAGGGGGTAAAAAAAACCGTTTGGGATCATCTTGCAATTTTATTAAAAAAATTAGCTGGTAAAGCCGGGCCCCGCTTTCCCGGGAAAATATTGGGGAGTATTGTCAGCGGCTTTTGTCTATGCAAGAAAAGTATTTGGGCTTTATGGCTGAGCATTTTTGGGACTTAGTTCTCGAAATTTTTGGGGTTTATTTTTGGGTAAATAAAGACCGGGGTAATCCTATCCCATTTTTAATCAAAGAAAAAAGGCGGTCTTTTATATTATGGCCCTTCGGGGAAAAGAGTCCGCAGGCTTTGCTGAGCCCTTAAATGATTTTGGGGGTTTGGATTGGGGAATTAGATGTTTAATTTTTTGGGCGTTCTTTTTTTGTTTGAAAAATATTACTGGCTCAAAAATTTATGTTTTTTTTTCCCCAACCCTTCTTTCATTCCCTGCTAAAAGAATTTCATATTATGTTTTTTTTTTAATTCCTAACCGGGAGTCTGGGGTTAGAAAGGCAGAAAGGGATAAACCAGTCCCAAACAGCAAGTTTTACTTTCGATTTTTGCGTATTGAAAAACTTTTTTGGTCCCTTTTGGGAATATTAAAGGAAAATAAAATGTAGAATTAATGGCGTCCTCAAAAATTTGCTAATATTGTTTTTGCGCGTAAAAGGGCCCGGTAGAAGGATCAATTATGCCGATTTTCCCTGTGTTGCCCCCCTTTAAAAAAACCCCAAACTTAAGTACAATAGAGTCTTTAAATTCGTTCTATTCCCCCCCTTTGGGCCCCTTTTTTGAATTTGTCAAAGATAAATTTGTTCCAGGGCGGGTTTTTTTGCTTTTTGTTTTATGGACCAGGGCTGAAAAATTTTTTAAAAGGGGAGAACGCCCCCATAGTTTTTATTTTCCCGTCCCGGCCCTGAAAAAAAATTGAGCCTGGGCCCTGATTATGACCCAAAGTTTTGTCTAAAGCCTGTCTTGATTTTTAATGATTAAATTTCCCGTTACGACCCTTTTAAAAGCCTTATGTTATTATGTTGTTTGAGTGGTTTAAAAACGGTTTGTCTTTTGGCAAAGGCGCTTGTTTTTCCCGCCCAAAATTAGTCTGAAGGTGTAATAGAAATAAAATTCTGTACACTGACCTCCCCCAAAGGGATGGGGGGTTTGTTTTAAAATTTAAATCGGGCATAGGGACACTCCACCCCCGGTTGTTGCGAAAAAACACAAAAAGTTTAACTTTTTTCGGGGTTTAAAACTCCCATCGGAGGGAAAAAAAACCACGTTTTTCTGGATTTCTCTTTTTTTCAATGGGGGGGGTTTAAAAATTTTCTGTTTTAAATGGTCTCCCCTTTTTTTATGAAAGAGGCAGTCTGGGTCACGCAATGTCAAGAGTTCATTTTGCTAATTTTTTAAGATTGTAGTGGGGCCCCAACAGAAATTTTGAATCATTTATATTTGAAGGGCGCTTTTTTTTTTTTCTTTTCAAAAAATGTTTTTAACAATAAAAACCCAAAAACCGGGTCCTTCGTTTTTAGAACTTTGCAATTAAATAACGAATGGGGCCCAAAAAGGGTTTTGCGCTTCATGAAATTTTTTTAAAAGTCGTAGGTTTTAAAATATAAGCGAACCCAAGGAAAATAAAAACGGTTCAAAAAAGTTAAAAAATTCAGGGGCCAAAGTTAGCCAGTTAATCATCCCCTGATGGTTATTAGGGGTTTTGTCACAAAAAAAGGGCAATGAGAAATTTCGACATTACTTCAAACTTAACAATGCAAATCTAAAAAAATGTTAAAATTCAAACCCGAAGAAGGTTTACCCTTACCTTTTTGATTTAGGGGTAGCTAAAATTTAGGCTTTCAGCTGACATTTATAGATTTAAAGTTAAAAACCCGACAAAAAATATTATGAGGGGGGAAAATCCCCCAATCTTGCATTACATTCATTTTCTCTATGTTTTATTTGGATGGTTTGGGATGAAGAAAACTTATATGACGGAAGGCCCCCCCAATGTTTTAAAAAGCTCTTTCCTTTTAGGGAAGCTGCATTTGGGAATTATGAAATTATACAATTTCCCCAAATTTTCAGTTTAAAGGATTAATTTTGGGGGGAGGGTTGGAAACATTTAATATAAAGATCAAAGACCAAAAAAGGGGGGGAAAATCGTAAAAAAAGTGATAACCTGCCCTTGTTTTTGGGAAAAAAAATAATAGGGTTTCTAAAAAAAAAATGTCGCGTGGGCCAGAAGAAAACCCGGGTTACTTGCGGGGTGTAAAGGGGTTTAACTTTAGAATAAAAGACCTTGAAAACGTTGCGGACTTTAACAGAATGGTGGATAGGGGGCTTTGTATGGTTTTGGTACATAAAGATGGTTTATATAAACGCAAAAGGGGTTAGCGACAGCCCAAAAAATTTTTCCCAAAAATAGAACAATGGGGCAATTTGAGGCAAAAAATGTTGGGCCGTTTGAATATAAATAAGGGTTTGAAAAACCGGGCCCCCAAAAAAGGCCTTTAAAAACCATATTTAGAAAGGGAAATAAAATTTGAAATTTAAAGGGCCCCTTTTTAAAAATTTTGGGCCCCAAAAAAGTTTCGAAAAGGGATTTAACTCTGGGCCCCTTTTCAAAGTTAAATCCCTTTGGGCCGGGGGACAAAAGTCGAAAAGAAATTTAAAAAAACCCCCGTATGGGAAAAAAAAAGTACATCCTCCACCGAAAAAAAACAGTTGTAAAAAAAACTTCTCAAAATTAAAAGTTCTTTTCCCAAACAAAAATTGGCAGTTCAAATGATATTTGAAAATTTTGTCTTTAAAGATGTGGGGGAGGGGGATGGGGTTTTGGGGTTAGTGGGGTGACCTTTAAAAGGACTTAATATTAGCTGGCAAAAAATTAGGGGTTTAAAAGCCCTTTAAAAAGGGTTGGCATCGTCGTTCTTCACAAATTTGGCCCAGGAAAATTTAAAATCATAACAACAAGGGAACAAAATCAAAATTTTAAATTAAATTTTTAAAAATCTACAAACTAAATTGGATTAATCTTACACATTTAGGCCTATAGGGGTTTTTTTATTAATACTGACAAAGGGTTTTTAAAAGAGGGCATGATAAAAACCCAAAAACGGATTAGATTAAATTCTTCTATAAAAAATATGGAGGGAGTTAAACTTTTTGAAAAAAAATCCTCATTTCCAAATTTATTTGTGGGCAGAATGGTTGTGGAAAAACAATATTTATCCCCGACCCGTTACAAAAAAAGTTTTTTCGTTATAAAATTTTTTTTCATATTGTGGTTTTCTGTCCAACATTAAATGGAAAAAAGATATATGGGTAGAAGGTTTTTTTATGGGGCAGATGATGACATATATTTTGTTAATCCTGCAATAAAAATGAGTGGGGTGTTTAGAACAGGTTTTTTTAGCCGTTTGAAAGGGGAAAGCAGACCCTATTTTTTATGAAAGACTGTTTCGGCAGAAAGAGGCATATATTAAAAAAAGAAACACTTTGTCGAAAAATAGCTTTTTGTGGAAAACATGCTGGGGTAAGGGTGTGGAAAATTTTTTGGGAAAATATAATCGGTTTTTTAAAAAACTTTAAAAAAACAGTTAAAATTTTAGTTTTAAATTTTAATGAAAGACAAAAAATCATTTGAAGAAAGTTTGCGGAAAATGATGTTTTTGGAAAAAGAACCCGGAAAAAAAATTAAAAAAAAAAACCCCCCCCGAAATCTGAAAAAATTTTGAAATTTATTGAAAACGGATAACCCCAAAACATTTTGTTTTTTTTGTAGATAATCGTTTTTTTTTTTGCTATTGAAATCTTACTTGTCAAGAAACAAAGGAAAAAAACCCAAACCTGGGGTTTTTTTTTGCCCGAAATGGGTGGGGCGGAAATGGCCCAGGGTTGGTGTTTTCCTGTTTTCCCCTCAAGTTAAAGGGAAGGTAAAAGGGAATGTTGCTTATAGCCCCGCCCACCGCAAAGGACCATATCTGGGCCCCGACAACCCCCCTTTGAAGTCATTTTTTAAAAAAAAAAAGAAGGAAAAAAAAGGAAAAAAAAAAAACCCCAGTAGCCCAAAAACCCTTTAAAAATAAACCTTTTAAAACCACACTGGAAAAATTTTGGGTTTGAAAAGAAAAAAAAAAAACAAAAAACAACAAACAAAAAAAAACACAAAACAAACAAAAAACAAACAAAAAACAAAAAAAACCTTTCTTCTATTTCATTTTGATAAGGGGAAAATGTTTATCTCTTTTCTTTGTTGGGGCAAATTTTTGATATGAAACAGGGTGGGTTTTTTTTTTTTCAAATTCTTCACATTTTGCACAGACCTTTTCTTTTGTTTTTTTACCAAAAACAAAAAAAAAAAACAAAACAAAAACCCCAAAAAAAAACATCTAGGAATTATTTTGAGAATCTTTCAGTCCTGGGGTTTCTTTCCGAAACGTTGAAGCAAAAGCCCACGTGGTGGTTGGGGCAGAAGTGTTCTCCATGGGGGAAAACGCCCGTCCCGTTGTGTGGGGAACCCCGCCCAGTGTTGAAATGTCTGTGTGTTAAAAATGTCCTGTCTGGGGTTTATCATCCCTGACCTCTATGATTCCCGTTTTTTACTAAGAGCGACAGACATGGCGAAGGGAAATCCGACGCGGGGGGGGAAGGCCCCCGGAATGCGTGGGCCAAGCTAAAAAAGATCTCCCCAAAACCGTGTTCCGCGGAAAGTGTTGGTTTGCGGGCCCCAAGTTCCCCCGGGGAATTTGGGGGACTAAGTCAAGTTTAAATAAAGGGCACTAGATAGATAGTTTAAAAAGATAATTTGGGTAGAAGATGGATAGATAAAATTAAAATTAAAAAATAAAAGTTTGACAGCTTTCTTCTGGGGGGCGTAACCCGATATTCAGCTAGCTCGCTAGCTAGCTTGCCAATGGGTGGATGACTGGGTAGCTCGCCGCCCCGCCCAGTAACTAGCTACTAAATAGGGGGATGGATATTGATGGGGTGGGTTACGGGGTGAAAGGAAAGGATGGATGGACAGATTAAAAACTTAAAAAAATTTGATTTTATCCAAAAGAAAAGCTAAATAGTTTGGTCGTCAACAGTTGCAAATAGATAGGTCGATCAACAGATAAACTAAATAGATAGGGGGCGATCAAAAGATAGCTAAATAATGGTCGATGGTAGTTTGCTAAATAGATGTCGATGGATTTAAAAAGGGCAGAGAGTGGAGGATGGGGGGGATGGCTGGGTGGGGTAGAAATATGGATAATTTGATCCCGGAAATTTATTGATAAATGGGCAACTAAGTTTGTTTTTTTATAGAAAACAAATAGATAAACAGATAGGAAAAAGGACAGCTAGCTTGATAGATAGACCAAAAAGGGTAAACAGAAAATAAATGGACAGCTAGCTAGGGTAGAGTAGGTAGGTCCATGTTTTATTTCGATTTTTTCCTGATGGCACAAAAAAAGGAAGGGAAAAATGTTGGCTTGAATTGGGGTTTAAAACTCTTTCCCCCCCCTTTCCCCCCCCCCCCCCCCCCCCCCCCCCCCCCCCCAATCCCAAGGGAAAGGGAATTTTTGGGGCACATTTTGGGTTTTCCCACCCGGTTATGAAAGAAACAATTAAAATTTTAAAGCTGGGGTTTGAGTACATTTATCAAGGTTATTATCGACTTTGATTACACCCAGGCTATAACCTTTTTTATAGATACATCCTTTTGAATCGTATTTAAATCTCTCTCCTCTCTCCCTCTCTCTCCTTTTCTCTCTCTGTGTGCTTCTCCCTTTTCCCCCCCCCTCAAAACCCCCCCCTTTTGTCCCTTTTCCTGTCTCCCCTCTCTCTCTCTCTCTCTCCCTTTCTTTTTCTCTCTCTCTCTATCTCTCTCTCTTTTTTTTTTCTCCCTTTCCAAAAATATGTGGGCCCCCCCCCCCTCCTCCCCGATTCCCCCCCTCTCTTCTTTTCTCCCGTCCATTTCTTGCCGTTAATGTTCTCCCCAAACTCATTCCCCCTCCCCCTCTTTCTTTTGGTCCCTTTTCATCTTCTGCTGTGACTTTGCATCTTTTTTTATGCCAGGGTTTTTATTTTTTTAAAAACTGACTTCCAAAAAAAAAACGAAAAACAAAACAAAACTGAAGGTTAAGGCGAAATTTTATTGGTCACAATTGTACAGAGTGGAAGCGAGAATTCAACGTGATTTGATTCATTACACCGGTAATGTGTGAAAATGTCATCAGCAATATGTCTTTGTGTGGAAAATCCAAGGTCACGTGACAAACCAGCTTGAAGTCCTAATACCGTGTGTGGCCACCATTTGCGTTGACAACTGCTTGACACCTGCGGCTCATTGAGTGGACCAGGTGGTTGATGCGTCCCCTTGGCACACCAGCCCAAACATGGACGATGGCCTGGTGAAGTTGAGCCGCTGTTGCTGGTCGTGGACGCAGGAGGTCCAACCGTCTGCCAAGTTCATCCCAAAAATGTTCTATTGGGTTTAAATCGGGACTGAGGGCTGGCCAGGGCAGCACATTGACGTTGCTATGCTGAAGAAATTGCTGGGTGACCCTGGCTGTGTGTGGTCTTGCATTGTCCTGTTGGAATGTCCAGTTTGGGTGTTGCGCAAAAAAAGGAACGACATGGGGTCTGAGCACCTGGTGGATGTAGTGCTGTGCATTGACACCCTGTCCGCGACCAGGACCAATGTTCTGAAAGATGACTGGTCCTATGGCGTGGTTAATGCCAATTGCACCCCATATCATAACGTTCGGGCCTCCCCAGGGGTTCCGCTCTACCACACAGGAGTCAGCATAGCGTTCACCAGGTCGACGCCATATTCTGACACGACCGTCAGCCATGTCAATACAAAAACGGCTCTCATCTGAGAACAGTATGCGTCCCCACTGCTGCCTGCGCCAGTTGATTCGGGGTTGTGCCCACTGCAGCCTGTCCTGCCGGTGTCTTGGTGTCAGTACCGGACCTCTGTGAGGACGCCTACATGCCAGCCCGTTCTCCTGAAGACGCCGCCGCACAGTGTTGAGGCTGATTCGTTGCTGGAGATTCCCAGGCACCTGTCAAGCAGTGTTAGCGGCTGTTTGCCGCCTGTCCCGCAGATGGTTCGAACAAAATGGCGATCCTCTCTTGGTGTGGTGACCCGAGGACGGCCTGGCCAGGGACGATCATCAGTGGTACCAGTGACTCGCATGCGGTGCTGCAGACGATAGATGGTTGAGATGTGGACGTTGAAGATGTTGGCGACCTGCCTGGCATCCACACCAGCCTCCAGATGGCCTAGGGCACGATTGCGTTCCTCTGCTCGTAGTCTTGGCATCTCTGTAGCGCTCAGACGGCAAGTCGTTATCTGAACCTTGTAGCGCGGCTTTATAAAGGCTGCATGCCTGCGTACTTGTCGCTGGTTAACTTTGC
>CM031621.1:40894478-40909478 GCA_018398815.1 Conus ventricosus | reverse complement strand
GGAGACACTACGGAGCACCCGAGAAGCTTGTCTGCCTGATCCAGTGTAGTTGCCAGGACAGACATTCAGTGACATTCGTGCCGGCCACTTAGCACTTAGTTTTAAGTCAACACCGGGAGTTCCCCAAAGGGGTGTCTACTGTCACCTTTTCACTCTTCATGGCCATCTACGAACATGATGACCATAAAAATCGTCACAAAAAACAGGAAAAATGACAAATTGTGGGCGGTCTGAACACAGCTGAAAACAATCAGCGTTGCTGACAATTGAGCTTTCTTTTCACACAAGAAAAAGCAACAAAACAAGACCACCCCCCTGGCAATACCGTCGGCAGGAACAGGTATAATGCGGTAATGTTTTTTATAGTCCAGCCGACCGCAAAGGGCCATAATCAGGGCTGTCACCACGTTTAACTCAACTCACAGGTAAAAACAAAAACAAAAAGAAAGAAAATCACACATCTCTTTAAAAAAAAAAAAAAAACACCTTCTAAAAACGCACCAGAAACTTCGTTAAAAATCTTTCTTCTGTAAAATCTCATGATCATACAAAGGGAAATGTTAGTCTCTTTCAGAAATTCAAAGTTCACGTCAGGTACAGTGCTCAGGATCAAGCAAAAGGATAAAGGTCAACACCGTTGCCAATACCTCCGTCACAACGGGGGGGAGCCACATCAGGAGATCGAATCCTTTGTGCATATTGACAGTGTGGTTGAGGGACAAGGCAACAGACCGAAACGCCTTTGCCTAAACCGGTAAAACAAGAACTGAACGGTCTTTGTCATACTGAGGAGAAAAACAAACAACGTGGGCCTGTAGTAAATTTGGGAACACAGCCTCAAAACTGCGCATCACTTCCAACGTCAAATGGGTCCGGCCTTCGGTTCTGAATCGCTTAGGAAGACTAAAGTGTGCAACAAAATATCATGGCCACGTACATGAGGTTCATTTCTAACCTCCAGTGTCCAAAACACAACTCGGCAGCAATGATGGCAAAGGGGCGGGACTGAGCTATCGCGGTGTGCATCGTGAAGAAGAAGCGGAGCAGGACAGAACACACTTCGGGGGCAAGCATCTAACACTGGGTAACAGGTTCTAGGGGGGAGGGAAGGAGGGCGGAGGGGGGGGGGGGCAGCAGGAGGACAAAAAAAAAAAAAAAAAGAAAAAGAAAAAGAATAGGGACGACTAGGAGAGGTTGGGAGGAGACACTGAAACAAACTGAAGGAAGAAAGAGCGCAGGCTGGACAACGGCAGAGAAATATGACTCTGTTCCTTCATTCTCTCTCTCTCCTCTCTCTCACATCTCTCTTCTCTCTCTCCTTTTGTTTTTCTCTCACTCTCCCCTTTCTCTCTCTCTCTCTCTCTCGTTTTCTCTCTCCCTGTCTCTCTCTCTGTGTGCGTGCGCGCGCGCGCGTGTGTGTGTGTGTGTGTGTGTGTGCGTGCGTTGGTGCGTGTCTGTGTGTGTGTGTGTGTGTGTGTGTGTGTTTTGTGTGTGTGTGTGCTTTTTCCCCCCTGTAAATTGGTCAAATTTCCGTGTTTGATGGTCTCTTGAGTGTTAACAGTCAGCAATGCCTGCTGAACCTTTGTGCTTTGGGCAGAAAAGTGGTTCCTTTCGTGGATTTTTTGTAAGATTTATGTTTTTGTCGGGTTCAAGCCATTTTTGTGATTCCGACTTTGAATTTTGAGCAAAACATGCCGGTGTCTTCGCAGGTTTCCTCCTCATTCAAGTTTCTTCTTGGATTTTTTTTGCAACTGTGTGGGGATGTTGAATTAAATCCTGGACCTATGAAAAACGACAGCTCTCTGCGCCAATCAAGACTGAGGATGTTTCTGATCTTAACAGCGTTTCTACCTCCGCAACATCTCCAAAAAGTGAGTACTCCAAAGTGTGTTTAAGAGCCAACCCCGTCTCAGATGATGAAACTATGTCTGAGATGAACGATTCCCTTAACTCAAAAATGGACTTTATTAGAGATGACATGAAGCAAGTTTTATGACAACTTTGGCAGGGTTTAAATGTAAAGATGGAGTTGAAAAAAAGAGTTAGACACGTTGAAAGAAGAAAATACAAAGTTGAAGCAGGACAACGATCTCTGAAGAACTCAGCAAGAACCTTGGCAAGAAGCTCGATGATCTGGAAGGCAGGGCGAGGCGTAAAAAACCTCATTTTCTACGATCTGGGGAAGAGGGACGGGGAACCAGCGAACAGTGTGAAGGTGTGGGTGCAAGACCTGATCACAGACAAACTGGGCGACTTGCGACATTGAAATTTGACAGAGTCCACAGCTGAGCTCCAAGCCTAACGCCCCTGTGATCGCCAGTGCACCTTCTTCAAGGACAAGGCTAAAATCCTGAGCGCCAAGGGATGAAATTAAAAGGCACAAGAATCTTTGTGGGTGAGGACTTCACTTCACGAGTGCGTGAATACGACGAAAAACTGTCTCCTCATCTGATGGACAAAAGAAAACAAGGATGCCCGCCTGGAGGAAGGAGGTGAGCGGCTCGATGTCGAGCGGTCAGGTGTTTGGCGCTCTGCCGATTCTTGCAGTGTTTCTGCGGTTTTTTGTTTTGTTTTGGCCTCTACTTGTGGCAGCGGTTGTGTGATATGATGGTGTTTTGCTGTGTGTTGGTGGTTGGTAAAGCTACGAAGTGGTGGTGACGGAATTTGTTGCGCCTTTAAGGTTTGTTTTTCTCTCTCTTCTCGTCCTCCATTTTGGCAGCGCTTAGATCGTATATCTTTTTTTCACGTGCTCGGTTGCCCCCCCCCCCCCCTTTTTTTTTTTTTTTTTTTTTTATAAAAACAACGCTGCACTCTCACCCCCCCCCCCCCCTCCCCCCCATGTGATTTCGGCTATGTAAACATTTGTTACGGGAACAATGGTCACGCACGTGGAACCGGTGTTCCTTAAAAGAAGGACTTACCCCCTGTCGACGCTACCCGCCTTTCCTCTGAAAGTGACGGTTTCTCCAACCTTGATATCTGTCTTGCGCAGAAAGGGTAAGTGGGTGTGAAAGTGTTTTGGGAGCGCAACTGATCAGGGGGCTTTGGCGCAATATACCCCATGACTAGGTCTGCCAGGAGCCAGCTATTAATTGAAGGGATTGTGCTTAACGGACACACAGTGACCCTACATGACAAAAACCCTTTCTTTTTTGAGAGGGGGCTCGATGGAGGCCCAGTTACCAAACTCTTCATCTCTGATTATCCCCATCTCAGTGGCCGATGGGATATTGAGTCAGCCCTGAAAAGACTAGGGTGCACACTCAGGTCTTCTCTTCTGATGGAGAAGATACGGAACAAAGACGGAAAGCTAACGCGTTTCATCACTGGAAGGCGCTTTGTTTTCATCAACTGTCCATCCACCCCTTTAGAGCGCTTTGTGAAGGTGGGGAACTTCACAGCCAGGCTTTTATCACAAGGAGCAGCCAAAAACCCGCTCGCACAGTGCAGTGCTCTCGGTGTCTACAGACTGGCCATCTCCAGCACCAGTGTCAAAACCCTGATTACATGCAGGCAGTGTCACCAGAGTGGGCACAGGAGTGGAGACCCTGAATGTGGTGTTTTTCCTGATCCTCCTTCTCTTTTAGAAGAACCTGGAGAACCCGTTTCAGACAACGTTATGTCGCCTTCGGAGCCTTCAACACCACTGAAGTCCCAGAACCTGTTTGTAGATCCTCCAGAGTCTACCGAGTCTACGGAGGAAGACGTCTTTGAGGACTCCACACGGACGTAGTGACAGAGTCCCAGCCAGAGTCGACCTCGGAGTGGTCCATAAATACTGTCCCCCATGACCACTTTGACCAGGGGGACAATTTCAGCGAGGAGGGGGAGCCCTCGGGACCAGACACCGTTAGTAAACGGCCGCGCTCAGATGACAGCCTTTCTCCTTCTTCCATGCAGGTGTCAGGGAAAGTGATGACGCAATACGCACGGAAATCTCGTGCGTTGTCACTCTCCAACTACGATACGTGTGATGATGGGTAAAGGGGAAGCTGCCAACGTTGCCTTTTGTTGACGATCCTTGCTTTGTTTAACGGACATGTAATGGGCCTGCGAACGGGATACTGACCACAGCTATTGTCTATCGGACTTGCATTATGGATTGCGATTCCAACTTGTATGTTTTCTCATTAAATGTACGCGGATTACGATCTCGCACAAAAGAGAAATTATTTATTCAAGTACATTAAAAATAAAAATTTATGACATAGTTTGTTTCCGGGAAAAACTCATATTACAAAAGAAGTAGTTGATCAATGGAAAAAAGAGTGGGGCTCTGGTACACTTATATGTAATGACCACAGTGCTTATAGCTCAGGGCAAATTATTTTGTTTAAAAAAGGAATGGTCGATAAGTATAAAATATTATATAATTCCCGCAGAATTTTAGTGGTAGAATTTTGAATTTTCTCAGAGAAAAATAATCATTATCAATGTGTATGCTCCTAATGATATACCTGGGAAAATGGTCTTCTTTAATGAGCTGGATGAAGTAATATCTAACCTTCCTTCAGAAAAACATCATTGTATGTGGGGATTTCAATTGTGTCTTAAGTAATGATAATGATATTGTTGCAGGAAGACCACATGCGAACACCACAGTAGAAAAATTTAATGATGTGGTGAGTAAACACAACTTATTTGATGTCTGGAGGGTGTTCCATCCGCATGAAAAAGAATTTACTTGGAGCTCAAAATCACCTTTCCTGGCTAGAAGACTCGATTATATAATAACTACTTCTGCTATATTTGATAAGACGCTTGAAGCAATCATTCACTCCTTACCGTTCACTGATCATAGAGCATGTTCAATGACTGTAAAATTCAGTAATATGTACGAGGCCCTTTGGCCTATGGAAACTCAATAATTCATTACTTGGAGATCAGTATATGTTGATAAAATGAACAATCTAATTGATACTCACACTTCAGAATTACAAGAAAGCTCTGATTACCAGTTGGATTGGGACACACTGAAAATGAAAATTAAAAACATTTACTATTGATTATAGTAAAATAAAAGCTTTGAAAGGAAAAAATGAGATATCAGACTTGAATAATCAGTTAAATGTCTTAGACAGTAAGCTTGCAGTAAATCCACATTGTACTGATACTCAAAATAAAACGCGTTAAATTAATTTCAAAAATTGAGATTTTGGAAAATTACAAAGCTCGAGCTGCTCAGGTAAGATCACGAGTGAAGTGGATAGAAGAGGGTGAGAAAAACACCAAGTATTTCCTTAGTTTAGAAAAGGCAAAGAGCGAATGCTAAAGTAATGGAAGGAATTCTAGATGAAAACAATGTTAATGCATTAGTAACAGATCAATTAGAAATAATGAAAGTGCAAGAAGTTATTTCTCAAATTTATACAAGAAAAAAGTCATGTCTGATGGCCTGTCGCGAAAAGTAGATACATTTATTGCAAATGCTAATGTCCCTCAAGTATCCGCCGTCCCAGAAAAATAGCTGTGAAGGCATTGTTACAGAACAAGAATTACTGGAGGCATTAAAGAGCCTGAATAATAACTCAGCTCCAGGAAGTGATGGCATTTCCATAGAATTCTATAAAGTCTTTTGGATCAAACTAAAAAAAAATACTAACCCTATCATTTAATCTAGCTTTTGAGAAGGGAGAGCTGTCTTGTACTAAAAAACGAGCAGTTATTAACTTAATACATAAAGGTAAGGAACTACCTAGAGAAAACTTAAAAAACTGGAGACCAATTTCATTAACAAACAGCGATTATAAAATTTTGACTAAGGTTTTAGCTTGTCGTTTAGAAAATGTGATATATGATATTGTGAATGACGATCAGGTCGGATTCATTAAAGGTCGTCGTTCAGCAAGTTGTTAAGGCTTATAGATGATGTCATAGAACAACTTAATGTTAAGAATAAACCTGGGCTGATGGTAAATATTGATTACTCGCAGGCCTTCGATCGAATTTCAAAGGATTTCATGCTTATTGCGTTTAAAAAATTTGGCCTTGGGCCTGATTTTATTAACTGGGTGAAGGTGATCATGTCCAACGCACAAAGCTGTATAAGGTACAATGGCTGGATATCTGAATATTTTCCAGTGGAAACGGGAATTCGACAAGGCTGCCTTTTTCACCTCTGATGTTTGCAGTCGGGATTGAACTCATAGCAAATTAAAATAAGACAGTGTCGTTTAAAATTAAAGGTCTTGACTTATGGAGGCATCAAGATGATTTACTTGCAAGTCTTATTAAAATTGCATTGTATGCTGATGATGTAACTTTGTTTTTAAAGATGAAATAGATATGCAACATGCTCTTAATATAATAAACGAATTTTCTCAAATTTCAGGACTAGTATTAAATCAGAATAAATCTTCGGCAATGTGGCTTGGGAGGAAAAACTATGTGAAGATACGTTCTATGGATTTGTTTGGAAAAAAAGAAAAAAAGTTTGGGAGTTTATTTTCAAAATGACAAATCAGCCTCGTTTGTTGAAGAAAATTGGCTAGAAAAAATAGATAATGTCAAGAGAATTATTCATTCATGGGAAAAACGGAATCTAAGCATAATGGGGAAACTCTGTGTTATAAAAACTTTTCTTTTATCCCAGTTTGTGTATTTTATGCAGGCTTTCGTAATTCCGATGATGTACTGATTAAAATTAACAGGCTGTTATTCAGATTTTTATGGGAGAAAAACAAGATTGCAAACAAAAGAGCATTTGAAAAGTAAAAAGAACAGTTTTATGCAAGAAATTGAAGAAGGCGGTTTAAATATGATAGACATAAGACAAATGCAGATAGCGTTTATTTTGCAATGGGTTTAACGCGACTTTTTCACCACAAGTAAAATAGAAAAATGGACATTAATCCCAAGAAAGATATTTTCATGTCTTGGCAAACATTTTTTTTTTGTTTTTATGCAAATTCTAAAAGTTCTTCATTCAAAAATCTTCAATATATTCGATCAGCATTCTGGAAGACTGTATTAAAACATTGGCTGGATCATAACACAATCAATGATTTCTTATCTCTGTTGTGGAATAATGCTAACATAAAATATAGAGGGAACGTTTTGTTTTTCTTGACTGGATTGAAGCAGGAATACTTGCGGTCCAAGTATTTATGACCAAAATAGAATAATGTCATTCCAGGAAATATGCGGTAAAATTGGATATACACCTGCAAGAATGCTGGAATACAATGTAGTAACTGGTGCAGTTCGTAACTATATTTCTTTAGTTGAAAATGAAAACATGTATCAACCAAATTTGTCTCACCCCCCTCCTTTTAGGGGCAAAGTAATATTCACTTGTAAAGACTTCCGTAAACAATTATGTGCAATGAAAAGTTCTACTCCTTGTGCCGTAGGTTTCTGGAAGAATAAACTCGGATTAGAACTAACAAAGCAACACTGGTTGTACCCCCATAAGTGCACAAAAGAAACAAGACTTAGATTATTACACTGGAAGATTCTACATAACATATATATCCTACGAATATTTTGTTGTGTAAAATGAAAATAAAAAATAGTAACAAATGTACCTATTGCCCATGACGAAATTGACTATATAGAACATTTCTTTTATTTATGTCCAAGCGTCAATTCCTTCTGGAAATATATTTGCCAATTCATACTCGTAGAGCTTACATCAAACTAAACATTATCAGTTGCGGATGTTTTGTTTGGAAAACTCCAGAGCGGAATATAAGTGATCTGACCATGAAAAAAATTAACCATATCATTCTAAATAGCGAAAATGTGCATAAGTATTTTCAAAAAAACTGAATCGACATTGCCTTTGTCATTGATATTTGAAAATCGATTACAGTATAGGCGTGTCTAAGGCTATAGGTAAGCCAGTACACGTCTTTCCTCCTCCACTCCTCTTTCTCATCCTTGCTTGCTTTCGCTTTATTTTAGAGCAAGGGTGGGGTGACCCATGGGAGATGAGGGACGGAAAAGACTTGTGAAGGGAAAAAACCCAACAACAACCAAAAAAAAAAAAAAAAAAAAAAAAAAAAAAAAGGAAATTCATGCCTCCTCACTTTCCACTCCTCTGCACTCTCTTTCACACTTTCGATTTTTTCTTGTGCAAGAGATTTGTGCATCTGGGGATGATGCAGACTGAGGAGACATACTCACATGCAAGCATGCTCTCTCTTTTCCTCTCTCTCTCTCTCTCTCTTCTCTCTCTCTCTCTCTCTCTGAATATCAGTATAAAACACCACCTAAATTATATATTGTGCTGTGTGCAAGTGGAATGAACGGCAAAGTAAAAACAATGCAAGTAAATTACAACACTTAAACCTGGACATCACCTTAACATCTGTACTACATTAAACGTATAGAGAAATGACTGTCCATTGTTTTAAAAACGAAAACAGTGTCTATTGTTTAAAAAAAACAGCACACATACACATTTTGAACTGGGCATGAATGACAGTGTGGAACGCGTGTCAGCAGGTGTCTGTGTGCTGGTGTTCTTGTGTGAGGATGATTGACGGCTCTATTATGATTATGATATTGGAGAATATTAACAAAAAACAACAATAACAAAAAAGAAAGAAAAAAAAGAAAAAAAGAAAGAAAAAAAAAGAGAAAAAGAAAAGAAAAAAAAAAAGAAAAAAAAAATGTGAGGTCAAAAAACAAGGTAGGGGAAACTGGCATGGAGAGAGGGCTCTTCTTGAACGAATACGAGAGGGATATAATGATAGGTCAAATGGATGGATAGATACAATGATAGCTGGACAAACCGATTTATGATGAGATAGAGAGATGGGGAGTTAGGGATAATATGAGGGGGGGGGGTGGGGGGGGGCGGATGGGGGCGAACAGGAGGGGGAGGGGGGGGGTGAAGTAGGAGGGGGGAATAGGGGCGGTGAGAGGAATGTTTGCATGATTTTATATGCTTGTATATGTCCGTGGGCGGACGTGCGTATGAGTGTGTGAGCGCACGTGTGAGTGTACGCATGTGTGGACGTTTTTTTTTTTTATTTATTTTTTATATATATATTTGTATACGCTGAACTTCACCTTCCAGATACCCAAGCCCTATCTTATGTGAAATCTAGTAATTGTTATGTGTTTTGCTAAAGTTCTTTCCTTCCAAATTCAAAGAAAGCGAAATATTTCATAGTTACATCATGACATCAGGAGCCCAATCTCGATGTAGGTATCTCTGATAGACCGGGAATGTGGTGGGTAAAAAAAAAAAAAAAAAAAAAAAGGATGCCCGGCCTCAATGCTTTTTGATCATTTGATTCTTGATAGACAGAAGTTCACGACAATCTTGTACAACTGAATCAGCGGTCAGGCCAAGCTTCTGGAAATAGCTATCGCGTCAGTCCAATTATTTATGAACTTAACCATGTGCATCTGTCAAGTTCGGAGGCTCAAATTGATATTACACTCTCTTCAAGCCTATCATCTGATCCCAGTATGCAAACAAGGAGCGCACTTTATCGTCAACGGGGACCCATGTTGCACGTGGTGTGATGGCGGTGGGGGTTTCTGGACAGGTTGACAGTGTGTACCCAGGCCATTGTAGGTCAGTGACCGTATCGCTGTGTTGGGGTCACTGTCAGCGGCGACCCAAGTTTCACGTGCAGCGACAGAGATGAGGGGCACCGAACATGCTGACACAATGTGCTCGGGTCGGCGTTGTGGCGGTAACGGTGTTGACGTTGACGTGAACTGTGATTACTGTCATGATTTTACTGTCAATAAAAATATCAATGTCAATGTTAATGATGCCATCACTGTTAGTGTTGCAATACAGTTTTTAATGCTGCATTTACTGTTGACGATGCTGATGCAGTTGGTACATTTTGAAACGTTTTCATTCTTACATGAGAATGTTCAGGGCTTAATGTCAAAACTAGATAATGTAGATTTTCTTTCTTTCGTATTTTTCTTATGATTTTGTCTGTTGTGTCGAAACATTTCATGAATATGTTCACCTGGTAAGTTTTCAGGTTATGCAATGTTCAGTGAACCTGCCGTTAAGCTGTCGAGGCAAGGATGGCATTCTGGTGATGTTCTAAACTTAATAAGGAAAGGGTCAGGACAATATGCGACAAAATTAGATGCGAATTATTCAGATATCCTCCTATTTGGAGTAGTTAATTCCTTGCGTGATCTACCTAAAGACATAATATATGTTTGTGCTTATGTGCAACCAGACGGTTCTCCATTTTATATACTGTTTATGTCGATAATGGGATTGTTATTTGAAAGATTGTCTCAGTGACTGCGTCGTCAAGTTGGGGGATGTGCATATTGCGCTGTCAGAATATTTTGCCGAACTTCTTTTCCAGAGAGACTACATCACTTTACAAAAGCGCTTCCGTAAAACTTGGTAGAAAATCACAAGACAAGGTTCTAAATCCTTACGATAAATTTTAATAGATTTATGTATTTTTTTTAAATTTGTGTATATTGAACGGTATGTGTGATGGTGACCTCCATGGTTGCTGCACGTACATTTCTGACGTTGGCAGTAGTGTTGTTGATTATTTTGTGATGTCATGCGATTTGTTCTCGATTCTATGTTATTTTTTGTAATATGTCTGTTTGGAAAGGATTGACTCTGATCATATGCTTGAAAAGGGTAAGGATGTCCTTGGGTTTACCAAATGGAAACACTCCTGTTCCAAAAAAGAAGCGAGATATGCATTGACAAATTTGTTTGGAATGCAGAAAATGCAGCGTTATATTTGCATTCTAAAAAAATCTGTGGATGCAAAATTTATGTCTGAATGCCGCCATTGATTTAAGTGATGTCGATGTTAAACGAAGCATTTCCATGTTTAACGAATGTATTTAGAATGCAGCAACGTGTATAGAAAAAACGTTTTGTGGTCAGTAATAGATTAAATCAACAGGACTGGTATTGATAAGAAATGTAGTCTAAAGAAAAGAACAGTTATGATGTTGCATAAGAAATGGCGACGAACAAGTGATCGTGTTCAATATTTCTATAAGTAGATAAGAGACCAGCCGCCGTGGCGAAGTGGTTAGCGTCGCGGACTCCTGGCTGGGAGGTCGTGGGTTCGAATCCCCTCAGAGTTTTGTGGGTTTTTCTGCCCCGACCAGCTCCTACCCAGAGTTTGAGTTTGCTGCGGACTCATTTGGGAAGACTGGGACCACACAGTTTGAGTTTCATCCACTTAATGGATGCGTTTCTGAGAGTGTTGCTCAAATTTCCTGACCAACACTGCAGGTGCCTGTATCTCTCGGGCCTGGTTGACGCGGGATATATTATGAAAGGAAGCGTAGAGTACAGCCCTGTCATGTAGTCCCAGACAGTAATGGAAATCCGTAGCATCATCTTAATCATCCTCATTCTCATCGATCAGCATTAAAAGAAAAAAATGTCTCAAATTCTGTGGCCCTTCATGCCTGCTCTCATGGTGACCTCAATTTCGATGTCCTCTCCACGTCTATGGCCTTGGTTTTGGTTCCGTCGGGGTCACCCGGGATCGGCGAGTCCATGGGGGCTGTCGTTGGACGGACGTTGTGGCGCCCTCCGGAGGGAGAGCTCACTCACGCCGGCTCCGCGACTAAGCAATTATTGTCGTCAGTAGGGGGCATAGTGGTGTGTTCCTGCGTATGTTGGATCAGAACAGGGACCACTGAACACCACCGAAGTGACTCGGCAGCAGTGCAGTGTCTCCTCGGTCGGTTTTCCTCTTGACGACTTGACATTGACTGCTCCCTGTGGATTGCCGGTGCCGGGGGTATGCGGTGAGGCCGAATTGGCTATGGATGTGGACGGGATGTCGGAATGAGCTGCATTGGTGCACTGCCTCTGAGGTGGCTCAGAGGTCGGGACAGCAAAAAAAAAAAAAAAAAAAGGTAGATAAGAGAACAAAAAACCTACTGAAATGAAGAAAAAGATTTTTAATCACAGTCTTGTGAAATCTTTTGCCGAGTCTGTACAAAATCAGCAGAAAATTTTGGAGTAATGTCAACAGCATTTCTCCTAAACGTGGGTACATAAGGAATCATACTGTAGTCGATAATTGGTTTCAACATTTTTTAAACATTACTTGAAAAGGAAGTTGAAAGTTTTGATTCAAATGACGCCATAAGTGACACCTTTGAGGTAGATGATAATGAGGATATTTATGTTTTCAATCGCCCCATTTCTAAAGAGGAAATCCTCCTAGCATTTAAGAAACTGAAACTTGGCAAAACTGCTGGACAGATGAAACAACTGGTGAGCTTCTTAGGTATGCATGTGGTGACATTATTGATTTTTTGTCATATTTTCAATGCTTTATTTGACAAAGGTGTTTTTCTATGTAACTGGAGTGAGTCTCCTATCCTACCATTGTACAAAAAAGGAGTGTAACTAACTCTAGTAATTATAGAGGCATTGCTTTAAGTGATATCAGCAGTAAACTGTATAATACTGTCATCAACAGTAGAACTCAAGCGTGGGTAACAGAAAATGACATTACTGGAAATATACAAGTAGGATTTAACAAGAGGGATTCCACAACTGAACACATGTTCACGCTCATGGCTTTAATACGGAAGCAATTTGCTACCACCAAAAACTGCATGTTGCTTTTATTGACTTTCAAAAAGCATTTGATTCAGTAAATCGTTACTTACTTTGGCCTATTTTACTGAAGAATGGAATAAGAGGATAGTTGTTTAAATGTATCCAGAGTTTGCACAAAGACATGAGAGCTAGAAATAAAATTGGAAACAGATTTTCGGATGTTATAAATTGCACTACTGGTATTAAGCAGGGTGATGCATGCAGCCTTGTATTGTTTTCTTTATTTACAAATGAATAAGCTCTGGAGGTGCTAGGAAAGGAAGGCATGGAGCATGTTTTCTACCTGACGCTTTGAATTGTTCATCTTACTGCTGGCTGATGATGTCACTTAAATGTCTTAAACTATCGTTGGACTACAGACCCAGCTAAACAGTTTGCAAAATGCAGCTTTCCATCTGGATCTGTGTCGTAATTTACATAAAAGTAATACTATTGTCTTCAGAAAGAGGGGATATTTAGAATCTGAGAACGACGGACCTATAATGGAGTTATGATGCCTGTTATAAATGTCTTAAGTATCTTGGTACATATTTTTCGACAAAATTGAGTTTTACAGGTGCATGTAGAGATTTATCAAGTCGTGGAAAGAACGCTTTGTTAAGTGTCATGCAGAAATTATATATGCTTAAAAATGATTCCTTGGAAATACTCCTAATTTTTTTTTTAATGCTAAATGCAGCCTATTCTTCAGTATGGGGCAGAAACTGTGGGGTCTGGAAAAAAAACTGCTGTAAATTGTGAAAAAAGTTCATTTGTGTGTTTTGAAACGTTTTCTTGGTGTAGCAGACAGACGTACACTGAATGATTTAGTTTATGGTGAAACCACAGATATCGATTACCGTCAATTCTGTGCTTCAGTGTGTTAGGTATTAGTTGAGACTAATCAGCGTGGAAGAAAACAGACTGCCACACAAAGCATGTCTGACACTGTTGCATCTTGTTGCTAAAGGTAAACATAATTGGGCTACTAATGTAAAGTTATGCTTGTTCAAATTTGTTTATGGTCATGCTTGGGTTAATCAGGGAGTAGGAAATGTTCAAATGTTTCTTCGTAGCTTCAGACAAAGACTGGTTGATTGTAGCTGGCAGAACTGGCAATATCATATCCAAACCAGTGAAAGATTTGAAATGTACTCTTTGTTGAATGGAATATCTCATTCTGTTAAGCCATACATAAAAAAAGCACCCTTAAATTAAGTCGATCTTTGAAACAGATCACATCTAAGTTCCGATTTGGAGTGTCAGAAATAAAAGTTCATTACCTAAGATGCAGGGCTCACACTGATCATGATTTTGTATGTCCACTGTGCAGAAAATTAAAGGAAGACAAAGAACATTTTGTTTTAGTACGCCCAGCTATTCAGAACATTAGAGAAAAGTTTATTCCTGAAAAATATTATAAGCTGTCTCTTCCGCTTGTGTGTACTGATAGATTCAACCAACGAAAACATAGTAAAAAACATGTCACTCTTTTTCTTTATCACGCCTTTAAGATTGGAGACGTATTGTGTTCTTAGCAGGGTTTGATTTTTGATGGTTGTTTATGGCACCATTTAATGCATTTTTTGTCTTTAATTGTTTGAATATGTCACACTCCCCTTCATAAAGGGGCTGTGGCCTATATATATGACGAAATCATTTTCGTTTCATTTCATATCTCTCTCTCTCTCTCTCTCTCTCTCTCTCTCTCTCTCTCTCTCTCTCTCTCTCTCTCTCTCTTGTCTGTCTGTCTGTCTGTCTGTCTGTCTGTCTGTCTGTGGTCTTGTTGGCATGTAGTAGGTCAGTGACCAAACTTCTGAGCAGAAGGAATTGTCTTGTTTCCTTGCTCAGTTTCGGACCGCTTTTTCTTCCTAGAAACATTTAGTCCATTTTCTATCTAGAACTTTCAATTAACGACAGTTTCAACCTTTAGACTGTTCTGCAGCCAATAACCTTAAACTATCATGACCTGTGACCTTTGGGCTCAATTGCTTTACTTATGCACCTTCGACTAAGGTCGCTTTGTTACGTTTTGTCCAATTTCCTTTTTATCCAGAGTCCTTCAGTAAACAACAGGTTTTAACGTTTAAACCATTTTTGTATGTAATAACCCCCCAAGTAACATCACTTGTAAAGTCTGGTCGTTTAGTAGCCATACGTCTTCAAATGATATTACTTGTAACTTTTGGATTGAGAGACCCACAATTGATCGCGTATAAGACTTAGTCCGTTTTATACGTAGGGACCTTTGCATCACAAAGGGATCTTTAACATCATTTGTAATGTTTGGTCTGTTTTATACGTAAGGACATTTTGCATCACGAAGGGATCTTTAATATTATTTATAACGTTTGGTTCGTTTTCTACGTAGGGACCTTTTACATCGCTTATAACGTTTGGTTCGTTTTATACCAAGGATCTTTAACATTATCTATAACGTTTGGTTCATTTTATACGTAGGGGCC
>CM031621.1:40876978-40881978 GCA_018398815.1 Conus ventricosus | reverse complement strand
CTGGACGAAAGGGACAAACAAATTAAAAAACAAAAACAAAACAAAACCAAAAAAACTGTCTCGTAATTTATTTGTTCCTTTTTGTCCCCGCGGAATAATTATCCAAAACTTCTCCTCTAAATTTGTTTCAATTTCCGCCTGCGGTCACGCCACTTTGATCTATCATGATTCTATTTTAAAAACTTCTAATGGCTTATGTCATGTAAGATCAATGACCTCTTTGATTTACAGACCTAAACTCAATGCTTTTAAAACAACATCTACTAATGATGTAAAATTAATTTGTGGTGGTAAAGAAACAAAAAAAACAAATACGCATATACATGTCAAATGTAAGCAGTTGAAGCTTTTTTTGTTTTTGTTTTTTGTTGCCTGCTTTCTCTGAATCTTCACTGGATCAAAATGTTAAATAATTCCTTACTAAAATGTGACACTGGATTAGCATTAACTCAGAGTCCGACGTCCACTTACCTGTAATGAGGTGTAGTTTTGTTGTATCTTTACATTAAATTGATGTTATTGGATGTTTTTGAATTGTTGCTGTGTTTTGTTTTTGTTGTGTTGTTCGTTTGTTTTTATGCTTTTCTTTTCTGTAACACACACACACACACACACACACACACACACACACACACAACACACATATATATATATATATATATATATATATATAATATATATATATATATATATATATATCCAAATCTTTGCCAAGTCATTATCATAATGATGGAAGAATTGTTAACCTGCACTTGTTTTCCCCCACTACTTAATTGTTCAGCACTGTATTGTTTGGTCAATCAGTGGGCGATTGCATCTCTTAGGAGATCCAAGTAACGGTTGTTCTGCACAATTCTTAGCCCCTGACAATGCTTGGTTATTGAACAGCAGAGCTGACCACTCAGACTGTTCCGTATCTTTGATCTCCCTTGCATCCTTAAATGGATCCTCAAGCATAGGCTCAAAGATTGTCCCCTACATTTTACGCTGTTTGCATAGTGTTTTAAGTTTTTCAGCAACTTTTTTCCACTCTACACTGTCATTTTGTTTTATTCTACTACCTTTCGCTGGCTGCTTTAGGGTGCTGTTGGATTCTTTTTTGAACCCTTGGTGATGAGAACACCACAGAATTACGGACTGTGGCGTGTCTCTATTTGACGCCAAGAGAACAGACACAATCAGCCGTGTCTCCCTGATGAGTCCGATCCAGCGGACGAAAGGCCTAGGAGCAGGCGATACATAAAGATGTGCCTTTGACAGGAATTGCGATGGTTTCCCTTATGCAGCTAGTGAAAGGTTTTTCCTATTTACAGTACACATTTTCCCATTTTCTTCTTCTTCAACAACCCCCCCCCCCCTACCCCTTTTGATATTTTTTTCCCCTCTCCAAATCTTTGCCAAGTCTTTAAATCATAATGATGGAAGAATTGTTAACCTGCACTTGTTTTCCCCCACTACTTAATTGTTCAGCACTGTATTGTTTGGTCAATCGGTGGGCGATTGCATTTCTTAGGAGATCCAAGTAACGGTTGTTCTGCACAATTCTTAGCCGCTGAAAATGTTTGGGGTATTGAACAGCAAGCTGACCACTCAGACTGTTCCATATCTTTTGATCTCCCTTGCATCCTTAAATGGATCCTCAAGCATAGGCTCAAAGATTGTCCCTTACATTTTTACGCTGTTTGCATAGTGTTTAAAGTTCTCCAGCAACTTTTTTCCACTCTACACTGTCATTTTGTTTTATTCTACTACCTTTCGCTGGCTGCTTTGGGGTGCTGTTGGATTCTTTTTTGAACCCTTGGTGAGAACACCACAGAATTACGGACTGTGGCGTGTCTCTATTTGACGCCAAAAGAACAGACACAATCAGCCGTGTCTCCCTGATGAGTCCGATCCAGCGGACGAAAGGCCTAGGAGCGGGCGATACATAAAGATTTGACAGGAATTGCGATGGTTCCCTTATGCAGCTAGTGAAAGGTTTTCCTATTTACAGAAACAACATTTTCCCATTTTCTTCTTCTTCAACAACCCCCCCCCCACCCCCCCACCCCTTTTGATATTTTTTCCCCTCTCCAAATCTTTGCCAAGTCATTATCATAATGATGGAGAAATTGTTAACCTGCACTTGTTTCCCCCCATTACTTAATTGTTCAGCACTATATATATATATATATATAGAGAGAGAGAGAGAGAGAGAGAGAGAGAGAGAGAAGAATGCTATCCCAGAAAAGGCTGGTGTGCAATACCGTAGTATGTTTGGTGATTTTTCAAAAAACCAACCAAAGGTGCCACCTAAGAAGCAAAAGAAAATCATGAAAGAACAAAACAAGCTACATTTTCTTGTGAAAAGTAGAAAATACAAAAAAGATAACCTCTTAAGACACAAGTGCTGAGGCCAGTTCTTGGAATGAATCCGCAAGGGACTAAATTACAAAAAACTAATAAATTCCAAGGATAAGTACTGAGCACCATCCTTGATGGGGTGACAACACAAGCGGATGACAACACAAACAAGAAATGACGTAGGACAACGACAATGACGTAAACGTAAACGATGACGCCCTCTCACCTCCGCCGTTCTTGTAGGCGATGTAGGGAAGCGCCACACGTTGCCCAAGTCCACGGCGAAGCCGATGACGGACAACAGGAAGTCGATCTTCTTGCCCCAGGATTCTCTTTCCGGTTCCTCCTCCTTCTTCTCCACCAGCTGGTGTGTGGGCGTGCCGTCCACCAAGAGTTCCGCTGCCGCCCGGAGTCATGGTGATGAGTTAGGGTTGGGTGGGGGTGGGGGTGGGGTAGGTGGGAGTCGAGGCTGGAGGGTGGGGTGAGGTGGGTTATAGGATGGAGGGGGGTGTGGGTGACGGTTGTTGGTTGGTGAAGTCGTTTGCGGTGTGGTGGGAAGATTCTGTTGAGATGAGGGTTAAAGGGGAATGAACATCATCATTGTTATGATTTGGGCGTCAAAGATCATCGCCGTCGTCGTCGTCGTTGTCATCATCATCATCATCATCATCGTCGTCGTCGTCATCATCATCATCTCGTCATCATCATCACCATCATCATCGTCATCGTCACCATCATCAACATCATCACCACCATCGTCATCATCATCATCATCATCATCATCACCACCATCGTCATCATCACACACACACACACACACACACACACACGCGCGCGCGCCGCGCGCGCGCACGCACGCACGCACGCACGCCAACGCACGCGCACGTACGTACGTACGCACGCACACATAGATGGATACATGATGGGCGGAGAGAGAGAGAGAAAGAGAGAGAGAGAGAGAGAGAGAGAGAGAGAGAGAGAGAGAGAGAGAGAGAGGAGAGAGAGAGAGTGAGTGAGTGATGAGAGAGAGAGAGAGAGAGAGAGAGAGAGAGAGAGAGAGAGATTAGAAAAATGCATTTATCTACTATGCTGTATATTTTGCATACCCTACATACAAATGACAAACGATGGACATTCACCGTGACCGCTCGACTGTTAGTAAATGAACACTCAGAGTTCCAGCTACAGAAAAAGAAAAAAAAAGAAAAAAAATGACGTACGTCTGTGACGCAAGACTCAGCTGACGTATCACACGAGACTCTAATGATACAGAACTCGGTCGAACATGTTTGACACAGACATCACCAAGACGTCTGTCCTCCCTGTTTTGGTCAATGTCAACCTCCATGTAGGAGGTTCTCTGGTCATCGTAGCAGGGATACTGTAGCAGGAATGCGTTATACCCTTGTCTTTGAGGCAATGGCAAAGCATGGAAGAAGTATTTTTTCCATGTGTGCATGCTCCAAACTCATGTCAATCTGTCTATTTTTCTGTCTATCTGTCTGTCTATCCATCCATCTATCTAAATGCTCTTTCCTCTCTCTATCTATCTATTTATCTACCTACATATCTATCTAGCTATCTATCTATGTATGTATGTGTCTATCCGTCTGTCTATCTGTCGGTCGGTCTGTCTGTCCATCTATCTATCTATCAATAATACATGCAAATACAATTATATACACATTTATGCATATTGTATACAATGTGTGATTTTACTCCAATATACGTGAATGTGTATATATGACTGTTTATCACAAAATATATATTTATGATGCTTTATTTGTGCACATCCTATACCTAAAGAAGAAAACAACGCGCAGTCCGCGCTACCAGTTTACAGTGGGCTAAACGCGCGAGGTTCCTGCAGCCACGAACGAAAAAAAGAGAATGACGTAGTATGTTTGTGACGCATGACGAAGTTGACATACTAATCATATCAGAGACGTCAGAGCGAAAGACCATCGACTGATCAGGCTGAAACAAAGAGGCATCACCACGCTTCCTGTCCACACTATTTTGGTCATGCGCCTTTTCTGAGTCGGCCATCTCTCCCAACGAAGTCTCTGATAGTGGTTGTAGAGGTGGTTGTAGTAGTAATAGCAGCAGCAGCAGCAGTAGCAGCAGCAGCAGCAGCAGCACATCCTTTTATTCATGAATTGGTTTTTGCAGTTCTGGTCACGTGTGCGGGATGCCGTAGTTATGACGCGTGGTAGCTGTCACTGGTGGTAAGCTTACCACGGTGATAGCTGCCACCGGTGGCACGCTATCACCAGTTGCAACTTATCACTGTATTCTGGACGCGTACTTCACCTCGGACAGCTAACAACCAATCTATTTAAAGACAGAGGGAAAATCCGTTTGGGGAGTGTGGGAAGGGGGTGACGGGAGCGTCGGATGGAGTGGTAGCCCCTTATTGGAAAGCACGAGTCGCACCTTGACCCAAATATGTCTCAGCCGGCCAACAAAAAAATTCGCAAAGCCAACTTCTCATCAAGAGAAATGGATGTTCTGTTGGATCAAATTGCTGAGAGAAGGAAGTGCTGTTCAGTCCTCTCTCAAATGAAAATACAAACAAAATGAAAAGAGCTAAGTTGGCATCCATTGCTGCAAAGGTTTCAGAATGCCAGTGCCGCACGTTCATGAACGATGTGCGG
>CM031621.1:40866978-40871978 GCA_018398815.1 Conus ventricosus | reverse complement strand
AAGGAAAGCGAAGAGACGTGTGTTAATGTAATAGAGAACATGAAGGAAAGCGAAGAGAGTTGTGTAAATGTAATAGAGAACATGAAGGAAAGTGAAGAGAGGTGTGTAAATGTAATAGAGAACATGAAGGAAAATGAAGAGAGTTGTGTTAAATGTAATAGAGAACATGAAGGAAAGTGAAGAGACGTGTGTAAATGTAATAGAGAACATGAAGGAATATGAGATGATGTTGTGTAAATGTAATAGAGAACATGAAGGAAAGCGAAGAGAGGTGTGTAAAATGTAATAGAGAACATGAAGGAAAGCGAAGAGAGGGTGTGTAAATGCAATGAAGAACATGAAGGAAAGTGAAGAGAGGTGTGTAAATGCAATGGAGAACATGAAGGAAAGCGAAGAGAGGTGTGTAAATGCAATGGAGAACATGAAGGAAAGTGAAGAGAGGTGCGTAAATGCATGAGAACATGAAGGAAAGTGAAGAGAGGGTATGGTAAATGCAATGGAGAACATGAGGAAAGTGAAGAGAGAGTGTAAATGTATAGAGAACATGAAGTGAAAGTGAATGAGACGTGTGTAATTGTAATAGAGAACATGAAAGGAAAGCGAAGGTAGGAGGTGTGAAAAATGTCTCATCATCATCATTCTCTTGCCCATGATGGGCGTAGAGGAGAGAGGAGAGACACTCTCGAAGCCAGACACCGCCATCCGGCCCTGTCCTCTGCCTGTCGCATCAGCGTAGGGCCATCCATCCTGGTCCATTCTTTGATGTTGTCCATCCAGCATTTGGCTTGTCGTCCCTTCGTCTGCCGCCTTCCAGCGTGCCCTGGATGACTGTTTTGGGCAGTGTGAATTGTGGCGTATGACATGCCCGACACACGAACAGCTTCTCGTTCTTGACTGTTGCCAAGAGGGGTTCTTGGGGTGCATGCAAGTGATGTTATTTGGCTCCTCACAACGTCGTTTGTCTTCCGGTCTCTGCCAAGGATCCCGAGCAAGCGCCTGAAGCATTTTAGTTTTCAAACGTCTGGATTCTCTTGGTGGGTCTCTGCTGTCATGGTCCTGCTTTCGCAGCCATACAGCAGGATGGACAGCACCAGGGACTTGTACAGCTTCATCTTTGTAGGAAGCTGATCTCCCTGCTCTTCCAGATCTTGTTTAGCTTTGCCATTGCTGCTGTTGCGATCGCTAGTCTGGTCTTGATTTCTGTTGTAGAGCGACCGTCTTTGGTGAGAGTGGCGCCAAGGTATTTGAAAGCGCCACTTCTTCCGCTGTTGTCCGTTCATGTAGATTTCAGCATGGGTGTTGGTTGTGCTGTTGACCAGGACTTTGCTTTTTTCTGTGCTCACTTCCATTCCATATGCACCTGCCCTTTCATCCAGTCTCTTTGTCAGGTCTTGTAGTTCTTCGTTGCTGCCTCCCATCAGGTCGATGTCATCTGCGAACCTCAGATTATTGATGATTCTTCCTCCGATGGAGACAGTGGAGTGGAAGTCATGGAGGGTTTCACGCATGATGTTTTCCAGGAAGAGATTGAACAGTACGGGAGATAGCAGGCAGCCTTGACGGACTCCAACTGTGGTCTTGAAGTAGTCCCCTATCTGGTTGTTGAGGAGGACTGCGCTGCTGGCGGTGTCATACAGCGCCCTTGGATGGTTTGGACGAGACCCTCCTCTATGCCAAACTTTCTGAGCACCTGCCACAGACCCTTGTGCCACACCCTGTCAAACGCTTTCCTAAAGTCAATGAAGTTGTGGAACAGGTCTCTCTGATGTTGCAGATGTTTCTCCATCAGTTATCCGGCAGGTGAAGATCTGTTCTACTGTGCTTCTGCCTGCCCTGAATCCAGCTTGTTTCTTCCGCCAGGTGTTCTTTCCGCCTCTTTCTTCAGTCGATTCAAGATGACTCTGAACATGATTTTACTGGTGTGGCTAATGAGACTTATTGTTCTGTAGTTCTGGCATTGGCGTAGATTTCCCTTTTTGGGCAGGGGGATGATGAGTGATTGAGTCTATTCTGTGGGCCACTGTTTTGTCTCCAGATCTTCTGACAAATCGATGTTACTGAGTGACCAATTCTTCCCTCCATGTTTGAGCAGCTCTGCTGGAATATTGTCTGCTCCAGGTGATTTCCCTGCCGGAAGGCTGCCGATGGCTTCTTCCACTTCTTCTCTCATCACTGGTAGTGGTGAGGATTCCCTTGATGGTGTTGAGTCCCCCTCAAACAGACTGTCGTTTGGCTGTATAGGGTAGTTGTAAGTTCTTGGCAGTACTGTGTCCATCTGTTCCAAAACAGCGGAGCTTTCTGTCAGCAGCTCGCCTGAGGTATCCGCGATGACTGACGATCTGTTTTGCTGCGTCTTGGTGAGGTTTTTCAGTGTGGTGAAGGCATGTTTGCTGTTTCCCTTTTCCATGCCTTTCTCTATGTTCTCGCACTGATTATTGATCCATTGTTCTTTGGCTTCAATCATTTCCTTCTTTACAAGGTTGTTGGTTTTTCGATACTGTGCGGCTTGTTCAGGGCTGGAATTTTTCGTATTCTTCATGTGATCTTCTTTGTCGCAGAGGTCAAGGATGTCGTTTGAGATCCATGCTTGGTGTTTCTTCCTCTGTCGCCCAAGTACCTCCTCTGCTGTTTTCGCAGACTGCCTCATTGAAGCTGTTTGTGAGGTCGTTGATGTCATTGTCCAGGAGGTTGAGTGCCGCGAACGCCCCCCGAGCTGTGCCTGGAATGCCTCTTCTATCTCTGGGGTCTTTTAACTTCTCAGGTCAAACTTGATGCGTGGCTGCGCAGCTTGGTGCTTTTTCTTCAATTTGATTGTGAAAAATGTAATAGAGAACATGAAGGAAAGTGAAGACGAGGGTTGTAAAATGTAATAGAGAACATGAGAAAGCGAAGAGAGGTGTGTAAATGTAATAGAGAACATGAAGGAAAGCGATAGAGAGGTGTGTAAATGTAATAGAGAACATGAAAGAAAGCGGAGTAGAGAGATGAGAGAAGAGAGAGAGAGAGGGAGAGGAGAGGAGAGGAGAGAGAGTGAGAGAGGAGAGAGGAGAGAGAGAAAGAAAGAGAGAGAACACAAACGTCAAACTAGGAAACGGGTTTCACACACGCACATGCATGCGGTCACACACACACACACACACACACACACACACACACACACACACACACACACACACACACACACACGCGCACGCATGCACGCACGCGCACACAACACATCATTCGCCCACCTTTCATTTCAGACTCAACCCCCCCCTCACCCTCTCTTTCACTGCTTGTTTTGAACCCCCCTCCCTCCCCTCTTTCTTTAAGAATCTCACTCCCTCCCTCCCTCCCACCCTTCTCTCTCTCTCTCTCTCTCTCTCTCTCTCTCCTCTCTCTCTCTCCGTTTCTTTCTCATCTCTCTCTCTCTCTCTCTCCTCTCTCTCCTCTCTCTCTCTCTCTTCTCTCTCTCTCTCTCTCTCCTCCATCTCTCCCTGTACCCTTCTCCCCCCCCCCCCCCTCTAGTTCTTTTTAGTCCCTCCTCGCCTCTCTCTCTCTCTCTCTCTCCTCTCTCTCTTCTCACTCTCTCTCCTCTCTCTCTCTCTCCTCTTCTCTCCTCTCTCTCTCTCTCCTTCTCTTCCTTCATCATATATCTATACGACCGTATCCGCATAACTCTCTCTTACCCCCCCCCCTCTCTCTCTCTCTTCCATCTCCTATGCCCCTCTCCCTCCCTTCCTCTCTCTCTATCTTTACCCCCTCCCCCCCCACCTCCCGTTTCCTAGAATCAATCTCTCTGTCTGTCTGTCTGTCTGTCTGTCTGTCTCTCTCTCCTCTCTCTTCTCTCTCTCTCTCACTCTCTCTCTCTCTCTCTCTCTCTCTCTCTCTCTCTCTCTCTGCCCCCCTCTCCCTCCCTCCCTCTTTCTATTTCAAATCGTTCTACCATATCGACACCCTACAGAATAACAGTTGGTCATCGGCACGTCAAGTCACACTAACCCACCTGCACATAAATCAGGATGACCGATCGAGAGTACATTACTGTGAAGAGAAAAACACGCCAAAAATACCAATAAAACACTTGCCCCAACAATGTGCAACGCTTATTTCATTAACACGTAGTACAGTACAACACAGACGACTGAATCCTCGACGAAATTGTCTGGTTCAGATTTACAAATAACAGACACTAAAAAAAAAGTGTATAAAACAATACGTCCAAGACGGCTGCTAGCAAACGCCTAAAGAAGACAATATCCGTCAACTGTCTGAGTAGCATGTGTGTTCAATGAACGTTCTTTTGTACCTTCCTGTGAGTGTTCTTCGTTTGTCTGTCCATCCTTATTTGTTGATGCCTGTGATTTGTGATGTATGACCAAGACGTAATGTTGTCCCCAAATCCATTCATCTGTGTGGCATTGTGTATGACGCAGTGTTATTTATTTTTCTCCACATGTATCTGTCGTATTGTATATTAACTGAAGTATGTGTCGCTTTGCATTTTATTCTTGCACTTCATAAGCTTTTTGTCTTTTCCCTTTGTTTGCGTTTCTTTCTTTCTTTCTTTCTCTTTCTTTCTTTCTTTTCTTCTTTCTTTCTTTCTTTATATGTATACATATTTTTGTTGTTGTTAGTGTTTTGTTTGTTTGTTTATTTATCTATTTGTTTATTCCCCCTTTTCTTTTTTTTTTGCTCTCCTATCTTCTGTGCCTCTTCAGTGGCACTTTCACCCAGGCCGCTCATTCCGACACCCCGCCCACAGCCACAGCCCGGCCCAACCTGCCACAGCCCCGGCACCGCGATCCACAGGGAGCAGTCAATGTCCATTCCTCATAAGGCAACCCCCACCGGAGGAGACACTGCACTGCTGCCCAGTCAACTTCGGTAGTGTTCAAGCGGTGTTCATGTTCCTGATCCAAAAGTCTTCAGGACACCGCTCACTAAGCCCCCCCTACTACTGTCGACAATGATTAGTGCCGAGTCGCGGAGCCGGTGTGAGTGAGCTCTCCCTCCCTGTG
>CM031621.1:40860244-40864378 GCA_018398815.1 Conus ventricosus | reverse complement strand
GCTCAATAAAGTTCTGCACGTCGCATGAACTTCGTTCCTGTGCGCTACGTCATCAATGGTATAAAGCAAACCTCTACACCCAGCACTATTTCTTTCTCTGTTATCAATGGTACAAAGCAAATCTCTACACCCATCTTTCTCTGTCATCAAATCAATGTTGTCAGTGATGTTAAAATTCTACACCAATGGCTGTCTCCTACATTTTTTGTACTCCCAGTTCTTATAGAACTTTACAATGGGAACGAAGAAATGCTGTCTGTGTGTGTGTCTGTCTGTGTGTGTTTTGTCTGTCTGTCTGTCCGTGGTCAAAATGTGTTCCACTCGCTCCAGACAAAACCTCTGGGCCGATCTTTCTGAAAATTTGTAGGTATGTTTCATTATGGGTCACGAGTGATGCCCGATGTTATAGCCGTTACAAACGGCTATAACGGCCCAAAAAGGTATTTCTTCTTTATGGAATATCTCAGTGACGAAATACATTATGACACATGTTTGACTGTGATGTCAAAAACATATGACGCATGTTTGATTGTGACATTTTTCAGGAAGATAAACTGGGAGTACGTTTATATGCTTTGCGTCTTGTTTTTTCTCTTTACGTCATCAAAAAACATACTCTCCAAACCCAGCACTCCATTCTCTGACATCCACGTCATTAAGAAAATATAATCTCTACACACAGTACTTCCAAGTTCTGCCATCCATGTCCCGCAAAAAAACAAACAAGCAAAAACTCCTTCCATACACCAAATTCCGTATTCTTTGTCATCTACGTCATCGATGACGTAAAGCTTCTCAATCTACCGCTGTTTCATTCTCTGCCATCTACATCACTGATGATGAAAGAACTGCACAGACAACTTTTTTTTTCTTCTGATATCTAGTTCATTTATTAATGATGTTAGAAGACCTCATCCCGGCACCGTCAACTTTCTGTCATTTACATCATCGATGATGGTAGAACTCTACTCCACCATAGTCCATTTCTCTGTTATCCATATCACTGAGGATGCTAAACTGTGTACCACGCACTATCTCTTTTCTGTCATCTTCGTCACTGATGACATCAAAACTCTACTCCCAGTGTTGTCTTCTGCTCGGTTATCTACGTCATTGATAATACTAAACATCTGCACCAAGCACTATCTCTTTTCTGTCATTTTCGTCCTTGATGACGTTAAAACTCTACACCCTGCACTATTTCTATTTTTGTCACTCACGTCATTGATGACATGAAAAACCGACTCCCAGCACTGTATTCTTTTCTGTTGTCTTCTTCATTGGTGAAACTAAAACCCTGATTTTCTGTCATCTGCGTCATTGATCATGTTAGAAATTTGTACCCCTTACCATTTTCCTTTCTCATTTCCGTCATCATTGATGATGTTAAAACTCTACACTCAATACTGTTTCTGTCATGTACGTCATTGATGATGTTAAAACTCTACACTCAACACTGTTTCTGTCATGTACGTCATTGATGATGTTAAAACTCTACACTCAACACTGTTTCTGTCATGTACGTCATTGATGATGTTAAAACTCTACACTCAACACTGTTTCTGTCATGTACGTCATTGATGACGTTAAAACTCTACAACCAACACTGTTTCTGTCATCTACATCTCTGGTGGTGTTAAAACTCTACAACCAACACTGTTTCTGTCATCTACGTTTCTGATGATCTTAAAACTCTATACCCAACACTGTTTCTGTTATCTACGTCATTGATGATGTTAAAACTCTACACCCAACATTGTTTCTGTCATGTACGTCATTGATGATGTTAAAACTCTACACTCAACACTGTTTCTGTCATCTACGTCATTGATGATGTTAAAACTCTACACCCAACACTGTTTCTGTCATGTACGTCATTGATGATGTTAAAACTCCACACTCAACACTGTTTCTGTCATCTACGTCTCTGATGATGTTAAAACTCTACCCCCAACATTGTTTCTGTCATGTACGTCATTGATGATGGTAAAACTCTACATCCAGTTCTGACTCCTTGATCATGTACGTCATAGATGATGTTCAAACTCTAGCACTATTTCTATTTCTGTCATCTCCGCCATTGATAATGTTAAAGCGTGACAGTCAGCTCTGTCTCCATTTCTCTCATCTCCGTCATTAATGGGGCTTTTTTTTTAAATTCAGCACTCTTCTTCCTTTTTCTGTCAATTCCGTCATTGATGATGTCAAAATTTACAATCAGTTCTGTCTCCATTTCTGTCATCTCCGTCATTGATGATGTCAAAACCTTACATTCAGCACTGTCTCAATTTTTGTCATCTCCGTTATTGACGAAGTCAAAACTTTGCATTCAGCACTATGTCCATATCTGTTATCTCCGTCATTGATGATGTCAAAATTCACATTCAGCACTATGTCCATATCTGTTATCTCCGTCATTGATGATGTCAAAATTTACATTCAGCACTATGTCCATATCTGTTATCTCCGTCATTGATGATGTCAAAATTTACATTCAGCACTACGTCCATATCTGATATCTCCGTCATTGATAACGTCAAAACTTTACATTCAGCACTACGTCCATATCTGTCATCTCCGTCATTGATGATGTCAAAACTTTACATTCAGCATTATGTCCATATCTGTCATCTCCGTCATTGATGATGTCAAAATTTACATTCAGCACTATGTCCATGTCTGTTATCTCCGTCATTGATGATGTCAAAATTTGCATTCAGCACTATTTCCATATATCTGTTATCTACGTCATTGATGACGTTAAACTCATCATCCAGCACGGTCTCCTTTGTCACTGAAGATTGCTAAAGGCGAGGGTCATAAGTAAAACCCTTGTGCAACAAATTGTGATGGCTAATGACGGGCCCTTCAGTACCTTGGAGTACAAAAAAAAAAGAAAAAAAAACCAAGGACAGATCACTGCGTTACACACGGGACATTACAAGATTCTTCAGAATGTAAGCCAAGATTCAAACCCAGAACAGACCTACACTGTCCTGTGTCGATGCCAAACGAACGTTGAAGTCCCCCCCCCCCCCCCCCCCCCCCTCCCTTTCTGAGAAAAACCGAACGGTGGTTAATCGCGTCAAAGGCTGCGGAAATGTCTAGCAAGAAGAGAACGGGACCTTTGGCTTCATCAAAGGCAGGGAGAAAGGCCGCTCACTATTTCAAGCCGGGCTGTTTCAGTCAGAACTGCGCCCTACCGTCAGACAGAGTGATGGGGCTTTAAACGTCCGTTTCTTCCCTTCAACCGTGAAACTCTTTGATCTAGTCGTTGTGAAACGTGGCGCATGGTTGAACATGAGTGCACAGCACACGACTGTGCAGGAGACTGGATGGAACGCACGGGGGAGAGAGAGAGAGAGAGAGAGAGAGAGAGAGAGAGAGAGAGAGAGAGAGAGAGAGACGAGACAGAGACGAGACAGAGAGAGCACCGGTCTCCACTGCCAAAAAAAAAAAGGGAGACGGTAAAGAAAGAAGAAGGAAAAGAAGGGAAAGAGTAAGGGAGATTAAAAAAAAAAAACCATGCAGGAAAGAAGAACAGGAAAAATGAAGAAAGAAAGAACAAGTCCGGAAGTACAGAAAGAACAAGGAAGGAAAAGAGGGAATGAATAAAGGAAGGAAGTATAAAAAAAAAAAAACACGAATAACGGTTGTGAAAATTGAGGTTAATCAAATTTTAAAAGAAAGAAAGAGAGAGAGAGAGAGAGAGAGAGAGAAGAGAGAGAGAGAGAGAGAGAGAGAAAGAGAGAGAAGAAAGGCGACGACTTCAGCTTCTGATCTTTTGGGTGATCACCTTTTCAACTGTACGCAAACAAGAGAACTAAAGGCTCATAAAATCCCAATTACATACTTCCGAAATCAAAGCCAAAATGAAAACCCGAAGCAAAAATAAAAATGAATAAACAATACGCCAACTCAACAACAACAACAACAACAACAACAACAAAACAAACAAAAAAGCATTCTTGAACTGACCTTAGAATCGGAGCAAATCAAAACATTCTCTTTCTAAGAACTTGAAAATGTTCTCAAGCCTCCAAATCAAAGTAGATTAAACCATAATTTGGATAAGGTGACAGAACCCAAACCGATAACCATGTAATACTATGGGAAACATTATTATTTGTTTGA
>CM031621.1:40840244-40855244 GCA_018398815.1 Conus ventricosus | reverse complement strand
AGCGGATGTGGTGTTAGCGTATATGGACTAGTCCGCACGCAGTGACATCTTCTTAATGAAAGTGAAACTCATTGCTGTCTCGTCTCCTCTCCTCTCTGAGACACGAGGACTGTTTTTTCACATAGCTCAGTGTTCTCTCTGGTCTGCTGCTGTCCATCTGTCATGGTTTATGAGATCTGTGTGTCCATCTGTCGAGGTTCATGAGGCCTGTGTGTCCATCTGTCGAGGTTCATGAGATCTGGTGTGTCCATCTGTCGAGGTTCATGAGATCTGTGTGTCCATCTGTCGAGGTTCATGAGGTTTGTGTTAACTCACAGCTCAGTGTTCTCACCGGTCCATACACACACACACACACACACACACACACACAAAACACACACACACACACACACACACACACACACATGCGCCCACGCACACACATGGGCCCATGCTCACACATCATTACAGACACGTGTACACCCACAAAAAAAAATGGTAGGTAGGCACTCAAGGTCTGACCAGCGCGTTGCGCTAATGCGTAGGTCAGACATCCGCTGAGTCGTAGCCACGAGACCCTCTTCTTCAATTGTCTCATCTTTGTTGTTAATTCATATATCCATCAGCTTCAAATCATGCGTAGTGTGGTCTCAAAACTTAGCGGATGTGGTGTAGCGTATATGGACTAGTCCGCACGCAGCGACGCCTCCTTGATGAAACTGAAACTGAAACATAGACGTATTCTTCTTCGTACACTCAGACGGGAACCCCAGAGGCACTGACGACGGCTGTTGTAGGGCGAAGGCCTCCAGAGATCCACAGAGCTTCTCCCTCGTCGATGTGTCAGCTGGTCTCTGCTCTTAGCTTTTGATGTGTGGGACAGTCCTGCCGGAAGTGTTTCACAGTCAATGGGGCTGTGCCGCATTTGCACCCCGAAGACTCGCCAAAGTGGAATTTGGTGAACACGTGGCCTTTGAGTCTGGGGTGCCCTGTTCTCAGTCTCACAATGCTCACTTGGTCTGGTCTGGGCAACGGGTAGAACGCATCCTTCTGGTTGAAGTCTGGGTGCTGCTCAAGCCATCTTCGTTTCTGCTTCTCCTTGATCATGCTTTTGGCTTCTTCAGAGGAGACTTCCTGCTCCAACCAGTGCTGCTGTCCTCCTTCCTTTGCCAGTCGGTCAGCTTCCTCTATGCCATACATGTAGCAGTGTGAGGGTATCCACTGGATGACGGTATTCTCAGTGGACTGCTGCAGAAAGGCCAGGGCAGAGACAAGGCAGTTGAGTTCCTTGTTTTGGTGTTTTCAACAGTCCGCAGTAACAGACGTCTCATTTTCCTTGTTCCCAGAAGAAGAACTCCAACGCCGCTGACGTAACCTTCCAGCACCGCAGCCACAGGGAGAACCAATGCAAAGTCCACGCGGGGCAACTCACCGGAGGAGACACTGCCACTGCCAGCTGCCGGACTCCGTTTCAAGTCTGGATGTTTTTTTTAACTTTATACTTCCCTGAAATCTGAATGTTACATTACTATTCTCAGTTAGGCTTCGCTCATTTCGACATTAGGGGTAATGAGCTGGTCACTCTCCTCGCCAAGATTGTCACAAGTAAATAACCTTCCCAGATCTTCTGTCCCATATCTAAATCAGAAACCCAAGGTTCCTGTAATGTCAAAGACCTCCGGCAAAAGAACCGGGATGCAAACGGGTTATCTATTAAGACCTGACCTCTCCTTGTTTGTTCTGTGTGCTCTGTACTGTCGTTTCTGCTAGGCGATTCGATGTCGTCAGCAGCATTCGTGTGAAATTATGGGCCGTAGATTTGTTTCATCATGGAAGCAAAGAATTACTGTGCTTCTTTGTTATTTACTGCTTACTGTTCCTCTCCTCATTTCAGATTTAAAATATCCTTTCAACCCTGAAAGAGTTTCTAGCTATCTGCAACTTCTGTGGGGTTTCTTTGGCAGTTTTTGATGTTTCTGTAGCAAGCAGTTGTTTACAGGGTGAGGTTGCTAGCCTCACGCCCAACCCTCCTCCTTTATCCGGGCTTGGGACCGGCTGCCAGGTCTAAAAAGACTACCAGGCAGGAGTCTTGCTCGGATCAGTGACCAGGAAAACCACAAAGACCACAACGCACAAACTGGAGACTTTCATTAACAGCTGCCTGCCAAAGATCCTCCACATACACTGGCCAGAGACAATCTGCAACAAAGAGCTGTGGGAAAGAAGCAACCAGCTGCCAGTAGAGCAAGACATCCGTAAAAGAAAATGGCGGTGGATAGGACACACGCTCCGAAAGCCCCCGGACAACACCACCAGAAAAGCTCTGACCTGGAATCCTCAAGGCGAGAGAAAGCGAGGAAGACCAAGAAACACCTGGAGGCGGGACCTGGAGGCGGACACCAGGCAGATGGGTTACAGCTGGGGCGAAATAGAAAAGATTGCCCAGGACCGTGGTCATTGGCAGGCAGCTGTTGATGGTCTATGCTCTGGCAAGGGCAATCCTCCCCCCGCCTCCTACCCCCTCCACACCCCGCACCCACCCCTAAACAAGATGCAAAGCATACAGACGTACTTCCAGTTTATCTTGCATACGCGTATACATGTCAAGCGCATGTTTACCATGAAAATACCATGATCTACCAGTCAGTTATTAGATCTAAAGCTATCTTACAATCCGTCAAATACAGTATTTTCATAGACAAGAAAACGTCACAATCAAACATGCGTCATAATGCATTTCGTCACTGAGATAAACTTTCTGAGATATTCCATAAAGAGAAAAACTGTTTGAGCCGTTATAGCTATTAGTAAAGGCTATTCTGGTAAATAAACATCGGGCATCATCCGTGACATATAATGAACATACTTACAATTTTTCAGAAAGATCGGCCCAGACGTTTTGTCTGGAACGAGTGGAACACATTTTGACCACGGACAGACAGACAGACAGACACACAGACAGCATTTCTTCGTTCCCAGTGTAAAGTACTCCCTGTTGTATAAGAACTGGGAGTACAACAAAAGGAATTCTGGCATCAAAGGTGAGATGATTTGCGCTGACGCACATAGGCCACTGTTTGACACACGTCAACCCTTGTCTTCTGAAACATGAGGAGGCTCCGTGATGCGTGTCATGTGATGAGCGGTTCGCCATGAAACATGGGTCTAAAGAGCAGTTTCGCCATGACACTGGGTCCTAAAAGAATGCCAGCAGTTTGCATGACAGTAGACGGACATCCCATAACATCAGATCCATTAAGACCTTTGCTCAGGGTTTTCAACCCCTGTTCTTGAAAGACAGTGGCGAATAATTTTCGATCAAGATTTTGCGGAAAATAACTCAAGTTAAGAAGCTCATTTGGGCATGTTTTGGATGGGGTTTTTTTTCCAACATGCATATATAGCAGCACTTCTCCATACTACCGCTGACAGCCCTCTGCGATCGCTAGGAGCTGAGTGGGACGCATAAACAAGGAGAAAAGTGTCCTGAGATCGCTCTGCTTCTCTCATTGTTCTTCCGTGACCAGACTGCCTCCAATTCAGTAGTTGGGGTGACCATCCACAACCCGGGGTCCCCAGGTGGCGGAATAAGGCACGGCCCTCAGATATGGGGTTAGCTGCGAATAAGCAGTCCCGGACCAACTGGCGATGTCCTACCAGACGTGGTGGGTCACAGGTGGGCACCAGTTGTCCTCACTGAAATACCCCATGTGTCCTAAAACGGCTCTCATCATGCGGTCAAGAGGCGCGTTATATACCGCTACCCCGGGGTGGGATCCCCGGAAAAACAATCCCCCCTTGTGCTCACAGGGTAGGACGTACGGGCCATGAGCTAAGGGTGAGGCACCCCAAAAGAAAAACTCCAGCTGAAGACGGAGGTATGGCCACTGGCGCAACAAAACCTACGATACCACGCATCTGCGCTTTCATGATGATGCAGTCCACAGAAATTCGAAGTGGCGCTCTCGAAACCTTCGGAGAACCCGCAGGGGGAGGTCCGGGGAGCCGGGCCTATGTGGCCTCAAAGGGGCCCCATCCCAAGCAGGTCGGTGGTCGACAAGGAAGTTCTGCATGCCTAGCGAGGAAGAAGGAGACCTCATCCTCCTGCTGGTGCCAAGCAAACAATATTCACCCAGAATGCTCCAACATACTCCATGGAATAGCAGAAGGGGTGGCAATAAGAGAAACATGGCCTGGCAGAAAGGAATGCAACAGAATATATTGAATATCGCATGTGTCCAATAGACACAGTTGACCGTAAACCATCGCTTTTCAAGTAGGGTTTACGAGACCATCCGTTGGACCGTGAGGAAAGAAGTCATAGGAGGGGGGGGCGTGGTACGGGGGGGGGGGGCGGAATTCCATCGCCGGCACCAGAAACTCAAGAATCGACCACCATCCACAGCATAGATCCAAGGGTTGATATAATCCTAAAGAACACAACATCATGATCTACAATGTCAATGGCCCTCAAGATCGAGATCTTTCCCTCACATACATTGAACATCCCAGACAACAACCTGTGTGGTGGTGGGGAATTTTAACGAGACACTCAGAGAGAATGGGGCTAAAAGGAAAAAACGAGACGGACAAGAGAGGCGAAAAAGTTTGAGGATTGGGAGATTGCACACATCTTCAATCTCATCAACCAAGAAGAAGATGGAACCCACCTTCACTCCTAGACGACGCTGGATGATCACATCACAGACCAGATCTAGCGTTTGCCACTATGACTTTTCGGCAGCACCAAAAGAACAGTCCTCAACCAGCTTGGAGGAAGTGGACCACAAGCCCGTAAAACTCTATTAACCTCACGTGCAGGCTCCTCAGCAAGTGGTTTCCCGGCTGGAATTAAAAAGGCAGATTGGACTCTCTTACGAGACCCTCACAGACACATGCACAAAGCCCAATCAACACAGGCAGAAGGACTCAAACAAGATGGTTCAAGACTTCACAAAGCCGACTTGAAAGCTGCTACATGATTCATCCCAAGAGGAGCACGCAAAAACTACAAGCCCTCACTTGCCAGAGGAACCTTCAGAATCTGGAGATGCGGTTACGTGAAGCCAGGGAACTGAGCAGAAAACAGCCATCACTGGAGAACAACATAGCGCTGAAAACGGAATTAAACTGCCAGATAACAAGCTGTCCCTGCGCACAAGCTGCAAGGAAAAGCTGCAAGAGAAACTGAAATCCTGAATCTCGACAAGGGTTGCAGCAAGCTGTGGAACAGGCATGAGAAACCCTCCATAACGAAACAACAAAATCAGTCACAATAAACAATACAAGAAAATGGAATTACCCTCTCGGGAAAGAAGAGCAGCAGACCACATCATAGACGTCAAGTGAAAATCAGCAATCTGGAAGTCCCTCCTGAACATAGAGCTGCAGTGCACAGGGCCCAGGTGACCATTCATGAGGAAAGAGCCCCAAGAGGAGTCATGACCACAGTTTTCAACAAGAAAGAGCTGAGGAAGCGTTGCAGAGCCTCACCTGAAGAAGTCACCTGGGCCAGATGGAATCACAAATGAAATGATTCTGCCACTTGGGAGGAAAGGCAAGGCAGTCCTTCTAACAAATTGTAACTCCAACTGGAAGACAGATCAGTAACCACCAGTGGTTTGAGAGGGTAGCCGACATGATTCCCCATTCACAAAAAGGGAAAGGGACAAGTCGAAGGCTGACCGCTACAGACCCACACTTACAAGCTGCTTAGGTAACGCTGAAGAGAGACTGTCAACACAAGGCTTGTCTGGCACCTGAGGAGCATCAGCAGCTGACCCTGACAGGCGGGCTTCCGCCAACACAGATCAACAGAAGACCAATTCAAAATTCATCACGCAAAAGCATTGAGGACGCCTTCCATTAAAAGAAAAACAACGCATGCTGTCCTGGATTGACATGAGAAGGCGTTCGACAAAGTCTGGAAGGACAGAGCCTCATCAGGCTTCAACTCCGGCGATGTGGTGTGTCTGGGAGGATGTACCACCTGGACAGCCAGTAACCTACCAACCGCCAAGCCCGAGTAAAGATTCAGGGCCAAAGAGCAAGAAGAAGGTGCTGAGACAGAGAGTAACCACAAAGAGTCCTTACGCAAAGCTGTTCCCTCACTTTATAGAGGACATCGTCAGAGATCTTCCAAGAGGGGTCAGAGGAGCCTAACAACGCAGATGACCTGGTGCTATGTGCACCGAAGAGAACACCCACTACAGCACAGGTACGCCTCCAAACTGCGCTCAATAAGATCACGAGTTGGACCAAGGAATGCTTGTCCTCTGTCAACTCAAGCAAAACAACCTACAACAGTCCTTCAGCCTATTCCAGCAAGAAGCAAGAGCGAAGCTTACTCTGAACAGCCATAGACTTGCAGAGGAACCCACACCTACCTACCTGGGAGGTGACCTTAGACCGCAGGCTCACTTGAAACCGCAGATCACCAGATGCTGTAGCAGGGCCAAGCTGAGACATGGCGAGTCATGAGAAAACTTGCAGGAACGTGACTGGGGGCTGACGAACGTATCCTGACGAGACCTAACACAGGGAGAGTCCGACCCTTATTGAGTACGGGACATCAGCATGGCATCAGCTGCAAAGTCCAAAACATGACCATCTCAACAAGAAATACAGAACCATAGCTCAGCGTGTCATAACTGGCGCATGAGATCCATCCCATTCTGAAGATGGAGGAGACCACTGGGCAGCAGTCATTGGAGGACAGAAGGGACACAAAGATCCTCATCCAGGCAGCAAAATCAAACGCCTTGAAAACCATCCAATGAACGACATAATGAGCTACCACACCAAAGGAGCCGCTGAAAAGAGGCCGCTTCATCCACCAGTCAAGACGCCTAGAAAGACAGATCCCATCTTGATGGAACACACGTAGCAAAGCCTATCCGCAAAAAGCACCCACCCGACTGGAAGAGGCAAGGTGTTCCCAACAGTCGTTCACCATCATTACCCGGCGTGAGAAGAGAGGAACACAGTCAGGACACCCACAGGAAAGCCCTGGCATGGAGTTTCATCTGCAATCCATACCCCCAGGAAGCCTGGACCCATGTCTTTACAGATGGCTCCGCCACAAGAAGCATCGAGAGATGGTGGCGCTGGAATCTTCCTCGATACCAAGACGGAAGATGAATACGATTGCAATCCCAACAGAAAATACTCCATCCACCAACTTCCGAGCTGAAGCGGAGGAAGCTCTCTGTGAGCACACAACAGTCCTCCGCAAAATCCCTAAGAACAACAGGGCAGGTGTGGTTTTCTCAGACGCTTTCTCCGTACTCCACGCCCTCAAGAACTCCGCTGCAAAAACAGAACCATCTTACTTCAGCCCTTGTCCCTGAGTGCCAGAGTGGAGAAGTGTGAAGCAATGGTACCAGCACACTGTGGTACAAGAGGCAACGAAAAAGCGGATATCTGGGCAAAAGACGTGCAGCAGAAGAGCAGGCCAACAACCTGGGTGTCATAATGATGAAATCCAAGCCAATCATCAAGGCACAGCAAGGATAAAGTGGCAACGTCCAGCACCCCAAACACAACCCAGAAGACAAATACCATTTGCTGGGACGACGAGAACAGGTCAAGATCTTCCGCCTGAGGACTGGACACAATCGCCTGCTCCACCACCATGCAGGCACACAAAATTTGGCTATGACAGAGTGGAGAGTGCCCTTGTTGTGAGGCACTAATACAACAGACCACATCCTTCAAGACTGTATGACGCATGCAAGCATCCAGAAGGAGTACTGGCCAACACCGACAGCGGTGGAAGCCAAAGTTGTACGACACCCTGGAGGAGCTGCGTGGACGGCAGCCATCATCTAGGAACACCGGGCTGCTCATCTAATTGGGAAGCGAACGAGAAAGAAGAAAGAAGATTTGTTCTGTGTCTGACTTCGCATGTCGCTCTGTCTTCTTGTTCTCTGGTCTGTGTACATGCCAGGCGTGCATCTCCACGCCTTCTGTGGTACATGCCTGCTTTGCATCTCTCGCCTTCTGTGCCATACCGGCTACCATCTCCTGGCCTTACTGTGGACATGCCTTTTCCATCTCCTCGCCTTCTATGTACATGCCTGCTCCCATCGCCTCGCCTCTGTTACATCCTGCTTCCATCTCCTGCCTTCAGTGGAACATGCCTGCTTCCATCTCCTCGCCTTCGATGTACATGCCCTGCTTCCATCTCCTTCGCCTTCGTGTACATGCTGCTTTCCATCGCCTGGCCTTCTGTGTAACATTCCTGCTTTCCATCACCTCGCTTCTGTGTACATGCCTGCTTCACCATCTCCTGGCCCTCTGTGTACATCCTGCTTTCCTCTCCTCGCCGTCGTCTTCCGCGGCCCTCTCAAATACCCTAGTACGCGAGTCCACCCCTACACCACCTACTCCCCCCCCCCCCCCCCCTCTCCTCCTCTCTCATGCTTGCTAAATTGTATGTGTGTTTACTCTGTAAATCGTGTGAGATGTGTGAGTGTGTGTGTGTGCGTGCGTGCGTGAGTCCGTTCGTCCGCCGTGCGCATGTGTGTGTGTGTGTGGTGTGCGTGTGTGTGTGTGTGTTGTGTGTGTGTGTGTGCCCCCGGGGGTTTTTGCCCCGAGGTGGTGTGTGTGTGGGTGTGTGTTTGCCACGTGCATACGTGGCGTGCGTCGTGCGTGCGTGTGTGTGGTGTGTGTGGGTGTGAGTGTGCGTGTGTGTGTTGGGTTGTGTGTGTGAGTGTGTGTGGGTGTGTGTGTGTGTGTGTGTTGTGGTGTACGCGCGCGCGCGCGCGGCTTGCGTGCGTACGTGTGTGTGTGTGTGTGGTGTTTGTGTGTGTGTGTGTGTGTGTGTGTGTGTTGCATGCGTGTGGTGCGTGTGCGGCTTTTGATGCGCGCGCCGCGCGCGCGCGTGTCCTGGTGTGTGGTAAATCTGACCATATAATTCTTGTTTCACACACATAACTCATTCCAGCCACAATTTCTTTTCCCTCCTCCTCCCCCTCTCCCCTCCCTCCCCCCCCCCTTCCTTCTGCTGCCACAATCACTACCCATGTCTAGCACGCTAGTCTTCCAACTGACCACTGGCCAAACTGCTAGCAACGACGACGACGAAAACGACGCGACAACGACGAGCGCGACAACGTGTGCCGGCGACGACTACTACTTCTACTTACACCATGACGCCTACATCTACTGCGCTGCTACCACCTCCTTCTACAAGTACTATTGCTATCTACTACTACGGCTACAGCTTACAGCAGCTCTGCTCTTGCTAATACAGCCACTACTTCTACTATTACTATACTACTATACCAACAACAATGGCAAATACAACAAAAACTAACCTAGTACTATCACTACTACTACGACTACCATTTACTACTACTACTACTACTATACTACTACTACTACTACTACTACCAGAATACAAAGTAAAGGCCATTAGATGCCGGTGGTCATTTAGAATATTCCCTTTTTGTAAGTTAAAAACTGTGGAAGCAAAGAAACACACGACACACACACCACACACAACTACACACCACTCCCACACAAGTACAGAGAGAAAGAGAGAGAGAAGAGAGAGAGACAGAGACAGAGAGACCAGAGAGAGAGAGAGACAGAGACAGAGAGAGAGAGAGACAGAGACAAACACAGAGAGAGACACAGAGAGAGACAGAGAGAGACAGCAGACACAGAGAGAGAGAGAGAAGAGAGAGAGAGAGAGAGAGAGAGAGAAGAGAGAGAGAGAGAGAGAGAGAGAGGAGAGAGAAGAGGGAGAGAGTTTGAGAAAATAGGTGAACGTAGATGCCGTCTGGAAAACCTCACCACAAACAAACATTCAGCGACGCAGACAGACTAAAAACCGTGAACGAAAGAAAGAAAAATTAACTCCAGAAAATAAACACCTAACCCCTGTCACACCAACCTATCAACAAAGTGTCGTCCAAATAAACACATAACCCCTGCACACCAACCAATCAACAAAGTGTCGTCCAGAAACAAACCCATAACCACTGACACCCAACCTACAACAAAGTGTCCGGCGTATGCTACCACAGCTACACGGGTCAAACGAGAGACATGCTAAGTCTCTCTCTCTCCTCTCTCTCTCTCTCTTCCATCTCTCTCTCTCCTCATCTTCACGTGGAGAGCGTGAGGCGATGGGGGCGACAGAGGGAGGCGGTGGAGTGGAGTGTGGGAGAGAGAGAGAGAGAGAGGAGAGTAGAGAGAGAGAGAGAGAGAGAGGGGAGTAAAAAATTGAGAATTGTCTGTTGAATCTTGGCTGAAATCGTCTGCAATGAAATGGCCTGCCCATGAGATACAGATATAAGAGTATGGTTTTTGTACTCTTTTGAATAACGATAGTGTTATATGCATTTTTTGATTATTTTCCGACGGTGTTTTGGAATTATCAAAGTTTGAATTCAAGGGATCCGACCATTAAGAGACTCCTCAGTCAACGCAATCTAGACAGGTGTACGAGTCAAGTGTCTACAGACCCCGGGGTTCACAGGCTGAAAGAAATAGGGAAAACGACAATAAAGTGAAAATAACTGAAGAAAGTACCACCTGATACATGGGAAGCAACAAGGTCGTAGTAATTTATCCATGGGGCTGCTAAATCCAACGAATTTAAACAACACGTAAGTCCACACCACACTAACACGACCACAGAAAACATCACTCTGAGGTCACATGTTAGCATGGCGAGCTTTTTATGTAACCCAAGATTCGGGGTTACCTTTGCAAACCGGGAGAGGGCGAAAGGCTTATTTGGGGGGGGGGGGGGGCGGCAAGGCGTAATTGATGTATACTTAAAAGATACTTAAAATAGTACGGCTTTCCGGTAGAATCATACGACGCTGGGAAGAAAGGACTTCATTGTATATGTAAACGAATAAGATGAGGGTAACGAAATAGAAAACAATGTGTTTTGTATGATAGTATCAACAGCAATTAATATCAAGAGTTTATAAAATAATCATATATATACTTACATTACGTTCATGAAGTAAGAAGGTCCCAAGTAGTGTTAATGTATAATCTAAGATAGACTTCTGCATGTAAAACTGTCAGGGAAGAATGTTTGGATGCAGTTATTGTAATTTTATGTCTAATATATAAAATTGATTTATATTTCTTGTTGCGTTAACTCATGTGATTAGGCCCGATGGCCTCACATTAAAGTCACGAGTCCCGAGTCTTCTCAGTGTCTGTCTGTCTGTTTGTCTCTCTCTTCTCTCTTGTCTCTTGTCTTGCTCTCTCTCTATCTCACTATCGCTCTCTCTCTCTTCTCACTGTCTCTGTCTGTGTCTGTGTCTGTCTGTCTGTCTGTGTAAGTCTGTCCTGTCTGTCTGTCTGTCTGTCTGTCTGACTGTCTGTCTCTCTCTCTCTCTCATCTCTCTCTCGCTCTCTCTCTCTCTCCCCTCACTCACTCTCACGTCCTCTCTCTCTCTCTTCTCTTCTCAAGTGTTTCTGTCTGTATTGTCTGTCTCTGTCTCTAACTGTCTGACTGTCTGGAATCGGTTTGTCTGTCTGTCTGTCTCTTCACAAGTGTCTCTGTCTGACTGTCCTGCTCTGTCTCTGTCTGTCTGTCTGTCGGTCTGTCTGTCGGACTGTCTCCCCCTCTCAAGTGTCCTGTATGTCTGTCTCGCTCTCCTCTCTCTCATGTCAGTGTCCTCTAACTGTCTGTCTCTGTCTGTCTGTCTGGCTAGCCTCGTCTGCAGCCTGTCTGACTCTTTCTTCTGCCTGTCTGTCTCTCCTTCACTTCTCAGTGTCTCTTGTCTGTCCTGTCCTGTCTTCTGTTCTGCGTCCTGTCTCTGTCTTCTGTCTCTCTTCTTAAGTGTCGCTGTCTGTCTGTCTGTCCTGTCTGCTGTCTGTCTCTCTTCTCTCTCTCCTAATCTGCTCCTCTCTCTCTCTGTGTCGAGTCTCGCGGTGATACCTGTGCTTTCGTCCCCCCCCCCCCCCCCCCCCCGACGCGGCCCCGAAGCACTGGATACCGATGACAGGAGCTTCCAGTCAACATTGTACATTTGATCGCCCCTGCATGGACTGGCAGCTAGCCAGTGTCAGGCAACGTGGGTGGTTTTCTGAGGAAAGTCCGATTCCGCACAGGCCGCGCAGTGACATGCAATGGGTGTTTCGGCGTTGTTTTCGTTTTCACACATGTCACACGTAAACACTATGCGGTAGAATGTTACACTTGAGCCGTTGCTTTGCGCTGCCGACAGTTCGACTTAATCGCACAAAATTTATTTTCAGTGACATCGGCCCGCTTTTTTTTTTTTTCTTCTTCTTGTTTAGTGTGGATACTTCAAATCAATTTTCGATTTCCGGAGTCAAAGTTAAGTTGCGATTGTGAAAACCAATCGATCCCGAACGAAGTTTTTATTGTTTGTTTGTTGTTTGTTTTTTTTTTGTTTTTTTTTTACAAATTTTGAAACAGAGCTGTCCCATTTCTCGTTCTGCTAATTCATTGACAAGAGAATCAGGTTCGCGTGTGTACTGCAGGTTGGTCTGCGCTGTTTCACCGACTCATGTCAGGGAAAATGAGCAGGAAGTATACTTTCGCCAGACTAAAACGCATTGTCTTGCAATAATTCACGTGCAAAACAGCTTGAACTTACTAGTGACCAAAGTAAGTGAAGAGTTAAAAAAAAAAAAAATTTTTAAACCCCAACAACCTCCCCCCCCCCCCCCCCCCCCCCCCCACACACACTCAGATAACCATAATTATTGCAAGTTTTTTAGATTTATATAATAAATTTAAATTTTCATTTTTTTATTAAGTATGCAAGAATCATGGCTTAATAGGTGACAGCCTGAAGCACACGTTGTTATTGCTGAAACTTGTTTGAGAAGTATGTCAGACAGAGGACACGCTTCGCTGCACACCTGTTTCACGGAAATAGTTCGCGGCTACTATTTGTGTAACACCAGCAGTTGAAAAATGGGGACAGTGAGCTTTCTGAAAGTTTTGATTCCCCCCCCCCCCCCCCCCTCCCCCTGAAAATTAATAATTCACAACCTGTTCATCTAGACCAACCATGATACAGAATCTAACCACCTTTCAGGAAAAATTGGCAGTTTCCTGGCTTTCACCATGCACGGCGCTGTCTACACTTAGGAAGAAAAAGGTGGCGGTGGGGGGGGGGGGGGGGGGGGGGGGAGGGGGGAGGGGGGTGAGAGGTACATATCTTTCTTAATGTAATTTCTCAACTGAAATAGTGAAACGTTTGCCATTGTTCCTCTTGGTCCATCTTCCTCCGTGTTTTCAATGATTCTACGAAAAACTGTATACAATATCGTGTTTTTCAATGATTCTATGGAAAAACTGTAAACAATATCGTGTTTTTCAATGATTCTATGGTGAAACTGTATACAATATCGTGTTTTTCATGATTCTATGGAAAAACTGTATACAATATCGTGTTTTTCAATGATTCTATGGAAAAACTGTATACAATATCGTGTTTTTTTCAATGATTCTATGGAAAAACTGTATACAATATCGTGTTTTTCAATGACTCTATGGAAAAACTGTATACAATATCGTGTTTTTCAATGATTCTATGGAAAAACTGTATACAATATCGTGTTTTTCAATGATTCTATGGTGAAACTGTATACAATATCGTGTTTTTCAATTATTCTATGGGAAAACTGTATACATTGTCGTGTTTTTCAATGATTCTATGGGAAACTGTATACAATATCGTGTTTTTCAATGATTCTATGGGGAAACTGTATACAATATCGTGTTTTTCAATGATTCTATGGAAAAACTGTATACAATATCGTGTTTTTCAATGATTCTATGGGAAAACTGTATACAATATCGTGTTTTTCAATGATTCTATGGGGAAACTGTATACATTGTCGTGTTTTTCAATGATTCTATGGGAAAACTGTATACATTGTCGTGTTTTTTCAATGATTCTATGGGAAAACTGTATACATTGTCGTGTTTTTCAATGATTCTATGGGGAAACTATACAATATTAACAGGGAAAAGCGAAAAGGGCAGGGAACAGATTTTTGCACTTTTTAGTTCTTTCTTTCGCAATTTCTCTATTTTTTTCCCCCCTTACAACAATGTGTGAAAACCCTTGTAACACCATGTCATGTTAAAAAACAGCCGCCAGTGACTGATGTATGCACCATTCAAATTGAATCGTTAAAGCGAATGCTTTCCTTGTTGGGATTGTGAATATATTGATGTAACATGTTTCACCAGGAAAAACTGGAGCCTCACATTCAAGGTGAACATCAGAAACATAGCAACAGATAAGACAGTCGTTTCCTACACTCACCAAGAGTTGACAGAAGTAAGGAACTCCACAATAGGTGGCAGTCGACAATCACATTCCAGCAACCAGCAGAATTGACTACCGATGCAACAGTCGAAACCATCATTTCCTACCACTCACAAATGAGTTTGCAGAATTAAGCGATCAAAAGCCTGATGACACAGACACAGACACGACACACACAAGACACAGACTACAAACAACAACAACAACTACACACACACACGACACAAACATCAACACAACACACAAATATATATATATATTATCAGGATCCTGATGACAGCGCAACACGCTCGAAACAAATTTGTAGATAGTTTTAAGATTCCTCTTTTAACTTGTTTTTACTAATGTTGCTCCCAAGGGTTGAGCACTTAACAATTGTTTGGGATTAAATACTGCACTATATATATAATATATATAATATAATAATATATTATAAATATATTATATATATATATATATATTATATATATTTTATTATAAGTGTGTTGTGTGTGTGTGTGTGTGTGTGTGTGTGTGTTGTTGAGCGCGCGCGCGCGCGCGCGTGTGTGTGTGAGTGAAAGAGTCGGAAATTAGATTTTAAAAAAAAGGAATAAAAACAGATGGATATTTTAAGTATTCCAGTTTCAAACTCACTTTTTTTGTTTGTTTGTTTAAAATCCGTTTTATCTTCAATGCAGAAAACTAACAAATGTTTTCAAGGTCAAGTAGTAAAAAAAAAAAAAAAAGCAGC
>CM031621.1:40825244-40835244 GCA_018398815.1 Conus ventricosus | reverse complement strand
TCGTCATGTTGTCATTTTGTAGTGATGTTGTCATCACCTTCATGTCGTCATTTTGCAGTGATGTCGTCATCACCTTCATGTCGTCATTTTGTAGTGATGTCATCACCTTCATGTCGTCATTCTGTAGTGATGTTGTAATCACCTTCATGTCGTCATTCTGTAGTGATGTTGTCATCACCTTCATGTCGTCATTCTGTAGTGATGTCATCACCTTCATGTCGTCATTTTGCAGTGATGTTGTCATCACCTTCATGTCGTCATTCTGTAATGATGTCATCACCTTCATGTCGTCATTCTGTAGTGATGTCATCACCTTCATGTCGTCATTTTGCAGTGATGTTGTCATCACCTTCATGTCGTCATTTTGCAGTGATGTTGTCATCACCTTCATGTCGTCATTCTGTAGTGATGTTGTCATCAACCTTCATGTCGTCATGTTGTCATTTTGTAGTGATGTTGTCATCACCTTCATGTCATCATTTGTGGTGATGTTGTCATCACCTTCATGTCGTCATTTTGTAGTGTGTTGTCATCACCTTCATGTCGTCATTTTGTGGTGATGTTGTCATACCTTCATGTCGTCATTTTGTGGTGATGTTGTCATCACCTTCATGTCGTCATTTTTGTGGTGATATTGTCATCACATTCATGTCGTCATTTTGTGGTGATGTTATCATCACCTTCATGTCGTCATTTTGTGGTGATGTTGTCATCACCTTCATGTCGTCATTCTGTAGTGATGTCATCACCTTCATGTCATCATTTTGTGGTGATGTTGTCATCACCTTCATGTTGTCATTTTGTAGTCGTCACAACACTCGTTCCTCCATCTCATGATAATATCGCAAGTGCACCAATACTGTCATCTTGCAATCATCTCGTAAAGTACCCTTTCACATACATTTTGTAATCATATTCTCACTACACCTATAATCACTTCGTAATCGCATTGTCACTTCACTCACCTAATAATTTTACAATTATATCACCGATACTTATACAGTCACTTTTGAATCGTAGTGTCGATATTCATATAGTCGTTTTGGAATCACATCATCAAAAGCGTATCCGTCATTTTATAAACATACACATATATAATAAGTAAATTCGTGTCACCAATTTTGTATTCGCACTATCAGCAAACTCATTATTTTCATTTTTGTAAGCAGTTTATTTGAAAATGATGCAAGGATCTTTCGTAATTATTGATAAGCAACTCATACAAAGCCATTTTCATAATCTTTTTTTTTTAAATATTGTCAATTTGCGATCAGGTTGCCAGAAAACACGCGCAATCATTTTGCAACCATTAAAAAAATGCACACTGTCATTTTGTGATTTATACTGTTTGAAAGCCAGACACAGCTATTTTGAACTTACACTGTAAAAAGATCAACACACTGTCAATTTGTCATCATAGACGATTAGGCAACTCATAGAGTCATTTTGTAATCGTACTGTTTGGAAACTCGTACATTCGTTTGGTCATCAGAGTCAAGAAGACCAGGCACGGTCATTTGGCAATGAAGTCTGTACAACTCCTCAAGCACTGGCACTTTGGAATCTGTTGTTTGAAAACTGTCTCAGGTCATTCCATAGTCACGTCCTTAGGAAAGGGAATGCACAATCTTTTGGAATCTTACTGTTTGAAACGTCACACCATCGTTTTGTTTGAAAAGTGTTTCAGGGTCATTTTATAGTCAGTTCTTAAGAAAGTGAATGCACAATCTTTTGGAATCTTACAGTTTGAAACGTCACACACAGTCATTTTGTACTCACACTGTAAGAAAACACATATGCAGTGATCATACCTTTAGAGAACTTATACACGATCATTTTATAGTCATACCGTTAACAAATACAGTGTCATTTCCTAGTCATACTGTCCACAGATAGTCATTTTATAGTCATACTATCCACACACACACACACACACACACACACACACACACACACACACACACACTAAAAACCCAAACCAACCAACCTTCAAACAGTCACTTCTGAATCATGGAGCTAAAAACTGAAACATAGGTATAATTTCATAGTCGCACTGTCTAAACGCTTAACCATCCTGTTTTCATCATGCAGTCAGATGACTGATACAAGCACTTTGTATCTAGTCATATTGATATAAGTACTCATGCAGTCATGTTGATATCGTACAATCAGAACATCTCACACACAATCATGGTATAATCATAACGTCCTAATCAGTAGCCAGCGCTTGACGCACTGTCGAATTAAAGGGTCTCTAAAATAAAAACGAAAAGACTTCCTTCTCTCTGACTTCCTCTTTCTCTCTGACTTCCTCTTTCTCTCTGACTTCCTCTTTCTCTTTCTCACTGACTTCCTCTTTCTCTTTCTCTCTGACTTCCTCTTTCTCTCTGACTTCCTCTTTCTCTCCGACTACTCCCTTCCCGCTTTGAAATCCATTGCTGACCGTAACTTCAAGCACCCTCTCAACTTCTGAATTTGTTTCAACTGTACACCTCTGTGGAATCTGACGGAAACAACAGATTTTTAAATGCGATTAAGAGCGAACCGCCAAGAAAACGTAGCCAAACGAACCACAAGACACACTGTCTTGGTTGTCTACGTTTTCTTGGCGGTTCGCTGTTAAGTACATTAACATTTGTTTAGATTTTCGCCTGCAGTTGTCTCACTCTGCAGCTGGAAACAACCGAGTTTTGCACGGGTACCAAGTCCTGTCGGCACGCGAGGCAATGAGGTGGCTGGTCAATCAGCTAGCAAAGACTGCCACAAACCAAGAGTCCAGCAGATTCTCTATTCCTCTGAAAGTCAAAGCTCCATCTTATGTCAAAGACCTCTAGCAAGAAGAATGGGACGCGCAGACGGATAGCCGATTTTCAAATCCATCCAAACCTTCAGGACTTTTTACCACGTCCCACTGGTTTCTGTAAGAAGAAGAAACGGTTTTGTGGCGATTGCATCATACAGGCCACTCCATTTTACTCCATTCGTGTTTTCTGAAACGGCGAAGAAGCTCCGCGGTACAGTCCATTCCATATGATGACCCACTCACCACAGAACGTGTTCTTATAGATCGTTGGGACTTACGTGATGTCAGACATAAGCATGACTTTATGAAAAGCTGCTCTGAACAGTCCCACCTAACGTAACATTTGTGTTCCTGAAAGAGATCAGTATTTTTCTACTGATCCTAGGTTCTAAGGAAGAATAATCTTGTTTTTATCGCAATGTCAATGTTTTTCTTTTTCTTTATTTTTTGTTGTTGACTTTTATGGGTGTGACTTTTTAAAAAAACTTCTGTGTAGATAGGGACTACAACGAGGTGGCAGCTCTGATATTGCCGTTTACGGTTGGCTGGGCAAAAAAAAAAAAAATGCTATGAAAACGAACATCCAACCGTTTAAAAATCTAAAAAATCCGGAATTCAAATCTGACTCGAGGTTGCGTTTTTATCTGCCCTTAGTCCTGCTGACCCCGTGTGAGACCTCGCCTCTGGGATGAGACAATGAGGTCTCCCGTGCCAGAGTTCAAAGTTCACCTGAGAGCAAGAGCTTTTCCCCTTGGAAAAGTCAGCACGAAAATCAGTTTTCAAGCAGGAATAAAACCATACATGAAAGAAGAAAAAAGTGGCGCTGTGCTGCGGCTACACGGCCTCCCTGGATGGAGACAGCCTAAATTTGGCTGAGAGCAAATAAAGACACGTCATACAAGACAGTGACATAAAATTCTGCTGTCCTTTTTTGTATCGAGGCTGTTGCCCAATTCATACAGTAATTTTGTATCCATGCCAGTAGAAAATTCATAATATTTTCTAGTCATTTCAGTCAACAAATTTACATAGTCATTTTGTGATTTTATAATAACAACATTTCTCGTAGTTTTTTTCCCCTTATATCTTTTCCAATGTCAGACAGTCATTTTTAAACATATTGTAGGGCAAATTTACACAGACAGTCGTTTTATATTCATACTGTCAGGAGATGTTTCATGTTTTCTTGCCGCATTGTGACAGTCGTTACACCATTGTGACTGTACGCACTGCAAGCAGTCGTTTTTATGATTTAATGGTTACCACATTCGTGTAGTAATTTTTAAAAATATCTATTCTAACCAAATCATTCTGTATTTTTGGTTCTGCGTAATCAAATCATAACTAAATTCACTCAGTCATTTTGAAAACTATTTCACTAATTTCCACAGTCGTTTCCTAAACTTCTGTCAGAAAACTTATAATCGTTTTCTTTTTTTTTTGTGGTCATATTGTTGCTACATTACACCGTCCTGTATCTGTTTGAGCAAAACGTGATTGACGCGTTTTTTTTTGCTTTGGATTTTGTTTCTTTTTAAACTTCTGCATGAGGGCACTAACATGTATGAACACACGCACATTACTGCGCGTTCATTCAAAAAAAAAAAAATCACACAGCCGTGAAACAAATCACACAGTCGTTTCATTACATTTGACCAAATTCACACAGTCATCTTGTTAACATAATGTCAGCGAATCATTTTGTAATCATATAGCGGGTAAACTCAGACTTTGGAATAGGCTTGTAGCGTATAGGCGTATAGCTTACACTAGAGTGTATAGCCTTATAGGCGTATAGCTTATACTATAGTGTGTGTAAACTCGTTGGATGATTTAAAATCACAGTGATAGTTAATTTTTTTTAAAGTATTCTGTCATTAATAAGCAATTTTGTAATTGTAGGGTATTTCAGACTTATAGCACATTGATAATATCACACTCAGGCAAGCACCACACACACACACAACACACACACACACACACACGCGCGCGCGCGCGCGCACGCACGCACGCAGCACGCACGCACGCACGCACGCACGCACGCACGCACGCACACACACACACACACGCACACATGCAAACGTACACACACATTCACACATGCACGCGCTGCGCGAAGGCACACATATACATAAGCACGCAGCGCGCGCCCGCAAACACACACATACACGCACGTATGCATGATACACGCAAGCACGGACGCTCGCGTGCACGCGCTTACACACACACTCTCTCTCTCTCTCTCTCTCTCTCTCTCTCTCTCTCTCTCTCTCTCTCTCTCTGACAGACAGACAGACAGACAGACAGACAGACAGAGACAGAGCACAGAAGAAGAAGAGAGGGAGAGAGAGAGAGAGAGAGAAAAAGACGCAGACAGAAAAAAGAGACAGAGAGAAAAGAGGAGATGACAGAGACGCGACAGAGAAATTTAAAAGGCAGCAACGAAGTAGCAAGACAGACAGACAGACGCATAACAGACAGATACAGCAACGCCCGGAACTAATAAGGGAAAACAAAACCCGCTAGCTTGTTGTCTTTCAGATTTTGAAGTTTTGGACAATGTTGTGTTTTTAAAAAAATAAACCTTTATTAAAGTATCTTTTTTTAAAAGGGAAGAAAAAAATGGGCGAAAAAGTTCGTTTCTTAATTTCTTTTTAAAGGTCCATGATTAAACCATACATTTTGATTCTTTCAGTCAGACCAACATTCTGCTCCCTGTTGAGGACGAAGCGGCACGATTTTTTTTCAAGTTTTAGTCACAAAAGCAAAAATTTCCTGTGGTTCTTTTTCGGGTTTTGGGCACAAAGACTGTATATCAATTTTATACCGCAGAACCAAAAAGTGCCCAGGAAAGAAAGGCAGCAGCAGCAGCAGCAGCAACGCAAGGGGGGGGAGAAGGAAAACGTGAAGGCAGAAAATTTTACCCTACCAATTCCCCCCCGTCTGTGGGTTCTCTTTCCTTCTTTTCCTTCTCCTCTCTCTCTCTCTCTTCCCTCTCTCCCCTTTTCTTTCCCGGGGTCCACTCTACCCGAAGCAAAACCCCACCTCCCCCTCAAAAAAGCAGACTTTTGACTGGTGAGCCCCCGGGCCCCCCGACCAAGGGGCGATTTGGGCCGCGACGCCCGGGAAAACCGGATGAGCTGTCGTGTAGTGTGGCCCCTTTGTTTTCCCCCGCTTTTTTCTCTTTCGCCCCCGAGACTTTACCCCCCAAAATTTCTAGATAGGTGGGGTGGTGGTTGTGAGGTCTTGGGCTAGTACGCGACGGTGATTGGTGAGGGGGGGTAGGGGAGAAGGGGAGGGGGGGGGAGCGCGGGGGGAGGGGGGGGGGGGGGCGAGGATTGGCATGCTTCTCTGATGGTTCTTCTCCGCTGTTTTGACAGTAGGCACGGCTTGTTTTGGAGGATTTGTTGATGTATGGTTATGAATCTGCGAGATACGAGTCCCTGCGGGTGGGGGTGGGGGGGGGGGGAGGGAGGGGGGGTACGGAAGTCGCGGACGGGGATGCGATGCAGGGGGAGGCGGAGGGGGGTGGGGAGGGGGGGGGGCGGTTAGCGAGGAGAAGAAACCCAAACGTAAGCAGAAACAAACAATGAATAAAAGATGGAATGAACATAACAGGACAGACACATATAAACAAGCGTATTAGTCGTTGCCTTCTGTGTTCTGCTGGCCGAAACGATATCCTATCCCTTGACCATCACATGACATCCCAGAACACGCCAATCGAAGCTATCACATCAGCCATATTGAAAAACGCGGAAGTTCAGAGATCTATCTTTTTACTGAATGACATCCAATCCCTTTTTTGTGTTTTGTTTTGTTTTGGGGCTGTTGGGTTTTATCTGGGGAAAAAATGTGTGGAGTCTTTCCAAGACTGAAACATCTTTAAAAAAAATTCTTTCTCGCATTATAAACTTCTCTTAATACTGTGAAAGGCTTAAGAACGATGTCTTCTGGCTGGTTAATAGGTCTGGTAAATGTGTTTACGTTTCCTGATTTATAGTGCTCTCCCTCTAGATACTGAAAAAAAAAAAACAGAGAGAGAGAGAGAGAGAGAGAGAGAGACAGAGACAGAGACAGAGACAGACAGACAGACAGACAGACAGAGAAGGTTAAAGCAAATTTGGTATATAGCATACACCTCTATGATTAAACTTAAAGTCAGTAACTAAATTTAGTGCTATAATTTTTATGATGAAGAAATATTTTACGAAAACAAATCACTGGGTTGGAAAAATAAACACTTGTGCAGAAATTGATAGCTGACGAATATAAGAGCATAAACAGGATAATTGGGCTGCTAAACGAACAAATTACAAAAACGAACACAACGCGTTTCGACCTATGGATCCTCTGGCAGGACGGATAACATTCAAAACAATAACAACGATCAGTTTTCGACCTATGGGTCTTCTTCTGGCAGGACCAACGCCATTCAAAAACACTGAAAACATAGGACGAACACCATTCAAAACACTGAAAACAAAGGACGAACACCATTCAAAAACTGAAAACAAAGGACGAACAGTCGTTTGATTCTTCGATCTGAGTGCAAAAATTGGTCCTAGAAGAAATGATACTGTCTTGAAATGTCTCCTTTTTCTGTTGTTGGTTGGTTGGTTGGTTAGCTGGTTGGTTGGTTGGTTGGTTAATTGGTTGGTTGGTTAGTTGGATGATTGGTTGGTTAGTTGGTTGGTTGGCTGATTAGTTGGTTGGCTGATCAGTTGGTTGTTTGGTTAGTTGTATGGTTGATTGGTTGGTCAACCCATTTTGTGTTACTCGGAGTCTCACCAGCGAACAGGGTGAGCAAAACACCTTGGGGAACCCGCCCGAGCCTCCAGACAAACTGCCAGCAATCCAACCTTCAAACGCCAATACCAACTCCCCAAACAAGGTCGAAGTCACCAAAGCCATCAGCTCGCTCAAAAAACAGGCAAAGCAACAGGCCCGGATAGTCCACCACCTGAAGCACTTGAGGCCCGCGTGAATACATCGACTGGCCTGCTGCATCCATTCTTACAGTACAGAACGTCTGGGTTAAAGAAAGAAGTGCCAGATGAACGGAATGGCATCTAGTGAAACTACCAAAGAAAGGTGATCTGTCCTACCTGCAACCACTGGAGAGATGCCATGCTGCTGTCATCAATTCCCAGCAAGATTCTGACAAGAATAATGCTTGAGAGACTGAAGAAAGCCCTTGATCAACGACTCCGAGAAGAACAGGCAGGCTTTTGAGAAGAGACCAGAGAGTGACACCGCGAATTGTGGACATTTGTCTCTCTGCCTTGTTTGGCTGACTGACTAGGCAAAATGGCACTGGGTGTGCCATCAACGACATCTGCCCACGAAAACGGCGGGGTCACTCTCGTTGAACGCGAGCTCTAACACTGATTACCTCCCTCGCACATTTCCGAACATTGTCTATTTGATCATTTGACAGTATCTGCCAAACTGGCTCGTTAGCAGAGGGCGTTTCCGTGTTGTCCTACTATGATCGTCGTTGATGTCTATTGTTGAACGGGTTACCAACTGATGTCTATTGTTGAAAATCAGTCGCTAAATCACTTGTACTGCCTTGTGTGGAAATAGTAAGACCACAACCACAAACGTGGTACCTGCCTGGTGTTTTCCGGGTGTGTGTGTGTGAACGCTGGTTGATGTTTGCCTTATCTGTTATCTGAAATAAGGGAGAAAGATAATGTTGTTTATAGCCTACCTGACCGCAAAGGGCCATATCAAGGCTGTCACCACGTTGAAGTCAACTCACAAGTCATCAAAAAACAAACAAACAAACAAACAAAAAGAAATCATTTACACGACCCTTTAAAATACGCCTTCTAAAAAAACACATAGGAAATTTCGTTTAAAAAATCTTTCTTCCGTAAAATTTCGGATCAGATAAAAAGTGTCGATCTCTTTCAGGACGAAATAAGGGCAGATAAAGATTCTGAGTTCGATTTTGATGATGATTGATACCGAGAGTATAAATCTTAATTCTTACCCTTTCCGTTGTTCAACGTCAGCTAATGTGCCTTACTGTTGTGAGATATTAGGTTGAAGTGCTTGTTCTGTCACCAGATACCAGGTTAATGTGCCTGTTATTATCATTAGATATCAGGGTGAAAGTGCCTGTGATGTCGTTTGATTTGAGGTTAATGTGCCTTTTCTTGTCATCATATTCATGTTTAATACGTCCTTTCTCTTGTCATATATCAAGTTAAAGTGCCCTTTCTTTTATCAAATGTGGGGTAAATTGACTCTTTCTGTTGCCGGATATTGGATGAATGAACTCTTTCTGTAGTCCAGTCTCAGGTTGATATGCCCTTCTTTTGGTTAGATATTAGGTTAATGTGGTATTGTCATTCCATTTTGACTTAATTTGCCCTTTCTGTTGCCTGATATCAGGCAAATGTGTCCTATAAATTATGAGATGTCAGGTTAATGTACCATTTCTGTTCTTATGTCTTGCGTTTATATGCCCTTTTCTATCGTCCAATTTCAAGTAAATCTGCCCCTTTTAACTGTCATCCAAGGTTAAGGTACCCTGTCTATTGTCGTATATTAGGTAAAAGTACTCGATCTGGAGTCCAACATAAGGCTAATATGTCCTTTCACTTGTCAGACATCGAGTTAATGCACCTTTCTCTGGCCAAATATAAGGTGAAGATGCCCTTCTGAGGTTCGATATTGAATTAATATGCCCTTTTTTGTTGTCAAATCTTGGTTTGACGAGCCCCTCATTAGATATCAGGTTAATATACCCCCTCTGCTGTCAGACTTCAGGTTAATGCTCCCTTTCTGTTGTCAGGTTAATGCTCCCTTTCTGTTGTCAGATTAATGCTCCCTTTCTGTTGTCAGATTAATGCTCCCTTTCTGTTGTCAGGTTAATGCTCCCTTTCTGTTCTCAGGTTACTATACCATTGTCTGTGTCAGATATGAGGTTATATGCTCTTTCTGTCGTCAGACATCAGGTTAATGCGCCCTTTCTTTGTTGCCAGGTATTTGGTTAACGTATCCTCTGTGTTGTCAGACACGAGGATGATCTGCTTTTTCGGTTGTCAGATATAGGGTTAATGCGTCCTTTCCTATTGTGAGACAGTAGGTTAACAAACACTTTCCGTGTCCATAATGACGTTAATATGCCATTTCTGTTGTCGGTTTTCAGATTATTGCGCCTTTTCTGTTGTCAGATGTCAG
>CM031621.1:40817744-40822744 GCA_018398815.1 Conus ventricosus | reverse complement strand
TGAAGATAAGGTGGCGTAAGATTATTAATAATTTTATACATAAAGACAGCTTTATTAAAGCAGCATTTTTGATCGAATGGTAGAATGTTAAGATCTTTATAATCACTAGCTTGTAGGGAAGATTTCAAGAGTATCAGCTTAATAGCACGTCTGTACATGCTTTCTAGTGGTTTTAATAAATTTATGCTGGCTAAATCCAGCATGTAGAGGCGTAGTTAATGTCTGGTTGTACATATGCATAGAAATATAACTTTCTAGTATGTTGATCAAGGAAATTCTTGATTCGGTTCAACAAGAATAATTTTTTAGATAACCTTTTACACAAATCAGAAATGTGATTAGACCATGAAAGATTATTATCAACTGTAAGGCCTAATAATTTGTGTGATTTAACTTCTTCTAAGACTTTATCTTGTATACGTATTTTAAACAAATCAGCTTTCATATTTTGACGTTTTTGTCTGGTTGTAGTCATCATAAATTTAGACTTTTGAGGATGGAGGGCCATATGATTCAGATTAGTCCACTTTGCAAGTTTATTGAGATCATTCTGTAATTTGATACATACTGAGTCAGCATCTTTGTCTTTATTATGGAGAGTAGTGTCATCAGCAAAAACCTCACAGGGAGAAGATATATGTAAAGGAAGATCATTTATATAAACTGAGAATAAGACAGGCCCCAGGACTGACCCTTGGGGAACGCCATAATTGACTGGCATAAGAGAGGAAGTAACGGAATTTTTAAAGACTACTTGTCGCCTACAGTTAAGAAATGAGGAAATGAGTTTAAGAGCTTCAGCGGATATAACCATACAATGTTTATTTTCTTAACAGTAAATTGTGATCTATAGTGTCAAATGCTTTAGCGAAGTCGACAAAAATTGTTCCTGTGAAGAAATCATTGTTTATGTTTAATGCCATTGCTCAATTTATTAGTGAGCAAGGTTGTGACAAGAATGATTTTCTCTAAATCCGCTTTGATTAGAATGTAATAAATTATATTTCATGAAATGTTTGCGGATGTTACATTTGATGTGTTTTTCAAGGGGTTTAGATAGAATAGATAGGATAGAGATAGGTCTATAGTTAGAAGGATCAATGGGATCACCAGATTTTAAAAAAGGTAAAACTTTAGCATCTTTGAAGGATTGTGGATAACAACCATTATCAATGGAAAGATTGTAAATATATGTAAGATGCTCTGATATAATCGGAGCAGCAATTTTCAAAATTTTACCATCTATATCATCTAAACTCGAGAACTGGACTGATTTAATGAACACAATTCCTTATAAACATCATGTACACCAATAAACTCGATTTGAAGATTAGATTTTATGTTTTTTGATACACAGTACGCTTTTAGCTCCAGTAGGTCATTGTCTTTTGAACAGTCAGCTTTGATCGCCTTTTCTGCAACAGTTGTGAAGTGATCATTTAAGAGTTCAGCAGACAATGTTCTCTCAGAAGGAGCGCTAGATGACAAGGTTTTACCGGAGAGCTCATTAATAGCTTTCCAGATCGATTTTGAATCTTTTTTACGGGAAATAAGGTCATTGAAATATTTTTTTTTGGCGGCTCTTTTCATATCGGTTACCTTATTTCTTTGCTTTTTAAAATTATCATCTTTACATTAGAAAATCTCGTAAATTAATGGCCTTATCGATTTTTTTATTTGTATTATACCACGGTGGCTTACCCTTGGTCTGACACGTTTAGTTACCGATGGCACATGTTTGTTAAAGACAGAGATAAACATGTCATACCAAGCAGCAGTGCTCCATCAGGGTCATTGTGCTGATTACACCTCAGAAAAATTTGCGTTACACAAATCGGACAAGAAATTGTTAGTATCGAATTTTCTATAGCTTCGAAAAGATATACATTTGTGAACATTTCTTGGAATTTTAAACCCCCTTTTGGACCATGTTAGACAAATTGGAAAGTGATCACTGAGACCGTATACAGGCACAGATGTTTCTATAATAATAAATGGGTTTGTTCGTATATGTGGTCAATTAGTGTTTCGGAGGATAGAGTTTTTCTTGTCGGTGTGTTAATTAGCTGTGTCAAATTCTGTAATTCATAAACCCGTTTCCATTTATCATGTGGTTTAAGTAGATCAATGTTAAAATCTCCTAAAACTATTATCTCAGACGAACGCATTGAGACATCTTCCATCATATGTTCGAAACGATCGAACCATTCAATACGTTCGTTAGGATTTCTATATAAGCAGCCTAACAAATCGGTTTAGTACCCTTCACATAGATTTCTATCCATATGCATTGTATGTTATATTTATCCAAACTGTTGATCTGTTTATAATTAATCGAGTTGTGAATATAGGCCACTAAACCTGTTTCAAGCTTTGTCTTTGGATCTCTTCTTATAGTATTATAACCTTGGATTGAAACTAAATTATCAGGCACTATATTGGAAAGTCGAGATTCTGAAAAACAAAAACAATGGAAACAGTTATCGGAATTGGACAAAATGTTGGGAACATCAGAAATTTTGTTTAAAAGATGACACACGTTTAAATAGCCTATTTTCAAGCGAATTTAGACAACCATTCATTCATTATACATGAAATTGATTTACAAATACACTTTACGGATTACACAACACTACAGATAAACGAGTAGAATAATAGTCAAACAGCAGGAACACCTGTTTGTTGATGAATTTTAGCAACGACAACAACAACAACAACAACAACAACAACAACAACAACAACAACAAAAAGGCAGAAAAAAAATCAGCTGCCTTAAAGAAGTCAGTAAGGATAATTTTATAGCTACAACAATATGCGACAAAACTCAGCAAGAAATAACGATATCAGCAATCGGGGACAAAACACAACGCCGTGAACCAAAAAAAAACAGAATAGAGTTCACTTGTCATTCCGATTACCAGGGTCGGTGTCAATAACACACATCCTCGCGTACGTGGCTGCGCGCGTCACTGCGAGCGCCATCACTTACGTGCACATCCGCGCATACACATACGTACTCACATACCCTCACACATGCTCCCTCCCTCTCTCGTTCTTACTCTCTCTCGTAACATACATGAAAATCCTTAACTGTTGTCATACCGATGAACATGTTTTTACACCAGTGACATTTGAATTATTTTTGTTAATACCAAACCAGACAAAGGAAACAAGGAACTGTCCGATTCGTTGATAAATTTCACGTGGTTACTCTTTACATTTAATATTTGATAGTACACCATTCTTACTGCTTCATTCTCTCGCCCTCCCCCTCCCGTTCCCGCTCCACCCCGCCCCCGCTCGTTCAACCCCTACCCCTTACTTTTTCTCAATACATACAAAAACACGTGCACGCAAGTGCGCATGCGCGAGCGCACACCCACGCATGCACACACACACACACACACCACACACAAAACTACACTACAAACAACACAATTTCCACCCATTTTAATGTAGACAGTCATATAATCAGGGTGGTGTATATGGAAACTACTGAAGACTGGACTGGTTCAGGAGCTGTGACGCCATGTTCAGCAGCTGGAGGGCGTACTCTCCAGTCTGCTGGGACGTACCTCCAACACACCAGGCGGTAGGGGAGGCACAGCTGCCACTGGGTTCTGGAAGCTTCGCTGGCAGCTTGGTGGGACAGTCTTCCAGTGGCCCTCTGTGGTTAGAACAGGATTCTGAGAAGTGGAAGGTGGGTATGAAACGGAGGGACACCAGGGTCCTTGGAGTGAGGCCTGGGACTGGTTGGGGAATAGGGGGTAGGGAGCACGGCTGGCTTCATGTACTGGGACAGTCCAGTTGTCCTGAGGCTGTCTGGAGATCAAACGCTGGAAGGCCTCGCCCACGTTGGTATACAGCTGCTGTGAAAGAGCAGGCCCCTGTTGAAGGGAGGCTGATAGGCCACAGTGGTGGTGTAACGCTGCTGTGAGGGACCAGGCTCTCTGTTGATGGGAGGATGAAAGGCCTCAGTGGTGTCGTAACGCTGTTGTGAGGGACCAGGCTCTGTGTTGATGGGAGGCTGAAAGGCCTCGACGGCGTCGTAGCGCTGCTGCTGCGGAACACGTCGAACGGGAACGGCGTCCTCGGGTTGAGCCTGGTGTAGCCTGGGGTCGGTCCATCCTCCCCGTCTCTGGGACGGCAGCATGGGGTAGTGGATCATGGAAGAGATGGAGGGGGCGCCAGCTGCATAGCCACCACGTCCTGAACACTGACCAAACTCAGGGCGTGAGTTTCCCTGCCACCGTGCTGGGTGCTATCAAAAGCACCTGGCCGCTGCTCCATTTGCCCATCACTTTCGGGCTGTCGCTGTGACGAAAGGCCACCTTCACCATGTCGGCTGTTGGTCTGACGAGAGAAAGTGGCAAAAACTGCATAAAATTGGTGGCTAGTTTTGCAGTACCTTTAAGACTGGGGTGAACAGGATCTTTGTAATATGCAAGTCTTGGGACACCATTCTTAGTAATAAAAGTATCATCATTGTCGATCAGGTTGATTTCAGCAGCAATGCAGGCTGTACGCAGGGCTCTGTTGGAGGGAAAGATCGAGTTGTTAAAAGGGTGACGTCCTCGTGCTGGACGATGGAGCTGAAGGTGATGACAGCTGAAGGGAAGGAGATCTTACAGAGATTGATAAGCTCTGTCCACTGTGTCATGGGCACAGGCCAGCGGGGCAATCGTTAACGCCTACATGGACAATCACGTGCAGAGAGAGGAGAGAGAGAGAGAGAGAGAGAGAGAGAGAGAGAGAGAGAGAGAGAGAGAGAGAGAGAGAGACGCACACGCGCACACAAACACAGACACACACACCACCAACAACATCAACATTACTATCACCACCACCACCACCACTGCCAAACAACAAAAACAACAACAATACAAACAACAGCAGCAGCAACAGCAACCACCACCACCACAACCACCACCACCACAACAACAACAACAACAACAACAACAACAACCACACTAACAAAACTGGTTTAAAAGCATATTTAT
>CM031621.1:40795645-40808145 GCA_018398815.1 Conus ventricosus | reverse complement strand
CATAGATTGCTATTGACTCTATCCTTCATGTTTGCAGGACATCTGGTCTGGTGGCAAACGCCACTCGCAGGCACATAGATTGCTATTGACTCCCCACCTTACACACGCGCGTGCACACTCACAAACACGGACAGACAGACAGACAGACAGAGAGAGAGAGAGAGAGAGGAGAGAGAGAGAGGGGAGAGAGAAAGAGAGAGAGAGAGAGAGAGGAGAGAGAGAGAGAGAGAGAGACAGAGAGACAGGAGAGAGAGACTGACACAGACAGACAAATAAATGGATAGATACAGAGAAAGAGAGAGAGAGAGGGGGGGGGGAGTGAGAGAGAGAGAGAGAGAGAGAAAAACAGAGAAACAAAAAGAGGGTAATCAACACACGCGCGCGCGCTCGCACGCGCACACAGTCAGACAGACAGACAGACAGACAGACACACACACACACACACACACGCGCGCGCGCGCGCGCGTACTCGCACACGCACACGCACACACACACACTTTCTTATCTTCTAGTAACGTCATGATTCTCACCCCCCCCACCCCCACCCCCACCCCCACCCCCATTTCTCATAAAAGAATGACCATTATACTTTCTTCTTTGGCACAGCGTGTGACGACCTCAACGAACAACGATGACCTACTTTCACACAGGAAAACAAAGTTTAAGTCTCAAATTTCGCTTTTTTTCTGCCAAAATTTTTTTTTTTTTTAAATCGAGGACTCTCAAGGTGTTCGGCTAAAAATTCATTTGTATCTAATCTCCCCGCACCCCTCCCCCCCCCCCCCCCCCCCCCCCCCCCCCCCCCCCCCCAAACCTTATTTTTCCCCTTCATAGATTCCCAGAACACCTTTCCTGGTACTATTATCTCAGGCTATTTTTAGGCCTGTTTCTGCGAAGGTTTAGTGAGTCTGGGGTGGTGGTGGTGAACGCGGGGGACGGGGGTAGGGGGGGGGGGGATGGTCCGTGTACGTGCGTGCGTGCGTGCGTGCGTGTGTGTGCGTGCGTGCGTGCGTGCTTGCGTGCGTGCGCGTGTGTTGTGTGTCTGTCTGTCTGACTGTCCGCATATGTGTGTGTGTGTGTGTGTGTGTGTGTGTCTAAAAACGGGAGATAAATTGCATATTTCTAACGAGTCTCACACACAGAGTTTCCTTCCTCAGGTGTGGGAACCCTTGTCATAAGCTGCGTAGAACCCAGGCACTGGAAATTTGGCAAGCTTTCTTTGCGAAGGATGTTTTTTTTCTTTGTTTTCCTGTTTGTTTGTTTGTTTTCCAATCTGCTTCCAGCGAGGGATTAAGTGAAGAAAACCGCCCCTACAAATAAAAATGTTTGATTTATTGTCAAAGAGAATTCAGAGCGGATTCCCATTCCATGCACATTCATCTTTCCCACATTCTTTTGCTTTGATATTATTATTTCCTTTTTTGTTTGTTTATTTCTTTCAAATCTGCCATCTCTCTCTCTCTCTCTCTCTCTCTCTCTCTCTCTCTCTCTCTCACACACACACACACAAGTATGCACGCGCCACACACACACACACACACACACACACACACACACACACACAAAGCGAGAGAGACAGACAGACAGGACAGACAGACAGACAAGGCTGACAGACAGACTAACAGACAGACAGACAATGACAGAGCAGACAGATAGACGGACGAACAGAGAAGAGAGAGAGAGAGAGAGAGAGGAGGAGAGAGAGAGAGAGAGAGAGAGAGGGAGAGAGGGAGAGAGAGAGAGAGAGAGAGAGAGAGAGAGAGAGAGAGAGAGAATGTCCATGCGTCCATGCATGTTTACGCACACACTCTAAACCAAACCAAACCAAACCAAAACCAAAACAAAACAAAACAAAACAAATCTCTGACACCTGCAGTCTCTCATCAAACATTAAATCCTGAGAAGAGTCAATGAGACTGTATTGACACACGTGTGTTAAATTTCATTGCTGCGCTGCCTGAAAAGAAAGTCTTAGCCCAGAAGACGCGAGTTCAATCACTGAACCCAAACAGCGCGATGCTGGCTCAACACACACACACACACTGCTTACCACCCTTCCGCGGCTTCCATTTGATGACGCCGATAAAACCGTGAAAAACGTATGAGGAAGGATAGCGGGTGGGGAAATGTGAGAGGGGGGGGGGGGGGGGGGGGGGGGGGGGTTATTGAAATCCGACAGGAAGTCTGTCTATAACTTACTTTCCATTTCGTTCAGAGGTGCAAAGGGCGTGTGTGCTGCTGGCAAATCAAAGCGATCTTCTTCAAAGGCAGGCTGCCCTTTCCTTTGGCTCATTGGCCGAGGATAACACGAGCATTTTATTCTTATGAATACTTGTATAGCGCCTATCCTCGGCTAGAGACCAAGCGGTAATGTTTAACAATAGTATACGAAATTCAGGGGGCTATTTGCACGCACTTTTTTGGGGTGTTTTCGGTTCTGCTCGATGCAAATAGACGTAAGACACCTCACCTGCTCACTTTGACCTGTCCTGCCGCACATGTGGGTGCAGATAATGTATTTCATTCCACAAGTAGGGATATGCATGCACCTCAAATGCGCCATTTTGGTTGCTGATCACATGCGCGCAACGTCATCACTACACCTGTTTGTTAGATCAAAACACGCAAAGAGTGATGACGTTTTGACCCACGTCACCACGTGATCAGAAATCAAAATGGCGGGGAGATGACTGCTCGGCTGCGGCCACGGTAACTTTGGGATGTTTTGTGCATGTTTGTAGGGAAGAAGTGGTCAAAGTGAGCAGGTGAGGGTGTCTTACGTCTATTTGCATCGAGCAGAACCGAAAACACCCAAAAAAAGTGCGTGCAAATAGCCCCCTGAGCGCTTTACAGTCTACACTCGTTTACACAACGGGCTGCCTACCTGGTTAGTGCCGACTGAAGAGCTGCCAGCTGGTGCTTCGTTCAGTCGTTTCCCCGTGTCATCAGTCAGTATCGGTCAATATATCGTCCTCTCAATTTCGTTACTTCCTTCATTCTTTCAGTTTCTCACGTAGGGTGCACGCTGTGTGTAACGTGTCATCCATACCAACGGCCAAACTGGCCTTCTCTTCCGAAAGTTGGTGATGGGATTTTACGTGTGTGCAAGATGTTATGAGTGCGTTCACACACGGAACCTCGGTTTATAGTCTCATTCGAAGGACTGTATGGGAAATGGAGTCAAAACTAATGTTAACTCCGAGGAAAAAATCCCCATGTACCGAAACGGCCGGGCGGAGATTCGAACCCGCAACCACAGGATCACCAAGATTACAAGTCCAGCTCTCTACCACTGAGCTATTCCGGCCCCCATCATCATCATCATCTCACTGCGTTTATTTATTATTTGACGTGCACTGTTGGCCGTTCCACTACCGAATTATGTATGGTGTAAGTCACAAAGGCAAAATTGCGATGTATTGATATTTAATTTGCGATGTATTGATATTTAATTTGCGATGTATTGATGTTTGATTTGCGATGTATTGATATTTGATTTGCGATGTATTATATTTAATTTGTGATGTATTTATATTTGATTTGCGATGTATTGATATTTGATTTGCGATGTATTGATATTTGATTTGCGATGTATTAATATTTAATTTGCGATGTATTGATATTTGATTTGCGATGTATTGATATTTGATTTGCAATGTATTGATATTCGATTTGCGATGTATTAATATTCAATTTGCGATGTATTGATATTTGATTTGCAATGTATTGATATTAAATTTGCGATGTATTGGTATTCATTTTGCGATGTATTGATATTTGATTTGCGATGTATTGATATTAAATTTGCGATGTATTGGTATTCATTTTGCGATGTATTGATATTTGATTTGCGATGTATTGATATTCAATTTTTGCGATGTATTGATATTCAATTTGCGATGCATTGATATTCAATTTGCGATGTATTGATATTCGATTTGCGATGTATTGATATTCAATTTGCGATGTACCGATATCCAATTTGCAATATATTGATATTCAATTTCCGATGTATTGATATTTAATTTGCGATATATTGATTCTCAATTTGCGATGTATTGATATTCATTTTGCGATATATTGATATTTGATTTGCGATGTATTGATATTCAATTTGCGATGTATTGATATTCAATTTGCGATATATTGATATTCAATTTGCGATGTATTGATATTCAATTTGCGATGTATTGATATTCAATTTGCGATGTATTGATATTCAATTTGCGATGTATTGATATTTGATTTGCGATATATTGATATTCAATTTGCGATGTATTGATATTTCAATTTGCGATATATTGATATTCAATTTGCGATGTATTGATATTTAATTTGCGATGTATTGATATTCAATTTGCGATGTATTGCTTTTTAATTGGCGATGTATTGATATTTGATTTGCGATGTATTGATGTTCAATTTGCGATGTATTGACATTTGATAACTGGTTCGGTGGAGGAAAGTACGGCTGTTCGATTCGCTTCTTTCCTGTGATTTCACTCTTTTGATTTCGCCCTGAATGTTAAATTCTTACATCGCCGTATTTGGCCTTGTACGGGTGTATGTGTCTAAATGCTTGTTCTACGTTTTGTCAAACGCTTACATTTATGTCTGATGCTCTGCCTGGTAAAATCTGCATGAAATGATCTCCTCTTGGTTTAAACATGTCAGTATGCATGGCAATATCCGTGTCAAGAAGACATTTCATGAAAGGAGCTGCTTCTGATAACATGTGTCAACATGCGTTGCAAAATCTGTATGAAGCAGAAATTGCATGAAATGATCTCCTTTTCATCCAATGTGTCCATATGCGTTGCAGTACTTATACTAAGAAGAAATTGCACGAAGTGAGCTCCTCTCGATAAATGTGTCAATATGCGATGCAAAATCTATATCAAATATCATTCAGTACACCAATTATCAGTAGGTACAGCCATAATGACAAATAGAACAGTATGTTAGTGCAAGACACTAAACATCAGATGTACAGATCATTACTGATAAACAGGTGCGTCAACCTGTTAAGCGGCTCAGCAGACCACATGCTAATCTACAGACGTCAGTCAAGATAAGACAACTACCTTATTGAGACTGTTTAACAAGATCTTATGGCCTCCCTGAAACTACCCCCCAAACAACGATTGAAGAAGGGAGACAAAGGGGAAGGCAGAAAAAAAAAGAGAAAAAAACAAGATGCAAAGCATATAAACGTACTCCCAGTTTATCCTGAATATGTGTGAGATATTCCATAAAGAGGAAAACCCGTCTTGGGCTGGTGTAACCGTTAGTAATGGCTATTCTGGTAAACATCGGCCATCATCTGTGACCTATAATGAACATACTTACAAATTTTCAGGAAGATCGGCCAAGTACTCTCTAAGATTTTCCATAAAGAGGAAAACCATTATGGGCCGTTAGTAACGGCTATAACGATAAATTTAAACATCCGGCATCATCCGTGACCCATAATAAACCTATCTACAAATTTTCAGAAAGATCGGCCACATACTTTCTAAGATATTCCATAAAAAGAATACTGTTATGGGCCATTACAGCCATAAGAAACGGCTATAACGGTAAACTAAATATCAGGCATCATCCATGACCCACAATGAACATACCTACAAATTTTCAGAAAGATCGGCCACGTACTTTCTGAGATATACCATAAAAAGAAAAACCGTTATGGGTCGTTATAGCCGTTAGTAACGGCTATAACGGTAAACTAAGACGCTGGGCATTATTTGTGACCCATAATGAACATACCTACAAATTTTCAGAAAGATCGGCCAAGTACTTTCTGAGATATTACATAAAGAAGAAAAACCGTTACAGGCCGTCACAGCCGTTAGTAACGGCTATAACGGTAAACGGGCATTATCCGTGACCCATAATGAACATACCTGCTAACTTTCAGAAAGATCGGCCAAGTAGTTTTGTCTGGAGCGAGTGGAACACATTTTGTCCACGGACGGACACACACACACACACACACACACACACACACACACACACACACACACACACACACACACACACACACAGAGAGAGAGAGAGCAGAACGACCGCAACGTTGACCACACACACACACACACACACACACACACACACCACACACACACACCTGTCTCAAACCTCAAACCTCTTTTTGTTCTTCTGTGATAACCATATTGTGTCTCATAAACCCCCGAGGTTTCATGACAATAAAATTTATACTATTCTATTCTATTCTATTCAGCATTTCTTCGTTCCCATTCTAAAGTACTCCCTGTTCTATAAGAACTGGGAGTACAAAAAAAAACAGGCTGGTAACATTTAGAATGGGCAGAGCGAACAGTCGTAGAACCCAAGCCTTGGCACACACACACCAGACTGAACTGCAGGAACCTGGTGAACTGTTCTTCAATGAGGCATCTCGGCGCGACTCCCTTTGGAGTGAAGCGTGAAGACGTAGAAGAATTGTCAGTAACCACGATTTTAGAACAAAATGTTCCTTTGGTTATACTGAGAGCACTACTGAAAACGTTAACAATATCTTAAAAAAAAAAAAAAAAAAAGCAAAAATGTAAACCTCCCCTTGCTCCTACTGTAAAGAAACGCACAAGGGGAGATCGGGTTCGGGAGAAAGTTGGACTAGGTTCATCCAAAAAGACAAATGAGTCAGGCCCAGTGAAGATTTTCTTTTCTTTTAATTTGGTCTAAAGTTCTTATGCATAAAAAGGGCTGGTGACAATGCCAACAAAAGGAAAAGAAAAAGGTACAAGTAAAGGGAAAAAAGGAAAATAAAGGTAGAAGTAACGACAAAGGGCTCTAGAAAAAGGAAAAGGAAAAGGTACAAGTAAAGGGGAAAAAGGAAACTAAAGGTAGAAGTAACGTCAAAGGGCTCTAGAAAAAGGGCTCTAGCAACCGTGGCCTGTCAATGAAAATGCAAACGAACGTAAACACAAATGCATCTTACACCATTGCATAGTTCACATACATCCGAATCATTTCATAAGTCCTTCTACGTGACAGAAAAACTCATTTAGCAAAATTACGAAGCTAGGTCAGTCTCAGGGTGAAGTATCCTCATTTACGGCAAGCCAGAGCATATCATTCAGGGACACATAACCAGGAATGCGCTACACTATGGCTTGGGAAAACATTAAGTTCAGCACTATAGCATTTAGTCTCTTGTATTGGATTTGCACAGAGGTTATCAACAATGATAACCTATCCAAACAAGAACTAATCGAGTGACACAACGACCACTCTGAAACCAGGGTAAACCTAACCTCAAAGACACGGTTAAAACCCGGGTGCTGCCCTAAGTCAGAACAGCAATTGCAATTATGGGGGATTTATATCCCTAACACAATTTATTCCATCTCATTCCATGTATTCCATCAAAATCGTCACCCTTTCGCTTCTATAATTAAGCAACATGGGACAAACAGACTTCACCCCCAAATTACAACAGTCCAAGGAATCGACTGTGAACATAATCAAGCGCAACGCTTCGACTCATGAAATGAAAAACATGAAACAGCAAAAAAGAGTTTCCATCGGCATTAAAGGCAAACAGCCTATATAGGCAACAAGCCTGTACCTTCATCATGCATGTAAAGGCAGACAGATACCTATAGCCGGTATGGTAACATGTTTTTCAGAAAGAAATATACTTAGTAGAGAGAGAGAGAGAGAGAGAGCAGAGAGAGGATGAGAGAGAGGAGAGAGAGAGAAGAGAGGGAGAGGAGAGAGAGAGAGAGAGAGCAAGAGAGAGAGAGAGAGGGGGAGGAGAGAGAGAGAGGGGAGAGAGAGAGAGGAGAGGCTTATCGCTCCGGTCAAAAAGCAATGCAAATCATCTTAACCATAGCCCATATTTCAATTTAACACTCACAATATGGTTTCACCGGCCATCATTTAATTTAACGACTCCTGTCTCAACTGCTAATTATAAAATTTACAAACCCACCACTAATTGTCTGTTATACATCACAAACATTATTTGTATTCATTATTACTTAACAAATTTACAATTACATAATACTGATAAGGACTCCATAACTTCTGTATTTATCTCATTTATTTTTTATTTTTATTGTCACAGAACTGAATCCTTAACTGAATTTCTATCCTGCAATTAAGTAGGTCTTTCCTTCAATTGTGAACTCGACTTCTAAAACAATTTCAAATCTAGTGCTAAATAAACCTATAGAAACCCAAAGGGGGTCAAGAATACAAAGCATGGAACAATCAGTCTCATTTCATGATAACAATGCGCACTAGCAAAAACAAAAGTACATAGTACTTAGTGCACGGCCAGAATACAGAAAAGGGAAAAAAAAAAATGCATCAACTTACATTCTGGTGCCATCGAACACCATCACCACACTTCACAGACAAGGTGTCGTCCTCTCCGTTTGAGATTTGGGGCCTGACTGAATAATCGTACCTTTCCCAGAGCCCCCACGCTTCCCCTAGCGTCCCCTTTAGGGACGCCATCTGTCAGATCCCTACGCTCATGAATATTTATAATGGTCTTACATGTTTACTGCAACTATTAGCTACAAACTTCATATCACCTACATGTCCTCTAACCTAAGCATACAACATCTTCTCAAACATTGCGTGATCTAGGTCTCACCAAGTTTGAAATAAAAAATAGTAATCAGAACTTTTTCCCTTTTAAAATTACAGGATGACGAAAAACTAAAAGTAAGCCCATCCCACAACTACTGGTCTTCCTTTACATAATGGGGCTGGCAACCCCCACAAACTTTCCCCGGTCTCTTCCCCGGTCTACTCGAGAGTATTCCCTCTTTGGCATTTCCGGCCCTGTCCCCGGTCAGTCCCTACAAAGGGATTCCTCCTTAGATCGCCACACCACTGGGCGAACTCTCGGGGGTCATCAGACTACCTCCTTGGTTAATTCTAAACATCAACCATGGCACTCCTCATTTGGAAGCACACAAGAATCTCTGGTCTCCTTAGATCGCCACAAATGGGCGAACTCATCGGGGGTCATCGGGACTACCCCCCTCGGTTAATCTAAACATCAGCCATGGCACTCCTCAGGGGAAGCACACATGAATCTCTGGTACACCATGGGTGGTGTACACATACCCGTCCAAGGCTAAAAGTTTCCTTAAAAAACTCACAAAATATAGGAAAAAATCGCAACTCAATACGGTTGTGCCAATGGGAATAATAATTCAAATGGGAATAAAATTACACACAACAATACAAATGCGCACCTCGAAAATGAAATCCAATCATCGTGCACATAGTCCTGAAGTATAAAGAAAAAACAACCCTTTTTTCATATACCATGACTGTCTGGGTATACATAACGCTGTACTTCCCCAACCTAGGAGTTCCTATCGCAGGGCCAACATTGAAGTAAGACCCTATGACCTGTTAAAGAGCTTAACCGAATCAGCTCTCGGGGGCCCAAGACCTCAAAACCCATCGAAGTCTCCAGGGCGTCGCGTGTTCCAGAGCCAAACTCATGGAGTCTACTCCTAGTTTAAAGGGGACCTTGGAAGTCCCTTCCGCCGACGCCATTCGTTGTTCCGGCGCCGTCTCTCCTGGTCCTTCTGGGCTACCAGTTGAGGGTTGGCTGGGTTCTGGAAAGTCCTGTAAAAGTGACCCTCAAGACCACACTTAAAGCTTTGGCCCTTTGGTCCGCCGAGGGTTTGAAGGTGGATGGGCCCTCTCCTCCGTCGCCTCAGCTTGTCCGTAAAGGGCCCCCACGAACTTCCTCCCTCTCACTGCAGCTGGTGCCGAGTCTTCGGCCTCAGCAAGGTGCCGGTTCTTCCTCGGACGACATCGCTCGCCCCTTTTGGTTGACGTTTGCTAGAGCCCTTTAATTTAAACTATCCTAATCAACTAGTCCCTTATTGGGCGCCAAAAGTGTAAACCTCCCCTTGTTCCTACTGTAAAGAACGCACAAGGGAGATCGGGTTCGGGAGGAAAGTTGGACTAGGTTCATCTAATCAGACAAAAGAGTCAGGCCCAGTGAAAATTTTCTTACTTTTAATTTGGGCTAAAGTTCTTATGCATAAAAAGGGCTGGTGACATGCCCAAAAAAAGGAAGAAAAGGGACAGTAAAGGGGAAAAAAAAGGAAAATAAAGGTAGAAGTAACGACAAAGGGCTCTAGAAAAGAAAGGAAAAGGAAAAAAAGGTACAAGTAAGGGAGAAAGGAAACTAAAGGTAGAAATACGTCAAAGGGCTCTAGGAAAAAGGGCTCTAGCAACCGTGGCTGTCAATGAAAATGCAAACGAACGTAAACCCCAAATGCATCTTACACCATTGCATAGTTCACATACATCCGAATCATTTTATAAGTCCTTCCACGTGACAAAAAAAAAATCATTTAGCAAAATTACGAAGCTAGGTCAGTCTCAGGGATGAAGTATCCCTCATTCTACGGCAAGCCAGAGCATATCATTCAGGAGACACATAACCAGGAATGCGCTACACTATGGCATTCGGAACCATAGGTTCAGCCACTATAGCTCTTTTTTGTCTTTGTATTGGATTTGCACAGAGGTTACAACAATGATAACCTATCCAAACAAGAACTAATCGAGTGACACAACGACCACTTTGAAACCAGGGTGAACCTAAACTCAAAGACACGGTTCAACCCTGTGCTGGGCCCCAAGTCAGAACAGCAACTGCCAATTTGTGGGGATTTCATATCCCTAACACAATTATTCCATCTCATTCCATGTATTCCATCATAACTGCTCATCCTTCGCTTCTATAAAATTTAAGCAACATGGGACAACAGACTTATCCCAAATTACAAACAGTCCAAGGAATCGAAGTGAACATAATCAAGCGCAACGCTTCGACTCATGAAATGAAAAACATGAAACAGCAACAAAGAGTTTCCATCGGCATTAAAGGCAAACAGCCTATATAGGCAACAAGCCTGTAACCTTCATCATGCATGTAAGGCAGACAGATACCTATTGCCGGTAATGGTAACAATGTTCTTCAGAAAGAAAAATACTTTAGTAGAGAAGGAAGGAGAGAGAGAGGAGAGAGAAGAGAGAGAGAGAGAGAGAGGGGAGGAGAGGAGGAGAGCGAGAGAGAGAGGAAAGGGGATAGAAAAGAAGAGAGGAGAGGAGAGAGAGAGAGAGAGAGAGGATGGCTTATCGCTCCGGTCAAAAGCAATGCAAAATCATCTTTTACCATAGCCCATAAGTCAATAAAAACATCACAAAATGGTTTCACCGGCCATCATTTAACGACTCCTGTCTAACTGCTCAATTATAAAATTCTACCAAACACCACTAATAGTCTGTCTACTACATCACTACATTATTTTTTATTCACTTTTTACTTAACAATTTTTCAATAAACATAATACTGATAAGGACTCCATAACGTCTGTATTTTATCTCATTTATTTATATTTTTATTGTCACAGAACTGAATCCTTAACTGAATTTCTATCCTGCAATTAAGTAGGTCTTTCCTTCAATTGTGAACTCGACTTCTAAAACAATTTCAAAATCTTAGTGCTCAATAAGACCTATAGAAAACCCCAAAAGGGTCAAGAATACAAAGCATGGAACAATCAGATCTCATTTCATGATAACAATGCCACATAGCAAAACACAAAGTACATGTACTTAATGCACGGCCAGAATACAGAAATGGAAAAAAATGCATTTAACTTACATTTCTGGTGCCTCAGAAAAACCATCACCACACTTCACAGACTAAGGTGTCGTCCTCTCCGTTTGAGATTTGGGGCCTGACTGATAACTCCGTACCTTCCAGAGCACCCACGCTTCCCCTAGCGTCACCTAGGGACGCCCCTCTGTCGATCCCTACGCCTCCTGAATATTTATAAGGGTCTTACCATGTTTAACTGCAAACTTTGCTACAACTTCATATCACCTACATGTCCCTCTAACCCAAACATACAACTCTTCTCAAACATTGCGTGATCCTAGGTCTCACAAGTTTGAAATAAAAATAGTAATCAGAACTATTTCCTTAAAATTACAGGATGACGAACAACCTAAAAGTAAGCCCATCCACAACTACTGGTCTTCCTTTACATAATGGGGCTGGCACCCCCACAAACTTTCCCGGTCTCTCCCCGGTCTACTCGAGAGTATTCCCCCTTTGGGATTTCCCGGGCCTGTCGCCGGTCGTGCCTACAAAGGGATTCCTCCTTAGATCGCCACACCACTGGGCGAACTCATCGGGGGTCATCAGAACTACCCCCCTTGGTTAATCTAAACATCACCTTGGCATCCTCAGTGGAAGCACACAAGAATTCTGGTCTCCTTAGATCGCCACAAAATGGGCGAACTCATCGGGGGTCATCAGACTACCTCCCTCGGTTAATCTAAACATCAGCCATGGCACTCCTCAGTGGAAGCACACATGAATCTCTGGTACACCATAGGTGGTGTTCACAGACTTAGGGTTTTTTACTGTTTGGGTGACAACTTTACGCAGGGGAATGGCTGGAAATGTGGTCAATGTT
>CM031621.1:40775645-40778145 GCA_018398815.1 Conus ventricosus | reverse complement strand
ATCAACCACACAGAAAAATAAACCAAAAAATTGAAAAATGCGCGCGTCTTAATGCCTTGCTGGTTCTGCGCGCCTTACGTCTGTATTTGTACTAGACGAATTGGTGCCATAAGCAGCATTCCTTTAGAGTAATGGGGGAGTAGCTGTCTTCAATCATGGGTGCAAGAGTATTTATCTTTCTTGCTGGCAACTGTCTCATCATGGGGTCAAGAGTTCTCTTTCTTGCCGACTATTGTCCCCGTCACTTTTTTCTCTCTCTCTTCACTTCCTGCTTGAGGCCGGCCCTAGTTAAAGCAAACAAACAAGCAAAATGGTCTACGTTGTTTCAAGCAGACACTTTTCAAACTCTGAAAAAGAAAACACGTGCTTAATTTCAAAATTTTCATATTCTATACCTTTGAGAATTGTGAACTTTTAACAACGAATATAATTTGTGTTTTACCTGAGAACTGGCAGCCGATATTGTAAGGGTAGCGAAATGCACTACAGATATGCACGGCATTTTTAAAGTCGGTACCCCAACTTTCTTTACTTATCAACAACGATCGGGAAATGACAATAATTTCACAATCAAAGAGACTGCATATGTAACTTTACTATTTTATATCAATAATCTAATACATGTACAATCCCGGCTTGTATTATTGTAATAAAGTCATGCCAAGTATAAAACATGAATTGTTTTGTCATTGAGTTTTATGACGCATGCGTGTTGCATGCACAGATTTTTTTTTCCAAGCAGCATGCTTTTTATAGCTTTTTTTGCCTGCTACTGGTTTTGTTTTCTGTAAATTCTTATCTATTAATTCGACTGACCGAAAGGGGGATCATGAAGAATGGATGTTATACCGAGGGAATAGTGAAAATGAGATGCACGTGAAGGTCAACTTTTCCTTTTTTTACACCCAACAATACGTGCTGAGTTCATAGATCATCACACAAAAGCAAAACAGAAGCAGCTTGGTTCGACCTATTGGCCTTTTTTTACTCTGGACGAATGAATGAGATGGACGAGGAGAAAAAAAAACACACACACACACAAGAAAAGACTTTCATGAGAAGCTGAATCTATTGCAAGCTGTAAATAGAAAGTGTGAGGCGAGTTATGCACTCTTGGAATGGTGATTTTAAGATAAGGCGAATGGAAACAATCCAGTGATCATTAGTGAGAGTTTGAAAATGAATGCATAAATATTGGGGAAGGAAAATGTTATGAAATAGAAAGTGAAAATAAATGAGGAAAAAAAAACACATACATTATCTTTAAAGGAGAGGAAAGAAAGTTTCATCATCATTCTGAGTCAGGGAGTCACAGACTCGAAGACTAGAAACAAATGTTAGTGGAGAGACCAGATGACCGCTTCAGAAGTACATTTCATTATATACAGTTGGAAACATTTTGTCATGGGTCATATTCGAAGTACACTGAAAAAAACAGTGCCGTTGAAAGAAAATGGTTTAAAATCACAATGACCTGTAATTACATTAACATCGTTCATTTGCATAATTATTACATCTGCCAACATCATGAAGACTTCACCCATCAGGTATCAGTTTTTGGTTATTGATTGGCTGACTGATCAGGTGAATAATTGATTGGGGAAAAAAAGAATTGATTTGAATGTGTGAATATATTGACAACTTTCTATAAGCAACATGAATTGAATTGAATGTGTGAATATGTTTAAAAAAGAAAAAAAGAAAAAAAAGGTATCAGTTTTTGGAACGTGGTGATAGAAGGATGAAATGTATACCTATGCAAAAGAAATTTCAGTCCGAGATCAGTTAATTCATTGTTATGGAAAAGAAAGTGTAGGTGTGAATCAGTGGCCTTTTGACATAATACACACATCAGATCTTTCTCAAATGCAGCGGTATATCTTTTCTCACGTGTCGTTGAATCAGATAAACTTAATCTGAAATCCTAAAAGGATGTCATGGATATGTTTGTTGGAAACGCATGTAAAATTTGATTTCATCCGAACAGATGATTCAAATTCACAATACACGCAGTTTTACATTGTTACTGGTATGATCATGCCACTGCTGATGATAAAAAATCAATCAATCTTTTTCTAAACAATGTGACGAATGCCTAATGATTTACCACATCTCGATTTCCCCACATGAAGCCAGAACCAGTCCCTTATAAACATTCTATGAAAACGGGATACCCAACAACATTTGCCATCGTTAATTAAGGAGTGACAAAAAGCATATAGTATAAACTTTTCTCAGGGGTCTTTAAATCATCTAATGTTGTTCGACATAACCAATACGAAGTAAGACATACACTGGATAGGCCCATTTTCAGCATAGATCATATCAATGGTATCCAGGGACTGGCATTCAGCAATTTCTCCAACACTAGGGTGTGAATGTTTTCTATCGCTTTCTAGTTTCATATTTCTGCTCCATATGAAATCATTGGTCCTATTTGTGCACCCACAGTTTTACCAGCAATAAATCATTGGTCCTATTTGTGCACCGGACAGTTTTA
>CM031621.1:40765645-40770645 GCA_018398815.1 Conus ventricosus | reverse complement strand
CTCTGTCTATGTGCCCCCTGTCTGTCTGTCTGTATGTCGCCCTCTCTCTTTCTCTCTCTCTCTCTCTCTCTCTCTCTCTCTCTCTCTCGCTCTCTCTCTCTTCTTTTTCTCTCTCTCTACCTCTGTGTAAGAAAATGAAATACACCTCCAGTGCATCTAGCGAGGTCTATTTCAAATTGATCCAACTGTTTGAGCGAGTGTACAATGTTTTGTTTTAATTGCCCACTTGAGGGTTAATGTGGGGGGGGGGGGGGGGTTTCCTATGTCGCCATGTTTGCCCCTTGGCACATTGGTTGTCTTTCTTTGTCCTTCTGCTCTCCTTCACCTTCCCTAATTAAAGTCCCTGTTTTGGGGAGAAATTCTTCACGGTTGTTAGTTTTGTGAGAGGTCGTTCTTTTTTGTATTTTTTGGTTTGTTTTGTTTTTGCTTTGTTTTGTGCAATCTTGTCTTGTTTTGTTCTGTTTTGTTCTGTTTTGTTCTGTTTATCAATCCCCGTTCTTTTGATCCATCTTGATCAATGTTTTCTGGAATCTTTTCGTGTCTTTTTTTCCCCATTTGTTGTGCTGTTATTGCTGTTGCTGTTGTTATTATTTGTTGTTGCTGCTGCTGTTGTTTTCTCTTTCTTGGTTCTGTTCTGACAGCTTTTGTTGTTGATGTCCTCTTTAGGTTTAATTCATTGTTAAAAAAAAACTTTCTTCTTTCAATTTGTTTTTCTGTCTGTCTGTGTGTCTGTCTATCTGTAAATCTACTTATTTTGATTGATTGATTTTTTATATTTATCTGTTTATGTATTTCTCTATTAATTCACAAAATGATAAATTCATTTTATGTATTCAGTTGATGTATTCAGTCGTGTATTTATTTGTCTCAATTATTCATTTATACATTCATCTATATATTTACATATTCACCAATTTATTTAACTATTCATTTATTTACTTTTCTGTTCATTCAAAAATTCTTTCTTCTTCTTTTTTTGTCTGAACACCTGACCTAAAAGGTCTAATTGTCTGAGGCAATGGGCCTTAAAAAGTCACTGGGTCTGAGCAGTTGACCCAGTGGGTCTCAACGCCTGATATACCGGGTCTCAATACATGACCCAGTGTGTCTCAATGCGTGATATAGCGGGCCTCAACACATGACCCAATGTGTCTCAACGCCTGATATAACGGGTCTCAACACATGACCCAATGTGTCTCAATGCCTGATATAACGGGTCTCAACATCCAGTGTGTCTCAATGCCTGATACGCGTATAACGGGTCTCCATACATGAGACAGTGGGTTTCAATGCCTGATATAACGGGTCTCAGTACATGATCCAGTGTGTTTCAACGCCCGATATAACGGGTCTCAACATCCAGTGTGTCTCAAACACCTGATATAGCAGGTCTCGGTGCATGATGCAATGTGTCTCAACGCCTGATATAACAGGTCTCAATACATGATCCAGTGTGTCTCAACGCCTGATATAACAGGTCTCAATACATGACCCAGTGGGTTTCAACGCCTGATATAACGGGTCTCAACATCCAGTGTGTCTCAACGTCTGATATAACGGGTCCCAATACATGACACAGTGGGTTTCAACGCCTGATATAACGGGTCTCAACATCCAGTGTGTCTCAACGTCTGATATAACGGGTCTCAATACATAACCCAGTGGGTTTCAACGCCTGATATAACGGGTCTCAACATCCAGTGTGTCTCAAAGTCTGATATAACGGGTCTCAATACATGACACAGTGGGTTTCAACGCCTGATATAACGGGTCTCAACATCCAGTGTGTCTCAACGCCTGATATAACGGGTCTCAACATCCAGTGTGTCTCAACGCCTGATATAACGGGTGTCAGTGCATGATCCAGTCTGTCTCAACGCCTGATTTAACGGGTGTCAGTGCATGACTCAGTGTGTCTCAACGCCTAATATAACATGTCTCAACATCCAGTGTGTCTCAACGCTGATATAAGGGGTCTCAATACATGACACATTGGGTTTTCAACGCCTGATATAACGGGTGTCAGTGCATGATCCAGTGTGTCTCAATGCCTGATATAGCAGGTCTCATTTACATGATCCAATGTGTCTCAACGCCTGATATAACAGGTCTCAATACATGACCCAGTGTGTCTCAACGCCTGATATAATGGGTCTCAATACATGACTCAGTGGATCTCAATGCTGATATAATGGGTCTCTGAATCAGTGTGTCTCAACGCCTGATATAACAGGTCTCAATACATAACCCAGTGTGTCTCAACGCCTGATATAATGGGTCTCAATACATGACTCAGTGGATCTCAATGCCTGATATAATGGGTCTCTGAATCAGTGTGTCTCAACGCCTGATATAACGGGTCTCAATACATAAATCAGTGTGTCTCAACGCTGATATAACGGGTCTCAATACATGATCCAGTGGGTCTCAATCCCGGACACAATTCTCTCAATATTTGACCCAATTTTCCGTAACGCCCGAGTCAGTCAATTGTGATGGCTGACCTACTTCAACTCAGTGCATGGACAAATTGCTTTCGTTTCCTGACCCAAACTATCTCAGTCTTTGTCACAGTTCCCCTCAATGCCCGACGCAGTTGATCTTAATGACTAACCGACCTCAACTTGATGTTGACGCGAATCTTAATGCCTGACCAAATTCATCTTGGTGTTGAATGCAGAATGCCAACATGCCACACAGTTTTTCTTCATGTTCAGCCTGTTTCCTCTTCGTATATTGTGATGAGATAGATGAGTGGTAGGTGGGTCCTCTAGGTGAAGGACTTGGAATAATTTCTCTATGAGAATTATCTTAACATTTCACCTACACCCTCTCTTATATTAGTGGTGGAAGGAGCAACTTTCCGGTACTTGTCATCGAAAGAAATTTATATTTGTTCCGGGTACTGTTAAAATACTTTATAGTGGCTCTGAGATAAGTTTCCTTAGGCCTGTACTCAAGAAAGTACTTGTAGCTCCGAGAGACAGAACTGACAAGAGAAGTTCAAACATTCAACCTTTGATTGAACAACAGAGAACTGACACAAGTTAAGTGCAATTTCACTCATCAACGTTACTTGCTTACACACAGGTAAGTATATACCTATCTTTTCTATAGGCTTAATTTTAGTTCTCATTGAACCACAACAATGAAGTGCCCTTCCTCACTCCTACTTTACTTGCTTACACTCCGTGCAGCCACTTAAGTTGGTATAAGTGGGCATGTCAATGTTACTCTGATATATTCTTATACATATCCACTTCGCTTGTGTACACCCAGTGCAGTAGCCAAAGTGGTAATCATAGACATGTTCTCACTGTTTCATCATAAAATGAGGGTAAGCATCTGATGGATTTGAGTCCAGGGGGATTAGCAGCCTTATCTTGTTTTGGAGAGGGTAGTTGATCTCTCCTGTGGCTAATGACTGATCCTCCTGTGTAGACCTGTTGTCGTATGGCTGGGCTGTGGTGTATCTTCACAACCAGTCTTGCCCAGTGGTTGTAGCATAGCCCCGGTTTAAAGTGTAGTCACATTTTGTAGCATAACCACGGTCCCAGTTCCGCAATAAAGAGAACTTGGTCTGTAGGTGAGTAGCTGAGTGGCTGGTTTGTCGAGTTCACACATTTACCCTCTTATCTTTCAGAAGAGGTGTGAGAACTCAGCCAGCAAAGTTTTCTCTATTGTAGAGTTTCTACTATAACTATCAATCTCCACTTTTGTTTAAAGGCTGAGTTAAGCTTACAAAAGGACAGGAGAGAGTAATACAGTCAAATAACCCTCCAATGTTTCTTGTGAATTAAGTCACATTAACGTGAGTACACTTAGTTCAAGTACACATGTGGTGTAGACTTAAAGTCATACACTACAGATCATTTCAACAATCACCAGTATTTATAGATCAGCTTAGCAGTTTTTACCCTAGTATAGGCATACTGTTTTTCTGATCTAAATTTGTCATTGAATTATCGTCTTAACAGATAGAATTGCATACTGGCAAAAGTCAAGGTGAACACAAAGAATAGTGGTCAGATTGTGAACAAAGAATTATAACCACATAGTGAGAGCGTTTGCCATATGATGGCAAGCAAACTACTACGCAGAATAATCATTCATCAGTTTGATAAATGTCACCAAGTATTTGTACGAAGTTATAATGTTAACCCACGTGGCATACATAAAATCAATGCATAAATTCGAAAATATAAAACGTAGTTTCAACTCACTTTTTCCTGGGTTGAATCAGTGATTTAGACTTCGGATCAAGAAGTAGGAGGTTAGCAGGTCTTCTCTCTGGTCGTCCCATCATCTTTCACTGGTGTGATCTACAGGCAGTCTTGAGGGGTCAGTGAAGTTGCAACGCTGTGGGTCTGCTATATGTATTCTAAACTGCCAAATCAGGTTTCTGATCTGGCGACAGGGTGTCAATCAAACACGAGGTGGGGGGGGGGGGGGGGGGGGGGGGGGGGGGGGGGATCTATTCCTATCATCAGAAACCATTTGAAGTTGGCACTGGGTTCAATGGCCGGTAAATTTATGTACATGTATAGAGCGAATGCTAATTGAGACCAACGCGGGTAAACACAGTGACATCATTTACCATGGGTCCACACAGTATGCGGACGGTGGATATGAAAGAGGGGGAGGGGGGTTGGAGAAGGAGGGAGGTTTGCCAGTTACTCTTTGTGTGAAGTGAGGCTGCAAGTGGCTCAGGTGAGGGTGGGGGGGGGGAGGGGGATAGAGAGAGCGGCAACGTGTCTTTGTGTCAAGAGATAGGAGTGGGGGGGGGGGGGGGGGGGGGGGGGTGGAGATAGTGGTGGAAGGAGGGCTGAGACTGGCCATATTGTTACACTGCAATGTAAAATATTCCTGGGGCGCCATGCGCCATGCAGAGAATAACGAAACGCGTCACGTGCCCCCGTAACATAAACTTTCTGTTGTAACAGATTGTGTTAAGCTGGGTGGCTCACGCTGTTCTAAGAGAGAGAAAGGGGGGGGGGGGG
>CM031621.1:40755907-40757145 GCA_018398815.1 Conus ventricosus | reverse complement strand
CTATCAAAGTAACCCCTGCAACCTTACAAACAAAAAATACACATACAACAAATATCAGGAGGAGCTCAGCAAAGGAAGGTAGGTCTGGAATCAGTCTTCAGAGACTCCAGTATGGTGAAGGTAGGTCTGAATCAGTCTCAGAGACTGCAGTATGGTGAAGGTACTGGAATCAGTCTTCAGAGACTGCAGTGCTGGTGAAGGTAGGTCTGGAATCAGTCTTCAGAGACTGCAGTATTGGTGAAGGTAGGTCTGGAATCAGTGTTCAGAGACTGCAGTATTGAAGGTAGGTCTGGAATCAGTCTTCAGAGGCTTCAGTACTGGTGAAGGTAGGTCTGGTATCAGTCTTCAGAGACTGCAGTATTGGTGAAGGTAGGTCTGGAATCAGTCTTCAGAGCCTGCAGTATTGGTTTTTTCACATAAGCGAAGAGGAAGCTCGTTCAGGTGTGTGGACAGGGACAGACAAAAGAAAGGCGACGGCAGTTGACGGGCCTACATCTAGACATTCGCCAGCACACAGTAGGTCGACGTGGAAGGCAGAATACAGAATGGGAAGGGGGAAGTAGGGGTATGGATGGGGGGTGGGGGTGCAGACGTGAAGTCCGTTACAGAGGTTAAGGGGAGGAAAGAGCTGCCCACTGCATTCAGAGCAGAGAGTATCGATCATGTTTTTTGTCTTAAGTGAGATAGGTAGCCAGTGGAGAAACCGTGTGTGTGTGTGTGTGTGTGTGTGTTTGTGTGTGTGTTGTGTGTGTGTGTGTGTGTGTGTGTGTGTGTGTGGTGTGTGTGTGTGTGTGTGGTGTGTGTGTCTCTGTGTGTGTGTGTGTGTGTGTGTGTGTGTGTGTGTGTGTGTGTGTGTGTGTGTGTGTGTGTGTGGTGTGTGTGTGTGTGGGGGGGGGGGGGAGGTGTGCGTTCAGAATGTATCTTACTGTTCGTCTGTTTGCTCTTCCCTCTTCCCCCCTCCACTTCACCATTCCCCTCGCCCTCTCTCTCTCTCTCTCTCTCTCTCTCTCTCTCTCTCTCTCTCTCTCTCTCTCTCTCTCTCTCTCTCTCTCTCCTCTCTGTGGCCCTGTCTCTGTCTCTGTCCCTCTCTCTATTTGTGTCTCTCTTTCTGCATCTCTGTGTTTCTATCTCTCTCTTCCCATTCTCTCTCCCCCCCCCCCCCTCTCTGTGTCTCTCTCTCTCTTTGATGAGATACAGAAACAGAATTAGAAAGTAAGCATGTGAAAGAGACAGATGGA
>CM031621.1:40748407-40750907 GCA_018398815.1 Conus ventricosus | reverse complement strand
GGTCCTGCACAGCTTTTTCACAGAGAGGAAGAGGAGGCTCGTTCAAGGATGTGGGACCGGAGACAAGAGAAAGAGCGACGACAGTTGGCGGCTGCAATCTAGGAGTTCACCACACAGGAGGTCGACGTGGAAGGCAGAGAACAGAGTGGTGGGTGCAGACGTTGAAGACAGTCACAGAGGTAAGGGAGGGAAAGAGTTGCCAACGCATTGAGAGCAGAGGGTATCGATCATGTCACTTTGATCTCCAAGTGAGACAGGTGGCAAATGGAGAAATCGCACGAAGGGGGTGAGGGTGGGGGGTGCATTCAGGACGTTTCTTTCTGTTCATCTTCTTTGTTCTTCTCCTCTTCCTTCTCTATTCCTCTCCCCCCTCCCCCCCCCTCTCTCTCTCTCCACCTCACCACCCCTGCTTCTGTCCCTGTCTCTATCTCTGTCTCTGTTGCTCTCTTTCTCTCCCTCCTCTCTCTCTCTACCCCTATCTCTCTCTCTCTCTCTCTCTCTCTCTCTCTCTCTCTCTCTCTCTCTCTCTCAACAGATATAGAGATAGAAAGTAAGAGAGATAGACAAGTAGGCAGACAGAGGACAGTGCGTATAAACAAACAGGAGAGAGAGAGAGAGAGAGAGAGAGGAGGAGAGAGGAGAGATGAGAGAGAGAGAGAGAGTGAGAGAGAGAGGGAGACAGACAGACAGACAGACAGGCAGGCAAACAGACAGGCATACATACAGACAGACAGACAAAGACAAACAGACAGCAGACAGACAGACAGACAGACGGGCAGACAGACAGAGACAACGACACAAGACACACAGACAACAGACAGACGGGCAGACAGAGACAGAGAAACAGGGAAAGGCAGAGGAAGCAGCGAAGGGAGAGAGTTGAAAGACGACGAGAAGAAAACAGAGAGAGAGAGAATGAAAGTGAGATGGAATCCCGTTGATGGGTGATTGAAGAGATCCAGTTTAACACTCTCCTTTGTCTGCGTCTGAATGGCATCGTCAGATCGGGATCTGTGATCAGACAGCCCTTCACCCCTCGGCCTCGGCCAACTCCGGGCTGTCTGCGAGGGGAGACGGTGTGCAGCGGACTCTATGGCGAAGACTGGAACCACACAGATTACTGGAAACCATTCAATGTGCTATTGACTGTTTTTTTTGTTGTTTTTTTTTAATTACTGGATTTATTCAGTGTTTTATGGACCTTTTTTCTTTTTCCCTATTACTCGATTCATTCAGTGTGGTATTGACTATTTTGGGGAATTACTGGATTCATTCAGTGTTTCATGGATTGTTTTGTTGGGTTTTTTTTTTTCTGTTACTGGACTTACCTCAGTGTGCTCTGAACTGTTTGGAGAAGTCTGGAATTACACTGTGCGCCATGAACTTTTTAGGAAAGACTGGAATCACACAGTCTGCTCTGGCTCCAGTAGGAAGGACTACAAAGACACAGTGATAGATGGGCTCCGAAGTAAAGGCTGGACCACACAATGTGCCGTGGTCATATTGTCTGGGAGGTGCGGGTGGAGTGTGGGGATGGGTGGGATAGGGGTATTGGAACCGCACAGTGTGCTATGGGCTTTTTGCGGGAGAAGACTGGAACCACGTGGCATTCTCTGGTTCCAGTGGAAAGGACTGGAGACACACACTGTTGTATGGACTCCAACATTAAAACTGGACCACAAAGAGTGCTGTTGGTTCCAGAGTACTATTGGCCTTAAGCTCCAGTTCAAGGAGTGCAGGTGTCTGTATCTTTCGGACCTGCTTCATGCTGCAGTGAGCCATGGAACTAGGCACAGAGCACATCCCTCTTAGTCTCAGAACAATTCCAAATTCAACAGCCTCATCCTCATCTTCATTGCTTTTTGTAAACGAAGGGAAATGGTTACCAAATTCTGTGGACCTTCAGTTCAGCTCTTGAAGATTTCTTCTTTTTTTTTTGGCAACCCCCCCCCCCCCCCCCCACCTTCATGCCAGTTGCCAGTTCCTGCCAGTCCAAGCCTCTGATGTCTGCATTTCATAGACTGTGGCAGAGCGGAGGTGGTTGAGGTCTTCACGTTGTGAGAGGATGGGGTGCACACTGTGTCAACACTTGTTCAGCACCTCTGGCCTTTTGAGATGCCGAAGTCAGTGTCTGGAACGAGGTCGGCAGCCCGCAGCCAGGACCATGCAGATGTCCACAGCATTCTCCTGGAGCTCCGCCGGACTTGAGCAAGCTTGGTGCCACGGGGAATCGAAGGTAAGGCATAAGTGTGAAGAGTGGGCTGGGGTCTGTGAACCAGCGGCTGATGGGATTCCTGCGTGGAGCAGACCTTGATTCTGCCATTTTGATCAACAAAGCCGTCCCCTCTGTCGACTATGTCAAGATAACCTCTTCCTGGACCTGTGCTTATTAAGTCACCTTTTGTTGAGAGAGAGAGAGAGAGAGAGAGAGAGAGAGAGAGAGAGAGAGAGAGTCGTCCAGGTTCAGAAGGTTTACTGATATATTGGCCTGCGCCCATGA
>CM031621.1:40738407-40743407 GCA_018398815.1 Conus ventricosus | reverse complement strand
CTCATCCACGTGCTGACGTCCACACGTCCAGCGGATGAAGACACAGCGGCACGGGGAGGGCCGTTAACACTGAAGCTGACGCTGCGCTGTTTCAGTTAGCTCCCCTGGAGACGGTCCCCTGCAGCTATTTTCGGACTGAACCTCGGCGTGATGGGACAACACGGTGCTCGCTGTGAGGGGAGCGACAGTGCTGCTCTGTCTGTGTGCCCAGTCAGATGGGAGTTACCGTCACTGGTGCTTGGGAACGAAAATAATGGCGGAACGTAATTCGAACTGCACTTCTGGTTGGCAGTTTGCCCTTTAAGGCTATGATATATCTTGTTTGTGTTGAAGATGTAATGGATTTTCTAGCGGAAAAAAATTGGATTGGAAGCTAGATTATTTTAGATCTGGTTCTTTTGTTTTTGATCTCTCTCTCTCTCTCTCTCTCTCTCTCTCTCTCTCTCTCTCTCTCTCTCTCTCTCTCTCTCTCTGTCTCTCTCTCTGTCTCTCTCTCTCTGTCTCTCTTGCTCTCTCTCTCTCTCTCTCTCTCTCTCTCTCTAGATGGCTTTATAATGGTGCGACGTTGCCCGTAGTGAATGTGTATAAATACTTAAGAGTATTTTTCTTCATGATTGAGTTTGACCGCTGAATGCAAAGACCTTGCACGCAGAGCTAAAAGTATTTTCATGTCATCCTGTCCAAACTAGAGACAGATTCACCTTGTACAGAACTTTTTGCAGTGATCACAGTTTAAAACCTTACATTTTGATATTGACGAGCATCTGAATACATTATCACTAGATGTAGGCTGGGCATTTCTGAGCTGGCAGTGCATCGATATCGATATAAAATGTTTATGTCTAAGGACCTCATTTGTCCATTATGCACTGAGAGCCAAAACAATGAGGTGCATTTTGTTCTCTGTTGCCCAGCACTCGGACATATACGTGAAAGGTAGATTAAGCCCAAATATTATAGACATCCTTCACTGTTCAAATTGAGTCTGTTGATGTCATCGACTATACCCGAAGACGTACGTAACCTTTCTTTGTTTCTGTATAAAAGATTTAAGCTAAGGAGGTGTTGTGATTGACTGAAATGTACATGATTACATTCAATATCATCGTTGGTTCTAATCTGAATCTGCTACATATCCTCATCCAGTTAAATGTTCACATTCCCCTTCATGATGGGCTGAGGCCTGATATGAATAAACCATCTTGAGTCTCTCTCTTTCTCTGTCTCTGTCTCTCTCTCTCTCTCTCTCTCTCTCTCTCTCTCTCTCTCTCTGAACCTCATATACTATGTCAAGGTAAGATCTTCCTGGTCTGTGCTTTTATGTCATCTTTTGTTGAAAGAGAGAGAGAGAGAGAGAGAGAGGAGAGGAGAGAGAGGAGAGAGAGAGAGAGAGAGAGAGAGAGAGAGAGAGAGGAGAGAGAGACAAGCACGGATGTTTGCCCGATCTATTAGCCTGCATTCATGAGCATCACGATGAACAGGAGGAACAAAAATGCAAAGTACAAAATGGGTCAGAATGCGTGTTTCTCTTTCACATGATAACTTCTTCTTCAACCTTAAATCTTCAGTGCAAAAAAAAAAAAGAGAAATCTTGAGCACCGTTCGTTGGAATTTGACACCATTGCCAACACGATTTGACCAGAGAGGGCCGTTGCCCATATCTTAAGGACAATTTTTTTTTCTTTCTTTCTGCGTACGCAGGGTGATACTCCTGTGGACACTCCCTGTATGGACAAACGAAAATGCTCCTAAATGTTCTTAAGAGCCCGGCAGCAAAGAACAAAGTCGTTGTCCTTTTTTCAAGGGAATCTATGTTCTTTGTACAATGGTCACACCGGTGGCCACGGTACTCCCACGTGCCGACGTCCACACGTCCAGCGGATGAAGACACAGCGGCACGGGGAGGGCCGTTAACACTGAAGCTGACGCTATGCTGTTTCAGTTAGCTCCCCTGGTGACGGTCCCCTGCAGCTATTTTCGGACTGAACCTCGGCGTGATGGGACAACACCGGTGCTGGCTGTGAGGGGAGCGACAGTGCTGCTCCGTCTGTGTGACCAGTCAGATGGGAGTTACCGTCACTGGTGCTTGGGAATAAAAACAACGGCTGGACGTGATTCAGACTGAACTTCTCGTTGATAGTTTGTCCTTGAAGGTAATGATGATCTTGTTTGTGCTGAAGATGGAATGGACTTTAAGCGGGAAAAAAATTGGGTTGGAAGCTTGACTGACTGACTGACTGACTGACTGACTGTCTCTCTGTCTCTCTGTCTCTCTCTGTCTGTCTCTCTCTCTCTGTCTCTCTCTCTCTCTCTCTCTCTCTCTCTCTCTCTCTCTCTCTCCTACAGATATATATGGGGATCAGGGATTCGTCCAATTCTGTGCACAACCTTGCCAGCGAGACACGCAGCCTGCAGCATTCACCTGTGGGCGGTGGCAGCGAAGTGCCAGATTCTAGGCTGGGGAGCAGTCTGATTACGGCTTTTTAAGGCAAAAAGAACAGATGTGCTGGACAGTGTCATTTCAAACTTGACAATACTTGATGAAATCATCCACGCGTCTTATCGCCAATAAGAGGCTGTCAGGAAGACACAAGCCGTTAGGCTTTTTTTTTTTTCTTTTTTTTTTTGCACGCTCAGTCTCAGTGGAAAACTGAAATTCACCCAGTCGTTAAAGGATAAGCCCCCCCCCCCCCCCCACCACCACCACCAGAGGAGGCCCTGCACTGCTTCTGAGGCACTTCAGCGGTGTTTCTTGATGCCTGCTTTGATCCAGTACACACAGGACGCCACTCACTAAACCTCTGTTTTAAAGACTAAAACTGATAAGGGGCAGAACCAGCGTCTGTGAAACGTGTCCTTCCGAAGGGCGCCACCACGTCTGTCCATGACGGTCCTCATGAATTTGCCACTACTGAAGACTTACGGGCACATCCACCACAGACGTGGAAAGAAAATGATTCAGAGGTCGTCTTGAGAGCAGGATTGATTCAGAGGTCGTCTTGAGAGCAGGATTCAGGGGCCACAGAACCTAGGAATCTCGTTTAATCACTGAAGATGAGGAGGATGAAGCCGATGCTCTGTTCACTCTTGTCCGAGACCACAGAGCAGTCTGAAGTCTGCGCATCCTTTCATTATGTGTCCTGGAGACAACCAGGCTTGGAAGACACAGACACCTGCAGTGTCGGTCAAGAGAATTTGAGCATCACTCTCAGCGTCGCACTCATGAAGTGGGTGACCCAGTGATGACCCTATGAGTCCTCAGCACACCCAGCGCTGGGTTGGGGTCAGCTAGGGCTGAAATGCACCACACATAGATAAGATGACTGATGGGAATCGACCCCAGGACCTCCTAAGCTGTAATTTTCGACGCTAACCACAGCACCACATCGTCTAGTGTTGTTGGTTGCCTGTGGCCGTTTTTTGTTTGTGGCTGTTGTTTGTTGTTTGTGGCTGTTGTTCATTGTTCATTGGTGCTACTTAATGGTTGTGTTTCTTTGCTTGTTTGTCGTTCACTATTGATGTCAGTTGTATGTAGTCAATTCTTGTAATTGCTTGTTTGTCGTTCACTATTGATGTCAGTTGTATGTAGTCAATTCTTGTAATTGCTCGTTTGTCGTTCATTATTGATGTCAGCTATATGTAGTCAATTCTTGTAATTGCTTGTTTGTCGTTCATTATTGATGTCAGCTGTATGTAGTCAATTCTTGTAATTGCTTTTGCAGTCGTTGCTGCGCTTGTTGTTCTTGTTCTTGTTACTGTTGTTGTTCTTGTTGTTTTTCTGGTTGTTGTTACTGTTGTTGTTCTTGTTGTTTATTGTTTTGCGGTTTTCAGTTGTTTAGCATCGCTGTTATCTACTGACGGTTGGAGTTTTGCCATTTGCTTGTTCTCCTTTCGCTGTACCTTTCGGGGTTTTTGTTTGTTTGTTGTTGTTGTTTTTTAAATAACACACGCCCATTAACGACACGATGTTTACGTCCACTTCCGTCAATCGCCTTGTTTGTTTACCAGATAAGCCACACATTACAGCACAGATTGTCGAGGAACTGTTTGTGTGCCCGATAAGCCACACACTGCGGCACAGATTGTCATCGCCTTGTTTGTGTACCCGGTAAGCCACACACTGCGGCACAGATCGTCAAGGAAGTGTTTGTGTACCCGGTAAGCCACACACTATATACAGATTGTCATCGCCTTGTTTGTGTACCCGGTAAGCCACACACTATGGCACAGATCGTTACCTTGTTTGTGTACCCGGTAAGCCACACACCGCGGCACAGGTCGCTACCTTGTTTGTGTACCCAGTAAGCCACACACTGCGGCACAGATCGTCATCGCCTTGTTTGTGTACCCGGTAAGCCACACACTGCGGCACAGATCGTCACCTTGTTTGTGTACCCGGTAAGCCACACACTGCGGCACAGATCGTCATAGCCTTGTTTGTGTACCCGGTAAGCCACACACTGCGGCACAGATCGTCACCTTGTTTGTGTACCCGGTAAGCCACACACTGCGGCACAGATCGTCAAGGAACTGGGTGGGGAGACAACAAGACGGCCCAAGGACGAACTATTTGGGGCGGATGAGTTGGGCATTAACCCCATCACACCGTGGGCCCTCAATCCCCCTCCGCCAGGTGACCTACAAACTGCTGATCCAATGAAATGGGCACGGATGGCAGAAATGGGATCCAGGGAACGAACGGAAGACATTTTGGGGGACGGGGGAACCGGTCCAAGGATCTACAACATCCGATCCAGTTCAGCTGACGACTGCATGCTCTTGAGTGTCCTAGTTGTTTGTTTGTTGGTGGTGGTAGTGGTGTTTGTTGCTAATGGTGGTGGTGGTAGTGGTGGTAGTGGTGTTTGTTGCTAATGGTGGTGGTGGTAGTGGTGTTTGTTGCTAATGGTGGTGGTGGTAGTGGTGTTTGTTGCTAATGGTGGCGGTGGTAGTGGTGGTAGTGGTGTTTGTTGCTAATGGTGGTGGTGGTAGTGGTGGTAGTG
>CM031621.1:40695226-40730226 GCA_018398815.1 Conus ventricosus | reverse complement strand
CACACACCCCAAAACACAAACACACCCCCTTTTGTTTTACATCAAAAAAAGTCCCAAAGGGGAAAAAGGGAAAAAAAAAAAGAAGAGTCGGATTGAAACAGAGGGATAGAGTTTCTCTGAAAAAGGGCTAATTGAGTCCGGGCTGACCCGGGGGTGGGGGGGGGGGGGGGGGGGGGGGGAAATGGAGGGGGGGGGAGAGGGAAGGAGGAGGGAAGGGGGGGGGGGGGGGGGGGGAAGACAAAAGGTTTTTTAGCCCCCTCCCCAGCAGTTGTTCCGGCTCCCGTGGGGGAGCGGGCTTGCCCGGTTTGTGAGGGGGGGGGGGGGGGGGGGGGGGGGGGGGGGGGGGGGGAGGGGGGGGGGGGGGCTGCAAACCTCACAGTCCGGTTTAACTATCCCCTTGATGGATGGTTGGCCCGTTGCCAATTTCCCCAAACCCCCCGCTGCAGGGTCTGTTCTCCCGGGACGGGCTTTATTTGAAGCTGGGGGGTGGGGGGGGGGCGGGGGGGGTGGGGGGGGGGGTGGGGGTGGGGGGGGGGGGGGGGGGGATATACTGTGAAAACGGAAAATGATGGCAACTCCCCCCTTTTTCCCCCTCCCCCCCGCCCCCCCCCCCCCCCCCCCCCCCCCCCCCCCCCCCCCCTTTGCAACGTGGACCTCCGAGCAGACCCCATAGTATCTCCTTTATCGTTTATTTCCATGATCACGTAACTTCCATTTTCAAAACCCCCCCCCCTACCCCCTCCCACCCCCCAAATGCAAAACCCCTAAGCTCGCTGACTTCGGGGCTTCCCCCCCCCCCCCCCCCCTCCCTTCCCCCTTGCCCCCAACCCCCCCCACCCCCCCGGGATGAAATTTTACTCATGGTAGTTTGACTTTTAAAGAAAGTGTTAGCTACTTCTTTTTTTTTGGGGGCACAAAGGTCTTTCTCTCTCTCTTCTCCCCTCTCTCTCTCCCCCTCTTTTTTTTTTTTTTTTTTTTTTTTTTTTTTTGCACTTTGGTTAGGTTTTATTGCGTTATTTTCTATGGAGGCTTCTTTTCTGTTACACGTTTTGGTTTGGGAAAAAAAAATTCAAAGTTCTTGTTTGGAAGGGAAAGGGGTCGTTAGCAGGGGGGAGAACAAGGAGGCTGAAAAACCAATTTGGCTTCGCGTGTCCTTTTTTTTTTTTTTTAAATCTCCGAACAAAAAAAAACGCAGACAGGGTTTCTAAAACAATACCCACTTTTAAAGGGGCCCTTTCCCCGCGGTTTTTAGCAATGAAAAAGAGAGAGAGAGAGGAGGAGAGAGAGAAGGGTTCGGAGATTTATGCCTATAGGCCTTTAAACCCTTCCCAAGAGGTGAGTGAGCTAATGTGTGAATGAGTAAATACTTTAATGGAAATGTAAAACATTCCCAACATGAATAAATTTTGAAAATGTCTCTGAATCTAAATGCCCTTTTACAAAAAAAAAAAGGGCAAATTTTTGAAAACCAAAAATTTGGAGAGGTTTTACGACACGGGTTTTTAGTAGTTTAGATTGCGAAGGGTTTTTCTTTTCCCATTTTGGCCCAAAAGAATTTAGTTCTAAAGTTCCTTTGGGCTGGGCGCAAAGAAAAAACTTTGGGGTTTTATTGTCTGGAAAAATCTTTTTCAAAGGGACACACTAAGTCTTTTCCACAAAAAAACGGTTTGGTATCTGAAAAATTTTGAACTGCTAATTTGATATTTCCAAACCCCAAATTTGGTTATGGTTATATCAATGTTATCCATTTTTTAAGTTAGATAAGGTCTCAAATTTATGAAAGTTGCAAACATTTTAAAAGAAAAACAAACCTCTCACTATGCTGCACATTGTCTGGGCCCTTTTTTTTCAAATGCAGTCAACCAGTCGTTTACGGGAAAAAAAGTAAGAAAATGCTTAACATTTCCAACACCTTGATTTTGCCCTGCAAAAACCCAAAATTATATTCAAAAAGACAAATAGTACATTTTCTAACCCCAAATTTTTTTCCCTCGGCATTTGAGACCATATAACATGCTGTAAGCCCTTTCGTGGTAATTACTGTTCCCCCATAAGAAGTGAATTCAGCCAATAGTGGATGCTTTAGCTGTGAAACAAAATACATGGGGAATTATTCCCCTTTCCCTTTTAAAAAGATGTTTTGGCTTCGCCTGTCCCGACCCCAAAAAAAAAAAGATGGGGAGGGGGGAGAGGGGAGAGAGGGGAGGGGGGGGGAGGACCGGGGGAGAGAAAAGAGAGGGGAGGGGAGAGGGGAGAGGGGGAAGGCGCCGAAGACAACGCAGTACTCCCCCCCCAAGGTCGAAAAATCTGGAACCCCTTTTTGGGTCGTGATAATTAAAAAAAAAACCCCGATTTTTTCGCCCGGGGGAAATAATACTTGGTTTGGACCCAAAAAGTTACGTCCCATGCATTTCTTTTTTAAAGGGTAGTCCCCAAAAAAAACCCAAAAGCTGTATTTACATCACTTGAAAAGATGTATTTACTAAAAACTTTCCTGGGGGAGGTTTGTTATCAAATTTGTTACGTTTGGTTCAAAAACGGGGCATGTTTAGAGAAAATTTTTGAGTATCTCCGAGGAAAAAAAAATAATAATTTTTACTGAACGGATCCCGGGGTGTGAAAAACGAATTTCCGAAAAAAACAAAAAAAAAAAGTTCAGGGGTGGGAAGTGGGGGAATGGTTGCCCTTCCTGGATAAATCCCATCAGGTTCGAAGAAAACAAGTTTCAACAGTTTTCGCTTCACCAATTTGGTTTTAAAAATCCTTGCTTTGCAGATCCGGTTTTTTGGTTTAATCCCCCATCGGGCATTGGGGTCCTGGGTCCCAAACCAACGGATTGTCCCTGCTTCAGGTTTATATCTTTCTATCCAGTGTGGTTTTTTTAAAGGGGAGGGAAAACTGAAGCTTAAAACCCAAACCCCCCCCCGTCCCTGCTTCAGGTTTTTATCTTTTTATCCGTGTGGGTTTAAAAAAGGGGGAAAACTGAAGCTACCCAAAACCCCGCACCCCCAAAGAATGGAGTAAACCCGTCACAAACGAAACAAGCGTTTCGATCTCTTGGGCTTTTCGGGCTGAACAAAAGGTAAAAAATACATAAAAAAACAAAAAAAAAAAAAGGGGGTAAACAAAAACCCAAAAAAAATAAACGAATTAAAATGGGGGTTAAAACAAAACAAAAAAACATTTTTAAAAACCCACACGAAACAAACAAAAAAAAAGGGAAAAAAAAAAAAACCTGAAATATTTTTTTGTGTGAACTGAGTTAAAATGGGTTTTGGGGGAATTTTTTTGTGATGTTGGGGGGCCCGCGCACAAACAAACCCACAGACATAGGGGGGAAAATATAACTTCTTTGGGGGGAAATGGGCAGTTTAATAATAATAATGGTTTTTTATAAGCGCTTAAAACCCAAAAGAATTTTCTTTAAAAAGCTTTTCAAAGTCATATTACATTTTCCCCCTTTATATACAATAGTTAAAAAATTTCACCCAAAAAAACCAAAAACTATTATACAATAATAACAAATCCTAATCCCACGATGTGATTTCACTTTTTTTTTCAAGTATCACTACAAAAAAACTTAACCATTACGTTCATATTCCCAAAAATTTCTTTTAATGGGAACATTACAAAACTACATTTGAAAAGGGGCCAGGGGTATGGGAAAATTTGGGGTTTCACCCCCCCCTTTCCACCCCCCCCCCCCCCCCCCCCCCCCCCCCCCCCCCCCCCCCCCCCCCCCCCCCCCCCCCCCCCCCGCCCCACAGCATTGACTAATTATGAGAAAATGGATGGGTTTTAAGTTTAGACTTGAAAGAAGAGATAGAATCTGAATGTCTGAGAGAGTCTGGCAGTCTGTTCCACGTCGCTGGAGCTTGAAAAGAGAAAGATCTTTCACCAGTAGTAGTCCTGAAGCGAGTCATTCGTAGAAGGCGGTCGTCAGCACAGGAGCGTAGTTGTCGAGAGGGGGTGTAGATTTCAAGGAGATCTGTGAGATAAGAAGGTCCATTTTCAGAGAGCAGAGAAAGTGAGAGTTGAGATTTTGTACGAGATGCGGTTTGAGACAGATAGCCAGTGAAGAGAGTGAAGTAGAGGCGAAATGTGATCATATGTTCCTGCTCTATAGACGACTCGGGCTGCATGATTTTGGATTTGCTGTAATCTTTCTATCAGGTATTTTGGAAGGCCGGCCAAAAGTGAGTTGCAATAATCTATTTAGATAAGACAAATGCACAAATGAGAGTTTTTGTAGCATCTGTAGAGAGAAGGTGACGTACGGAGCTGATTCTTCTTAGTTCTAAATAGGCAATCTTGCAAATATTTGAAACCTGTTTCTCAAAGGAGAGGGATTGGTCAAGAATGACCCCTAGACAGCGGACAGAGGTGGAGACAGAGACAATACAGTCATTGATAGTGACAGTTGAAGGCAGAGAAGGATGGTTAGGCTGTTTTGTCACGAACATGAGTTCCGTCTTGTCGTCGTTTAGTTGTAGTTTGTTGGTTGTCATCCAGTCCTTCAGGTCTGCAATGCAGCCCTGCGTCCGAGAAATCAGTGAGTCAATTTCAGCAATGGGAACCGACTGATGAAGCTGAGTATCATCAGCAAAGCTCTCATGCGACATGGCGTGACCACTGATGACGTCAGACACAGGACTAGCATACAGCACAAAAAGGACTGGCCCCAGTACAGAACCCTGAGGCACACCGTACCTAAGAGGAGAACTGTCTGAGTATCTGCCCTATACACACACTGTCTGAGTCCGTCAGTCAAGTGAGAGATAATCCAGTCGAGAGCTGTGTCTTTGAATCCAAGGAAGTTTGAAGCCGTGAGAACAAAATATTATCATCGATCGTGTCAAATGCTGCGGAGAGGTCTAACATCGCTAATAAGGAAACATTCCTATCGTCAAGCCGCAGAGGAGGTCATTGACTATACGGAGGAGTGCTGTCTCACAACTATGGCCTTGTCTGTAAGCAGACTGATGAGGATTCTGTAAGCAGACTGACAGTAACAAATGCAGCACAATCATACGAGCTTACAATAAATGAAGCTTTTTTTTTCATCCTTTGCCTTATTTTGGATCTGCGTCCATTTTTTCCCTTTCTTTTTTTTCTTTTTTTTTCTCTGTTCCATAATTGAGCCCATCGCCTCTCCTTTGCCATGATAGAGTCCATTTTCACATGTAAGAATCCATTTTCACGTTTTTATCTCCCGAATGGAAGAAATCTCACGCAAGAAGACCAATTGAATGCAAGTGTTACCTGACCTCGGTTGGAATGATCTCCTCCTTTTTCTTTTCTTTCTCCTATCTTCCAGTTCTTCCTTTTCTATCTTTGTCTGCATTTTTGGTTGTTGCTCGTTTGTTTGTTTGGTTTAATTCTTTTTTTTTTTCGATTTTATGTCTGCCTTCTTTGTTTCTTTTAGTTTTTTTTTTCAATCTGCTTTCTTTCTTTCTTTCTTTCGCTTTTTTTTCTCTTTCTGTCTTTCTGCCCGTCTTGCCTTCTTTCGTTCTTTTTCTTTTCTTTTTCCGTGTTCCTTTTAGTGTATTTTTTCCCCTCCTTACTCCAATTCCTTCTTTCTTTGCTTTACTTGTCTTGTAATTTCTTTCTTTGCTTTACTTGTCTTGTAATTTCTTTCTTTTCTTATTCTACCTTGTCTGCTTTTCTTTGCTTTGCTCTTTCATTATCTCTCTCTCTCTCTCTCTCTCTCTCTCTCTCTCTCTCTCTCTCTCTCTCTCTCTCTCTCTCTCTCCTTCTTCTTTTTCTCCTTCTTCTTGTCTTATTTATCCTTAGTTTCTTCTTAAGATATTAAGGTGCCCAAAATGCAAGAAATCTAGAGGATCCGTCTGTTTGCCTGCTTGCCTGCCTGCCTGCCTGTCTGTCCATCCGTCTGTCTGTCTGTCTGTCTATTTGTCTGCGTGTTTGCCTGCCTGGCTGCCTGCCTGCCTGCCTGCCTGCCTGCCTGCCTGTCTACCTGCCTGCCCGTCCGTCCGTCCGTCTCTCTCTCTCTCTCTCTCTCTCTCTCTCTCTCTCTCTCTCTCTCTCTCTCGTTCTAGAGCATCGTGCTTAGAATGTTTTATTTACGGAGCAATCTATTCACCGATTTTATGTGTATTAATGCCTAAAGCCATCCTTTGACATTCCAAAGGATGAATCCTTTGTATAGAAACACGATTTCTCTTACCTCATTTTCCTCCCCATAGTGTTGACTTGTTGACAGATTTGAACCGTGCCCAAGTTTTGTTTCTCCCTGTCTTTCTTTCTGTCTCTCTGTCTCCTATCTCTTTTCGGTTGTAACCCCCCCCCCCCCAGACCTCCCTCCCACCTGTCCCCATAAAACTTCTTTGTCTGTCTGTCTGTCTGTCTGACTGTCTGACCTCTCTCTCTCTCTCCCTCTCTCTTTGTCTGTCCCCCCCCCCCTCTCTCTGTACGTATTCGTGTGTGTACATATGTATGTGTGTGCGTGTGCGTGCGTGCGTGTGTGCGTATGCGCGTGCGTGCGTGCGCGCAGGCGTGTGTTCGTGTTTGTATGTGTTTGTGTGTACGTGTGGGTGTGCATGTTCACGTGCATGTGCATGTGCATGTGCGTGTGCATGTGCATGCGTGCATGCGCGCGCGCGCGTGTGTGTATGTGTGTGAGTGACTGTGTGTGTGTGTGTGTGTGTGTGTGTGTGTGTGTGTGTGTGTGTGTGTGTGTGTGTGTGTACGCACGCGCGTGCAAACTCGTTTCTACCCAAACCAAACAAATGACTTGGATTTTGTTTGTTGTTGAAAAGTTAACGTGACAGAATATGCAGGGTGTGAGAAGAGGACCCAAAACTCCATTGGCTTTCAGCGAGTTGTACCACACAGATGTTCAAACATCACTGAATCACACAGTCTTCCAGAATCAAGAGAAGACGACGCCTTGATTTCAGCACAAACCACAAGTTGAAGGCTGAAGTCACACAACTGCAGACCATGAATCCAGCGCAAAATATGGACTCCACTCGCATCAAGCGTTCATGACCTCATCCATTTCAGAGCAACGGCTTTCAATGGCGTCCGCCGCACCCGCCGTTCATCCTTTTCCTTATCAGCCCCCCCCCCCTCCCACTCCCTCTCTTCCTCCCATCCTCTCCCCTCACATCTCTCCACCCCTTCCCTCTATCCCCCTCCTCCGCTTCCCTTTTCATCTGCCCCCCCCCCCCCTCCCCAATAATCAGAGCAGGTTATCATTTTTGGGTGTGTGTGGGAAAATGTTAGTCTAAAAATATAATATCAAAACATTTACTTTTGACCTTTACCCCTTACAGACAATATCTAGTGTTTTATCGAAACAGAAACCGATTCTAAACCAAAAAATGACTGAATTAGAAACTGAATTTCAAACTTCGACTTAGCTTTCCATCTCTGTCTCTTTGATTTGTAAACGGTGACGCATGTGTCGGGCTACGTGATTCGCTGAATTTTTGTAAGCTTCTCTGCGATTGGTGGGAAAAGGTCTTGGGATTAACCTGCTCGTACACTGATCCTCATGTCATGCCCAGTGCGATGTTGGTCTGATCTGAGCTCTGCTGCCGAGTGAACGGTCTGGCATCGACAACAGCGGTCCCCATTGGAGCTGCACGTTTGGAGTCGTGGAATAACATTTTGCCAGATCCCCCCCCCCCCCCCCCCCCCACCCTTCTTCCTAAGGAAGACATCACCGCTGTTCCTACAAGAAGAGAAAGTCCCATTACCTGGATTTATTTTTCATATGCCGGTCTTTCTTTCTTTCTTTCTTTCTTCTTCTTCTTCTTCTTCTTCTTCTTCTCCTCCTCCTTCTCTTTCTCCTCCTCCCCCTCCTCTTCTTCTTTTGATTCCTCGATTATTTTTGGTTTCGATTACTTCTTTCTCCTCCTCTTTTTCCCTTTCTTATTCCTCTTCCTCTTCTTTCTTCTTCCTCATCGTCCTATTTCTCCTCCTCGTTCTTCTTCTTTTTTTCCTTTTTCTTCTTTTCTGCCTCAGCGTCCGTTGCACCTCAATAGTAGTACCCCATGTCGCTCATCCTGCCTCCCTATCCTGAGCCACAGCCTGGCCCCTCCCGCCACAGCTCACAGCACCAACAATCCACAGCGAGCATTCAATGTCGAGTCGGCGACATGAGGCGACCCACCAGAAGAGACGCTGCACTGCTGCCGGGTCACTTCGGTGGTGTAGGCTAGAACACCAAGGCTGCATCAAAATGTTGTCATGCTCTGCATAGTTATGCGGGGATTGTCTTCAGTCGTGACAAGCCCCTAGTCATAACATCATCAGTCTCCAAAATCCCCCGAAGTCGAAGTGTGGCTGCCCATGTGGCAGGGTAATCAAAAACGGTCCCACACGTAATGTTCTCATCCCCAGCTGATGCATGTGTACCATAGTGTTCAAGTGCTTCGGTTGTTCGGATGATCCGTGGAGTCTTTTAGCCAGGGTACGACGACGACGACGACGACGACAACAACAACAACAACTTCGGTGGTGTTTCAGTGGCGCCTGTTCTGATCCAGCATGCGCAGGACACCACCTACTAAGCCCCTGCATGCTGACGACAATTTTTTAAAAATATTTTTTAATTTTTTATTTCTTTTTTTCTTTTTTTCTTTTTGCTGTCCCAACCTCTGTGCCACCTCAGTGGCAGTGCACCCACGCCGCTCATTCCGACCCCCCGTCCACAGCCACAGACAATAATTGCTTCGTCGCGGAGCCGGCGTGAGTGAGCTGCCCCTTCAGGAGAGCGCCACCACGTCCGTCCGTCCAGCGACAGTCCCCAGTGAACCCGGCGATGCCGGTGACCTCTACACGAGCTTCATCAAGAGCGCAAACGTGGAGCGGAAATGAAAACTGACGTCACCATGAGATCAGGGCCGGGCATGTCGGGCCGCTGGGTGCGAGACATGTTGACATGCTGATCAATGAGGGTGATCATGGTGGTGGAGGTGAGGCCGCTCACTTCCCTTCTGGTCTGAGACGGCGTGACAGGGCTGCGGTATCTACGCTTACTTATATTATTTTTATTTCCCGGTGTCAACCCAGGTCCGGGAGATACAGGCACCTGCAGTGTTGGTCAGGAATTATGAGCAACACTCTCAGAAACGCTTCCATTAAGTGGATGAAACTCAACTGTGTGGTCCCAGTCTTCCCAGCTGAGCCCGTAGCAAACTCAACTCTGGATAGGAGCCGGTCGGGGCAAAAACAACAAGAACAACAACAACAAAACAACACACACACACACACACACACACACACACACACACACACACACACACACACACACCACACACAAAATGGCTGTGATGAGAATCAAACCCACGACCTCCCAGCCGGGAGACCGTGATGTTAACTACTTTGCCACCGCAGATGGTGCCGATTCCCACCCACCCCCACCTCCCCCTCTCCCTCCCTCCACCACACACACACACACACACACACACACACACACACACACACACACACACACACACACACACACACACACGCGCGCGCGCGCGCGCGCGCGCACGCACGCACGCACGCACGCACGCACGCACGCACGCACGCACGCAACACACACACACACACACACACACACACACACACACACACCTTCCTCCTTCGACATAACCTGTCACTCTCGTGTTTCATTACCGATTCCATTCATATTGCTTACAGCCCAGCCAACCACAAAGACCTACATCAGGGCCGTCATCTTGTCCAAGTCAATTCTTCACACAGTTGTTTTACACCCCTACCCCATCCCAACCCCTCCCCGGTAAACCAGACTGTTAAATCAAGCAACAAATTTGCTAGAAAGAAAAAGAATCTGTCTTCCTTACAGTCTTAGATCAGAATAAAAAAAAACAACTGATGTCTTTCATGAAGTCGAGAATCACATTCGGTGAAGGATCTCCCAAACGAGGTTTTCGCGAAGTGTGCGGTAAGAGAGTTTATGCTGACACCATGTGTAGGTCCCCAACACTCTGTTAAAACATGTTGTATAGTGATGGGTGTAGAGTGCACTACGGACCTTCTTCATCGTTTTGCATCATCTGCAATCTGCGGTTAATCTGGTAGTGGTAGTAGTAGTAGCTGTAGTGGTAGTGGTGGTGGTGGTGTGGGTAGTAATTGTAGTAGTAGTAGTAATCGTCGTCGTTGTCGTAGTAGTAGAAGAAGAACTGGTGGTGGTGGTGGTGGTGGTGGTGATGGTTGCAGCAATGGCAGCAGTAGCAGCGGCAGCAACAACAAGACCACCAGTAGTAGAAGAAATAGCTACTGTAGTAGCAGCAGTAGAAGTAGTAAAAGTGCGATAACAATGTAGCAGATGAGAAACTAGTAACAGCAGTAACAGGAGGAGGAAGAAGAGGAGGGGAAGAGGAGGAGGAGGAAGAGGAGGAAGAGGAATCTGAATCTGAATCTGAAGGAGGAAGAGGAAGAGGAGGAAGAGGAAAAGAAGGAGAAGAGGAGGAGCAGGAAGAGGAGGAGGAAGAGGAAGAGGAAGAGGAGGAGGAAGAGGAGGAAGAGGAGGAAGAGGAGGAGGAGGAGGAGGAGGAAGAGGAGGAGGAGGAGGAAGAGGAGGAGGAGGAGAAGGAGGAGGAGGAGGAGGAGGAAGAAGAAGAGGAGGAGGAGGAGGAGAAGGAGGAGGAGGAGGAGAAAGAGGAGGAGGAGGAGAAGGAGGAGGAGGAGGAGGAAGAAGAAGAAGAAGAAGAGGAGGAGGAAGACGAGGAGGAGGAAGAGGAGGAGGAAGAGGAGAGGGAAGAGGAGGGGGAATAGGAGGAGGAGGAGGTGGAGGAGGAAGAGGAGGAGGAAGAGGAGGAAGAGGAGGAGGAGGATGAAGAGGAGGAGGAGGAGGAGGAGGAAGAGGAGGAGGGGACTGGTCGTTCACATTCACAGCCTTATAAATGTCCACTTCATTATATTCTACATGCTCTTTCTTTGTCACTCAGCAAATTCAAAAATCAATTCTTTCAACAATTTGTTATTGTCAAGAATGTTGTCAACCCATTTGTGCTGAATGCATGTTTCATTTGAACAGGAAATGCATTCCACATCCGGGTAACTCGGTGAGCAGTTTCCTTTTTTTGTTGTTGTTGTAAATTGATAATGTCCTCAGGGATTTTCTTATGATACTTTCTTGTTCTGTTATAATCAGATGATTCGAAAATATTTGTTCATGTTTACACCAGTGAAACAACTAAAAGTGTTATTTGTTTTCTTCAGATTATTTCAACATCTTCTGCCATTCCGCCATCTTCTCCGTCTTCAACCTTACAGAGTCTGAACGCAGTCAACTACTTTTTTTGTTTTTGTTTTTGTTTTGTTTGATTTCGTACCCATATCATCTTCAGATCGAAAACAGAATTAGACAATCATTATACAAGATGGTTGCGTTCATACACTTTTTTCTTTTCCAAAGCAGAAAATAACTATTGATTTCCCGAACACGAATGAAAGGACATGCACAGAAAGAACGAAAGAGACATACATGTCACAGGGTAAAAAAGACCTGAACTTGGATATAAGCAATCGGTCGCAAATCAGCAGGTTTTTTTTTTTATAATCTGTATTTTTCTTTTCTTCATGCAATCTATCCTCATTTCGCGGAGTTCTTTCTTTCTTTCTTGCTTTCTTTCTTTCTTTCTTTCTTCTTCTTCTTCTTCTTCTTCTTCTTCTTCTTCTTCTTCTTCTTCTTCTTCTTCTTCTCGTTTCATCCGATTTCCATCTGGTTCCATTTATCCCATTTATATTCATCCGATTTGAATTTGGACACCTTTCTTTTTGTATTTGGTATCATTTCTCATTTTGGCTTCTTGCTGTTTTCCTCTTACATATTCATATCGCCGCTGTTTAGACCCGCTCTTTGATGGCCACAACTCTTCATTTGCATTTATCTGAGTTTGCCTCATCTCTGCTTTGTTGTATTTTCGCAGGAGTCTTATTTTGACACACACACAGACACAGACAGACAGACAGACAGACAGACAGACAGACAGACAGACAGACACACACGCACGCACGCACGCACGCACGCACGCACGCACGCACGCACGCGCGCGCGCGCGCACGCACGCACGCACGCACGCACGCACGCACGCACACACACACACACACACACACTCCATCCCCTAGATTTTTCTTCTTCTTTTTTTCTTTTTCTTTTTGCAGTTGCATGTGCTTTCATACAGCAATTGTCATGATTCTCATTATCATTCAGAGCCTGAAAAAGCTTTTGTGCTGGCAGGCTACGAACAAGATAAGGACTCAATGAAACTATTTGCAACGATTGTTTTATTGTTGTAGATGCTGTTGCTGTAATACCTTCTCCTTCTCCTTTCCTTCTTTCCTTCTTCTTTTCTTTCTTGCCATCTTTTTTCTTTTCCTTCTTCTTCTTCTTCTGCTTCTCCTCCTCCTCCTCCTACTACTACTACTACTACTACTACTACTACTACTACTACTACTATTACTACTAGTTCTTTTTCTTCTCATTTCCTCGATTTCTGTGGATGTTGAAGCTGTCAGTGTTCACCTCTGTGTGTCTTAGTCATGACATCACACCACAGTGATAGACGTTTGACAAGCCAGAGTTTTAATAGCTCTGTGCCTCAGACATGCGCAATGAGGGCAGGGAAGTTGCAACCAATAGAATCCTTCATCTTTTCCATCAAGAACTTCTCTTGCCTGTCTATAGAACCTGACCTCTTCAGGGCACCCTTTAAGACGACCTTAATCAAAAAGCCATGGCACTGCGCATGCCCGTAAGAGGCAAGGTCAAGGCCTTTTGGCTACGTGGACAGATTTTGTTTTCTTCCTAGCGTTCGATTTTGGGGCCCCTTAAAGTAAATATGTGCGCAAAAAAAAACAAAAAACCCCGAGTTATTTTCAATTAATGTTTTTCATTTGGAGGAGGAGCATAAAGACTTTTCGATGGTATCAAACCTTGTCCAATCAGTTGAGCGCAAGAGAATGAATGATTTTTGTTTAGTTTCTAAAGGAAAAAAAAAACACTGTAGTGGAACCAGTGAAGATAAAGTGACCACAGAGGCTGTATCAAATGACCAGATGACCTACTGATGAAAGCCGTTCTAAATGGCAATGTTCTTTGTAGAACACATCATGCGTTTTAGAGGACCAAGACACTTAACTGCATGATCATTCCTTGACGTGAAACTGCCGAAAGGAGGTGGGGAGGGAGAGAAGAATGCCTTAGTGTCAAAAATGAATTTTGACGAAATAAATATCAGTCATCTAGAGCTGATCAAGCTTAATTTTTCCTAAACTTTTGAATCAACAACGCTATTGAATGCTTACACATGTCTTTTTTTGTGGAAAATACAACCAAATTATTTAACTGACAGATATTTGAAGAGTAGTTCAGACACGTCTATATTACTTTAGTACTAGTAGTACCCCATCCTCCCTCCCCACCACCCCCTCCCCATCTCACTTACAACACGCCAAAGCAAAAACATAAGCGCTGTTTTTTTGTTTGTTTTGTTTTTTGTTTTTGTTTTTGTCAACAAGCTCGCACTCGACAAGCGAGTCTTACACGTAGCTACCTTCTCCATACAAATATTGGAGATGGACATCAACAGTTATTTTGTTTTTATCACAATTTGTTTTTGGCGGTATCATCATCTTTTGCGTCCTCCCGGTGACTCTGATATCACGCTGATCATTCTGACTCCCGCCTCCCCCCCCCCCCCCGCCCCCTCCCCTCTTCATAGCCACACCCAAGTTTTATCCTCGCAGCTCCAGCATGGCATTTCAAAGGGAGTAATCAGTATGAAGCAGTCGTGAGGCAACCCACCAGAGGAGACAATGCCGTGCAGCTGAGTCATGACAGTGGTGTTCCGTGGTGCCCCTTCTGTTCCTGTGGTGTGCTGAGGTGCCCCTTCTGTTCCTGTGGTGTGCTCAGGTGCCCCTTCTGTTCCTGTGGTGTGCTCAGGTGCCCCTTCTGTTCCTGTGGTGTGCTCAGGACATGACGTGACGTGATCACCACCATCACATGACAGTGGTGTTCCGTGGTGCCCCTTCTGTTCCTGTGGTGTGCTCAGGTGCCCCTTCTGTTCCTGTGGTGTGCTCTAGGTGCCCCTTCTGTTCCTGTGGTGTGCTCAGGTGCCCCTTCTGTTCCTGTGGTGTGCTCAGGTGCCCCTTCTGTTCCTGTGGTGTGCTCAGGACATGACGTGACGTGATCACCACCATCACATGACAGTGGTGTTCCGTGGTGCCCCTTCTGTTCCTGTGGTGTGCTCAGGTGCCCCTTCTGTTCCTGTGGTGTGCTCAGGTGCCCCTTCTGTTCCTGTGGTGTGCTCAGGACATGACGTGACGTGATCACCACCATCACATGACAGTGGTGTTCAGTGGTGCCCCTTCTGTTCTTGTGGTGTGCTCAGGTGCCCTTCTGTTCCTGTGGTGTGCTCAGGTGCCCCTTCTGTTCCTGTGGTGTGCTCAGGTGCCCCTTCTGTTCCTGTGGTGTGCTCAGGACATGACGTGACGTGATCACCACCATCACATGACAGTGGTGTTCCGTGGTGCCCCTTCTGTTCCTGTGGTGTGCTCAGGTGCCCCTTCTGTTCCTGTGGTGTGCTCAGGTGCCCTTCTGTTCCTGTGGTGTGCTCAGGTGCCCCTTCTGTTCCTGTGGTGTGCTCAGGTGCCCCTTCTGTTCCTGTGGTGTGCTCAGGACATGACGTGACGTGATCACCACCATCACATGACAGTGGTGTTCCGTGGTGCCCCTTCTGTTCCTGTGGTGTGCTCAGGTGCCCCTTCTGTTCCTGTGGTGTGCTCAGGTGCCCCTTCTGTTCCTGTGGTGTGCTCAGGACATGACGTGACGTGATCACCACCATCACATGACAGTGGTGTTCAGTGGTGCCCCTTCTGTTCTTGTGGTGTGCTCAGGTGCCCCTTCTGTTCCTGTGGTGTGCTCAGGTGCCCCTTCTGTTCCTGTGGTGTGCTCAGGTACCCCTTCTGTTCCTGTGGTGTGCTCAGGTGCCCCTTCTGTTCCTGTGGTGTGCTCAGGACATGACGTGCTCACCACCATCATCGTTTTCCGTGATTGATGACGGTGACTGCTTAGTTGTGGAACAGCGAGAGAGAGAGAGAGAGAGAGAGAGAGAGAGAGAGAGAGAGAGAGAGAGAGAGAGAGAGAGAGAGGAGAGAGAGAGAGAGAGAGAGGTGTGTGTGTGTGTGTAGTGTGTGTGTATGAGTGAGTGTGTGTGTGTGTGTGTGTGTGTGTGTGTGTGTGTGTGTGTGTGTGTGTGTGTCAACCTCGGTGTAATGTCAGTGGAGGAAGGACTAGCGCACAGCCCAAACACACTCACAGCTTGCTTACGATCTCATTCATATATCATGCATTCGTCACATCAAACCACTAGTAAAGTCTATAACTTTACTACACATGATCATAGAACGAAACATCAATGCATATGGAATCAAATGAAATAAAACATTCTCTCTTTCCTGAACTTCACAAAATCATTTATCTAAAACATCATTAACTAACCCGGGTATAAACAGATTTCTACTTTACCTGGCCAGGTGATCTTAACTATTCACGAATCACTGTCTTTTCTTTTCTTTTCTTTTTCTTTTCGCTGTCACTTTCACAACACGACACAACTGCCGGCACTGGTGTTGGTCTGATGGCGCCTGGTCAGGTGAGACTGTTGGCGTTGGTCTGTGGTTCTGCTTGGCGAAGTGACGCTGCCAGGTATGAGGTCGAACCCCCGGTTAGGATAGAACAGTGACTATCAACATCGATCTGTTCTCCTTTCTTTCTTCCTGCATTAACGCATTGCACTCTCTCTCTCTCTCTCTCTTCTAGTCTGCTCTTATCAAATGGACATGGTTGCTTTTCTTTTCTTTTTTCTTTTCTTTCTTTTCTTCTTCATAAATTAGCAACTCTCTCTCTCTCTCCACATCTCTCCTCAGTCCTTCCTCTGCAGACTATCTCATGCTAATCTCTCAACTTGGTTCTCTTCTCTCCTCATCTCTCTCTCTCTCTGCCCTTCTCTCCTGCAGAGCTCCACTCCGAACCTCTCTCTCCCTCTCTCTCTGTTCGTTCTTCCCCTCCTTCTCTCCTCTCTTCATCTCTCTGCCTTTTCCCTCGTGCAGAGACTACACCTAAAACCTCCTCATCTCTCTGTCTCTGTTCGTTCTCATCTCCCTGCCTTCCTGTAGGCGAGAGCCTACTCTCCCGAACTTCCCCTCTCTCTCCCTCTGTCTGTTCGTTTTTTCCTCCTCGTTCTCTCACTCACACATATTCCTTATGCTCTAACCCCGTGTCCAAGGGCCAGTACCATTGGTCAGTATTTTTACCCTTGATCCCCGAAGTTTGTCTCCCTCTATTCCATTGGACGTTCAAATCATGACAGTCCCGTCTACACGCCTTACTCTCTGTGGTGGTCAATTGGTCATTTAATTGATTAGCTAGATTTCACCCCCACCACACACTACCTTCTCCCTCTCCCTTTCCTGCGACGTCCGACTAACAATGACGTTGGTTCCACAAATTGGCCGGATAAGGCTGGCCCAGGTACTGAGGTCCGTCTGGGCAGACATCGAGGCGTCGGTCAAAGCCGCTTAGTCAGTCTGGGTGGGTCGGACCGTCTCGGTGAAACCTCTCCACTAAGCTTAATTGGCCGGACCCGACCTATGGGCCCGTCTTTCTGACGCCTAGAATGTTTGAGTTTGGACTTAGGTCCGAACAAATTGGCTGGCGACTCCCCAAGTTAGGTTGTTTCCCCCAAGTTAGGTTGTTTCATTTTTTTGTCCGTGACAATTTCCCCCTTGCAAAAGACCATGCTCCGCATTGTCTCAAAACAACGGTACAAAAAGGACAACAACCGAATTTGCTGACACACAGCTACACGCGCAAAGTTTGGAAAATACTTTACAACCAACGGTTTATAAGTTATAAAATATACAATTAGTGAATACCACTCCAATGAGTTATCATTGACGTGCGCTCTTGCGTTATTTCAACTCATTCTATAACGACCTCTGTGCGCACTTATGCAATTCCCCCCACCTGCGGATTTGCCATATCTTCTCTTCACAATTCTTATGAAAAGCACAATATAATATGATCACGATCCATGACACTTCACTGAGGAATCTCCATCCTCACTTATTGCAAATAATGCATCACTACACAAGCGACTGTATGCTCCAAGCATAACTACATCCACATGAACAAGTCTCACAAATAAAATATGAACAAGTCTCACACACAAAAAGAATATGAACCATAGCCAACTGGGAATGAACCCATCTCCAATCAACATAACAGTACTCAACACATATTATCAACAAAGCACCCCGGATATGACTGACTTCCACTGAGTTGCAGCTTGCTAGACTACGCGACTTAGATAGTCAGCTCCGACATTCTGTCGACCTGGAATGTACTGCACTCGGTACCTGTAGGGCTGCAGTGCCATTGCCCAACGCAGAACTCTGCTGTTTTTCAACTGTGCCTCCTGCAGGAATTTGAGTGGTTGGTGATCTGTCTCTATCACGAACTCTTTCCCATACAAGTATTTGTGGAACTTCTGCACGGCCCACACGACAGCTAAACACTCCTTCTCCACCGTTGCGTACCCTTCTTCACACTTTGTCAACTTCCTGCTAGCCTATCTCACAGGAAACTCGACCTCTTCATGCTCCTGCAACAATACTGCACCTATCCCACCACCTGATGCATCTGTCCGCAACAAAAATGGTTTGGACATATCTGGTAGCTTCAAGATGGGACGGGAACCTAGTCTTTCCAACACCGTCTGCAGTGCTTGCTCTGCAGCGTCTGACCATTCGACCACTGCCGGTTTCCCTGCCTTGACCAAATCACTGAGAGGACTCGTGATTGCAGCAAAATTTGGGACAAACTCCCTATAGAACCCAATAACACCTAGCAGACTCCTGACTTCCGTTTTGGTCTTTGGTCTCTCTGAATTCATCATCTTCTCCACCTTTCCTCTTTCCGGCTGCTTTGTGTCGCCTCCGACAACAAAGCTAGGAACTCCTACTGTCTAGCCCTTCATACAGTGACACATCCCTGTATGACTCTTCTGGAAACTTAGGCAACAAAATCTCCCCTTCTTCTGCTGGGTCTCTTTCACCTCATCAATGATTGCTGCTGCGCCTATGTGCTGAGTCTCACCTCCTCTAACCTCCTGTTTCTCTCCACCTCTTGCCAACTCCCAAGACTTCACGAGCGAAGGGTCTTGTTCCTGCGCTGCCCTAAACTCATCAGGCGACACGTCTATGCCCGACTTCCTTCCTGGAACAACTAACGGTTTCACAACCTTTTCCTCCTTCTTGCTCCGTGTTTGAACTGCTGCCCTGTAGCAGTCAACAACTCAGGATCCCCTGGATCCCTTGCACCTGGAATATTTCCGATGATCAAATCGTGAAGGGGTTTCTCCATCACCAACGCAGACAACTCGCCTGAGAAGTAAGGGGTACGTACTTCTATCTTAGCAACTGGAAACTCCCTCACAGTGCCATCGATTAGAGTACAGGTCTGGATTTGCCCTGTCAAATCCCTTTATCGACCAGCGTTGTTCGTACTACCCCCGCATGAACAACCAGTGTCTCGTAACACTTTCACCCTCTGCTGGCCAATCCACCCTTCTTCCACTGGTAACGAACCACTCAGCCTAGTGCCCTCCATCCCTGACACTGACTGCTGTCCAGTGCTAGCCATAAGCTGCACTCCACCCTCTTCCGACTGAATCCCTTTTGGTTCCACTGCAGGTCGTTTCCCCTGACGACCCTTATCCACCTCTTGCAAGGCTGCTGTCTTCTGGAACCTCATGCGACAATCCCTCGCCACATGTCCCTTCTTGTGACAAATGAAACACCTAATGTCCCTTTGCCCTTCCTTCTGCCCCACCACTGGGTTTGCAGACTTTGCAGAAAACTCCCCTAGTCTCCTTGCACTCTTCTCACCTGTGCCTAGCACCTGTTTCTCCTGCACCCTCGTGCCCAAACGTGCCTCTCTATACACCTCTGCGAACTTCAACAACTCCCCTGCTGTCTCTGGCTGTCTCTCTTTCAAATGTATAGTTAACTCAGGGCCGCAACCTGACAAAATCTGTTCTTTCATAACTAGCTCTTTCAACTCGGCGAACTCCTTCTTCGTACCACTCAACTCTAACCACTTCTCAAATAGTGATCTAGACGTGCACCAAACTGAGTGTACGTTTCCCCTGCTTGCAATCTAGCTGAACGAAATTTCTTTCTGAATCCTTCCTCTGTGAGGTCAAATCCCTTCATTAAAGACTCCTTCACAGCACCAAAATCAGACTGTTGTTCTGCTGGTAATGCAGTGAAAATCTGCAATGCCTTACCCGTCAGTAACGCAGACAAAATGACTGCCCACTCTTCTGGAGGCCAACCCTGACTGGTCGCAAACGTTTCGAAACGACTGATGTATGCGTCGATCGAATCGGTTCCTTCCGAGAATTTTGGCAACTTGGGTCGGGGAGCATAGCTGCGCACAGAGTCACTGGAAAGTGAACTACCATCCTCGGTGGTCTCCCTTTGTATTCTCACCTTCTCCAACTCTAATTGAACCTTTAATCTTTCCGTTTCCTGCGTTTCCCTAGCTTTAATCCTTTCTGTTTCCTGCTTCATTCTTTCTGTTTCCTGCGCCTCCCTTATTCTTTCTGTTTCCTGCTTCATTCTTTCTGTTTCCTGCATTTCCCTTATTCTTTCTGTTTCCTGCGCCTCTACTGCGATACGGCGTCTTTCCGCGCGTTCATCCCTTTCCATCTTTTGTTGGTTTTCAACAAATGCACGCAACTCATCTCCTGAGTAACCTAGATCACGAGCGACGCTCACAAGTTGTTCAATAGGGGTGTTCTTTTCTTCCGCCATTGTATCTCTTTCTTTTTTTTTTTTTTGAACAAGATCTTATTACGACAGCCAAACTGGTGGTTTCCGACACGAGTGACGTAATAGCACAATCCTATGAATGATAATATTAGCTTGGGACAACGTAATTAGTTTTTATAAGACGCCCAGCGCCTGACCCAACTATGAGAGCGAATTATAGGCAATCTGTGCGAAATGAGTACTCTGGGCTGAAATGCCAAGCCTAGTATTAACTATCTTGGAAGCAATGCCAAGCCTAGTATTTAACTATCTTGGGAACATACAGTAAGACAACCCCTTGTCTTAGGATTACAATACTTGAATCCCACCCAGCTTCCTCTCTGAGAAGTTGAACAATTATAATAAATGGGCCAGAATATCCTGGCAAGCTCGCCAATAAATTGTCAACCTCGGTGTAATGTCAGTGGAGGAAGGACTAGCGCACAGCCCAAACACACTCACAGCTTGCTTACGATCTCATTCATATATCATGCATTCGTCACATCAAACCACTAGTAAAGTCTATAACTTTACTACACATGATCATAGAACGAAACATCAATGCATATGGAATCAAATGAAATAAAACATTCTCTCTTTCCTGAACTTCACAAAATCATTTATCTAAAACATCATTAACTAACCCGGGTATAAACAGATTTCTACTTTACCTGGCCAGGTGATCTTAACTATTCACGAATCACTGTCTTTTCTTTTCTTTTCTTTTTCTTTTCGCTGTCACTTTCACAACACGACACAACTGCCGGCACTGGTGTTGGTCTGATGGCGCCTGGTCAGGTGAGACTGTTGGCGTTGGTCTGTGGTTCTGCTTGGCGAAGTGACGCTGCCAGGTATGAGGTCGAACCCCCGGTTAGGATAGAACAGTGACTATCAACATCGATCTGTTCTCCTTTCTTTCTTCCTGCATTAACGCATTGCACTCTCTCTCTCTCTCTCTCTTCTAGTCTGCTCTTATCAAATGGACATGGTTGCTTTTCTTTTCTTTTTTCTTTTCTTTCTTTTCTTCTTCATAAATTAGCAACTCTCTCTCTCTCTCCACATCTCTCCTCAGTCCTTCCTCTGCAGACTATCTCATGCTAATCTCTCAACTTGGTTCTCTTCTCTCCTCATCTCTCTCTCTCTCTGCCCTTCTCTCCTGCAGAGCTCCACTCCGAACCTCTCTCTCCCTCTCTCTCTGTTCGTTCTTCCCCTCCTTCTCTCCTCTCTTCATCTCTCTGCCTTTTCCCTCGTGCAGAGACTACACCTAAAACCTCCTCATCTCTCTGTCTCTGTTCGTTCTCATCTCCCTGCCTTCCTGTAGGCGAGAGCCTACTCTCCCGAACTTCCCCTCTCTCTCCCTCTGTCTGTTCGTTTTTTCCTCCTCGTTCTCTCACTCACACATATTCCTTTATGCTCTAACCCCGTGTCCAAGGGCCAGTACCATTGGTCAGTATTTTTACCCTTGATCCCCGAAGTTGTCTCCCTCTAATTCCATTGGACGTTCAAATCATGACAGTCCCGTCTACACGCCTTACTCTCTGTGGTGGTCAATTGGTCATTTAATTGATTAGCTAGATTTCACCCCCACCACACACTACCTTCTCCCTCTCCCTTTCCTGCGACGTCCGACTAACAATGACGTTGGTTCCACAAATTGGCCGGATAAGGCTGGCCCAGGTACTGAGGTCCGTCTGGGCAGACATCGAGGCGTCGGTCAAAGCCGCTTAGTCAGTCTGGTGGGTCGGACCGTCTCGGTGAAACCTCTCCACTAAGCTTAATTGGCCGGACCCGACCTATGGGCCCGTCTTTCTGACGCCTAGAATGTTTGAGTTTGGACTTAGGTCCGAACAAATTGGCTGGCGACTCCCCAAGTTAGGTTGTTTCCCCCAAGTTAGGTTGTTTCATTTTTTTGTCCGTGACAGTGTGTGTGTGTGTGTGTGTGTGTGTGTGGTGTGTGTGTGGTGTGTGTGTGTGTGTGTGTGTGTGTGTGTGTGTGTGTACGTGTGCGTGTGCGTGTGTAGTGTGTGTGTGTGTGTGTGTGTGTGTGTGTGTGTGTGTGTGTGTGTGTGTATGTGTGTGTGGTTGTGTGTGTGTGTGTGTGTGTGTGTGTGTGTGTCCTCCTGTGGTGGTGGGCACAACCAGGTCTAAACCTCCCACAGTCCCTATGATCTTGCCGATACCGAGGACCTTACCCCGAACTCAGCAAGGGCACAGACACGGAGATGAAATGACAACAGAAGTTATCACGAGAGCAGGGCGTGAAGGGCCACAGAAACTGACAGCTTTTCCCCTGATGATAAATGAAGGTGACGCTGATGAAGTCGATGCTGTCAAATTCCCTCCTGGCTCCTCCCCTAACTCCCCCCTTCCCCTCCTCCCCCTGGTGTGATTCAGGCCCGAGAGATACAGGCACCTACAGTGTTTAATCATGAAAAAAGGGGGCAACAGTTTCACAAACACATCAAGATAAACCAACGACAGATCAGGACTGGGCCCAAGAGAGAGACTCCACCAGACAGAGGAAGACTGAGAAAAACACAGAGAGAGAGAGAGAGAGAGAGAGAGAGAGAGAGAGAGAGAGAGAGAGAAACAGACAGACAGACAGACCGACAGACAGACAGACAGACCGACCGACCGACAGACAGACGGACAGACAGACAACGAGAGTTCCAGACAAAGACCAGCAAATTGTCAGCACAGCATCAAAGACCAGATCTGTGTCCTCCACCCCCTCCCCCACCCCCTTCCTCTCTTCCTCATCTTCCCACACTCTCTCTCTTCACGGCAACACCTCCTCTCCCTTCTCTGTCCCTCCCACTCTGACCTTCCTCCATCCCCCCTCCCCCCTCCCCCTGTTCTTCCTCGTCCAATCCATTACCCCCACTCTCCTGCCCCCCCTTCCCCCCTTGCCCCCTTACACGTCTTTCCATTTCCAGGGTCATAATCCTGGACGGGCCCGGCGGGAGGGATGGGAGGAAGGGGGTGGGGGATAGGATGAGCGGTGGTGGGGGTGGGGGTGGGGGTGGGGGGACTTGACTGGACCACACGCAGACGCAACTCATCTATCGGCCTAATGATCCGTGACTAATCCTCCGTCCGACATGCAGTCGAGGGGAAAACAGACACCCTGCAGGGTATGGCCGATGGCAAGTGTCAAAAGGTAGACTTTCTGATTTTCTGTACTAGAAACACTGATGACAGAACAGAAGAGGAACAGGTTAGTTACTTGTAGATGACGGTGCCAATCCTCCACGCGAGATTTACAAAGTGTTTTACTCGAACGAAAAATGTGAGCAGACAAACATACAGAAAGACGACGTTGTTCACCTGCATGAACCCAAATTATCTCCCTTCATACACAACAAAATGCATGTTCACTCCGTGCAAGTGGAAAAGTGCACACACATTAGCACTTCCAGACAAATCTGAGGGGTTTTTTTTCTGCCCAAGACGTGATTCAAATTTGACCCGCAAGTTTTGATAAAATGCATGGAGAACAAATTCAAAATGCAGCATGCGTTCGTGCCCATTTGGTAATCATATTCTTTTCAATACCAGCTTCTAAACCTTTTATAATGAAGGAATTAAACACTAACATTACGAAAGTGGGGTTCGTTCGTACAACATTTGCACACAAACCGGGAATCGTATATGTGGCAAAAGTGGTGTTCCATCCTAAGCCTGGAAGATGTTAGTAGATATTATCAGTTATACACACGCGCACGCACGCAGGTGCGCACGCACACACACACTTACGCACACACACATATGCACACGGTCGCGCGCGCCGCTCAGACATATGCGCGCACGCCACACACACACACACACACACACACACACACACACACACACACACACACACACACACACACACACACACACACACATGCACACGCACGCACGCACGCACGCACGCACACACGCGCGCACACACGCGCGCACGCACACACACACACACACACACACACACACACACACACACACACACACACACACACACACAGAGGAAAAGCCGACAATAATGATACATACTCTGTGGACTGATCTGTGCGAGTGCACGATAACTTTTACAGTTGTTCATTTCTTTGCTCTTCTTTTCACAGCAATTAAGAAAAATTATGTATCATTAAATTCATGTATGTTATGCATGGACATGCCTGTATCATTTCTGTGAAAATATCCGAGCACTGTATTCTTTCTGCGCACATGGAAGCTCTCCTACTACTTGAATAAAGTATGTGTGTGTGTGTGTGTGTGTGTGTGTGGGGGGGGGGGGGGGGGGGGGGTAAAATACATAGATGTAAACAAATAAATATATAAATAAATCAAAGATGTGATCAGCTACATTTGCCAGGTATCTCGGTTTGATATTTGAGGAAGGGGTGGAAGACAGGGGTGGTGGAAGAGGAGAGTGAAATGGTAGGGGAAGGGAGAAGGGGGCAGGAGTGGGAATGGGGATGTTCGTGATATTAAGATTAAGCGCCATAAATAATCATTATTATTATTATTATATTATTATTATTGTTATTATTTTTTTTATAGTATCATTCCTTTCCTCAAGTTCCAGCCCTCTTCCACAAACAATTCCACATTCCTTCGTCCTTGTTTTCCTCCCTTTATTCTTAACCTACAGACAGCCTCCCATCATTCTTACACAATTAACAGCCTCCCATCATTCTTACACAATTAACAGCCTCCCATCATTCTTACACAATTAACAGCCTCCCATCATTCTTACACAATTAACAGCCTCCCATCATTCTTACACAATTAACAGCCTCCCATCATTCTTACACAATTAACAGCCTCCCATCATTCTTACACAATTAACAGCCTCCCATCATTCTTACACAATTAACAGCCTCCCATCATTCTTACACAATTAACAGCCTCCTGTTGTTCTTAAACAATAAGCAACCTTCTGTTATTCTTTCGACAAAAAAACAGCCTCCCATTATTCTTACTCTATAAACAGCCTCCTGTTATTCTGAAACCATAAACAACCTTCTGTTATACTTCAACGATAAACAGCCTCCTGTTATTCTCAAACTATACACAGCCTGTAAACTAAAGTCCAGGCACACTCGTGCTCATACGCACATACTGAGGAATCTACTTCATGGACGATGATCACGTAGCTCTAAGACTTGCGGTGTCCATAAGAGAGGAACATCGAAAGACATCGGTGAAAAAGGAAGAAGGTTGCAAGACCGGGTTTACAACAACAACAAGACACACACAACACACAACACACACACGCGCGCGCGCGCCACACACACACACACACACACACACACACACACACACACACACACACACACACACACACACACACACACACACACACACACACACACACAAACCCACACACACACAAAAGGAAGTGAGTCCGAAAGGGAGAGGGGTCTGGGGATAACATATATATTATGAAGACATAATTGGTTCTATTGCTCAGTATAAACGAGGAGGAAGTTGATAAAATCAGTGCGAATTACATTGCCCAACACAGAGCTGAAACATGACACAGTTCAACAACCTCATCTCTGATTTTAGTTTGGATGTGAGATGACTGCAAGCGGAAAATAAATCCAACTTAAAAGGGAAAAAAAAATGACGATCCCACCCATCGAAAGAAAGAGACGAAACAAACGACAAGACAAGACACGACGCGTTTCGACCTCTTTGGTCTTCTTCAGGTTAAAACAAATAACATTCAAGACAACGAAAACGAAAAACGAACAATCACTTATCTCCCGAAACCGGACGCAAAATAGATGTAGAATCACCATTCGGATTCTTCTTTCTGTTTGATATCCTTTTCAGTTGAAACAATATGAATGTTGGTTTTTAAGAGCCAAAGGCCAGAAAGAACATTTTTTCTTCTGCCTGCCTACCGCCATTATTGTGTTCACACACCCTGAATAGCAACATGTTCCGATGAATGGAGAAAATGATGGGAAAGCTCATGATCTGTTTCACGATACTGGAAGGAAGAATTCCGCTGTTGAAGCTTTACATTGTTCTCCCTAATGGTAACTATCCCGGGGATATTGAAATCTGTATTTACCCGAATGGATGTACCATGTGTCATGTCAACATTACGATGCTGACCGATTTTTTTGATACCGTCCCTCCTTTGCCTAGTCAGTCAGAAGATGAGGACAACGATGAGTACAACGATCAGGACAACAATGAAGACAGCGATGAAGACAACGATGAGGATAACAATGAGGACCACGAAGACGACAACGATGAGGACAACGATGAGGATAACAATGAGGACAAAGATGACGACAAAGATGAGGACAACGATGAGGATAACAATAAGGACAACGATGAGGACAACGATGAGAATAACAATGAGGACAACGATGAGGACAACGATGAGAATAACAATAAGGACAACGATGAGGATAACAATAAGGACAACGATGAGGACAATGATGAGAATAACAATAAGGACAACGATGATGCTGACAAAAAGGACAACGATGAAGACAACGATGAGGATAAGAATGAGGACAACGATGACGACAACGATGAGGACAACGATGACGACAACAATGATGACAACTGCGAGAACAACGATGACAAACAACCATGACGATAACGATAACGAAAAGGATGAGAACAACGATGACGACAACGATGAGGCCAACGATGAGGACGACGATGAGAACAACGATGACGACAACGATGAGGACAACGATAAGGCCAACAATGAGGACAACGATGACGACAACGATGAGGCCAACGATGAGGACAACGATGAGGCCAACGATGAGGACAACGATGAGGACAACGACGAGGACAACGACGAGGCCAACGATGAGGACAACGATGAGCACAACGATGAGGCCAACGACGAGAACAACGATGAGGCCAACGATGAGGCCAACGATGAGGCCAACGATAAGGACAACGATGAGGACAACGATGAGGACAACGATGAGGACGACGATGAGGACAACTATGAGCCCAACGAAGAGGCCAACGATGAGGCCAACGATGAGGACAACAATGAGGACAACGATGAGGCCAACGATGAGGCCAACGATGAGGACAACGATGAGCACAACGATGAGCACAACGATGAGCACAACGACGAGAACAACGATGAGGCTATCCAGACAACAGCTGGGTATGCAACGTTCACTTTTTGAAACTAAGGATCTTGAATACAAATCCAGACGGCGACAGCGGTATTCTAGCCTATAAGGTTCACCTTTTGGCACTAAGGATGTTCTATACGGACCCAGACGACAACAGAGGTTGTACTGTTCACTTTTGGCCCTAGTGAATCCCCATACTGACAGATGGAGACAAAAGGTTGTAACGTCTACCTTTTGGCACTAACGATGGCGCATACAGATCCAAGGACGACTCGAGGTTGCATTATTCAACTTTTGAAGCTAGTGTTGTCCTATACAGATCCAGAGAAGACAGAGTGTGTAATGTTCACCTTTCCCCATATAGACCTAAACAACAGATGTAGTTTTGTTCATCTTTTGGCAATAGAAATGCTCCATACAGACCCAGACAACAACACTTATGCGTATTTTTCACCTTTTGGCGCTAGTGTATTCCATACATACCCAGACGACGATTGAGGTTTGTGATATTCACGTTTTGACGCTTGTATTGCCCTATACTGAGGCAGACGACGACAAAGATGCGTATTGTTCACCTTTTGGCATTATCGATTTCCCACACAAATCCACAACACAAACAGAGATGTCGAATACTCACCTTTCGGAGTTAATGATGTTCCATACAGACCCAGGCGACGGCAGTGGTTGCGTGAGTTGAACGTGCGTTGACTGTCTCTGAAAGAAAGAAAGAAAAAGAAAGATAGAAAAAGAAAGGAAGAAAGAAAGAAGAAAAAGAAAGAAAGAGAGAAAAAGTGATATGCAGAAAGACAGAAATATAGAAAGAAAAAAATAAAGAAGGAAAGAAACAAAGAAAGAAAGTAGGAAAAAACTGACTTCTAGACAGAAAAAAGACAGAAAGAAACAAGAAAGAAAGAGGGAAAATTGGAAAGAGAAGAAAGGGAAAAAAACAAAACAAAACAAAGACAGATAGATTAATGGATAGACAGAACGAAAGAACAAAAGAAAGAAAGAAAGAAAGAGAAAGAAAAGACAGATTAAGGTATAGAAAAAAAAAAAGAAATACAGAAAGAAGAAAAGAGAGAAAAGAAAGAAAGAAATATAGAGAGACAGACTGATTAACAGACAGAAAGAATTACAGAAGGAAACAAGAAAGAAAAAGAAAAAAAATTAATAGAAAGCAAAAAAACAACAACAACAAACAATTGATGGATAGAAAGAAAGAGAGAAACAAAGAAAGAGAGAAAACAAGAAAGAAAGAAAGAAGAAAGAAAGAGAAGAGAGAGCAAAAAAAGAAAGAAAGAAAGAAGGAAAGAAAGAAAGAAAGAAAGAAAGAAAGAAAGAAGGAAAGAAAGAAAGAAAGAAAGAACGACAAGAAAGAAAAGAAAAGAAAAAAAAAGAAAAAGAAAATTAGATGAAAAAAAGACGACGACGAAGAAGAAAAATAACAAGATGTGAGACTGTAATCTAAAACAGCCTGTCTCTTGAATCGTTCAATAACGGCCAGCACAAGGGAAAGATAATGTGCAGTTTAAGTGCCCCTCCATGTTGAAATTATCGGGATGCCGTCACGAACACGAGAAAGCTCTGTCTATAGTGAGACAAATTAAAAGCCAGATAAACTGTCCTCTCCAAAGTTTTGATCGCCACAATCCTGAGACATCAAGCGATGTGAGTGCTGAGGAATTCAGGGAAAAACTCCACGCCTGTGATTCGGAACAGGCAATTGACAACACCCGGCTATCTGTGAATCTAACTTTCATGGCAGGAATGAATTTGCCTCGGTTCTCCTTTTGAAGCGGAAACACGCACACGCGCGCGCGCCGCACGCACGCACGCACGTGCGCACACGCACGCGCACGCGCACGCACACCACACACACACACGCACAACACACACACACACACACACACACACACACACACACACACACACACACACACACACACACACACACACACACACACACGCACGCACACACACACACACACACACACACACACCACACACACACACACACACACGCACAATACACACACACACACACACACACACACACACACACACACACACACACACACACACACACACACACACACACACAACACACACAAGAGAAGAGAGAGAGAGAGAGAGAGAGAGAGAGAGAGAGAGAGAGAGAGAGAGAGAGAGAGAGAGAGAGAGGGTTCATGGGTGAGGGGTAGGGGGCACGAGGGGGGGGGAGGTAGGGAGGGGGTAAGGTGGCTCTCCCAGAGGGGAACAGGATCGGAGAGAGGAAAGGGAGGGGGGGGGAAGGTAGGGAGGAGGTAAGGTGGCTCTCCCAGAGGGGAATAGGATCGGAGAGAGGAAACGGGGGTGGGGGTGGGGGTGGGGGGTGGGGGGGTTATTTCAGCAGAATTCTTCGAGCTGTGACTACCAACAAGCGCATGGTGTGGTGTGGTGTGGTGGGGTGTGGGGTGGTGTGGTGTGGTGTGGTGTGGGGTGGTGTGGTGTGGTGTGGTGGGGTGTGGTGGGGTGTTTTTTTTTGTTGTGTGATGTGGTGTAGTGTGATATGGTGAGGTGTGGTGTGGTGTGGTTGTTTGGTGTGGTGTGGTGTTCTGTGGTTGTTTGGTGTGTGGTGGTGTGGTGTGGTGTGGTGGTTGTGTGGTGTGGTGCGGTGGCATGAGGTGGTGGGTGGTGTGGTGTGGTGGTGGTGTGTGTGGGTGGGTGTGTGTGTGTGTGGTGTGGGTGGTGTGGTTGGTGTGGTGTGGTGTGTTGGTGTGGTTGTGGGGTGTGTGGTGTGGTGTGGTGGGTGGTGGTGGTGGTGTGGTGTGGTGTGGGTGGTGGTGTGGTGGTGTGGTGTGTGGTGTGGTTGGGTGTGTGTTTTGGTGTGGTGTGGTGTGGTGGGTGTGGGTGTGGTGTGGTGTGGTGGTGTGGTGGTGTGGTTGTGGTGTTGGTGTGTGGTGTGGTGTGTGGGTGTGGTTGGTGGGGTGTGGTGGTGTGGTGTGGTGGTGGTGTGGTGTGGTGGTGTGTGGTGTGGTGTGGTGTGGTGTGTGGTGGTGTGGTGGGTGTGGTGTGGTGTGGTGTGGGGGTGTGTGTTGGTGTGTGGGTGGTGTGTGGGTGTTGGTGTGTGTGGTGGTGGTGGGGGGTGGTGTGTGTTGGTGTGGTGTGTGGTTGGTGGTGGTGTGGTGTGGTGTGGGTGTGGTGGTGGTTGTGGGTGTGGGTGTGGTTGTGGTGTTGGGTTGTGGTGTGGTGGTGTGGTGGTGTTGTGGTGTGGTGTGGTGTGGTGTGGTGTGTGGGTGGTGGTGGTGGTGGTGGTGTGTGTGTGGTGTGGTGTGGTGGTGTGGTGGTTGTGGTGGGTGTGGTGGGTGTGTGGTGGTGGTTGGTGTGTGGTGTGTGGGTGGTTGTGTGGTGTGGGTGTTGGTGTGGTGTGGTGTGGTGTGGTGTGGTGGGGTGTGGGTGTGGTGCTGTGCTGTGCAGTGCTTTGTTGTGACGTGCTGTATTGTGCTGTGTTGTGCTGTGTTGTGTTGTGTTGTTTGTGCTGTGCTGTGTTAAGCTGTACTGTGCTGTTTAAGCTGTGCTGTGCTGTGTTAAGCTGTGCTGTACTGTGCTGTGTTGTGTTGTGTTGTCTGTGCTGTGCTGTGTTAAGCTGTGCTGTGGTGTGTTGTGTTGTGTTGTTTGTGCTGTGCTGTGTTAAGCTGTACTGTGCTGTGTTAAGCTGTGCTGTGCTGTGTTGTGTTGTGTTGTCTGTGCTGTGGTGTGTTAAGCTGTGCTGTGCTGTGTTAAGCTGTGCTGTGCTGTGCTGTGTTGTGTTTTCTGTGCTGTGCTGTGTTAAGCTGTGCTGTGCTGTGTTGTCTGTGATGTGCTGTGTTAAGCTGAGCTGAGCTGTGCTGTGCTGTGCTGTGTTGTGTTGTCTGTGCTGTGCTGTGTTAAGCTGTGCTGTGCTGTGCTGTGTTGTGTTGTCTGTGCTGTGCTGTGTTGTGCCGTGTTCCGCTGTGCTTTGCTGTGCTGTGTTTTGATGTGCTGTGCTGTGTTGTGTTGTCTGTGCTGTGCTGTGTTGTGCCGTGTTCCGCTGTGCTTTGCTGTGCCGTGTTGTGCCGTGCTGTGCTGTGTTGCGCTGTGCTTCTTTGTGCTGTGCTGTGTAGTGTTGTGTTGTGCCGTGCTATATCATTCTGTGCTAGTACTGTGTTGTGTTGTGCTTGATACACAATGATGTGCTGTGTTGCACTATGCATGGAGCGTTTCCCCGTGCTGTACTGTTAAGCCCAGCTGAATATAGGTGGAACGGGGGAGGGGGGAGGAGGATGAGGGTCATGAGTTTAAGATCTTGCTCACCACGCTCCCCATTCTGCAAAACAAAACAAATAAAGCAAAACAAAACAAAGAAAAGAAAACAAAACAAACTAAAGCAACACAAAACAAAACAAAGAAAAACAAAGCAAAGCAAAACAAGACAAAGCAAAACAACACAACACAAAGCAAAACAAACAAAAAACATAAACAAAAACAAGGTTAAACAAAGCAGAACAAAAACAAAGCAAAATAAGGCGAAACAAAGAAAAGCAAAGCAAAGCACAGCAAAACAAAAAGAACAACAATGCAAAACAAAGCAAACCAAAACAAAAACAAAACAAAACAAAACAAAACAAAACGAAAACAAAACAATGAAGAAAAAATAAAATGTTTAAAACAAAACAAAAAAATCAGGCAAACTTAAAAGCAAAAGCTTTCGGAACATGACCAGAAACGACTCGTCACGGTGATAAAACACCTCACTGACACTTCTTCCCACAGACATTAGGAAAGTCATTATGCGGGCTGCTGTTTTTCATCCTCCCCCCCCCCCCTCCCATTCCGCCAAAGTTTCTCCCCCACCCCCTTCCATCCCCACCCCACCCCCTTTCCTATTCCTTCCCCACCCAATTCTCTTCCTCCCCCCCCCCTCCTTTTTTCCCCATGCCGTTAGTTCCTCCCAAACAGTACTTTTGGAAAATGTAAGTGATAAACGAGGGAAAGTTCTGTATAAATGTCTTTTCTTGTCATCGGTATGAACTTTTCTTTTTATCTCTCTCTCTGCATAACGTTTCTTTTTGTCGTCAGTGTGAACTTTGTTGTTGTTGTTTGTGCATGTCTGTTCTGTTAGTCTTAAAAGTAGGTTTTTCTGTCTCTACATGTCATTTTTTTTACCTTTGGTCTTCAAAGTGGACTTTTCTGTCTGTACACGGTCTTTTCCTTTGGTCTTCAAAGTGGATTTTTCTGTCTGTACATGTCCTTTTCTTTAGTCTTCAAAGTGGACTTTTCTGCCTGTACATGTCCTTTTCTTTAGTCTTCAGAGTGGACTTTTCTGCCTGTACATGTCCTTTTCTTTAGTCTTCAGAGTGGACTTTTCTGCCTGCATAATGTCCTTTTCTTTAGTCTTCAGAGTGGACTTTTCTGCCTGCATAATGTCCTTTTCTTTAGTCTTCAGAGTGGACCTTTCTGCCTGCATAATGTCCTTTTCTTTAGTCTTCAAAGTGGACTTTTCTGCCTGTACATGTCCTATTCTTTAGTCTTCAGAGTGGACTTTTCTGCCGGCATAATGTCCTTTCTTTAGTCTTCAGAGTGGACTTTTCTGCCTGCATAATGTCCTTTTCTTTAGTCTTCAAAGTGGACTTTTCTGCCTGTACATGTCCTTTCCTTTAGTCTTCAAAGTGGACTTTTCTGCCTGTATAATGTCCTTTTCTTTAGTCTTCAAAGTGGACTTTTCTGCCTGCATAATGTCCTTTTCTTTAGCCTTCAAAGTGGACTTTTCTGCCTTTACATGTCCTTTTCTTTAGTCTTCAAAGTGGACTTTACTATCAGTACATGTCCTTTTCTTTAGTCTTCAAAGTGGACTTTTCTGCCTTTACATGTCCTTTTCTTTAGTCATCAAAGTGGACTTTACTATCGGTACATGTCTTTCCTTTAGTCATCAAAGTGGACTTTACTATCGGTACATGTGTTTCCCTTTGTCATCAAGGTAGACTTTACGAACGGTACATGTCTTTCCTTTAGTCATCAAAGTGGACTTTTCTATCGGTACATGTCTTTCCTTTAGTCATCAAAGTGGACTTTTCTGTCTGTACACGTCCTTTTCTTTTAGTCTTCAAAGTGGACTTTTTTCATCTGTACTTGTCATTTTCTATAATCGTCATGGTGGACTTTTCTGTCTGTGCATGTCTTTTTCCTTTAATCTTCAAAGTGGAGTTTTCTATCCGTGCACCTATTTCCTCTAGTCTTCAAAGTGGACTTTAATGTCTGTACATGTCTTTTCCTTCAGTTTTTAAAGTGGACGTTTCTGTTTACATGTCGTTCCCATAGTCTTCAAAGTAGACTTTTCTGTGTGTCCAAGTCCTATCTTTTAGTTTTGAAAGTGGACTTTTCCGTTAATATGTTTTCCCTTTAGTCTTCAAAGTAGACTTTTCCCTTGATATGCTTTCCTTTCGTCTTCAAAGTGGACTTTTCCGTTAATATGTTTTTTTCTTTAGTCTTCAAAGTGGACGTTTCTCGTAGTGTGTTTTTCCTTTAGTCTTCAAAGTGGACTGTTCTGTTGATATGTTTTTTTACCTCTAGTCTTCAAAGTAGCTTTTCTGTCTGTACATGTCCTTTCCTTTGGTCTTCGAAGTGGAGTTTTCTGTGGACACGTCATTTACCTTAGTCGTTAAAGTGGACTGTTCTGTCTGTACATGGTTTGCCTTTAGTCTTCAAAGCGGACTTTGCTGTCTGTGCATATCTTTTCCTTTAGTCTTCAAAGTGGACTTTTCCGGCTTTGCATGCCTCTTTCCTTATAGTCTTCAAAGAGGACGTTTTTGTTTAAATGTCATTTCAAGGTGGGTTTTTTTTATTTTTTATTTTTATTTTTTTTATTTTTTGCGACAGCGGACTTTTCATCTGACGTCCTCCCCAGGGACAGTTCCTTCCTGTCAAAAGGTCTACCTTAGGGGCTGCAAGTATTATGTTACACACTAAACCACAGTTGATCATCCCACCGAAAGGAAAGTGGCCGGCTTACATTGATTATGTACTGACGGAGAACGAAGAAGGAGACGGAGAGAAAATGGAATGGAAATGGAAGCAGACGGAGGAGAAAGGAGAGAAGGGTTCAGGCATTTTTCTGAGTACTTTGGCCAATACCTCACCCACCCCGCTACTGCTTCACCGGTTAAGACGCGCAATCTGTATTACTTCGATGAACAATATTGTAACCCGAACAAATAACGTATAGTACAACGCCCATCTTGCGCCAATTGAGGTGAAGATAAGTGATTGCTCGTTCATTTTCGTTGTACTGAGAGTTATGTGTCTTGCCTGAGGAAGACCTAAGAGATCGAAACGCGTCGTGTTTTGTCTTGCGATTCGTTTGTCTGCGTGTTTCGGCGGAGTCTTATCACTAACTTTTCAAATTTGTATAATACAACGCAAAATGTTACAATTCAGCAGTCTGCTCGAAAATTTAACGATGCTGCATTTTTAGAATGGAAACATGTAGCAATTGTTGCATTTTTCGTGCACAGTGTACACAACTTGAAACTATTGCTGCATTTTTCGTTCACAGTGTACACAACTTGAAACTATTGCTGCATTTTTCGTGCACAGTGTACACAACTTGAAACTATTGCTACATTTTTCGTGTACAGTGTACACAACTTGAAACTATTGCTACATTTTTCTTCCGCGAATGCACGAACATGGTTCCACAGAGAGTACAGCTTTCTTTGGCTTCTATCGATCAGTAACTACATAATCTGATGGAAGAGTGAGAGTTCGATCTTTGGCTGTTGTAGGGTAATTAATCATATTACTGGCATTGATCTGAACTCTTCAGCAGCACCGAAATGTACAGCTGAGGAATCCTTTACACAACCAGACTCCGTGGCTCAGCGGTTAACATCGGGAATTCCCGGCTTGGAGGTCGTAGCATCGATTCCTATCAGTGCCACCTATTCATCTGGGTGATTTTTCCGGCCTACGACCAGCTCCTTCTCCGAGTGTAGCTCAGATTTCCTGACCAACACTGCAGGTGTCTGTATCTCTCGG
>CM031621.1:40687726-40690226 GCA_018398815.1 Conus ventricosus | reverse complement strand
GGTCTCCTGGTCGAAAGTACAACGTAAAAATGTATCTTTTCATATTGACAATACTCTTTTTGTGATGGATACAAGTCTTTTGGAGGTCGGAAATTACTGTTTTCATGAAGAAAATTACTCTTTTTGCAACAGAAAGGATTTTTTTTTCTACGCGTAGAGTACTTTCGTCATAATGGAAACGAGTAATTCCATTAATTAAATCAATCTTTTCTTGACGCAAAGCAATTTGTTATGGTGCACATTACTCTTTATCATAATCATTACTCTTTTCGTTGTGGATATTATTCTTGATGGTCGAAAATACTCTTCTCATAAAGGAAATTACTTGTTCTGCACACACACACATGACGCAAATTATCATTTCTGTCGTTAAAATTAGTCCGTTCCAGGTGAAAATTTGTTCTTTTCATAACGGAAATTACATTTTCCCTTAATAGACGACATTCTTTTCATAACAAAAATGACTTTTTTCATGTTGGGAACAAGACTTTGCATGAGGAAAGTTCTTTTACAACGGACATCACTCTTTGCACGGTGGGCGTTCTACTTTTCATACCGAAAGCTATTGTGCCGTTAGTGCAATAATTCTTTTCATAATTTCGAATAGTTTATCCACGATGCAGATTAATCTTTTCGTTCTGAAAATTGCCCCCCCCCCCCCCCCCCCCCTTTTTTTTTTTTTTTTTTTTTTTTTTTTTTTTTTTTTTTTTTTTTTTTTTTTTTTACTGAAGGACTTCTTTATATTGAAAATTACACTTTTCATAATGGAAATCATTTTCAATGATGTGCTTTTTCTCTTTTCAATATGAAAATAACTGTCTTCTCACATGGCAATTATCTTTTCATCACTTCTTTTGTCTTTTCATGGCAGAATTGCTCTAGTGAACATTAATTTGTACACGCTGGAAATTATCCTTTTCATAATCAGAATTCGCATTCGATATTGCTCTTTTCCTGTTGAAAATTGCCTTTCTTCTATAGCAAAATTGACTCTTTCATAGCAAAATCACTCTTTTTTTACGATAAAATGTGACTCTTTTCATATTCTTTTCAAGAAGATAACGACTGTTTTTTAATCGAGTTTTTTTTTTCATGACGATTTCCCCTCTCATGTCTAAAATTAGTCTTTTTTGTAACAGAAATAATCCATTTTTGTAATGAAGGTTACTTATGTCATTTTGCAATTCACTCTCTTCATGGTAATATCCTTTTTTTATCGTGATCATGGTGGATAATGAAAATTACCTTTTGGTGGCCAAACTTACTCTTTTCATGACGGAACTTATTCTTTTTGTACTGGAAATAACTCTTTTGATAGTGTGAACGCTGTTCTTTTCAAAACGAAAATTCCTCGTTTCACATCGGATGTTTTTTTTTACTTTTTAAATAAAATGGACTTTTTTCTTTGTGTGATAAAAAAATAGCCGTTTCAACCAGCTGCCTTGTTGTTACCGTTACCAAGTGCCGACAGATTTTATCAGGATAAGCAGTCGTTTTATTTTGGAAATTACTCTTTTGTGGTGGTGGAAATTACCCTTTCGATGAAGGAATTCAGAAAGTTCAAGCTCAACATTAAGGATCTAGACAGGTGATGAGATTTAAAGTTTTTTCCTCAAGGAGGATATCCAGGTCTCTAGTCCTTTATCCCCTCCACCCCCCCCCCCCCCTAAATCAAATGCCTGCTTCTTCTCACCCCTCTCTTCTTGAAGCCCCCCCCCCCAACCCCCATCCCTTCCCGCCAACTTCTCGATCCCCTTCCTGGCCCCTCTCCCACTTCCTCCTCACCTCAAACTTCTGAAGGCGGAGCATCTCCGATTAGTGACACGGTGAAGGCTGTCTTTGAATAGATATTCCTAGATCTTTAATTCCCCCCCGCCACCCCCCTTCCTCTCTCTCTCTCTCTCTCTCTCTCTCTCTCTCTCTTTGTCAGTCTCAATCTCTCTCTCTCTCTCTCTCTCTCTCTCTCTCTCTCTCTCTCTCTCTCTCTCTCTCTCTCTCTCTCTCTCTCTTTCTTTCTTTCTTTCTCAGTCTCAATATCTCTCTCTCCGTGTCTTTCTCAGTCTAAGTCTCAGTCTCAGTCTCAGTCTCAGTCTCTCTCTCTCTCTCTCTCTCTCTCTCTCTCTCTCCTCTCTCTCTCTCTCTCTCTCACCCTCCTCGTCTACATTACCTAATCACATCAACACTAACAGCAAATCTTTAATCAGTAATTTTTCTGGATTCGAAAAGAGAAGTGACCACTCTCCCATCACACGCACACGGTTAAACAACTCTCTGAATTACTAAGGGTCCTTCAGGCACCTCAATCAGTTTCTATTCTTCTGATTCTCTGGAAGCATTGGACACCTTCTATGACGCATCACTAGCTGTGATAGCATCGGAAAACTGCAGTGTCCCTTCTTCTCTCTGAATGTTTCTGCAAAGCAAACTCAAAGCTGATCGTTCCTTTAACAGACTTCCACTTGTTCATTACGAAATCAGCGCTCTCGTTATCGGCCTCAAC
>CM031621.1:40666139-40676726 GCA_018398815.1 Conus ventricosus | reverse complement strand
AAAAAAATGCTTATGACTTCACTCGATGATGAATGCCTTGGGAAGCGCTTGCTTTTAGCGGAAGTAATTACGCATTTAGTAAACTACGGGACGACGGCGAGAGAAAAAGACATAACAAAGCTGTGGAGCAACTAGCCGCAGCACAAGATAACTATGAAAAGCAGAGAATTGAGCAGTTAGATTTTATTAATAACACACTGAAAAAACAGGGACATGCAGCTTACACATTTAAAAATGTTGACCAAGCAATAAAAGAATATTATCTTGTAACAGGCAAACCGATCGAGACATTGCCCCCACCAAAATTCAGCAACTTTTATCAACCATCAGAAAAAACAAAAGATGCAAGAAATCGCGTTTATTGCCGTTGGTATGACCGTTGTGTATTTTGTTGCGCATAATATTGGCTGAATAAAAAATGAACAAAATCTATTATTCACCAAAAGGATATTGGAAGGGAATAACAGCAATAAAAAAGCTAAGCCAGGCAGCAGGAGTCAGTGAACAAACAGCAAAAGAATGGTTATCTAAACAAGCGATTTGGCAAATTTATTTACCTGCGCCTAGACGAATACAGAGACCACACTTTGTGAATACAACACCGAACGACACCCATCAAATGGATCTTCTATATTTACCCCATGATACGATTAGACGAAAAAGATTTAAGTACGCCCTCACAGTCATTGACATAGCCTCAAGATACAAAGATGCGGAACCGTTAACACAAAAGAGTGCTTCTGCTGTTGCTGTTGCTATACAACTAATATACCAACGAGGCCCCCTGACTTATCCTCGCATGATTCAAGTCGATGATGGAAAAGAATTTAAAGGCCGAGTGAACCAATTATTGTTAAAACATAGAGTTACTATTAAAAGAGGCATTCCAGGAGTTCACAGATCACAGGCTTTAGTTGAAAACTTTAACAAACAGTTATCGGAAAGACTTTTTTCCTACCAGTATCACAGAGAACTTATTGACAATTCTCGCAACACAGAATGGGTTAGAAGACTGCCCTCAGTTTTGCGCGCAATGAATAATGAAGAATTTAAAGGGCTAAAACCAGTACAAGCAATCAAAAGAAAAACAATAAATGTTGCTGAAGGAGAGTCTTCATCCAGCAAATTATTACCATTTGGATTGAAAGTAAGGTACCTTTATTTACCGGGGGAAGCAGAAGGGGACACTCGCATCAGGGCAACTGATCCAGTTTGGACGGTTGATCCATATGAAATAAAAAGAATTGTAAAGATGAATCCGCCCGTGTATTATTTACGAGAAACTGACACAACAAAACAACCAGCTCCTCAAAGATCTTTTGTGAAAGAAGAACTGCAAATAATCACGCCAGACACAGTTCCGCTTTAATTATTTTACGGTTCTATAATGTCCAGTTGCATATGAAAACTCTGGATTAACAAACACACGTTTTGTGTTTGTTCTATCTAACGACTTCTTTGTTACAACTGTTGTGTTGATCTCATGTAGATTAGATCGTAGTTTTACGTTATCATGATGAAAAGTCTTATTGTCAAACAATGCTTCTTTATAGTTGTCATGTGATATGCTCGACTGCACAACACTGCGAGATATTCCTTTTGCTTTCTTAATGGTTTTCTCCTGGCTCGAAATACTGTACATTTTCGACCTTAAACCAATAAACTCCTTAATCACCTTTCCAGATAATTCATCCTTCATCTTTCCTAAAACCTTCTTGTTAACGGATGAATGCAAAGGCGAATCTTTAGGGTAATCAGATGTGTCGTAGCATCCCGCATGCCCTTTAGCTACTTCTATTTCCATGTCTTTATAGATGTCTTCAGTAGGGATATCTATAACAAAACTATCTGTATCTGTGTAAAGTACTCTGGACTCTGGATACAAGGGTTTAAAGTAGTCATAAAGAAATTCTAACATCAAAAGCTTTGATAATTCTAAAACAGTAAACCCAATAAATACAGGTTTGTCCAATTTGACTTTCTTTTTTTTCATCATTATGCCAAAAAGCTGATCATGAAATCTTCTGAAGTCCTGATAATTAGGTTTTGAAGTCAGCTTAATTGCTTCGTTCTCTTTGGTGACCAATCTGACATCTTTACATTTGTGCGGATTCTCCATAGTCTTTCCGAAAACAACTGTTGTTCATCAGCTTGAAAAAGTCTTTTTCTGAAGCATCTGCGGATTTAGTTCTGAGATCAGTGTTCTTCATGATGTATGGTTTCATGAACTGTTCTTGATCAAAAGCAATTATACGATGAACAGCCGTCAACTTTAAACCATGTCTTAAATAAAATTGTAGAAGTCTGTAATGACAGACATAATTTTTTTTGCCGCGAAGATTAGGCACAAGTTTAGGCGGCTCTCTTGGATTCATCTTCAGACTTTCTGCTGCTAATGGATAGTCATTATGCAGGTCATGGAGTTCATTAGGATATTCTAAATCAACTTCTAGAATGTATCCGCGCTGTTGACCCGACGTCAAACTGCCCAACCACTTTAATGCTTTTTGAATATTTTTTCGGATCACCGCCTGTGTACATCTTGAAGTTACGTAATGGAAGTGATTGCGCCATTGCCCAACCATACAGATTGTTTGCATCTAAATACATAAGATAGTTAGACCTTTTACTCGGATCATAGTCGTCCAAGTATTTGTTGTTTGCTTTACAGTAATGATGCGACGCCATACTAATTCCTCCACGCAACCCGTTTTCAATCATCTGAATCATTGGCAGGTCAGACAATAAATCAATCTGTACTCCAGTAAACTTTAAGAAAGCGTCCCAACTCATCCCGGGCGCAGAAATGTAATGCGCGGGATCCAGGCTATAATGTTTCATGCAGGTCTTTCTGTAATTTTCAAAAATGTCCGCCAACAAACATACATCGGCCATCAAGTAGGAGTCATGATAGTCTCCCATCGTTTTACAATCTAACTTCTGCCACGCATCTCGAGCATGCTGGTAATCAGAATCACTGTCCTTTCCTCTAAGACTAGAAAAGAACGCGCCTTTAGGAGGAAGTGTGTCTTCATCAAACCTTTCCCAACTGTTCATGTACTCATAAGGGTAAACGCCCTTTCTAACGAGAGTTGGGTCAAAATATTCTTCCGTTATTGGGCAGGACTTTAAGGACATACCCAGCGACTCTAATGAACCCATCATGTGTTGCATAGAGTCATAAAAAGACATGTTATTTAAAGTGAAACACATGTACTTTTCTGATGACTGTGCGATGCATGACACCCTGAAGGCATCGTCCACTGCTTTCATTATAAGGTGGGAGTCGTAACCTCGCAAGTTGTGAAAGAATACAGGCAGCTTCCATGTCTTTGGTTCAAACTTTAGTTGAAGATTGCATTTACTGTGCGCAGCTCCTCTGAACTTTCCGCTAATGTGATCATGGTCTCTTACTGTCGGATTCTCTGCGTCTGATGAGAGACCTAAACCGCAAATCCAACAGTGAGTGGCTGAGGCATACTGTTGTTGGTCTTCTGGCGTCATCATGATTTCAGATAAATTCAGATTATTAGAACAATCGTTGCGCACTTGCTGCATGCGTTGTAAAAATCTTCTAGCCGCATTTGGTCCTCTGTATAATTCTGGCGTTGAATGAGCGCCATCCGATCTGACGATAATGAAAGCGAATGAACAAATCTGATGATTACTCATTAAGACTGTTTTTCGAAGTTTTTGTGGCGCTGGCCCTTCATAAGGAACAATGAGCGATTCGAAGTCTGCGTAAACAATGTATGGGGAATTTTGCATCCGTTTCCAGTTCTTAAAACTAACTTTAGATCCGGGTGGGGGCGTAATTAGTTCTGTATTACAGTCAACTGGGCCGATACAATGTTTCTTATGTTCGCTCGCGGCTTGAACAGATGGAACTCTTGTTAAACATTTTCTACAGAATTCTTGCTTAAGTCCTTGCTTTGAAGTATGCCGCAATAATCTACTCATTGTGCGTATCAATGTGTAATGTGGTAGCCCCGATGGTGAAAACATTAGTAGTAAGTCAACATGGCTTTTGTCTGGTTCGCCTATTGTTGGACTGTTCTTGGACACTCTAATAGGCACCAAATTTTTTCTTCATCCCATGTGTATACATTAACAGTTATTGGTTTGTTTTGTTCTTCAAACTGATCAATTTTGTCTATACCAACAGGAAAGGATATTCCACTAAAGTTAAGATCATTGACGTAAGACTTATAGTTAGACACTCTCTCTGCGTTTTTGCGGGCGTGATGCAGCCTTGCGAGAACACACCACATAAAACATTTGTTGTCTGTATTCCTTATGTTTAGAACTGCTCTTTTCGCAACTAATGCTGGAGGCAGCGGAATGTAAGCCTTGCAACAATCGGCGCATACTTAGACTGTTTTAATCTGATCTCTAGGACTTCGCCCTCTGACCAACCAGAGCCTCTCATTTTGGCTTCTTCAGCAGCCACATCAAACTGTGTAAGCAGCTGGTCTGCCCAACCGGGTGTTAAGTCATTATGAGAAAGAATAGTCTGTTGTTTAGTTGAGACCCAGACTTCTAGATTTTCTTCATTTATTGTTACATAGTCGATTAAAACAGCTAACATTACTTTAACTGGCGGGTCTATTGTTAGTTTACCTGGAACTTGAGAAATAGCATGAGCAACACTTGCCTGTACGTTTGCAGGATCAATGACTTCTAAATCAATATCATTCAGTGCTCTTGATAAATCTTCTTGCATTGCTTCAAACAATTCGTCTGGACCTTCATATATTTTATCCATGCTGAGTTTCTTTTCTAACTCAAAATATTTATTTAAATAAAAAAAATAATTAATCAATATCGATAGTCTTTTTGTGCTTGGACTCATAAACTAAAGTATAAACACCCTTTGGCGTTGTTAATGTGAGCTGTTTAGAGCAGAGTTTATGTTTCGTTTACTTTTTTTAAGCATTCCTTTTTTATCTGCTCGGCGTCTGGCTGTTGAGAAAAACTTGTCCTCGCCTTTCTTTGAAGATCAAACTTTTGTCTTTTGTAGTCATCAAAATCGGCCTGTAAACGACTAAATTCTTCATCCGTGATGTTTGAGTCAGCTAGTGCTTTATTTATAATCAGCTTGAAGGAACTAAGTTTAGCTGTTATTAGTTGAACCATAGCTGTGTGCTTTTGGAGTTTAGTTTTTATTTTTTTGCTGGCAGCACCTACGGCTAATGAACACAGGCCGAGAGCTAAAGACAAACCGCCTAGAGGTAAAGCTGCGGGTGCACCTACACCTGTTGCTAAGAGACCAACACTTGTCCTGCTGATAGAGCACTTATAGTTGATGCTCCAGTATTAACATAGGTAACAGCATTAAAGGCAGCAGAATACCTTCGTTTGGTTTTGCTGTATTTTGAAAGGTCCTGCTCTAGTTTTTGTAGCATTTGTGTAATGTTGGTTAATCTAAAGGTTTTTATGACGGGGGTTTCTACTATCTCTTCTCTTGGCGACTCTGGCGCTGTAGGCACATTTGGATAAACTTGAACAGACATGCTTTTTAAAATGAAAAAATAATTTAGTATTCTGTATCTTTTAATTTTTTCTTTTCAATATTCAGCTGTGCATCAATTAATAAAAACAAATGTACATTAAGCGGTTTATCAGCTTCTTTTTCTTTCTCAATTTGAATGTTTACGTCTTTAACCGTTCTCCCACTTCCATGCAACTGATTATCCTCTGTTGACCTTAGGTCAATCCATAAACCGTATTTTGATGTTAAATAATCATCAAGCCTAACACTGTGAAGGTGTAGATCTTTAGACGCAAGGTCTGCTGTTGGGCTTCTGCCCCTCCCACCCCCAAACAATTTTCTTATTTCGTCCAAAATGATGATAAGGTCTAAGCCCGCTAGCATAGATTTGGTTAGGACTACCATCAATTGTACATTGCACTTTCGTTATTTTTGGATTAAAAAACTTTTCACTTGCTCTTGCGAATGGTTCTTCATCTTCACACAGCAATAAAATACCTTTAAGCGATTTTACTGCGACACTAAGATTAAAATTCCATATAGCGTCTGCCCTGCTTTTAGGATATGTTGAATGATGACGCACGTTTTCGTAATATATTACTAATTGTGACTCATATTGGTGCTCAATCAGCCTTGCTAAATTAGAGTTGCTAACAACGTCAAACTCTAACGAGATGCCAGAAATGCTGTACTTTGCTTCGGTGTCTGTTGATCTGATAACACGTTTGTATTCATTAAAAGTTAGTTCATATGACAATCTGTCTTTTAATGCTCCTTGAAAGTATGGCGCATGCGCTTTTAACAACTCAAAATCTAAGGGTATGGAAAAGCGATTTCCAAACGCATAACTTACAGCTAAAGCCTTTTTGCTGCTTTTAGCACCTGAGGCGAGTTCGGCGCCTATTCTAAGTTTTAGTGCTTCTTCATTGCCGATTCCTTGAAACGCAAGATCTTCCTTTCATTCGCGGTTAGCCATAGATCAGAATAGGTTAAAAATATGTCTGCATTGTTTAAAGAAAATACTTCTTGCCCCTCAAGTTTTACAGAAATTTTCTTAACGATTGCCCGTCCCAAATTCTGGACAACTGTTCTGGTTTGGTCTGTTGTTGAAGCGAGTTCTATTTTGAAAGTAAGCCGTGCAGAACCTGGCACAATCAAATCATCCGCTCCTAGGTCTGGAAATTTAACAGTAAGAATTTGATCTGCATCAATAGTAGATGGATTATTTGGAACAGTAATATTCCGTTTATTTCCCTTCACGCCACGGGGTTCTTTCAGTCTTCTATGCGGGTCAAGAATCGAGCCATATACTTGTGACATTTTTATAAAACAAAATAAAAAGTTAATTATTTAAAAACATGGCAGGAATTGGAGATGAAGAAGATTATGATATTAGTGATCTTGGAGACGCCGACATGGATGAAAGGACTCCTTTGACACAGCATCGCTCGGCGCTCTCATTGCGGGATGAATTAGTAGAAGGGCAGCAAAGGCGTGAATTAACAGAAGATAAGGTCAGATCATTATACCAAAGTTTAAAACAAAAACCTCCTGAAACTATATACCCTGATGATTTTGAACTAAAAGATAACCATTTGTATTTTAGAAACGACAAAGGAGAACGTGTTCCGCTTACGGATAAACGAGACTCATCAAAGTTTGTAAAAATAGGTACAATTAATCAAAGGCTCAGTGCAAGCGAGTGGAATCGCCTTGGCTTTACTAAACCAAAATTAAATCCAAAGAAAGTTGCTAAAGCTCAAAACATGCAACAAGAACTCCCAACAGTTTCCCAAAACATAGAACTTCAAGATTTAATTCCAGCAGCGGACAAAATAACAAATGTAGTAGAAGAAGCAGAAACCACCTTTTCAGAAGAAACAGCATTAAAAACAATTAATGATTCCCCGCTACCCTTGCAAGAAATAAATCAGGTTGTAAGAAAAATTAGAGGCGAATTGACAGACAATTTAGCAATACTGGATGAACTAGATGAGCATATAAAAAGAGAAAAAGAAAAACTCGTTGAGGCTGACGACGCCAACTTAGGGCGTGGTGATAAAGAAAGAATAACCCAAAGACTAAAAAATCTTAAAAAAGAAAGAGCAGCAAGACTAAAAGCCCGGCGTCTACTAACCGAGACCAATTACGAACTCAAGTGATTAGAATAAGAGAAACTATCCAAAGAATTTTATATGAAGACACAACGCTAGCAGAAAGAATAAAAACACTGTTTAGAGAGCAAGGAGTCACATTAGCGAGCGTTATAACGGCCTTAGGATTTGCAATAAGTACACTGGTGATGGCTATTACGGGTGGTGGTGGTGCTGGGTCAGTGCCTCCACCGCCATCGCCTCCACCTGATAAATCATGGTAAAAAAACAGCTTGATCATCTTGCAAGTTTATTAAAAAAATTAGCCGGTAAAGCTATAGACTCTTTACCTGGTATATTAGGGAGTGTTATTAGCTGGCTTTTGTCTACTGCAAGCAAGTAGTTGGCTTTATGGCCGAGCACTTATGGGCGTTAGTTCTCTTAATAGTTGGATTACTATTCAGTAAGATAAAGACCAAGTAATCTAGGACAGTTAATCCAACAACTAGCGCTGTCTTTTCATATTCATGGTCATCGCGAACAAAGTCCACGTCTTCAACAGTCTTTGGGCTTTGAACCTCGAGGATTGGATGACTTATTCTTGGGTGTTTTTTTATTGTTTGTACTATTACTGGCCCAGAATTTATGTCGTTTTCCCAACCTTCTGTTCATTGCCTGCTATAATGATTTCATTATTGTAGTTTATTATTGTTCCTACCTGGAGTCTAAGGTCAGAAGTAGCATGTATAAACCAGTGCCAACAGCAAAGTCTACTTTCGATCTTGCGTATTGTAAAACATTTTGGTACCTTTTTATACTTGAATCTAAATCAACTGTAGAATTAATGGCGTCCTCTAAATTTGCTAAGTATTGTTTTTGTGCATCAAAGCCAGTAGAAGAATTAGTTATGCTCGACCTTGTCTGTGCTTGCGAACCTAGCAAACACCAAACGTAAGTACGAATAGAGTCGTTTATTCGTACTATTCCCGCTTGGATTAGGCCCTCAGATGTGTCTACGATAAATGTTGTCCATGCTGTTTTATGCTCTTGCTCTATGGACCGAGGTGAACACCTGTGCCTGAAGAGAAAGATGTGTAAGGAGGATTCCAGTCATAGTTATACTTTCTGTGCACGCCCCACAAATAAGGGGTGCCTAAGCCATGATTAAGATCTGACTTTTGTCTAAAGTCTGTCATTAACATTAATATTGAATTCGTTACAGATTTGCCTTCATGTCTATTCTGTTGCTAAATGGATTAAACGTTTTGTCATTTGGTAATGGTGCTTGCAGTTCAGTCAAAATACGTCTGAAGGTGTAATAAAAATGAAATCTGTACACTGACCTCACCAAAGGATCAGGATGATTTAAATGATTAGCATACGATACTCCACACCCAGTTGTTGCACAAAACACAGCAAAGTTTAAACTGGTTCTGATAAAACTGCATCGGATGACTAAACCACACTTTTGCGATGTAGTCTTTTTTAATAGGGGGGTTAAGATATCTGCTTAATGGAGTACTCACCTTTTTATGAAAAGTGACAGTCTGGGTCACAGCAATGTCAAGAGTATCAGTTGCTATATTTTTAAGATTGTAGTGCGGCCCAACAGAATATTTTGCATCTTTAGTATATTTAAACGCAATCATTTTTTATTTTGTTTAAAAAAATGTTTGTAACAATAACAACTCAAGACCGTCCTTCGTTTTTAGAACATGCTATTGATAACGATTGCGGAACCAAAATGGTCGCACTCCATGAAATATTCTACAAAGTCGTATGGTTTAATATAACTGAAGCCAAGGGGAATAATAAGATTAAAAAATATAATAATGCAGGAAAATTAGTTGGCCAGTTAATCATACCTGATGGTTATTACGGATTTTGCTCACTAAAAGAAGCAATGAGCTACTTCAACATTACTCTCAAACTTAACAATGCAAATCTAAAAACAATGTTAACATTCATACCTGAAAAAGAAGCAGTAGGTTACTACTTTGATGTAGAGCTAGCTAAAATGTTAGGCTTTGCAACTGACAGTCAGGACGCTCAAAAATTTATAGTTACACAAAACAAAACTACTTATGAGGGGAAAAAATCCGCTCAATCTTGCATTACATTCATTACTCTATGTTCATTTGGATGAGCTAAGCACTGATGAAAACTTATATGATGGAAGGCCCTCAACTGTTTTAAGAGCTCTGCCGTCAGGGAAAGCTGCATATTGCGATTATGAAATTATACAATTCCCTAATTTACAGTTTAAAAGATTAGTTTGTGGGAGGGTCGGATCATTTAATATAAAGATCAAAGACAAAAGGGGAAAGTCGTAAAATGTGATAACCTGCACATTGTTTTGAAAATAAAATAATAAACTGTACTAAAAATGTCGCGTGGACCAGAAGAATCCGGAGTTACATTAGCGCCTGTGAGGTGTATAACTTTAGAATTAAAAGACCTTGCAGACGTTGTGGACTTTGAACAGAATGGTGAAATAGGCACTTTGTATGGTTTTGAGTACACTAAAGATGGTGATTATAAACGCAAAGAGGTTAGCGACAGCAAAAAGTTTCCTAAACTAGAACAACTGCGCAATCTAGAAGCAAATAATGTTGGCCAGTATGAATATAAAATAGTTCGAAAACCTGACCTCAAATGGCATTTAGAACCATATTTAGAATGGGAAATAAAATTTGAATTCATAAGCCCATTTACATTTTTTAGCCGCCAAAAAAGTTTCAGAAAAGCATTCAACTCTGGCCCTTTACATGTAAGTCTTATGCCAGATGACAATAGTCGGAAAGAGATTGAAATAAAGCCGTATGGAAATAAACAGTACATCCTCCACAGAAGAGAAACGGTTTTAAAAGATGCTTCTACAAAATTACAATTCATTCCACAAATGAAATTAGGAGACACGTTCACAATGATATTTGAAATTTCTGTCTTAAAAGATGTGAAGAGGAATGGGGCTGTGGGCGTCAGTGACGTCCTTCTAAAAGG
>CM031621.1:40653639-40658639 GCA_018398815.1 Conus ventricosus | reverse complement strand
TACTCCACTCCTTAAAGCGAGACCTTGGCACATTCATTTGTGGTGTGCAGCCCGCAGGGCGTACGCCACTTACAGACACACAGCCGAATGGAAGAGGTGGCCATTAAGGACTCGGAGAGGCTGTCACTGCGTCACTATCATGGCGGCAATATACTCCCGTGTTTTGGTTTTTGTTTTCCTTATCTATGTACACGTAGGGAGACACGGATACCCTGCACACAGTGAGACGCGGATACCCTGCACACAGTCAGACGCGGATACCCTGCACACAGTGAGACGCGGATACCCTGCACACAGTGAGACACGGATACCCTGCACACAGTGAGGCGCGGATACCCTGCACACAGTGAGACACGGATACCCTGCACACAGTGAGACGCGGATACCCTGCACACAGTGAGACGCGGACACCCTGCACACAGTGAGACACGGACACCCTGCACACAGTGAGACACGGATACCCTGCACACGGTGAGACACGGATACCCTGCACACAGTGAGACACGGATACCCTGCACACAGTGAGACACGGATACCCTGCACACAGTGAGACGCGGATACCCTGCACACGGTGAGGTGCGGATACCCTGCACACAGTGAGACACGGATACCCTGCACACAGTGAGACACAGATACCCTGCACACAGTGAGGCGCGGATACCCTGCACACAGTGAGACACGGATACCCTGCACACAGTGAGACACGGATACCCTGCACACAGTGAGGCGCGGATACCCTGCACACAGTGAGACATGGATACCCTGCACACAGTGAGACGCGGATACCCTGCACACAGTGAGACACGGATACCCTGCACACAGTGAGACATGGATACCCTGCACACAGTGAGACGCGGATACCCTGCACACAGTGAGACGCGGATGCTGTGCACAAAGGCCAGCTCGTTCTGAAGGTGGTTGGAACCAGAACGGTCTGGTCATTGTCGGAACCGGAAGTTTCTTGCCATTGTCGGAACCGGAAGTTTCTTGCCATTGTCGGAACCGGAAGTTTCTTGCTATAGTTGGAACCGGAACTGTTGTCTCGTCATTATCAGAATCTGAACTGTCTCGTCATTGTCAGAATCAGAAACATATCTTGTCATTGTCAGAACCAGAACTGTGTCTCGTCATTGTCAGAACCAGAACTGTGTCTTGTCATTTTCGGAACCGGAACTGTGTCTCTCGTCATTGTCGGAACCAGAACTGTTTCTTGTCATTGTCGGAACCAAAACTGTATCTCTTCACTGTGGGAACCGGAACTCTATTTCTTGACTGTCGGAACCGGAACTGTATCTCTTCACAGTCGGAACCAGAACTCTTTCTCTTGACTGTCGGAACCGGAACTGTATCTCTTCACTGTCGGAACCGGAACTATCTCTCTTCACTGTTGTCTCTCGTCATTGTCGGAACCGGAACTGCCTCTTTACTGCCTGAACCGGAACTGTATCTCTTCACTGTCGGAACCGGAACTCTATCTCTTGACTGTCTCGAACCGGAAACTCTATCTCTTCGCTGTCGGAACCGGAACTCTATCTCTTGACTGTCTCGAACCGGAACTGTGTCTCTTCACTGTCGGAACCGGAAGTGTATCTCTTGACTGTCTCGAACCGGAACTGTGTCTCTTCACTGTCGGAACCGGAAGTGTATCTCTTGACTGTCGGAACCAGAACTGCGTCTCGTCATTGTCGGAACCGGAAGTGTATCTCTTGACTGTCGGAACCAGAACTGCGTCTCGTCATTGTCGGAACCGGAAGTGTATCTCTTGACTGTCGGAACCAGAACTGCGTCTCGTCATTGTCGGAACCGGAAGTGTATCTCTTGACTGTCGGAACCAGAACTGCGTCTCGTCATTATCGGAACCGGAAACTCTCTCTCTCTCTCTCTCTCTCTCTCTCTCTCTCTCTCTCTTCTCTCTCTCTCTCTCTCTCTCTCTCTCTCTCTTCACTGTCACAAACGGAACTGTTGTCTCGTCATTATCAGAACCGGAACTGTCTGTCGTCATAATCGGAAGTGGACTAGCTCTTCCCTTGCACAGATCATCCTGTGCACCAACCTCTGCACCTCAGCACCACAGGGCAGCCAGCAATGAGCACAGATCATCCTGTGCACCAACCTCTGCACCTCAGCACCACAGGGCAGCCAGCAGTGAGCACAGATCATCTGTGCACCAACCTCTGCACCTCAGCACCACAGGGCAGCCAGCAGTGAGATCATCCTGTGCACCAACCTCTGCACCTCAGCACCACAGGGCAGCCAGCAATGAGCACAGATCATCCTGTGCACCAAACCTCTGCACCTCAGCACCACAGGCAGCCAGCAGTGAGCACAGATCATCCTGTGCACCAACCTCTGCACCTCAGCACCACAGGGCAGCCAGCAGTGAGCAGCACGTCGACCTGGGGGCTGAGAGAGAGTGTGGCCACTCACCTCACACAGTCGGTGGAGGTCCTGCAGGACATCTGGGCCAGTCACGCCATTCGCCTCGTTCTGCCGACTCCGGACACCACCGAGCTACCACCCAGGACACCCTGATACCCCGAGCTGACCTCAACTCCCCGGTGAGGAGCTCAATGATGTCTCCCTGGACTGCATTCTTCAGTGTGAAAAAAAAAGCTTTCACCGTGAAAGTGAGTGGAGGGTGGTAGCGCACGGATGTTTTGGGTATACAGACCAACTCGTCCTCAACACAGTTGGAACTGGGAGTCTAGGTCTGGCTTTGACGAGTGCTCGCTAAGAGTCAGGACCTTAAGCAGCAGCAGCAGCATGCCTAGTGTAGCTGTCATTCAGCCTGCAGCCCCGTCGTCAAAGTCTGCTAACAAAGTCTTCGCTTTGCATTCGGTAGACAGACTACTGCCCAAAGAAGACCACACAGAGCGGGCAAACTAGTACCGAACCATGGTTTTGAATTTGCACCAAATATGAAAAGATAAGTGATTTCTCGTTCTCCGTTTTCCCTGTTCTAAAAGTTATTTGTTTTTGCTTGAAGAAGACCCACGTGGTCAAAATGTGTTGTGTTTTGTCCTGTATTCTTGTTTGCCTGTGTCCTTGGCGGTAACTAACCCCCTCTCTTTCTAAATTTTGCTTCATTTTCCGCCCTCAGTCACTTCGTTTTGAAATGACCAAACCAGACAGTCACTGGACAGAGAACCGTAACTGAAGAGGCGACTGGATACGTCTAAGGGGGCATAATCCGCTGCCTGCTTTTGTCTCGATCTCATTGATTGGTGGCTGCAGAAACAGAAAAGCCGTTCTTTTTCACAGGGATCCAATCAATGCGATCGACACAAAGGGGGTTGCTGGGGATGGGGGTGGGGGGCCGCTAAACTGGGAATTTGCCGTCCAAGGCTACAACTTCTGTACCAGGCAGCCCTACTAAGGTCGTTCTTTTTTTCAGGGATCGAATCAGTGTGATCGACACGAAGGGGGGGGGGGGGGGGGGGGGGGGGGGCTGCTAAACTGGGACTTTGTCGTCCAAGGCTACAACTTCCCTAGCCAGTTCCATGATGTGCCAGGTAAGGCGGTATGAAATGACGTCATTTCAGGACCCCCCCCCCCCTTCCTTCCCCAATGTCACAGCCATGTACAGAGTTCAACACCATTCAGTCTAACCTCTTTCGTCTGCCATTTTTGTTCTTTCATCTATCTATCTATCTATCTATCTATCTATCTATCTATCTACCTATCTATCTATCTATCTATCTCTCTCTCTCTCTCTCTATCTATCTCTATCTATTCATCCATCCATCCATCCATCCATCTATCTGTGTGTATGTGTGTGTGTGTGTGTGTGTGTGTGTGTGTGTGTGTGTGAGTGTGTGTTGTGTGTGTGTGTGTGTGTGTGTGTGTTGTGTGTGTGTGTGTGTGTGTGTGTGAGTGTGTGAGTGAGTGTGTGTGTGTGTGTGTGTGTGTGTGTGTGTGTGTGTGAGTGGTGTGTGTGTGTGTGTGTGTGTGTGTGTGTGTGTGTGTGTGTAATCTCGGAACAGCTCTTCGAACTGTGTCTTGACAGTCTTCTTCCTGTTTTGTACATCTCTCTCTCTCTCTCTCTCTCTCTCTCTCTCTCTCTCTCTCTCTCTCTCTCTCTCTCTCTCTCTCTCTCTGTCCGCTGTTTCACTTTCGATACGGCCCGCCCCTCTTTTAGCCGTCTCATTCCAGAGCCCCGTTGGCGAAGACACTGAGAGTCCAGTCTCTACACTCATCGAGCGGGGACCGAAGGCCACATCGATCATCTGCAGCGCGTACCATGTCAGCAGGCTTGCACAAACCAGTTCAAACACAAAACGTAGCACTTCACTCACTCCCAACACTTTTTCCCTGACGCCATCTTGTCTGTTTACTTTCAACCTCCCCGGTCCCCCAAACAAACCAATTCTTGCTCTCCACAGTTCTGATTCCACCATTTTCTTCTTCTAAATCACACACAGCGTTCACTGACACTCTTGCATCCACTTTCGTGCTAATTTCACCACTGACACTGTCGACGTTCCGACCTAGCACGCTTATCTTGCTGAGAGCTCACACACAGCCCTGCTGCTTCGTCGCCATCTTGATGTGAACCCCAGAAAATATTTATATGGAAAGAGTTCATACTTTTGCTATTAAAAGATTTCTGAGTGTTCCAATTCATTCATCCAATACCTTAGCTTATGGGGAAACTGGAGATATGCTCTCTTTATTGTGACTTATATAAAATGCATTAAATACTGGATAAAGTTGATACGACTTTCTTCAACCCGGCTATGCAGACAAGCTTATGATATGTTACTCTCACAGTCTGAGGCAGGAAAGCAAATTGGGTCAGTCAAGTAAAACATGTTCTTACTGTGAACGGGTTTGGTCTTGTTTGGCTTTGTCAAGAGGTGGGTAACGAAAGGGAATTTATATCAGAATTCAAGGATCGTATTATATCATGTTTTAAACAAAACTGGCACTCCAAAATTGAGGAAAATGAAAGATATTCTTGGTTTCATTCATTTAAAAGTATTTTCCAGACAGAAAAATAT
>CM031621.1:40636292-40638539 GCA_018398815.1 Conus ventricosus | reverse complement strand
ATTGTAGTTGCATCAATTCCAAGGAGAGAGAAGGACGGTGAAGGCCGAGGAAGGTGTGAAGATATGCGAGGTGGGGTGGGCTGATTATGTGAGGTGTTTGCTAATTATCTTCAAATTTCCAATATTATAGTTTTTTGGTCGCTGATTTGAGATTGTTTTCAATATTTTTTTTTCTCTCCCTCTTCCTCGTTTGGTTGTTCTGTCTCGAGTCCTTTCACTCTATCATTTCCTCCTTCGTTTCCTTCTCTCACCTTTCTTTATGTCTTCTCTCATCTCCTTCACCTTCTTTTGTTTATCATTATCATTTTCCATTCTGCAAAGAAGCAAATGTGATGTTAACATGGCCAGAAGTTTTTAATTTCGAGCACAAGAAGGAAATACTCGTGTTTGGTCTGCACATCCATGCCCGCGATTATAGAGGTCGCACGGTTAATGCAGCGTATAATCAGTTATGTCCCATGCGACTGCATAGGAAAACGCTGGCGTGAAATGTGAAACGCTCACCGATTTATGAAGGAGACGCAAGTCTGTTCATGATAATGGTGGGCGTTAAGGTTTCGCCACCTGTTTGCTGGCGAGTAACTTCCCCTGTAGATATAGCGACAGAATGGCGGCATCGCTTCGCAAAGTGGGATGAAAAGTGGACAGAATCCTGTCTCTCTCTCTCTCTCTCTTCTCTGTCTGTCTGTCTGTCTCTCTGAGACAGAATCCTCTCTCTCTCTCTCTCTCTCTCTCTCTCTCTCTCTCTCTCTCTCTCTCTCTGAGACATCTCTCTCTCTTTCTGAGACAGAATCCTCTGTCTGTCTGTCTGTCTCTCTGTGTCTGTCTGTCTCTCTCTGTCTGTCTGTCTCTCTGTGAGACAGAATCCTCTCTCTCTCTCTCTCTCTCTCTCTCTCTCTCTCTCTCTCCTAATCTGGTACAGAGATCAGCCAGAAACAACAGTAAAGCTGTCTAGGTTCCAGCAGCCAGATCAGTTTAAGCATTCATTTTTTTTTGATGGTGCAGACAGTAACAGACTGGAACAATCTCAGTCCTGATCAGCTGCAGGGACCATGGCACCAGCCCTGCCTGACTTTCAGCGCATCGTGATTAAACATCCTGCCACTAACCCCCCTCACCCCCACCCCACCCTCTCCCCAACTCTCCTCCAACTGTGACGACAGTCACCACTGGCTCCCACAACGCATTCATCAGATCCAGACCCCCGGGGGACCGCAATGTGTGTTTGATGAAAGGAGCCCATCATTTTGTCAGCCTTCAGCTCGCCTGACTCGGAGGCTCGTTAGCAATTTGCTGTGCTGGAGAGAAGGGACCAGGCTTTGAACGAAGGTGTACTTTTCAACTGGATTCATTGCAGAGTTTAGCTGAAGTTTGAATTTGTGCAGGGGGGCAAGGTACATCCTGTTGCGATGTTTTAAAGCCTGGTCTCCACCTCTCTACGCAAGCAAATACTCACACATAAAACACTTTTAGGTGAATGCAGGATATGAACAGGTAAAAACAATACCATGTAAATCATATGAATATTGATCATAAGGGGTGCAAAAGGGCGACATTTCCAACCATGGATTCTTCAAAGGCAAATGCTCACGAGTTAATACCGAATCACATGAATGGAAAAAAAACACACGCACGCACGCACGCACGCACGCACGCACGCACGCACGCACGCACGCACGTACGCACGCACGCACGCACGCACACACACACACACACACACACACACCACACACACACACACACACACACACACACACACACACACACACACACAAGAGCCTAAAACAAAACAAATCCAGAACTTCACTGGTTTGCTGTGATGAAGAACGACCAGTGAGCGATTTGAGGGTTCTAAGGTATGGAATGGTCCATTCGTCCCTGGACAATTTTGACAAAAAGGCAAGCCATATTTTTGTATGGTCAACAGAGGAGATCAATGAGCTTTATCCTCAGTTCATTCTACTTCATTTCATTTCATTTTAATTCTGTTTAGAACCTTGATGTTTGGACAGGATCGGTATGTGTGTGTGTGTGTGTGTGTGTGTGTGTGTGTGTGTGTGTGTGTGTGTGTGTGTGTGTGTGTGTGTGTGTGTGTGTACGTGTGTGTGTGTGCGTGTGTGTGTGTGTGTGTGTGTGTGTGTGTGTGTGTGTGTGTGTGTGTGTGTGTGTGTGGTGTGTGTACGTGTGTGTGTATGTGTTAGGTCTTCAATTTAACGTCTATACACATTATGTGATATTAGTGTGTGT
>CM031621.1:40618792-40631292 GCA_018398815.1 Conus ventricosus | reverse complement strand
CGTTCTTGTTCCGGGGAATACCATGAATGATTAAGTTATTTCTTTTTGACCTACCCTCCAAATCGTCAACTTTCTTATCCAGAGATTCTACTTTTGCACTCAGTTTCTCGTTTTCACACTTTAATCTTGAATTTTCTTGCTTGAGGTCAGAAATTTCTTTTATCAGACTCGAAACATCACCCTGTAAGGAACTGCACATATCTTTCATGTCTTTCATTTCACCACACATATGATCGAACTTACAGTTCAGTCCGTTCAATGAGCCCATAACCTCGTTCAGCGAAGCCATTACGTCCTTCATGGAGGGGTCCGGAAGTGCTGACTCCGCGGGGGCAGATCCCTGACCACTGACACTGTCTCGTCGAGTAGATCCTCCACTGCCAAGTCGGAACTGGCGCAGGCTGTCCCTCGTGCCAGGCCCGGGTTCAGCTCCACGTCTCCGCAACGCCGTAACAAATTTCCGTAAACAAGCAAGGAGAGTAACAGTCCAAGGGTTACACCGTCTGTCCGTGTCCTCAACTTTAACATGGACACTCTCATGGCGGCTTTGAATTTCGCTCGCTTCAACATGAAGGATACGTATACAGCAGCGAATACTCCACATACCGGCCTAAACTTGAGGGCATCCGAAGGCATGGTGGCCAACACAAATTACTGACAATCCACAGATGACAGTTCTTCCTTTAACCAGCGCTAAACGGCGGAGAAAGAGAGAGCACATGAAACACAACCTCTCTACTTCGTGTACCTCGACGCTCCCCGTATATGGTTTTGTAACAAACATATCTTTTCTTCACTGGAATATATGTGGATTGTCTAACAAATTAGAAGACAGAGGTTTTATTCAATTTGTTTCCTCGTTTGATGTTGTTTGTTTAGTGGAGACGTTTGTAGAAAAATTTGAATCGACTATTTTCAAAAATCATAATCTCTACGTAAAGTCAGCGGTTAAGCTTACAAGACATGGAAGATGCTCAGGGGGGATAATTTGCTTGGTACATAAAAGGTTAGTTCCGTATGTGCGTCTTATTGATTGTGAGAATCCTTATTTGATTTTATTTGTGCTTGACAAAGAATTTTTTGGTCTAAAAAAAACAACCTTACTGGCTTGTACATACGTTCCACCTGAAAATTCACCCTATACTCTGTAAATAGTTTTGACAATGGCATTGACTTGCTAGAAGAGTGTATTGTGAACAATGTGATGTCTTTAGGTGATATTGATATATTACTCTGTGGTGATATTAATGCGAGGACATCTAACCTGTCCCCGGAAATCATTAGTGAGCGTGATCTACATGTATGTCACAGTAACAGCAAAAGTCCCGAAATGGTGAGATTTTCCCAAGATAAAGTACTCAACTTGTACGGAAAGAAAATGCTTAACATGTGTTCTGTGTTAGGATTTGTATTTTAAATGGTGTATGTAATGGCGACTCAGAGGTCGTTTCACATACATTTCTGATACAGGTAACAGTGTAAACGATTATTTCCTAGCATCTGTAGACCTTTTTGACTTATTAAGTAACCAGTTAACTTTGAGAGTACTAGAAAGATTTGAATCTGATCACTTACCCCTTGTATTATGTTATAAATGTCCAGAGTGAAAAGATGTATTCTAACATGAATATGCGTGCTCAAAATAACGAACTTATAGTTAAATATTGTTGGAACCAAGATTACGCTCGGCAGTTTATTTTTTCCATGCAGTCAGAAGATGTACAGAACCAGATAGTAGAGGCTGAAGATCTGATACATGTGGATGTCAACGACGCAATAAATCAGTTCAATAAAATTGTTAAAGATCAAGCTGATTGTATGGTGAAAAGAATACCAGTAAACAAAAACATTACTCAAATAATTGGTATGACCAAGAATGTAAATTATATAAATGTAAAATGCGTAGACTATTCAGAAAATTTAATAAAAACGTTAGATAAAGAAGATGGAATTGAGTTTGTATTGCAAGCGTGAATATAAGAATTTAAACAAAAGGAAAAAGAAAGAATACAATGATAGCTTGTTAATTGAACTCATAGATTCCATTCAGAGCCAGAAGTCTTTTTGGGAAACATGTTCATAAAATATCTAGAAAGAGATCACAACCCTCTAATGACATTCCTATGCATGAATGGTATCAACATTCAGAAGTTTGCTAGAAAAAGACGATGATGAGAGTGTCATTATGGAGGAAACGTTAACAGATGAGGACGGAGAGGAAGTTTGTCTATTTGACAGACCAATATCTAAAGAAGAGATATTACTTGCTGTACGGAAATTGAAAAATGGTAAATCTGCTGGACCAGATGGTATGATTGGTGAGTTTTTCCAGAATTCTGGAGAAAATGGTTTGAACTTTTTAATAAAGCTATTCAATTTTCTGTTTGATTCTGGAATATATCCTGATGGCTGGAAAGAATCTATAGTTCTGCCTTTATTTAAAAGGGGAGAAGTCAATGATGTAAACAATTACAGGGGTATTTCTTTGAGTAATATTTGTAGTAAGTTGTATAGTTCTGTTATTAATAGTAGGTTGTGTGAATGGGTACGCTTGAATGATATAACTGGGGAACATCAAGCTGGTTTAAAAAAGGTTACTCAACAATTGACCACATATTTACGTTACTAGCTGCTGTCCAAACAATTTGTAAATAATCAGAAGTTATATGTTGCCTTTTTTGATTTTGAAAAGGCTTTTGATTCAATCTCTCGTAAACTTTTATGGCCTATTTGATCAAAAATGGAGTTAAAGGTAAATTATTTCGTTGCGTAAAAAATATGTACTGTGAAGTGAAAGCAAGAATACGATCAGGAGCAAAAAATTTTCTGATTCTTTTATGTGTTCTCGTGGTGTTAAACAGGGCGATGTCTCTAGCCCCGTGTTGTTTTCGTTGTTCATAAACGAGCTAGCCCTGGAAATAATTGAAAATGGTAGGCATGGAGTAACTTTTGATTTTTTAGAATTGTTTATTTTGCTGTTTGCTGATGATATTGTATTGTTGTCCACGACAGTAATTGGTCTCCAACGTCAACTTAATTCTTTATACTCTGCAGCCAAAGGACTTGAATTACATGTTAACATGAAGAAGACTAACATTATTGTTTTTCGTAAGGGTGGGTACTTGGCAAAAGTTGAGAGATGGACCTATGGAAATGAGAGAGTCGAGGTAGTGAATGAGTATAAATATCTAGGAATATACTTTACAACTAAACTCAGTTTTAATTATGCCTGTCAAGATATCGTAAAACAGAGCAAAGAGAGCAATTGTAGTTATTCTTCATATTTTGTACAAACTAGACTGTAACTCATTTAGTATTTTTACGAAGCTGTTTGATTCACAAGTTCAACCAATTCTGCAGTATGGAGCTGAAATCTGGGCTTTGGAAAAAAGTATGATTACAGAGAAAGTTCACCTGTATGCATTGAAGCGTTTCTTAATGTTGATATGAGAACTCCAAATGATATGATTTATGGAGAACTCGGAAGATATCCAATTTACCTGAACTCCTATGTAAAATGTATTAAATATTGGCTGAAGTTAACTAGAATGCATGAAGATAGGTTACCCTTTAAGGCATACAAAATGTTGATGTTCTTGGATAATAATGGAAAGAAGACATGGGCTTCTAGTGTGCGACTATGCTTGAATTCATATGGTTTTGGGTTTGTTTGGGATAATCAAGGCGTTCAAAACATATCTGGATTTTTGAAATGTTTTAAAGACAGAATTATTGATTGTAGATGGCAAAACTGGCATGATCATGTTTATCATAGTGATAGATTCTTACAGTATAGATTCTTTAAGACAACGCATGAGCTAGAGCCATATGTCAATGTCAAAATGAATCGTTATGTTATGAGCACATTAGCCAAGTTTAGATTTGGTGTTTCTGATATCGCTTGTCATCGTTTCAGATACTACAACTATGCCGAAGGTGAATTCATATGCCGTCTATGTGGTTTAGCCAAAGAGGATGAAGTTCATTTTTTGTTGTGCTGTCCTGTATTACAATGATCTTAGAACCAAACTTATTCAACCTAAGTATTTTACTGAACCATGTCAGTTCAAGCTAATGTTACTGTTGTCGTCAAGAAAAGAAAGCATTATCTGCAATCTGGCTATGTATATTTATGAAGCACAAAAAAGACTGCGTGCTGTTGTGCATTAACCTCATTCTACTGTGTATATTTTTATTCTTGCAGTGAAAAGGATTATTATCTATTATGTCTTAGGCGTAAGTTGCATTGTATAATTGTGTAAATGCCCCCTTCAGTATGGGGCCATGGCCTTAAATCTGAATAAATATTCGTATTCGTATTCGTATCGTATTCTCTCTAACACACACCACACACACACACAACACACACACACACACACACACACACACACACACACACACACACACAACACACACTGACAAGCATGTCCCCCCCCCACCCTATTCATGAAGACAAAGACATCGCTTAAAGAAACATTTATATTAGAGCTAGTTTGGGGAAACCATCCACACACAACCTAATAATCGAAAGCATACTGACTTAAACCAAGGCTGACCCTTCTTTACAGTTTAACAAACAAACTTTCAGGGGCAGCAACTCGTTTTAGAGGATAGACCCTTTGAAAGCGGAACTTAGCGATTTGATCAGCTTTTCAAACTCTTTTCCGGGAGTTAGGTGACTACTTAAAACTATAGCCAAAGAAAGCCCTTCATATCTCTCTCTCTATCTCTCTCTTTCTGTGTGTGTGTGTGCGTGTGTGTGGGGTGTGTGTGTGTGTGTGTGTGTGTGTTGTGTGTGTGTGTGTGTGTGTGTGTGAGCATGTGTGTGTGTGTGGTGCGTGTGTGTGTGTGTTGTGTGTGTGTGTGTGTGTGTGTGTGTGTGTGTGTGTGTGTGTGTGTGTGTGTGTGTGTCTGTGTGTGTGTGTGTGTGTGTGTGTGTGTGTGTGTGTGGTGTGTGTGTGTGTGTGTGTGTGTGTGCATGTGTACGTGTGTATGTGTGTATGTGTGTGTATGTGTGTGTGTGCGTGTGTATGTGTGTGTGTGTGTGTGTGTGTGTGTGTGTGTGTGTGTGTGTGTGTGTGTCACGGTCGCTAAGCCGGACGGCCCTACACCCCTACCACGCTATTACACACTAGATCAGACAACACAGCACACTGACACAGCTTTACAATCATGCGCACATCTTTATTTCACACACACACACACACACACACACCACACACACACACACCACACACACCACACACACACACATACCACACACACACACACTATGGCGCCACCACTCACGTCCAATCCACAACCACACCCCGGTATCCCACTTCTTCACTGACCCACACTACCCTGCTACGACCCTGAGAACCTTAACCTATGCTAAAGCCCAGTTGCGGTATATCACTGCGACCTAGGGACGCAGAGATAGCCCGCACACGTGGTGGCTAAATACTAGGGACAAGGACCAACCCAAGGGCTCTAATCTCTAAACTATACCACCACACCTCTCCCCATGACCCACCCTTCTCTTTTGACCGGGACCCCTACCGCACCGGTCACTGCGTCCCTAAGGGAGGCAACGACAAGTACCCTACCCGTGCTGGCACTACGTCCCAAAAGGAGGCAGTAGCTAGCACCTTACCCTACTGCCTAACGCTACACCCCTCTACCCCACCTATGGGACAACCATCCCGGTCCGGAGAGCTCCAGTCCTCGGCGCTGTACTTGGCCCCTCACAGGCTGACACCTCTCCGGAAGACTCTGCACTCCGGCACTGACCGTGGCCTCCCACAGTCCGACTCCCGAAGAAAAGACTCTACACCCGGCGCTGACTGTGGCTTCCCGCAGTCGACTCCTCTCCCGCGCTGGGCACGACACCTAACGCACGCCAGGCGCCCTCTCGACGAGTCGGGGGCTCGAAGGATGCCTCTCCTCTGAAAGCCCCCGCGGGACATGAGGGTGAGGGAAGGTCTGGTCGGCGCCCTCTCACAGGACGCCGAACAGGGAAGAGCAACAGGTGGCTGGAGAACTCCCGGAAGAAAACCCCGGTAGCGGAGGAGAGCTGCCACAGACGGCCGACGGCCTGGTGGTCTCCTCTCCGGGAAAGCAGCAGGCAACGGGAAACCGCCGCTCACTGCAGCACGCGGCAGTAGACAGCGGTGGTCTGGCCCCAGCCTCAGGACGGAAACAGGATCCTGCTGAAACAACTGGCAGACAGACGTTCAACCACACCAGTTCTGCAACTGGCTGAAGTGGCTGCAACAAAGACGACACAGAACCCGGCACAGGCCAAGGGCACCAACCCGACGAGGACCTGGCACTAACTATGACTCGAAGTCACTCAGCTCGACTAACGGCGCTGCCGCCGCAACTACAAGGCGCGTCCACTCGACGAACACCAGGGACCGAAGTGAAGCTACCCGAACGCATTCCGCCCTGGTCGGAATGAAGCGAACTCTACTCACAACACAAAACAGCGATTGGTCAGAGCAGCGTATCCCTCCGCAGAGCTGACACGCCCGACAACGGACTAGTTGTTGCTCGTGCAACAACACGACAATTTACCACAACAACTCAGACTTGACAACACCAACAACAGCGATATCCTGCCCGCCTTCTCTGGTGTAGAACAAAGTAACCAAAGGGTAACAGTCGGAAACGAAACCAACCTCCCGCTTCCATCCCTTCCACAAGTGAAGATTGGAATTTAAGAATATTGTATGTCTTATTTCCCAGCCCCTACTAGCCTAACCTTCACCTTAACAAACCCCAAACCTTACACACGCACGCTCGCACACGCACATATACACTTATGCACACGCGCACCGCTCTCTGTTTCTGAATACCATTACTCCAAACACATGAACGGCTGGGTTACTACTGCGATCGGTGACACACCCCCTGCCCAAGTTTCAACTACAGGTTAAAACCAACAAAACTTTTCACTCGATCGGCGTTTATCACACCCTACTATAGCAATCCACCTCCACAACACTCACTCTGCCCTGCTGTTACTTTTGATGCCCCCATCATCATTCCAACACCATCACTTTTAAATACCATTAACTGCAGAATACATTATTCAACCTGGTCCAATTCTGCCTTCCACGACCTTAACGCAGGCACTTGCAGTCAGCTGTTACACTATGCTCTATATATGAATTTCATAACGAGGGTGCTCTGACCATGCACGACCGCTATGCAACACGTGCTACAAATACCACACCCCCAGCAACACTTTGCTACGTCATTCTCTTCCAATGACAATGACACATGCATATCTTCGACACTGTCAACTTCTCATGACACAGGTAAATGGAACTCTCTCTCTCTCTCTCTCTCTCTCTCTCTCTCTCTCTCTCTCTCTCTCTCTCTCTCTCTACCTCTCTCTCTCTCTACGGCAAGCGGACTCAAGAAGTCTGCCGCCACATTGTCCTTTCCAGACACTGCTGCACCGTAAACTGGAATGGCTGTAGCTGCAGCTGCAGTGCTCACCTTGTGATCCTCCACTAGTACTCTAGACCCCCACAGCTACCTTCCTGGGTTTTGTCCTCAAAATGAAATGTCGCTTGTACCTGCAACCTGCTGTTGCCAAGTTCTTTGTCAACTCACACGTCTCAGCTACCTTGTTCCTTGAGTTAACGACGTCCTCTGCCGCTGTGCGGAACTCTTGTCTTTCTGGTTGCAACCAGAGATCCCTCAGTATCTGCATGGGCCTGCGCATCCGTGGCGTCCTCACGACGGGAACTCTCGAGGACTCTTCCCTTATCCACAGTACGCTGACACTGGACACATGACTGGCAGTACGACCAATGTCAGCATGCATGCCTGGCCAATAAAAATGGCGACCAACTCGCTCCTTGGTTCGGGGTGGTACCTAAGTGTCCAGACATGGGTACGTCGTGGCCTAGCTTCATCACCATGGTCCGTAGTTCAGCTGGGACGCAGATTTGACTCGCTACGTCCTTGGGACCCTCAACGCTGACCAGTACACCAGATTCCCGATCGTACTCGACTCGTCCAAACTTGGTGTGGAAGTGCGTCCCTGCTTCACACGCACCCCGAGCCTTCCTCAAGGTTTCGTCCTGGTCCTGCATCTCAACTAACTGCTGGGTAGAGGTGTTCAGAATGCACTCCTCGACGGGTAGTGGTACTGGTTCTTGCTGCTCCCTGGCTCTCTGCGTACGTGTCTGCACTGCCCCTACAAACGCCGGGTCTGCGTTTATCAGGCACACGTATGCAACCGGAATCTCCTACTCTCTTTGCGAAATTTCCGATCAGGACTTCCTGCACAGGGCTATTCATGACCAAAACCTCCAACTTCCCTTCGATGAATGGTGACTTCAACTCTATTACCGCCACAGGTAACATAGACCTACTCTGGATTCAGCCAACACTACTGGAACCGTCTCTCCTGTGTACGCGTCTGCTGGTACCAACACTGGGCCACTACGGTGTATCCGGCACCAGTGTCTCGTAGTCCATTGGCGGAGACCGTTGACTTCTACAATGCACGCAGGGTCATACTGCTGCTCAGCAATGGGCGACACAACGTAGGGACTACTCGAGCTTGGGGCTGGTCGTACAATGAACCACTCCAACAGAATGGGGCTCGGGGGCATTTCCTAGCGACGTGGCCTAGCTTCCTGCAGTTGAAACAGACTTGGTTCGACCTAGGCCTTCTGATCTCTGTTCTGCTGCTGTAGTGCACCATCACTTTGTTGGGACTTCTCTGCAGGCTGGTTCTCTGTCGTTTCATGCCTATTACCCAGGTTGGGCTGGTTAACCGTTCGGTCTTGCTTCGCCTTCCTCCCCAATCTTTTGGCCTCTGCTAAAACGTAGCTTCTGTTGCCATTTGTTCAACATTTTTCGGGCATGTCTTCCGGACCTCAATCGTGAACTCTGGGGACAGCAGCTGGGTAAAAATGTTCTTGGAAAAGCAGATCCTTAACATCCTCTGCCACACTCTCATCCTTGCCCGCTGCCACACACCAGAGGGAAAACCACGCTTCATCCTTCCCAGCATCTGGGCAAAGTTCAGCAGCGTCCTTCTTGATGCTTCTGAAGTTTTCCCGGTAGGCCTCAGCATCTAGCCTGAAGTGGCTGAAACAGGGCGCTCTTTATCTGATCATAGTCGCTTAACTCCTCCACACTTAACCGCATCACCGTTTCTAGCCTTTCCTCTCAGCAGAGACATCAGACGTGTGGCCATGAGGTCTCGCTCCACTTGCACATCTGGGCTACACGCTCAAATTGGGCGATAAAAGCGTCCACGTCGTCGTTCTCTCCTAACGGCTCAAGGTGGACACGCTTCGTTTCCTTCACCTCAATCAATCGTTTTTTATGCGCTGCTTCATCTACGGCCTGTCTCTCTTGTATGATTAGCTCTCGCTCTCTTGCCTCTAACTCGGCTTCATCTCTTCGTCTCTTGAGATCTAACTCGGCCTGCCGTGCTTGAGCTTCTATTTCTCTGATCGCCCTTTCTTCCTCCATCTTCTTCCTCTGCAGTTCCAGTTCCATCTGTCTCGCTGCTTTCTCCTCTTCGATCTTCTTCTGCTTCAATTCTAGCTCCCTCTGCTATCAGCTTTCTCCTCTTCAATCTTCCTCTGCCTATCAGCTTTCTTCTCTTCAATCTTCCTCTGCTGCATCTCAAACTCCCTCTGCCTAGCAGCTTTCTCCTCTTCAATCCTCCTCTGCTGTATCTCTAACTCCTCTGCCTAGCAGCTTTCTCCTCTTCAATCTCCTCTGCTGTATCTCTAACTCCCTCTGCCTAGCAGCTTTCTCTTCTTCATCCTTCATCTTCTGCCTCACTTTCTCCTCCATCCGGAGCTCCAACTCTGCTTCTCTCGCATTCTTCTCATCCTCATCCTTTGCTTTAACCTTTGCTTCTCGTCTTCATTACGCACGAGTCTGTGACGAACTTGGCGAGATCTCCCCAGCTAAACCCATCGCCGCTCCAACTTGACAAACTTTGCATAAGTCCCCGTCCCTGTTCATGATCCACCCCCACATCCTGGTCACTAACCTTGGGTTTGGTATCCGCCGTAGGGGCCTGTGGATCCATGACACTATCAGGGTCGTACTGCGGATGGGCTCGGGTGTGCTTAGACATAGGGTACCCTACCACCACAGAGCTAGCAACGGACAGTATGCGATCTGAGCGCAACTGGAGGTTCCGACTACGCACTAGCCCCTGAAGCACCCAGCAAGTACAATTACTCTCAATAAGTCATGCAACAAGCATAAACTCACCCACCACTTATGTACCTCATACATATACCCACATGGGCTCCATCCATACAATATTACCAATGCACTGTCTGGGCACAGACCCAATCACGTGACACCGTAACCCCACCGTCCACGGTGCATGCGCACCAGTTCACATGGATTACCAGTCACAGGCCTCACTGTCTCTGGTAGGCCGCACCCACACGATCACAGTGCACTTGCACCCCTCAAGTCCAGGTGCACTCACAGCATTCCTATGCCACAACATGCGCACCCTCGAGCACACACAGTCACCTGGGCTTACACTGCTCTTAACCCCCACAGGATATCCGAGCACACAGCGTGCACAGTCATGGGCGGGTACCACTTACTCACTGGGGTATACCACATATAAGGGACACAACGCACACTCGGTACCCTCGGCACTCACCTACACTTTACTGCGTAGTCACTCGCACTTCCAACAACCACTCAATATTTATTGATCACTCATACCTCACTCACACGGTAGCGCCACCATTCACACCAACACAAGTGCCCTGCCAATGCCACTAGAACCTGCCTGAAGTGAACAGGGACACTACGTACCACCTCCCAGGGTACTGGTACGCTCCCACCAACCCCCCACTTACATTTCACACAACGTACACACCGGACACAACAACCCCTACCTCCCTTCTAGCTACCTATCACCTACCCAGACACCTAAGTACCCGCAACTCCACAAAGTGTCACGGTCGCTAAGCCGGACGGCCCTACCACCCTACCACGCCTATTACACACTAGATCAGACAACACAGCACACTGACACAGCTTTACAATCATGCGCACATCTTTATTTCACACACACACACAACACTATGGCGCCACCACTACGTCCATCCACAACACACCCGGTATCCCACTTCTTTACTGACCCACACTACCTGATACGACCTGAGAACCTTAACCTATGCTAAAGCCCAGTTGCGGTATATCACTGCGACTAGGGACGCAGAGATAGCCCGCACACGTGGTGGCTAAATACTAGGGACAAGGACCAACCCAAGGGACTCTAATCTCTAAACTACTACACCCACACCTCTCCCCATGACCCACCTTCTCTTTTGACCGGGACCCCTACCGCACCGGTCACTGCATCCCTAAGGGAGGCAACGACAGTACCTACCCCGTGCTGGCCACTACGTCCCAAAAGGAGGCAGTAGCTAGCACCCTTACCCTACTGCCTAACGCTACACCCCTCTACCCCACCTATGGGACAACCCATCCGGTCCGGAGAGCTCCAGTCCTCGGGCGCTGTACTTGGCCCCTCACAGGCTGACACCTCTCGGAAGACTCTGCACTCCGGCGCTGACCGTGGCCTCCCACAGTCCGACTCCCCGAAGACTCTACACCCGGCACTGACCGTGGCTTCCCCGCAGTCCGACTCCTCTCCCGCGCTGGGCACGACACCTAACGCACGCAGGCGCCCTCTCGACGAGTCCGGGGGCTCGAAGGATGCCTCCTCCTTGAAGGCCCCCCGCCAGACACTGAGGGTGAGGGAAGGTCTGGTGCGGCGCCCTCTCACAGGACGCCGAACAGGGAGAGCAACAGGTGGCTGGAGGAGACTCCGGAAGAAAACCCCCGGTAGTGGAGAGAGCTGCCCACAGACGGCCGACGGCCTGGATGGTCTCCCTCTCCCGGGAAAGCAGAGGCAACGGGAAACCGCCGCTCACCTGCAGCACGCGGCAGTAGACAGCGGTGGTCTGGCCCCAGCCTCAGGACGGAACAGGATACCTGCTGAACAACTGGACAGACAGACGTTCAACCACACCAGTTCTGCAACTGGCTGAAGTGGCTGCCAACAAAGACGACACAGAACCCGGCACAGGCCAAGGGCACCCAAACCCGACGAGGACCTGGCATTAACTATGACTCGAAGTCACTCAGCTCGACTAACGGCGCTGCCGCCGCAACTACAAGGCGCGTCCACTCCGACGAACACCAGGGACCGAAGTGAAGCTACCCGAACGCATTCCGCCCTGGTCGGAATGAAGCGAACTCTACTCACAACACAAAACAGCGATTGGTCAGAGCAGCGTATCCCTCCGCAGAGCTGACACGCCGACCAACGGACTAGTTGTTGCTCGTGCAACAACACGACAATTTACCAAACAACTCAGACTTGACAACACCAACAACAGCGATATCCTGCCCGCCTTCTCTGGTGTAGAACCAAGTAACCAAAAGGGTAACAGTCGGAAACGAAACCAACCTCCCGCTTCCATCCCTTCCAC
>CM031621.1:40578792-40613792 GCA_018398815.1 Conus ventricosus | reverse complement strand
CTCACAGGAGAAGAGAAACAGAATAAACCATTCAAAACCCAACCTAAAGGAAACACACACAAAAAATAACAAAACAGAATATCAGGCAAATAATTCTTTTAGATCAGTCAGTAGATTGATAGTGGAAGGGAGGTAATCTGGCCTTTTCACAAGACCTTGCAAACAACAAGTTGCACTTAAACTTCTCTACAGTCCAACATAGAAAAAGATCATTTGGTCCATCTCAAAGCATTATCATGACAATCTTTCCAGGGATTATTCTTAGCCTGGCCCGGTTTGAACGTCTGTTTCCACCACGCATGCCAGAGCCCCAAACCAAAGAAAACTGTGTAGCCTCACCCAAGGCAACACAAAACATTAAAAAAAATCTAGCTTCTTAGTAGGCTCAAATTTATTATGACAGGGACAAATGTACACAACCAAAAGTAAATAAACAATTTACCACACAAAAAGAAAACATCGCGTCCGGGAGAATTACTAGGCCGGGAACGTTCCCAACCCTGCTCATTCTGATAATTCTGGCACTACTTTCCTCAACATTGGCTGGTTCCAAAACGACCCCCCTAAACTACTCAACACATCTTAAACAAAAGTAAAAGTCATTTTAACACCAACCTGGAGGCAGCAGACAGACTGGGATAGGATGTGCGTCTTGATCTGAGGGGTGGGGGTGGGGGTGGGGGGGGGGGGGGGGGGGGGTTCAGGAGCCTTCTGACTCGCGCCAAACTTCAGGAGATGCGTCTGGCACTGGTGATGTAATTCTCTTGAAGGAGCCAATCGCTAGCAACTCTCACCCAGAATGGTAGGTTCCTTTTAGGTTTTAAATATTGTGTACTTACTCTTTACTTACAGCCCTACACTACACTATTATTTGTTATTACTATCAATATCTCTAATAAACTAATAATAAACTACTAAAGGCTAGAACGAAGAGCCCTATCTAGACCCAAACCGAAAGTTGAAAACAAACCGGGTCACTTCCCCTGTGTCTAGTTGCCAACTCCGGGAACTATATGTGAAGTTGCTTCCCTTTGACCGCAGATGTCATTGACATGTCACACTTGGCAGAGCAATAGACTCTCACTGGGCCTCTCCAGCCATTCCTTGGATGAAGATGTCACCAAATGGCAAAGGCCCTTAATTTACGATTTATGTTTCAACCAATGTTTAGATATTCACAAAAATGATACATTTTAAAAGAAACTGTGTTCTTCTAAATCTTTGCTTTATACATGAATCAAAAGCATATGAAATAATCGCCTATTTTATGAAAACGTTGCAACGACTGTTAATGAACATTTCTTTCATATAAATCTCATTTCAACTTCAGGGACTGAGTATAGATATTTAAAAAAGTGGCTGCATATCTATATATTTTGCCAACTACAGGAAAACAAGACGTTATGTGTTACAAGAAATGGTGAATTGAACAAACGAAATCATGCAAAATCAACACATCAAACAGCCTTACATACAAGAACATTTACCAAACAATACCAGCACATCACAAATTTACAACTGTAACAAGAATTGAACGAAATATTTGCATGGGTAAACGTGGGGAACCTGAAATAGACACATTGAATAAAACAGGAATTTCACCACTAAAAGTAGTTTCATAATATACTTACCTGTCCAAACGAATGCCTTATCTCCACTGACTAGGAACAACGCCAGCCCTGATATGGCCCTTTGCGGTTGGCTGGGCCATAAGCAACATTACCTTACCTTACCATATATCAGGATTCCATGAAAAGATTAGAAATAGAGAGTGGGGGGTCAACTCTTCCCCTTAACCATCAGACCAACAGGAGTAGTCTTCCTTAGTGAGTTCATACTCAATTCACCCTGACAGCTTGAATTCAGTTTTCGCATTTTTTCCGCACTGCGGAGAGGGGGTGGGGGGGGGGGGGGGGGTGGGGGGGGGGGGGGGGGGGGGGGGGGGGGAGGTCCTAGTGTTTGGACGAGGACCACAGCAATAAGACTTTCTATATGAGAAGATCAAGGTATGTATGTAAATCTCCTTTCCAAACTATTGCCAGGCACTCACGGCGAAAGTGGCCAGCGGCAGTGAAGACAAATCTCAAAGCTGGTTGTTCCATCTGGTGGCCAAAAGGTCCATGTGAGAAGACCCTCAAACCTAGCGATCATCCAAACCAAGGGGAGTGACAGTCAAGAGATCTGTCGCCCCTAGAGTCATCCACGCGCCACTAGATTCAGAAAGGAAATATGGCCCAATTTCCTGGATCAATAACCTCAACCTGCTGAGGCCTATTACTGGCCTAACTTCCAATTCCTTGGAACCAAGGGAAAGAAGGCTAAGAAATTTGGACAAGGAAGATTTACCTTCCAGAAGGCACTTTCATGAAGCAAAGAGACAACTACTGGAGGGACTGCAGCCTTGGATGAGTCTTTATGTCAGGAACCTAGTCCAAGCTGAGGACTGTCACCAATAGGGGAGCCAAAAAGGAAATCCTTTAAGTCTCCAAAACACAGACGGTAACCCAAGCGTCATATAAGATGGCCTCCTATGAGAGAAATAAGCAGACTTTCTCTTTATTCCTACTGCCCAGCCCACAAAACTCCTAAAGCCGGAAAGGGAATTCCTGAACGGTGAACAGACACTGGACAGAAGCACAAGGGATCCAAAATGTCTATAATCCTTCCTCGACTTCTGATGTTTATCATAAATCATTCTTTGCTCATATGAAATCGCGACCGTGGAGTAACGAACGTGGAAAGGAAGAATATATTATCAGGAGAGGAAAAAACTCGTCGACTTCATCAAGGTTACAACCAAGATCTCATTGCGGGAATTCCCAAATATAGACCCTCACAAACTTGTAGAAGAGCAAAAAATGAATACAGTTTAAAAAAAGTGTACACGGTGTTTTAAAACGAAGGACATGCAGACAGTCGCTTACCATCTCACTGGAGCATACAGGAAATGTAATAGAATAGTATTTTGGGGCCAGCATGAACAAATTTCGAAAACAGGAGGCTTGGTAACTGATACGATGGCACAAGGGCAATAGTGCGCATCCAGATGACAGTGTTCAACCCGTAGATGCAAAAGTCTATTTTTGATGTTTGTATATTTTCTGGGTACACGGCAGTCACTTGTGGATAGCTGGAACGAACGGAGTGGGAGTTGAGAAAGGCTTTGAAATACTGCGACAGCATTTAGGACGCGTGCAGACAAAATGGAATCATAGTACAAGACTAAAGAAAAAGAGGGTTAAAGTCGAACCCTGTGGACAAGGGCGCCGATGAATCAAAATACAGAATTGCAAGAGTACTTATCACAACAGACCATGCATTGCTGACCACCATTCTAGCCAGAGAAAATTCTGAGCTAGGGGCCCAATCTCAGCATCATAACATTTGTCAGCACAAAAAAGTTCTCGCCTTGCTTGACAGACTCCCATTCATTGGCGTGCACACCAATCATACCTTAACAGACGTGTCACGCGCGACCAGTCCTCCCTGCTGGTAAAACCCGGGGGTTCACCGTCTGCATCACTGACCCTCCGTGGAGTCGCCCCTTTCCTGATCGCTCTACAAAAGCCTTACCAAGATGGCAGACTCAGCTGAGGCCTACCTGACAGACGTTCAGATACTAGCCACTCTTATTTCCAGGTATTGGGGGGGGGGGGGGGGGGGGGGGGGGGGGGGGGGGGGGTTAGAGGGCGCAAAGCGTGCTGGGATGGGGGAGGGGGAGATGCTGGCATGTCTATACTTGACCCGGTACCATAGCTTAAATGGTTGAAGCAGGGAAGCATTGGTCGCTGCCTCGCTTAAATCAGCAGATCATCGAGATGTTCAAGATGAGAGCTAAAAATATGTACCACGTTGAAACTGGTCCAAATCTCGCACGAGTTGCATGGTAGGAATGGAGAACAGGCAGTGCAGCGGAGGCAGGTTTCATGAGGGTCGAGGTCGGAGACAGCTTTCCAACCCAACGAGCAGGTTTGGAAGTAGCCTACGAGTAGCAGAAGAAACGACGGTCGACTTGGTAGACGCCAAGGTGCACTGTGATGACAGCGACTGTAATGGTGAAGATAAGCATAGCTGTCTAGTATCTTCTCCATTGACCAGACAAAGTGTTTTCCTTCTGAAAGGGGACATCTGACTCAACGACCGCTTCAGAGAAACCGTGATGGAAACTGAATTTGAGAAGTCCAGTTGAGGGGTGTTTCCATGCAAGGAAAAGGAGACTTCAAGGTGTCAGGGTGAATTGAGCATGAACTCACTGAGGGAGACTCTTCCTGTTGGCCTGATGGTTAAGGGATGAGCTGGCTCCTGTCCTCCATTTTTAATTTTTGATGGAAATCTTGATGAATGGCGTTGTTCCACGCCTAGTAGAGGTAAGGCATTTGTTTGGCAGTTAGGTAGGAAGAGTCATGTATGACGTCAATATCAGTCCATGTATGACGTCAATATCTGTCCATGACGATCATCTGGAACAAATCTGGGCTGAAAGGGCGACCGTGATAAAGGGAGACCAGTCAAGGAAAGGACGTTTTTCTTGATGGGATCTAGGACATTTTGATTCATTCGCAGTGTACACGCCATTTTTACCCTGAAAGAAACTGAAAGTGAGCTACAGATTTGGCCCCCACTATTCTTCTTCATCCTCTGTCCTCCAGTCCCACCACAATTCATCTTACGTGAGTCAAGATGGTGAACTGGCACTCTTGATTTACAGATGTAGGTACTTTGTTGCTTTATCATTTTCATGGATATTGATTTTCATGAATAGGTTTCAACCCCTGCTATCCCTGTTAGCCGTATTCAATTTATTTGGATAAAAGCTCTGAATCATACCTATTCAAGAAGGTTACACAAATTGATCAGAAGTTCCCAAATTACAATAACATTTTTTCAAAAGAGACCAGCTGCCATGGCAAAGTGGCTAGCATCATGGATTATAGGCTGGGGGGTCGTGGGTTCGATTTCCCATCAGCGCCATGTGGGATTTTTCTGCCCTGACCAGCTCCTACCCAGAGCTGAGTTTGCTACGGGCTCAGTTGGGAAGACTGGGACCACACAGTTGAGTTTCATGCACGTAACGGATGCGTCTCTGAGAATGCCGCTCAAATTTTCTGCCTAACGCTGCAAGAGTGTATCTTTCAGGCGTGGTCAACACCGGGATTATTATGAAAGTAAGTATAGAGTACAGCCTGTCATGCAGTCTTTGACTGGAATGGAAATCCATATCATCCTCCTCATTCTCAAGATCTGCAAAGAAAACGTTTCCAATTCTGTGGCCCTTCATGCCCTGCTGTCATGCTGACTCAGTTCCGATGTCCTCTCCCGTCTATGGCCTTAGTTTGTTTCCGTCAGGGTCACTAGTATCAGCAAGCTCATGGTGGCTATTGTTGTACGGATGTGGTGGTGCCAACCAGAGGGAGAGCTCACTCATGCTGGCTCCACGACTAATCAATCATTGTCGTCAGTTGGTGCTCAGTAGGTGGTGTCCTGCTTATGTTGGATCAGAACAGGTGCCACTGAACACCACCAAAGTGACTTGGTAGCAGCATAGTGTCTCCAGTGGGGAGCCACTTGCTGACTTGATATTGACTGCTCTTGTGGATTTCTGGTGCCGGGGCTGCGGTAGGCCAGACTGGACTGTGGCTGTGGATGGGGGCGTGGAATGAGTGGTGTGGGAGCAATGCCACTAATCTGGCACAGAAGTTGGGACAGCAAAGAAAAGAAAAAAAAATTCAAAAGATTTATGGGAACTCTGTAGATAGCTTCCTTTATTTGTTAGCAGCCCACAAGGAGTAGTTAAGGTTCGAGTTTGGAAATGCACAGTAGGCTTTAAAACATGATATAATCCCTGGATCATTTTATTCACTAGTAAAAATTGCCTTAGAGAAGAAGAGATATTTCCATCTGTATAAAAGGCAATTTTTTACCACATGAAACTTCAAACTCTGACCTGTATTAACATCCCCTGGATCCCATGCATGCAGAACTCTTAAGTCCGATCTTAGTATGAACATCACCTGGTTGCTCTCCATTCAGCACTCCTAACTGACCTATATAAACATCTCCATATGAACATATGAATATCTGCCATTCCTAACATTATCTTATCTTATCCTAAGATTGCCTAAAATTGGCAAGTATGAACATTTCGTGGATTCTCTAATTGCAGAACTTTTAACTTTAATCTATATGAAAATCTCTTGGATCTTTGCCAAGTAGACATCCTAACTCTGACTTGGACGAATGCTACCTGGATCCCTATCCATGCAGAACTTTTAACCTTCATGGGCATTTCCTGGAGCTATGCAACTCAGAAACTCCCAGCTCTAAACTGAATGAGGATGTCCTGGAGTTATGCCATGCAGTGTTTCTTTCTTTGAACTGTGTGAGCATCTCCCAAATCTCTTCTGGGCAGATCTCCCAGTGCTGAGCTATGTCACCATCTCCTGGATTCCCTCAATGCAGAACTCCTCGCTTTAACCATATGAACATCTCCTGGATCCTTGCCATTCAGAAATCTGTACTCCAACTAGCATCAATATCTCTTGGATGTCTGTCATGCAGAACTCCTGACAGACACATGTCATTATGTCTTGGATCTCTGCCATGTAGAGCTTCTAGTTGTGTTCTATGTCACACTTTGTATCAATCCCACGATGAACTTCTAAAGCTGACCTACATGAACATCTGGATCTGTCATGCAGAAGCCATGTAAACAGTAAGAACATCTGGATCTCTGTAGCGGAGTACTCCTAGCTCTGACATGTATGATATCTTCTGAGTTCCCATCATGCAGAAGTCCTAACTGTGACTTGCATGAACATCTCCTTGAATTCTGCTGTGCATAATTCACTTTGACTTTAATACCCATCTCCTGGATCCTTGGGCTGCAAGCTTCTTATTCTGACTGACATCAACATGTCTTGGATCTCTCGATCTAGAGCTCCTAACGTAACTTATAAGTATGACCTGTATGAATAGCCCCTGAATCTCTGTCACAAAGAGCTCCAAAGTCTGACCATTAGGAATATCTTCTAGATTTCCGCCATAGAGAACATCTGAGTCTGATCTGTATAAACATCTCCTGGAACTCTGCCATAACGAACTCCTAAGCCTGACCTGTATGAACATCTCCTGGATCTCTGCCATAGAGAATTTCTAAGTCTGACCTGAATGAACATTTCATGGATCTCTGCCACACAGAAAGCCTAAGTCTGACCTGTATGAATGTCTCGTGGATCTCTGCCATACAGAAAACCTAAGTCTGAACTGTGTGAATGTCTCGTGGATCTCTGCCATACAGAAAGCCTAAGTCTGAACTGTGTGAAGATCTGCGGTATCTCTGCCATACAGAACTTGTAAAGTCTAGCCTGTATTAATGTCTCCTGGACCTCTGTCATCATGACTTCAAAGCCCCACCTGCATGAGCATCTCCTAGATCTTTGCCATAAAGAACTCCTAACTCTGCCATGTATGAACATCTCCTGGATCTCTGCCATAAAGAACACTGAAGTCTGACCTGTATGAACATCTCCTGGATCTCTGTAATAAGGAACTTCTAGGTCTGATGTGTAGGAGGATCTGCTGAATCTCTGCCATACAGAACTTCTAAGCCTAACCAGAAGAACTTCTGGATCTCTGTCATAAAACAAAACAAAAACCTCTTAAGTCTGGCCTCAATGAATATCTGCTGAATATATGCTATGGAGAACATGTAGTCTGACCTGTTTGAACATCTCTTGAATCTCTGACATGAAAAAAAAGCATAAGTCTGAGTTGTATGAACATCTCCTGGATCTCTGCAATACTGAACACTATGTCAGGCTGTATGAACATTTCATGAATCTCTGACACAAAGAATTCTTAAGTCTGTCCTGTATGAACATGAGAACGCGTATGTCTGACCTGTATGAACATCTCTGGATCTTTGGATCTTTGGATCTTTGCCATACATAACCCCCACTTCTGTCCTGTATGAACATTTTCTGGATCTCTGACATGGACAAATTTCAAAGTCTGATGTGTATGAACATCTTCTGGATCTATGACATTAAAAAAATTCCTCAGTCTGACCTGGTTGAACATCTGCTGGACCTCTGCCATAAAGAACTTCTAAGTCTGATCTGTATGAACATCTCCTGGATCTCTGTTATAAAAAGAATATCCAATTCTGACCTGTCTGAACATCTTCTGGATCTCTGCCATACAGAATTTCTAAGCCCAACCTTTAAGAACTGCTGGATCTCTGTCATAAAAAACCTAAGTCTGACTGCTATGAATATTTGCTGGGTCTATGCCATACAAAACATGTAGTCTGACCTGTATGAACATCTGCTATATCTCTGCCATACAGAACTTTAAATCTGACCTGTATGATTATCGGCTGGATCTCTGCCATACAAAACTCCTATGTCTTAGCTGTATGAGCATCTCCTGGATCTCTGCCATACAGAATTCCTAAATCTGAGCTGTATCAACATCTCCTGGATCTTTCCCCTACAGAATCCCTAAGTCTAAGCTGTATAAGCATATCCTGGATCTCTCCCCTACAGAATCCGTAAGTCTGAGCTGTATCAACATCTTCTGGATCTCTGCCATACAGAATCCCTAGGCCTCACCTGTATGAACATCCCTGGATTTCTGCCACACATAATCCCTAAGTCTGACTTGTCTGAACATCTCCTTGGTCTCTCTCATACAGAACCCCTTAGTCTGAGCTGTATGAAGATCTGCTGGATCTTTGCCATACAGAGCTTGTAAGTCTAACCTGTATTAAAGTCTCCTGAATCTCTGTCGTAATGAACTTCTAAGTCTCACCTGTGTGAACATCTCCTGGATCTCTGTTACAAAGAACGCTTACGTCTGACCTGAATGAACATCTCCTGGATCTCTGTTACAAAGAACGCTTACGTCTGACCTGAATGAACATCTCCTGGATCTCTGCCAGACACAACTTCAAAGTCTGACCTGTATGAAGATCTTCTTGATCTCTGGCAAACATAACTTCTAAGTCTAATATCTATGAAGATCTGCTGGATCTGTGCGATACATACATTTTTATAAGTATGACCTATATAAACATCTCCTGGATCTCTGCCATAGTCTGTCCTGAATGAACAGCTCCTCGCTCTCTGCCATAAAGAACCCCTAAGTCTGACCTGTATGAAGATCTGCTGGATCTCTGTCATACAGAACTTAGTCTGACCTGCATGAATATCTCCTTGATCTGTGCCATACGGAACTTCTAAGTTTGACCTGTATGAACATCTCCTAGTTCTTTTCCTTGTACAGCTCCCATCTCTGACTGCATGAATATCTTCTGGAGTTACGACATGCAGCGTTCACCAGTCTGACCCACATGAACATCTTCTGAGTCATTTGCATGTAGAAACCTAAGTCTGACCATTACGAACATCTCTTAAATATCTGCCATACAGATAGCTACATCTGAGCTGTATGAACATTGCCTGAATCTCTGCAGTATGGAACTCTCGGCTCTAATTCAAATAAAAACAAACAATACACCCAAAGCATTTTTAAAGAAGCGCTTTCGGTTTTGTAAACCTTCCTCAGCTAACCATGGAAGTCGGCGTCCAAAACTAGTTGACGTAGGCCTAGGTGTTTTTTTTACCGTCATTAACCCCCCCCCCCCCCCCCCCCCCCCCCCCCCCCCCCCCCCCCCCCCCCCCCCCCCCCCCCCCCCCCTCATTACTGTATGATAAATAGTGATGCCTGGGTGAAGTCTTGGTTCAGCGAAAGGCAAAGTTCCCAGGGCAGATTGTTCACGTGAAACCAACTAATCCCACACATTGAGACCAAAAGGGTAGTTGGTCTTCAACTTGTGTCTCCACATCCTCTCTCTGTCTTTTCTTTTCTGTACATCTGTGGTCTTTATGAGTTCGATCACACAACATTTCAAATCTGACAGCTGATGTCCAGGTCCACAGAAATGGCGTGCCACGAGTGTATCTTGCTTTCTGATGATGTCAGAGCGATGACCACTGAAGCGCGTTTGTATGGTGTTTCCCGTCTCACCAACATACTGTACATCCTGGCAATGTCCACAGTTGATCAGGTACACTAGGTTGGTACTTTTACATGTAGCTGAGTCCCTTATTTGGAACTGGTGACCCGTGCGAACACTCTTGAACGAGATCGTTTCCTCCAGGTGTTCTTTGCACAGAACTCTCGGCTCTAGTTTGAATTAAAATTTCCTGGATCTTTTATATGTAGATTTTCTTACTCTGACCGGTGTGATCACCTTATGAATCTCTACCATGCTGAACTTCTAAGTCATGTATGAACATCTCCAAGATCGCCGGAATGTAGAACCATTAACTCAGACATGTATTAACATTACCTGGATCTCTGTCATACAGACTTTCTAAATCTGACCTTATAAACCACTTATAGATCCCCTTTAATCACAACTGTTCTCTCTGACCTTTACGATCTTCTCCGTGAGTATCTGGATTTCCTCGATGCTGAACACACTGACGTTAAGAGCAACAAGAAAAAAACACACGAAACAATACTCTGTAATAGTCGCAGTGAGAAGCGTGGACGATGAAAACGATTCCTATTTCTCATGCTTACTGAAATTAGGGGAGTGTTGTTTTGTGCATTGTTTTGTCTGCTGTGTGGAAAATCTGAAGACGTATTTATCAAAAGTTCACGTTGTCTGTTTTGTGTTGTGTCTGCATTACTTTAAACCTTTTTAGTATCTGTTCATTTGTACATCACTTAATTTTCCTAATGCTGCAGTCTCTTTCTTTCTTTCTCCCTTTCCTGTTTTGTTTAACTGCACGAACTTGATCAGACCATATGTGTTTATATGAGCGCGCACTTGGGTTTGTGAATGGTCCATTTTCTGGTGGCAGATCGGGCCAACAGAAAGTGAGAAGGGCAGAATCCAGGGCAGGTATACCCCTATACTTGTCTGGGATGCCGGAGGTAAGGGGAGGGGGTGATAACACATTAGGCGATAGTAGGAGGCCATGGACCAGCCTGTACTGTCCAGATAGGGATGGGGAAGGGGAGACAATTAAGGCTAAGACAGAGGGGGACAGTTTAGGCTCGACCATGCTGTCCTGGAAGAACAGTTGGGACTTGGGGACAATCTGGGTCGACACCGATTTGATAGGGTTTTTGTTTAGTGTTCTAGAATGGATGAAAGATCTGTGTATACCAGCATCCTTTTCTTCATTCCCTTTTTCTTTGAAATCATCGTGGTCTATCTTTCCTGTTATCTTCATTTCATCGTCTTCTATCTATCTCACTTTATAATTCGTCGCTCCGTTTGATTTTTGCTTCCTTTTTCAACCGGGCAGTGCATCATAGTCAAATATGTAGGGGTCCATGGTTATACAGATGGAGCGTTTGCCTACAGAGCTGTCGGTCAAGGGTTGACCCATTTGTGGGGTCCGATTGTTTCAGCTTAAACACCCTCTATGCCTGTCCGGCAGTAAAGAAATACCTGATTCAGGTGAGAGAAGATAAAGGCAGCGGAAGGAGAGGGATATGGGATCAGCCTTCAATATTGCCATGGCGCGGGCATTCTGAAGTTTTTACAATTCAGTGTCCCTATGGCCATTTAGCTATTATCTTCAAACTGAACCTTAAACCCCACCACAACCCCTCCCACACCCTCCAGGGATTCATACACACATACAAACAAACACAGACGCACATACACACACATGTGTGTGCACACCCATACACACAAGCATGCATACAGGTGTGCCTGCAGGAGCATGTTCAAAAGAGCCACAGATCATAGACACATGCACATGTACTCACACAACACACACACACACACACAAAACACACACCACACACAACACAAACACACACACACACACACACACACACACACACACACACACACACACACACACACACACACGCGCGCGTGCAGGCGCGCACGCACACACGCACGCACTCACTCCCCCCTCCCCCCCCCCCCCCCCCCCCCCCCCCCCCCCCACACTTCGCATACACTGACATACACACGGGCCCATGCCCACCCACCAACTCATACACACACACACACACACAGAAACATGCACATACAATGACAATAATGGCTTAGACAATGTTAGGTAGGTACCCAGGGTCTGACCAGCGCGATGGGCTAGCGTGTAGGTCAGACATCCGCTAAGTCGTGTCCTGGAGACGATCGTCCTAAGTCTTTCCATCTTAAGCATTAATTCATTAATCCATCAGCTGTAAATCCTGCACAGTGTGGTCTCTAAACTTTGCAGATGTGGTGTAGCGTGTATGGACTAGTCTCAACGTAGTGACCCCTCCTTGATGAAACTGAAATTCATTCAGCATGAGTTAGGACAGAAACAGTAAAGGTATATCAGGATACCTTCAGGATACGCTAGTTGCGTTAGTTTACGGAGGTTATTTTTGTACCCCCAGTTCTCATAGAACAGGGAGTACTTTAGAATGGGAACGAAGAAATGCTGTCTGTGTGTCTGTGTGTCCGTCCGTCCGTGGTCAAAATGTGTTCCACTCGCTCCAGACAAAACTACTGGGCCGATCTTTCTAAAAAAATTGTAGGTATGTTCATTATGGGTCCAGGATGCTGCCCGATGTTTTAGTTTACCGTTTATAGCCGTCACTTACGGCTGTATCGGCCTGAAACGGTTTTTCTTCTTTATGAAAATTAGCAGGTATGTTCATTATGGGTCATGGATGATGCCCGATGTTTTAGTTTATCCCGTTATAGCCGTTACTAAAGGCTGTAACGGCATGTAACGGTTTTTCTTTTTTATGGAATATCTCAAGAAGTACTTGGTCGATCTTTCTGAAAATGTGTAGGTATGTTCATTATGGGTCACGAAAAATGCCCGATGTTTAGTTTACCGTTATAGCCGTTGCTAACGGCTGTAACGGCCTGTAACGGTTTTCCTTCTTTATGGAATATCTCCGAAAGAACTTGGCCGATCTTTCTGAAAATGTGTAGGTATGTTCATTATGGGTCACGAAAAATGCCCGATGTTTAGTTGACCGCTATAGCCGTTACTAACGGCTGTAATGGCCTGTAACAGTTTTTCTTTTTTATGGAATATCTCAGAAAGTACTCGGCCGATCTTTGTGAAAATTAGCATGTATGTTCATTATGGGTTACGAATAATGCCCGATGATTCAGTTTACCGTTATAGCCGTTACCAACAGCTTAATGGCCTGTAACTGTTTTTTCTTCTTCATGGAATATCTCAGAAATTACTTGGCCGATCTTTGTGAAAATTAGCAGGTATGTTCATTATGTGTCACGGATGATGCCGAATGGTTTAGTTTACCGTTATAGTCGTTACAAACGGCTGTAACGGCCTGTAACGAATTTTTTTTTAATGGAATATCTCACAAAGTACTTGGCCGATCTTTCTGAAAATTAGCAGGGATGTTCACTATGGATTACGGATGATATTCCATAAAAGGAAAAAACCGTTACAGGCCGTTACAGCCGTTAGTAACGGCTATAACGGGGTAAACTAAAACATCGGGCATCCTCCGTGACCCATGATGAACATACCTACAAATTTTCAGAAAAATTGGCCACGTACTTTCTCATATTCCATTAAAAAAAAACCGTTATGAATCGTTGTAGCCATTAGTAACGGCTATAACGGTGAACTAAAACGTCGGTCATGATCTGTGAACAATAATGAACATACCTACAAATTTTCAGAAAGATCGGCCGAGTACTTTCTGAGACATTCCATAAAGAAATAAAACAATTATGGGCCGTTACAGCCGTTACTAACGGCTACAACGGTAAACTAAAACGTCGGGCATCATCCGCCGCCCATAATGAACATACCTACAAATTTTCAGAAAGATCGGCCAATTACGTTCTGAGATATTCAATAAAGAAAAAAGACGTTATGGGCCATTACAGCCGTTAGTAACGGCTATAACGATAAACTAAAACGTCGGGCATCATCCGTAATCCATAGTTACTAACGGCTGTAACGGCCTGTAACGGTTTTTCCTTTTTATGGAATATCTCAGAATATCTCATGGCCGATCTTTGTGAAAATTAGCATGTATGTTCAGTATGGGTTACGAATAATGCCCGATGTTTTAGTTTACCGTTATAGCCGTTACTAACGGCTGTAACCGCCTGTAACGGTTTTTCTTCTTCACGGAATATCTCAGAAAGTACTTGGTCGATCTTTGTGAAAATTAGCAGGTATGTTCATTATGGGTCGCAGATGATGCCGGATGTTTTAGTTTACCGTTTTATCCGTCCTTTTCTAACGGTTGTTACGGCCTGTAACGGTTTTTCTTCTTTATGGAATATCTCAGAAAGTACTTGGCCGATGTTTGTGAAAATTAGCAGGTATGTTCATTATGGATCACGGATGATGCCGATGTTTTAGTTTACTCCGTTATAGCTGTTACTAACGGCTGTAATGGCCTGTAACGATTTTCTTTCTTTATGGAATATCTCCGAAAGTACTTGGCCGATCTTTCTGAAAATTTGTAGGTATGTTCATTATTGTTCACAGATCATGACCGACGTTTTAGTTTACCGTTATAGCCGTTACTAATGGCTATAACGATCCATAACGTTTTTTTCCCCTGGAATATCGCAGAAAGTACGTAGCCGATGTTTCTGAAAATTTGTAGGTATGTTCATTATGGGTCACGGATGATGCACGTTGTTTTAGTTTACCGCGTTATAGCCGTTACTAACGGCTGTAACGGCCTGTAACGGTTTTTCCTTTTATGGAATATCTCAGAAAGTACTTGGCCGATCTTTCTGAAAATTTGTAGGTATGTTCATTATGGGACAGGAATAATGCCCGATGTTTTAGTTTACCGTTATAGCCGTTGCTACCAGCTGTGACGGCCTGTAACGATTTTCCTTCTTTATGGAATATCTCCGAAAGTACTTGGCCGGTCTTTCTGAAAATTTGTAGGTGTGTCATTATGGGACACGAATAGAGCCCGATGTTTTAGTTTCCCATTAGACCCGTTACTAACGGCTGTAACGGCCTGTAACGGTTTTTCCTTTATATGGAATATCTCAGAAAGTACTTGGCCGATCTTTGTGGAAATTAGCAGGGATGTTCACAATGGATCACGGGTGATGCCCGATGTTTTAGTTTACCGTTATAACCGTTACTAGCGGCTATAACGGCCCATAACGGTTTTTTCTGTATGGAATATCTCGGAAAGTAGTTGGTCGATCTTTCTTTAAAATTTGTAGGTGTGTTCATTATAAGCGACGGATGATGCCCGACGTTTTAGTTTACCTTTGTTCCGTAACGGTTTTTCTTCTAACGGCTGGTTTTCCTTTTTATGGAACGTCTCAGAAAGTACTTGGCCGATCTTTCTGAAAATTTGTAGGTAAGTATATTATGGGTCACGGATGATGCCTAATTATTTTGTTTACCGTTATAGCCGTTATTAAGGGCTGTAACGGTCTGTAACTTTTTTTTTTCCTTCTTTATGGAATATCTCCGAAAGCACTTGGCAGATATTTGTGAAAATTAGCAGGTATGTTCATTATGATTAACGGATGATGCCCGATGTTTTAGTTTACCCCGCTATAGCCGTTACTAAAGGCTGTAACGGTCTGTAACGGTTTTCCTTCCTTATGAAATATCTCCGAAAGTCTTTGGCCGATCTTTTTGAAAAAATTGTAGGTATGTTCATTATGGGTCAGGAATAATGCCCAATGTTTTAGTTTACCGTTATATCCGTCCGTTTGTAACGGCTGTTACGGCCTGTAACGGTTTTTCTTTTTTGTGGAATATCTCCGAAAGTATTTGGCCGATGTTTGTGAAAATATGCAGGTATGTTCATTACGCGTCACGGAAGATGCCCGATGTTTTAGTTTACCCTGTTATAGCCGTAAAAACTTCGGGCATCATCCGTGACCCATAATGAACATACCTGCTAATTTTCACAAAGGTCTGCCAAGTACTTTCGGAGATATTCCATAAAGTAGAAAAATCCGTTACAGACCGTTACAACAGTTAATAACGGCTATAACGGTAAACTAAAACATTGGGCATCGTCCGTGACCCATAGTGAACATGCCTACAAATGATATAAAAAAAAGGTAGAAAAACACTTGAACCCACTTGGGAGGAGAAGAACTGGGTACTTTGGTTCGTAGAACCTTCAAAGCAGCTAAAGAGAGCTGGTGCAGCTTAAACACAAGTCACTGTCACTGCAGGAAAAAAATTATGACGTCGATGGAATATCTCAGTGACGAAATACATTATGACGTATGGATATATTGCAGGGGGTGGTGGGGGTGGGGGTGATAGTTGGAAAAAGAGGTGAGAAAGAATCTAGATAGTGAGGCGAAGGGGGATGGTGAAGATGAGGGAGGGGGGGGGGGGGGGGGAGCAAATAGGAAAAATGGGGAGGGGGGGGGTAGGGATAGCTGTGATTTGATCTAGTCTTTAATGTTGAGGCCATCTGGGGCTGTGATACCCAGATAGATGGTGGATGATCTTTTTCTTCATGTTTTTTTCTTTAAGAAGTCTCCCATGCTGTTGCGCCAAACCACTGCAATGGAGAAGTGGCTGATGTTGTGGAGGTCGGTGTTGAAGTGGGCTGCCACAGGGGTTTGTTTTCTCTGGAGGATGCTGTCCCTGTGCTCCTTGCAGCGCTCCTCCAGTGTGCGGTAGGTCTCACCTACATAGAGACGGCCGCATAGGCTACAGTGGACTATGTAGACCAAGTCACTGGTCTGGCAGGTGAAGCTGCTCTTCATGGCGAACTGGCGTCCTGAGGACCCTTGAAGGTGAGTGTCTTCGTATTGAGAAAGGGGCAACACTTGCACTTCGGTTTATCACAGCAGCTGTTGCCAAGGGGGTGACGGTCCTGAGAGGCTGTAGGTTTGAAGGATGACCTAACTAGAAGGTCGCCAAGGTTTCGATCTCGTTTGAAGGCCATCCGGGGGGGGGGGGGGGGGGTTCTGGAAGGTCTTTCCAACTCTAGGGTCAGTCTGCAGGATGGGAAAGTTCCTGAAGAGAATTTTCTTCACTTCCAGGTTGTGAGGGTGGTAGGTCAGCGTCAGGACGGTGCGATCATTGTGATCTTCCTTCATTTTTGGTGTTAAGGCCTGCTCTCTGGGGATGTCCTTGGCCTGGTTCAGTGCCTGTTTGATCAGCTCATCGGGGTATCCTCTTCTTTTGAAGAAGCTGATCATCTGGGCTGCCTGGGTGTGGAAGTCTTCCTCGTTGCTACACAAGCGTCTGAGACGGAGGAACTGGGAGAATGGAATGGCGCGTTTGGTGGCAGTTGGATGGCTTGAAGAGTAGAGAAGGTAGGAATGAGGGTCTGTGTTCTTGTAGTGGACTGAGGTGGAGATGGTTAGGTTGCCAGGTGTGATCATGAGTTTGATATCCAGGAAGGGAAGAGAGCTTTCAGATATTTCGTACGTGAACTTCAGAGATGGGTGAAAGGCATCAGCAAAGCTGATGAAGGACAGCAGTTCGCTTCTGTCCCTGTCCACAGGCCCACACAGTCGTCAATGTAACGGCGAAAGAGGGCTGGCATGGGGCCACTGTATTGTTGAAAAAATTGGGACTCCACGTAGCCGACGAACAGGCACGCATAGCTGGGATCCATGCGTGTTCCCATGGCCACTCCACTTGTCTGCTGATAGTGCAAGTGACCAAACTGGAACGAGTTCAGCGTGAGTACCAGTTCCGCCAGGCGAAGGATGGTGGGCACATGGACCTTGTAGGTGCTGTGGTTCAGGAAGTGCTTGAGGGCAATGAGACCATCCTTGTGGGGAATGTTGGTGTACAGTGAGGTGATGTCCATGGTGAAGAGCAGAGGTTCTCGTTGATCTGGTAGACTGAAGTTACGGAAGAGATTCAGGGCATGGTTTGTGTCCTTGATGTATGTGGGAAGTTTCTCCACAAGTGGCTGGAAAAGCCGGTCCAGAGAAGCAGAGAGTTGAACGGTGGGGCAGGAACAGGCAGACACTATAGGTCTCCCTGGACTGTCTGGCTTGTGGATCTTAGGAAGCATGTAAAAACTGGATTCTTTCGGTTCTTTGGTGATGGCTCTTGTTGCCTCTGGGGAAGGTGGTTCTTGGAGATCACTTCCTTTACAGTTCGGCGTACGAGGGCATTGTCTCTCTTGGTAGAGGATCCACTCATGGGGGTGTAGTAGGCTGTGTTTGACAGCTGTTTCAGGGCTTCTTCCTCATACAGATCCTTGCGCCAAACAACCAACGCGCCGCCTTTGTCTGCCTGTTTGATGACAATGTCTGCCCATTGTTTGAGTTCTGTGAGAGCTTGCTGCTCTGCCTGGCTAATGTTGGATCTCTTCAGGGGTTTCGGACTCACTTGAGCAATCTCGCGCTCGCACTGGTCAATGTAGTAGTCGAGGGCTGCTGACTGGCCTGGTTTGGGGGCCCACAAGCTGGGTTCTCGAGGAAACAGGTTGGTCAAATCATGGGGGTCTGGGGCCAGGTCACGTGGCAGTGACGTGTCCTCGAAGAAAGCAGCCAGGTGGAGGCGTCTGAAGTACCTTTCACAGTCAAAGAGCATGCTGGATTTATTGGCTTGACGTTGGCGGGGGACGAATTTCAGTCCTCTCGAAAGGAGAAGGCGCTGTGCCTCTGTTAGTAGAAGATCTGTGGGAATAGTGATGACGAGTTTAGGGTTGGGTGAAGGTTGTTCGGTGGCTGTTGTTGACTTGGTTGGGTGAGGCAGCAGCTTGGACAGTTTTTTGGTTTTGGTCTGCTTCAGCGTTGTATACAGATCTTGGTTGACTCTCTGGGTGTTGGTGACAATGTAGTGTGATGTGGACTTGTCGCAGAGAGAGCGAAGTTGGCTTTTCAAGTGGTGTAGGCGATGGTCAATTGAGGCGATTCTCTTGTCATATGCTGTGAGATCTGATTCCATCAATGAACGACTAGCCTTCGTGAGGATCTTTTTGAAGAGTTTTCTGAAGAGCCACTTGCTGGATTGAAGTGCAGTCGAAAACCGTTTGGAACAACGCGGCGGTGGAGGCAGGTGCGGATGAAGGCAGCATGGCTTGAAAACCTTGTCTTGTGGAGTACAGTCTTCAGGTAGGACACCGCAAGGGACTGGGGAATGACTGGGACTTGCCTAAAGCCGGAAAGGGCTTTGGAAAAGGGTAAGGAGGAAAGTGGCATACTGATGCAGTCTCAGGGATAAGTACAGGGTATAACAAGTTTTGACTGCCTGGGTTCTTTCACAAAGGATATAAAAAAAGTAGAAAAAAACACTTGAACCCACTTGGGAGGAGAAGAACTGGGTACTTCAGTTCGTAGAACCTTCAAAGCAGCTAAAGAGAACTGGTGCAGCTTAAACACAAGTCACTGTCACTGCAGGAAAAAAATTATGACGTCTATGGAATATCTCAGTGACGAAATACATTATGACGTATGGATATACTGCAGGGGGTGGTGGGGGGTGGGGGTGGTAGTTGGAAAAAGAGGTCAGAAAGACTCTAGATAGTGAGGGGAAGGGGGATGGTGAAGATGAGGGGGGGGGGAGGGGGGAGCAAATAGGAAAAATGGGGAGGGGGGGGGGTAGGGATAGCTGTGATTTGATCTAGTCTTTAATGTTGAGGCCATCTGGCGCTGTGGTACCCAGATGGTGGATGATCTTTTTCTCCATGTTTTTTCTCTTTAAGAAGTCTCCCATGCTGTTGCGCCAAACCACTGCAATGGAGAAGTGGCTGATGTTGTGGAGGTCGGTGTTGAAGTGGGCTGCCACAGGGGTTTGTTTTCTCTGGAGGATGCTGTCCCTGTGCTCCTTGCAGCGCTCCTCCAGTGTGCGGTAGGTCTCACCCACATAGAGATGGCCGCATAGGCTACAGTGGACTATGTAGACCAAGTCACTGGTCTGGCAGGTGAAGCTGCTCTTCATGGCGAACTGGCGTCCTGAGGGCCCCTTGAAGGTGAGTGTCTTCGTATTGAGAAAGGGGCAACACTTGCACTTCGGTTTATCACAGCAGCTGTTGCCAAGGGGGTGACGGTCCTGAGGGGCTGTAGGTTTGAAGGATGACCTAACTAGAAGGTCGCCAAGGTTTCAATCTCGTTTGAAGGCCATCTGGGGGGGGGGGGGGTGTTTCTGGAAGGTCTTTCCAACTCTAGGGTCAGTCTGCAGGATGGGAAAGTTCCTGAAGAGAATTTTCTTCACTTCCAGGTTGTGAGGGTGGTAGGTCAGCGTCAGGACGGTGCGATCATTGTGATCTTCCTTCGTTTTTGGTGTTAAGGCCTGCTCTCTGGGGATGTCCTTGGCCTGGTTCAGTGCCTGTTTGATCAGCTCATCGGGGTATCCTCTTCTTTTGAAGAAGCTGATCATCTGGGCTGCCTGGGTGTGGAAGTCTTCCTCGTTGCTACACAAGCGTCTGAGACGGAGGAACTGGGAGAATGGAATGGCGCGTTTGGTAGCAGTTGGATGGCTTGAAGAGTAGAGAAGGTAGGAATGAGGGTCTGTGTTCTTGTAGTGGACTGAGGTGGAGATGGTTAGGTTGCCAGGTGTGATCATGAGTTTGATATCCAGGAAGGGAAGAGAGCTTTCAGATATTTCGTACGTGAACTTCAGAGACGGGTGAAAGGCATCAGCAAAGCTGATGAAGGACAGCAGTTCGCTTCTGTCCCTGTCCACAGGCCCACACAGTCGTCAATGTAACGGCGAAAGAGGGCTGGCATGGGGCCACTGTATTGTTGGAAAATTTGGGACTCCACGTAGCCGACGAACAGGCACGCATAGCTGGGACCCATGCGTGTTCCCATGGCCACTCCACTTGTCTGCTGATAGTGCAAGTGACCAAACTGGAACGAGTTCAGCGTGAGTACCAGTTCCGCCAGGCGAAGGATGGTGGGCACATGGACCTTGTTCATTATGGGTCGCGGATGATGCCGGATGTTTTAGTTTACCGTTATAGCCGTTACTAACTGCTATAACGGCCCATAACGTCTTTTTTCTTTACTGAATATCTAGAAAGTACTTCGCCGATCTTTCTGAAAATTTGTAGGTATGTTCATTATGGGCGACGGATGATGCCTGACGTTTTAGTTTACCATTGTAGCCGATAGGTACGGCTCTAACGGCCCATAATGGTTTTCCTCTTTTATGGAATGTCTCAGAAAGTACTTGGCCGATCTTACTGAAAATTTGTGGGTATGTTCATTATTGCTCACAGATCATGACCGACGTTTTAGTTCACCGTTATAGCCGTTACTAATGGTTATAACGATTCATAACGGGTTTTCTTGTTTTATGGAATATCTCGGAAAGTACGCAGCCGATTTTTCTGAAAATTTGTAGGTATGTTCATTATGGGTCACGGATGATGCGCGCTGTTTCCGTTTGCCCCGTTATAGCCGTTACTAACGACTGTAACGGCCTGTAACGGTTTTTCCTTTTTATGGAATATCTCAGAAAGTAGTTGGCGATCTTTCTGAATATTTGTAGGTATGTTCATTATGGGTCACGAATAATGCCCGATGTTTTAGTTTACCGTTATAGTTGTTGCTACCGGCTGTAACGGCCTGTAATGATTTTCCTTCTTTATGGAATGTCTCAGAAAGTACTTGGCCGATCTTTCTGAAAATTTGTAGATATGTTCATTATTGCTCACAGATCATGACCGACGTTTTAGTTCACCTTTATAGCCGTTACTAATGGTTATAACGATTCATAACGGTTTTTCTTTTTTATGGAATATCTCAGAAAGTACGCAGCCGATTTTTCTGAAAATTTGTAGGTATGTTCATTGTGGGTCACGGATGATGACCAATGTTTTCGTTTACCCCGTTATAGCCGTTAATAACGGCTGAATATTTGTAGGTATGTTCATTATGGGTCACGAATAATGCCCGATGTTTTAGTTTACCGTTATAGTTGTTGCTACCGGCTGTAACGGCCTGTAATGATTTTCCTTCTTTATGGAATGTCTCAGAAAGTACTTAGCCGATCTTACTGAAAATTTGTAGGTATGTTCATTATTGCTCACAGATCATGACCGACGTTTTAGTTCACCGTTATAGCCGTTACTATAACGGTTCATAACGGTTTTTCTTTTTTATGGAATATCTCAGAAAGTACGTAGCCGATTTTTCTGAAAATTTGTAGGTATGTTCATTATAGGACACGGATGATGCCCGATGTTTTCGTGTACCCCGTTATAGCCGTTACTAACGGCTGTAACGGCCTGTAATGATTTTCCTTCTTTATGGAATATCTCCGAAAGTTCTTGGTCGATCTTTCTGAAAATGTGTAGGTATGTTCAGTATGGTTCACGAATAGTGCCCGATGTTTTAGTTTACCGTTATAGCAGTTACTTACGGCTGTAACGGCCTGTAACGGTTTTTCTTTTTTATGGAATATTTCCGAAAGTACTTGGCCGATCTTTGTGAAAACTAGCATGTATGTTTATTATGGGTTACGAATAATACCCGATGTTTTAGTTTACCGTTATAGCCGTTACTAACGGCTGTAACGGCCTGTAACTGTTTTTCTTCTTCATGGAATATCTCAGAAAGTACTTGGCCGATCTTTGTGAAAATTAGCAGGTATGTTCATTATGGGTCGCAGATGATGTTTTAGTTACCGTTATAGCCGTTACAAACGGCTGTAAAGGCCTGTAACGGTTTTTCCCTTTGATGGAATATCTCAGAAAGTACTTGGCTGATCTTTCTGAAAATTAGCAGGGATGTTCACAATGGATCACGGATGATGCCCGATGTTTTAGTTTAACGTTATAACCGTTATTAACGGCTATACCGGCCCATAACGGTCTTTTCTTTATGGAATATCTCAGTAAGTAGTTGGTTGATCTTTCCGGAAATTTGTAGGTATGTTCATTATGGGCAACGGATGATGCCCGACGTTTTAGTTCACCGCTGTAGCCGTTACTAACGGCTGTTACGGCCCATAATGGTTTTCCTTTTTATGGAATGTCTCAGAAAGTACTTGGCCGATCTTTCTGGAAATTTGTAGGTATGTTCATTGTTGTTCACAGATCATGACCGACGTTTTGGTTTACCGTTATATCTGTTACTAATGGCTATAACGATCCATAAAACGTTTTTCTTTTTTATGGAATATCTCAGAATGTACGTGGCCGATTTTTCTGAAAATTTGTAGGTATGTTCATTATGGACCACGAATGATGCCGGGTGTTTTAAATTTATCCCGTTATAGCCGTTACTAACGGCTGTAACGGCCTGTAACGGTTTTTCCTTTTTATGGAATATCTCCGAAAGTATTTGGCCGATCTTTCTGACAAATTTGTAGATATGTTCATTATTGGTCACGAATAATGCCCGATGTTTTAGTTTACCGTTATATCCGTCCGTTTTCTAACGGCTGTTACGGCATGTAACGGTTTTTCTTCTTTATGGAATATCTCCGAAAGTACTTGGCCGATCTGTGTGAAAATTTGCAGGTATGTTCATTATAGGTCACGGATGATGCCCGATGTTTTTTAGTTTACCCCGTTATAGCTGTTACTAAGGGCTTTAACGGCCTGTAACGGTTTTCTTTCTATATGGAATATCTCCGAAAGTACTTGGCCGATCTTTCTGAAAATTTGTAGGTATGTTCATTATGGGTCACGAATAATGTTCATTATGGGTCACGATAATGCCCGATGTTTTAGTTTACGTTATATCCGTGCGTTTCTAACGGCTGTTACGGCATGTAGCGTTTTTTCTTCTTTATGGAATATCTCCGAAAGTACTTGGCCGATCTGTGTGAAAATTAGCAGGTATGTTCATTATAGGTCACGGATGATGCCCGATGTTTTAGTTTACCCCGTTATAGCTGTTACTAACGGCTGCAACGGCCTGTAACAGTTTTTTTCTTTATGGAATATCTCCGAAAGTACTTGGCCGATCTTTGTGAAAATTTGTAGGTATGTTCATTATGGGTCACGAATAATGCCTAATGTTTTAGTTTACCGTTATATCCGTGCGTTTCTAACGGCTGTTACGGCATGTAGCGTTTTTTTTCTTCTTTATGGATATCTCCGAAAGTACTTGGCCGATCTGTGTGAAAATTAGCAGGTATGTTCATTATAGGTCACGGATGATGCCCGATGTTTTAGTTTACCCCGTTATAGCTGTTACTAACGGCTGCAACGGCCTGTAACGGTTTTCTTTCTTTATGGAATATCTCCGAAAGTACTTGGCCGATCTTTGTGAAAATTTGTAGGTATGTTCATTATGGGTCACGAATAATGCCCGATGTTTTAATTTACCGTTATAGCCGTTACTAACGGCTGTAACGGTCTGTAACGGATTTTTGTAATATGGAATATCTTAGAAAGTACATGGCCGATCTTTGTGAAAATTAGGAGGTATGTTCATTATGGGTTACGAATAATGCCCGATGTTTTAGTTTACCGTTATAGCCGTTACTAACGGCTGTAACGGCCCATAATGGTTTCCTTCTTTATGGAATGTCTCAAAGTACTCGGCCGATCTTTCTGAAAATTTGTAGGTATGTTCATTATTGTTCATAGATCATGCCCGACGTTTTAGTTTACGTTATAGCCGTTACTATAACGGTTTACACCAGCCCAAGACGTGTTTTCTACTCTGTCTTTATCTGTCATTCTCTGTCTTTCCTCTTTATCGAATATATCACGCGTGTTCAGGATAAACTGGTAGTACGATATATGCTTTGCATCTTGTTTCATACTAACAATCCCCAGTTTCTGATTACTTGTGTATTTTCCATCCCTTTGTAGCATGGAAGCGAAAAACGTGCGTGACTTTTCCTTTCTTTTGTGATTCGCTGTCGAGCGTGTATCCAGATGCTGGTGACAGCCCAAGAAACACTCAGACATGAGTGCTCTCGTGCGCATGCGCGCACACACACACACACACACACACACACACACACACACACACACACACACACACACACACACACGTGCAGCGCACAGACAGACAGACCTTTACAAACGCTGAAAAGTCATAAGCAGCATAAAGCAGAGACTGAATGTGTGCGCCTTTGTACGCCGTATATGTGTGTGCCTGTTATGTTTATTACTGGTTGCGTGTTTATGATTGTGTCTGCGTGTTTGTGTGTACGTGAGAGAGAGAGAGAGAGAGAGAGAGAGAGAGAGAGAGAGAGAGAGAGAGAGAGAGGAGAGAGAGAGAGAGAGAGAGAGAGATCCGACATTTGGACAAAGATTCTATTCTGACAATAGAAAGATCAAAGTTCTGACCAACGGATACACTGAAACTCTTTCCAGAGTTGTAGTTTGAATTTATTTTCGCCGAGTCACATCTATCACAAATTCATGTGCTAACTACATGAAAAATTTTGTTACATTTCTTTCTTCCAAAATAACGTTATTCATATCATTCCTTCAGTTTTCTGCGTAATGTTAAAAGAAACCATCTGCTCACAACATGTCAAAGGTACAGCAGGTAGAAGTCAACAAGGTGGTTAAGAAAACGCTAACGCTTTCATTTTTACGTGAACGAAGGCCTACATTTGGGAAGACCATTCCTCCATTGGAAATTTTGAGATGGTCTATATTTTTTTTCTCGTCGCAAGTTGAAGACGTTTGAACAGAAAATGAGCAGAGCAGACTGTGTCCGGTGATGTTCAGATCATGGCCGTCGGTCTCTCCATTAACCTGCAAACAAACCCGTCAAAAATGGATTTTGATTATCATCATCAATCGTCAGCATCGTCGACACCATTATTGTCGTCATTATTGATTCCATCATTAGCACTGCCATAGTCGTCTGGATCATCACCTCATCATCATTAGTAGTAACATTACAATCGTCATAGTAATCATGACCATTCTTGTTGGTCGTTTTCGTGTCATCAACGTTATTGCCATGAAATCTGTTAATTCATCATCAGCTTCGTAAATCGTGATGACTTTCGTGCTGGCAAATATAAAAAAAAAACAAAAAAAAAAAAAACGCTGACAACACGATGATGACGATGTTGATAACAACGAAAAACCAAAGACGACGACGACAACAATAACAACAATAGAAATAATGATAATGATATCAATGATGATAACAAGAGTAATGATAATGATACTGCTGCTACTACTACTACCACTACTACAATTTAACAGGAATAGTGATAATTGTCATTCTTGATAAATAAAAAAGCAACCAAAACTGTCAGTAAAACAATGTGTGATTGTAAAAATGAGTACTGCCGACAGATTCTTTGGATCCAAATGATGTTTAATGAAAGACCATGACCAGCAATACCTAAACAACAACAATAGCAAGAGCACCCTTTATGATAGACACTGACGAAGTGTACATGAAGAACAACGGGAAACTGTACATGAGCATTACAACCAACCATGCCTTTCTCTCCTTCCCCACTGCAGACCCCATTATGTCATACTTCCTGCTGCTGCTTGTCTAGGTTTCTGAAGGTTGGTCTCCGCTTTCTCTTTTTACCTCCCCATCCTCCCACCCTTCGTTTTTACGTTTCTCTGCTGGACAAAACTCCATTCTTTCTTCTACCAAAACGAGATCTCTACCCCTAACCCCCATCCCCACACCTCTCATCCCAGAAATTCTGCTTTCTCTCCCTCCGTCTCTCTTAATCCCTACCTTTGCGCCCCCTCTCCACCGCCACCAACCCCTCTTTTCTCTTCACTCCCCTCCCTACCTTCTTTAGCATTTTGTCATCCCCTTTCTGTTTTCCTGTCGGTCGCCCTTCTGCCCCCCTCCCCGTACATCCCTCGTCCCCGCCCCCCCCCCCCCCCCCCTCTTTGTCTCACCGTGGAAGCGGAGAAGGAAACCCAGAGTCCTCAAAGGCTCTTTCCTTGGGCAGCACCGTCCGCATCTCCACCACCACCAGCAGCAGCAGCAGCCACAGAACGCTTTCCAGTTAGCATTCTCTGGGTGTTGGAGCTTCCGACTGCTGCCTGTAACGCCCCTGGTAGCTCCCGACCCCGCTCTCCACGCCGCTGGAGCTGGTCCTGGGAAGTCTCGGATTTTTCCATCAAAGACCTCTTGTAGTAGCCGGTCTCGAGAAAACCCACGCAATGGTTGTATGCTTCAAATTTCTGCCTCCAAACCTCAAATTGTGCGGGATCATCTTGTCTGAAGACTTGGAGCACATATACGGTGGTTTTACCTGTGGTATAAAGAAGAGAAATATGTGACCTGAAGAAAAGTTTAAGTTTAATTTCTCCCAACACTTTAAGTATTTATTCGTTCGTTTTTCGTTCTTTTCGTATTCTTTCCTTTTTTCCATTGCGTCCCCCCCTCTCTCTCTCTCTCTCTCTCTCTCTCTCTCTCTCTCTCTCTCTCTCTCTCTTCTCTCTCTTTCTCTCTCTCTCTCTCTCTCTCTCTCTCTCTCTCTCTTTCTCTCTCTCTCTGTCTCTCTCTCTCTCTCTCTGTCTCTGTCTCTCTCTCTCTCTCTCTCTCTCTCTCTCTCTCTCTCTCTCTCTCTCTCTCTCTCTTTCTTGTTTCATGCTCTACGCCATCACTTATTATTTGTGCCATTATCTGTGTCATCTTTTGAGCTTACCTTGACTCCCATTGTAACAAACATGCATTTTGAAATTCTTTTAAATCTATCATCTTAATCCCCCCACCCATATCCGTTTCGTGACACAACACTGTTCTTTTTACTTTTTCGAACGCTTTCTTGTTGCAGTCCTTTTTTCTCCATACAAATCTATATAATAATCTATTGATCTCATTAATTACATAATCTGGTACAACTATCGCTTGCATTATGCAAACCCACTGCGAGATTAAAAATGTTTTTACGATACTTACTTTGCCCATAATACTCAAATTTCTTTTCTCCAATATAGAGATCAACCGTCTGCAATTTTCAATTCTACCCACCCAATTCTCTTCCAGTTTAGATGCACCTGTGCTGTTATTAAAGTATATACCTAATATCTTTATTTTACTTTTTAATATGAAATCCATAACATTTTGTCTACAATTTATCTTGCTACCTAACCACATTGCTTCCGATTTATTTCTGTTTATTGTCAAACCTGATATGAACGAAAAGCTTTCAAATAATTCAAGCGCTATTCGCATATCGTTTTCGTCTGCGGGAAAATTTTCTTCCATGATTTGGAGCACATCTTCGATGGTTCTACCTGTGATATAAAAAAGAGAAATATGTGACCTGAAGAAAAGTTTAAGTTTAATTTATCCAACCACTTTAAGTATTTATTCGTTCGTTTTTCGTTCTTTTCGTATTCTTTCCTTTTTTCCATTGCGTCCTCTCTCTCTCTCTCTCTCTCTCTCTCTCTCTCTCTCTCTCTCTCTCTCTCTCTCTCTCTCTCTCTCTCTCTCTCTCTCTCTTATCAGCTGTGCAGGATTAAGCATTTCTTAAACCTTCATGCCAGGAAATTATTCCTACATGCACATATTCTCTCTTCAATCAATTATTGTTCAACACTATTTGATTCTGCTAGTGCTAATGCCATGAAACCTCTTACGAGTGTCTACAAAAGAGCACTTAAAGCAGTTCTATTAAAATCATCCAGTCTTACTAAAGGGGATTATACTAAAGCAGGGGCCCTTCCGCTAAAAGAAATGTTTGCTGTCAACAAATGTTTAATGCAAAAAATTGCGTCGGCTTTAGCACCACAAACTCTTCAGTCTAGATTTAACAAAAACCCGAGGGATTCAACCAAATTCCAGGTTCCCACACCTAGAATAGATCTATATAAAACAAGCTTATCTTACTCTGGTAGTGTGGTTTGGAATTCACTTCCACTATATTTCCGATGCACCCAAAATGCAGAATCCTTCAGGGAAAAACTAATTACACATTTCACAGTAGGTCATTACTAGTAGGGATAAAATACATATACCAGAGCACACCCTTTGTTTTGCTGCATATTTAACTGATACGCCGCTTCCTTTCTTAAACCAGATAATGATATATTGAAAGATATGGTTACATTGGTTTTGTTAATGACTGTAATTATATCATGATGAATGAATGTTGTGATCACTGATTTTATTGATGCATTGTCACTAACTGATTGATGTCCTAATATTTTTGATTTATTGAAGCATTGTATCTAAATGATGATAAATGCGTGCCCTGCCCTGGTAACTGTTGATTATATTGATGTATTGTTGCTTGTTTTTCAAATTTTATAGTAATGTTTAGTATATATTATTTTAGATGAAAGAAAAGGAAATATCATTCTCTCTCTCTCTCTCTCTCTCTCTCTCTCTCTCTCTCTCTCTCTCTCTCTCTCTCTCTCTCTCTCTCTCTCTCTCTCTTCCGTATTTACGGCTGCGTATTGATGTATTGTCACTAAGTTTATAATTATGGTTTTGGGTAGTGTATGAACAGTTCAAGAAGAAGAAGAAGAAAAGATGAGGGAGTGGGGGGGGGGAGAAGATTATGATGGCATCTCTCTCTCTCTCTCTCTCTCTCTCTCTCTCTCTCACACACACACACACACACACACACACACACACACACACACACACACACACACACACAAGCGCGCGCGCGTGCCCGCGTGCCCGCGCGCTTGCACGCGCACACGCACACATACACACACCATGATAATGAGCGTTATGACTATTGACGCTAGGACTTTATTGTTGCTAACTGATAATAGATTGTAGTACTGCTCGTTCTTGTCTTGCCTTGTAACCATATTATATAACTGTTAAAGAAACAAACAAACAAACAAAAAAGTTGATATTACTGATGCATTGCAGTTGTCTAATTATTATCCTTAGCAGCTTGCTGTATGTTAATATTTTACAAAAGGAATGTAACTCTCTCTTCTCTCTCTCTCTCTCTCTCTCTCTCTCTCTCTCTCTCTCTCTCTCTCTCCCTCTCTCTCTCTCTCTCTCTCTCTCTCTCTCTCTCTCTCTCTCTCTGTCTCCCCCCCCTCCTCCCCCTCTCTTTCTCTTCGATAGGAGGATCGCTTATTCTATGTTGTGTGTGCTGATTTTTTTTCTCTCTTCTATGAAATTTATTTCTTTATTTATGTTTGTTGTTGCAATTGCTTTCTTTTTTCTTTTTTTTCTCCTTCAAAGTCATCTATGCCTTAAATGTTAATGGATGAACAATTTATCAAGTTTTAATGCATTTGTGAAGATATGTGAGTTTGTTATAATTTTTGTAAGTTTTAGTCGCTAGTTATGCTTAGTAGTCGCTAGTCATGCTTAGTTAGTCCCTTAGTGGGGCGAGGGCCGGATGAAAAAAAGCATGTGTTTGCTTATCTGTTACCCTTGGAAATAAAGATTATCATCATCATCATCATCATCATCATCATCTCTCTCTCTCTCTCTCTCTCTCTCTCTCTCTCTCTCTCTCTCTCTCTCTCTCTCTCTCTCTGACATTTAGATTACAACCACATTAATATACACAGCACGAATGACAGGAACATTAAGCCTTCACATACAGAAAGGACTACTGCAACAACAAATGAAACTTGTCCACTTTGTAAATGGAATCCTACTGTTATGAGCATTACTGTGTATTCCATTGTGAAGCTTATCAACACATGCATGGGGCGTCAGCCTATGAAAGCCTACAATCTGGAATACGGGTAGACATTGGAAAAACAAACGGCTGATTCAATCCTGAGCATGATATATTGCCCAAGCATGTGGCCCAAGGTAAAAAACAACAACTTATATCCACCTTGATATCATGATATAAACGTTATTATTGCAATACAGTGCACACCAGGGCACTGATTCTGTATTAATTTATCAGCTAGTATTCAATGGAACACATTTTGGTCTAAAAAACTGGTTTGCACTTGTATGCATGAACTAGAGTGTGTAGGTGCGCCTGTAGATTTATGAATGTTTGAAGTACTCTTCAAAGTTGTTGGAAAACATCTTGCATTGGTGGAAGTGGGGGGGGGGGGGGGGGGGGGGGGGGGGATAAAGGGAACAGGGCGGAAGAGGAGAAAGCCTTAACTGAAACTGACAAAAAACATCACTGAACTCATCCAATCTTTTTTTCACAAAACCACGTGTGTGTGTGTGTGTGTGTGTTGTGTGTGTGTGTGTGTGTGTGTGTGTGTGTGTGTGTGTGTGTGTGTGTGTGTGTGTGTTTGGTCTCATCGTTTATATTTTCATAAAAGTGTGTGTGTGGGGGGGGGGGGGAGGGGGGAATCAACTTCCAAAATGATTTTCATAAAGGCGGGGGTGGGGGTGGGAGGACTTCCGACACCACTAATTCAATAATGGGTTGCTTCGTTTGACAGTGTACATCGCGGAAAAATGAAGAAGATTCTAGAAGCATACGGCATTCCTGACCAGATAGTGAGAGCCATTAGCAAGTTATACGAGGGTACTCGAGCCACAGTCCTCTCCCCTGATGGCGAAACAGAATACCTTAAAATCTCAGCAGGGGTACTTCAAGGAGACACACTTGTACCTTATCTGTTTGCTGTAGCTGTGCACTATCTGATGAGAATGCCTATAGCTGGAAAAGAACTTGGTTTTACTTTGCAGCCCAGAAGAAGTCGACGGTATCCTGCTGACAGCTTGCCAGATCTCGACTTTACTGACAACATAGCATTGCTATCCAATGAAATATCACAAGCAAAGAGGCTACTGGATGGAACAGGTTGAAGTTAAAGCAGCTGAAGTTGGACTGCACTGCAATGCCAAGAAAACGAAAGTGATGATGTAGATTGAAAGTAGTGAAAACGATATGAAATTTATCAATGGGGGAGACATAGAGCAAGTCACCAATTTCAAGTATCTGGGCAGATGGAAGGAGAGCAGTCAGAAATATATCTGTTCGAAAAGCCCTTGCTTGGAATGCATGTCACAAGCTGAAGATGATATGGACTTCTAACTTGAAAAAAAGAACTAAAGATTCGTCTCTTTATATCCACTGTCAAGTCTGTGTTGCTCTACAACTCGGAAACATGGACCTTAACAAAACAGATGGAGAACAGTCTTGATGGGACGTATACTCGTCTGTTGAGGATGGAATTAAATGTCTCTTGGAAGCAGCACATGACTAATGAAGAGCTATATGGACACCTCCCTAAAGTTAGTGACAAGATAAGAACACGTAGGCTTCGCCTAGCCAGTCACTGTCTGCGACATCCAGAGGAAGTTGCTTCACAACTTGTACTGTGGCAGTCAACTGGAGGGAGAGCGAACAGGGGAAGGAAGACAACAGACTTCACTGGTCTTCTCAAAAGGGACACTGGCCTCGAAAATATCGATGAGATCAAGGCAGCTATGCTTGACAGGAGCTAGTGGAAGAAGTACGTCACAGAGGCTCGATCTGGAGATCGGCCTAACTAACTAAAACTAACTCGTATGACCTAGATTTTGTTTGGGAAGTGATTAACACACACACCCATACAATAAAGCATGTACAGCTCTCGGCAAAAAAATCGGTGAACCTACTCTCCCCTATGAATTCTGAATTTGTATTAGGTGAGAGTGCGCATGTGCGTGTTTGTGTGCGCATGCGTGTGCACATGTGAGTGTATGTTTGTGTACGCATGTGTGCACGCGCGAGGGCGTGCACGTGTGTGTGGTGAGCAGGGATGGATGGATACCTGTCTGTGAGTGTGGGGATGTTTGTGCAAACTTGTGTATGTGCATGGATGTATTTGTGGGGCTGTAAATGTGTCATATAATATCATTTATACACAAATTTGTTTGATTTAATCGTTAAATTTACATTTATAAGCATTTTTATTGTGATTTTTTTTTCTCTCTTGATAATATACAATGTAAATGATGTGATTATGTATGAATGTGCAATATAAATGATATTATGTATAATATAATGTGCAATTAGTTTATGAAATGATTGTGTTCTGTGATGTTGATAAAAAAAATTTTTTTTACATTTTTTATTTATTTATTTATTTATTTTTAAATGTTTTTGTGTTTGGTCGGTTTCTAGTGCTGTGTTTTTGTGTGAAATGCACCTGGACCAAATTTCTCATGATGAGATAATAAAGTGTTTCTTATCTTATGTTATCTTATCTTATCCCCCCCCCTCCCTCTCTCTCTCTCTGTGCGTGCGCGCGCACACGCCTTTCAACGAACCTTCTTCATCTCATTTTCTTCTCGTTTATTTTTTCTTCTTCTGTTTTTCACAAATAGGCTGAATGGATGGAGGGGGATAGGGTGTAGTGAAGCAAGAAAACGACAGGGCGGTGTCAGAGAGCATGGTAAAATAATTTAGGTCAGCTGAATGGTAAAGCGCTTTGTTAGAAGATTAGATCAAATCAAATGGTCACGTGGTTTGGGAGGAGGATAAAATATTTATATTTCTATACATACATACACAGACACACACACAACACCAACAGAAGCACTCATCTTTCGTGAGTGAAAAGACAGAAAGAACGAACAAGCGAAAGAAAGGAAGAACTGATACAGGTGGGATCAAGTTAAATAAGAAACAAACAAAGATGCTTCATTATCAAAAAATTCAAAATCGAAAGCACCAGAGGATGGCCATACATACCTGTTTTCCTGGCAACATATATTATACGGGCGAGAGGATTCGCACCACATACATCATGGCCATACATACCTGTTTTTTGGGCAATAGCTTCTATAGGGATGAGAGGATTCCTGCCACATTTCTGTCCATCAGTGACATACCACAGGCACATGAAGATGAAGAACATCTTCAACTGGTCTCCAGCCTTCATCCTTCTCCAGTATGACAACACGCCTGCAGACAACGCCCCATAACAACATGAATTTACCTGGTGATTATGGATGAATGACAACATGCTATAATAATGACGAGACTATACCCGGCCATCAGCATTTAGTGATAACGCACCTGTAGATAACACCAAAATGGCAAGAGGACTGTCTCTTGTCATCACTGATTAAAAATAATTATCTTTGAACTGGGAAGTTGTGGGCTCAGTTCCCATCGGATCAGAGCCATTCATTTGTGGGATGTTTCTGCCTGTCACCGATCGGATTAGCGCGGAAATCTTACAGACGCGCTGACGGCTCTGTTTCGATCCGTCGCATCGTTTCACGATGGGGGTGTAGGCCTACCGGGCCATATATGCAAGTTGTTGGGTTCAGGAAGGTTGGTAGGTGTGTTGGATACCTGGACGTTCCCTTCGTATATTGTGTGTGCGTGTGCTACCATGCACAGGCAGGAGAGTATAGGTGTAAGGAGAGAGGGGGGTTAGCCTTCCGTCTCATTTTTTTCGTGCAGTCTGTGTGGAGACCCGTTTTCACGTGTGGTCTGTGTAGAGTTCAAAACTCGGCAAGAAGTGAGTGCTGAGTCATCAAGCATTGAAGTTTGGTGGGGCCGGGTGGCTAGCATTTCGGTCAAAATCCTTTATGAAGAGCAGTTGGGCTCTCATTCTTGTGCCAGCGTTTGCGCTGTGGGCCCGACTTCGGTCAAAATGGTGACCCGACCCTCGTGAGCGTTTTTGCTCTTGGTCGAGCAGTTGTCTGTGTCTCTGTGTGCTGCGACCCTGAGGTTCAGGAGCTGGGGTGGCCAGCCACAGTTGTCATTGTTTGATGTTGTAGCAGGTATGTGGAGTTCATTAAGGTGTTAGTAGTGTAGTTAAGGGTGGCGTTGTCTGGTGCACATTTCTGTCAACTTGTACAAAGGTGTAAATAATATGAGCTCATGGTTTTAATCAGTTTCAATTTTTCTTGGGGAAAAAGGAAGAGAGAAAATGGGAGAAATAAGGACTAAAACGAAGCAAGCTGAGAAAAGTATGTTGATGGTGGGTTTTGACCAGCCGGTTGTGTTGAGAGGTGGAAAGAGGGAAAAGGAAAAAGAAAAGAAGAAAATTGATTATGAAGTTTTGAATGAAAATGTAAATAGTTTGTCGTTGGTTCGATCCTGGTGTTAGGATTGAGTTGGTACTTATCCGGGACAGGGGGTTCATACGGGAATGCTTTTGGGAAGCATAGACAGGGTGGGTTGGCACTGGATGTTGTAGAGGTTATGATCGTGCCGCGTCAGGGAAGTTATTGGAAAGGATAAGTGTTGTGTAGTTGTATGAAGAGGTACTAGTGTCAAGAAGCGCGGTTTTTGTATAGT
>CM031621.1:40551292-40573792 GCA_018398815.1 Conus ventricosus | reverse complement strand
AACAGGTATTATCATATTATCATATCAATGCCAACACATTATTTCACCTTCTAAAATGAACATCTAACAGACGTGTTTACCGTTTACTTTTCCAATAATACTGTGTATAATAATGCTTTGTGCACGAGTCTCCCATTCCTCCTTCCGGTAAATACGCATGTGTGGGCGGAGCGATATGAGCCTTGCCTCACCCTTTGCCCCCTCCCCTTTCTTGTCAACAACAAAAGCCCCTCACCCGTTGATCACTTCCATTCCTTTCCAATCATTATTATCATTACCCACACCCCCACATGTCACTATCATCACAATCACCACCCATTAAGCTTAAAAAATGTATCAGTTTTAGTCCTTACCACTGAGCACTATTATGAATCCACCATAATCACTACCATCACTAATGTATCATACCATTACACAAGAATTACAAAAACAAGCAAACAAAACCTACTATTTTAACCCCTCCATCCTCACCCCCTCCTCCTTTTTTTCTAAAAAAAAACACCTTTACCAGTATCCCTCTTCTTATTATATACGTTTTCATCATCAGCACTATTATCATTATTATTGCCATTTTTAGTTTTATTATCACGGTCATCATTATTATTTCAACTCCCATGATCCCTCCTCAACAGCCTCGTTTTCATCCAACAGCCATTTTGCTTCGAATATGAGAAGGTAAGTGGTTTCTTGTTCTTCGTTTTCATTGTCCTAAATGTTTGTTTTTGCCTGAAGAAGATTCAAGAGGTCGAAATCCATTGTGTTTTGTTTTGTAATCTGTTTGTATCTGTGGCGATGACTAATCCCTTTTCTTTCAAAACTTTGCTTCATGTTCCGCCCTCAGTCACTTTGTTTTGAAACTAACTCTCTTTGAGGAGTTAGGAAGATGAAAAATAGAAGCCACATAACACCCATAAGATAATGGCTAGATTTCGCGTGTGTGTGTGTTTTTTTAACCTTTCTCAAGCCACACTGGCCAACTGACAAACATAACACTCAAGATTTCTGTGGCTGTTTTGCTGAGAGAAGTTCACTGGAAAAAGAGTTCACTTATCAAGACGTTCACTGAAAAAGGTTCACCGAGGGATGGGGAATGGAAGGGAACTTGATGGAAGGCATGGGGAAAAAGGGAGGGGTGAAGGTGTAGAGGGTCGAAAGCAAAGAGTGGGAAGAGGAGGGAAGAAGGTGAAATGAGTGGGGGGGGGGGGGGGTGGAGACAATAAAAACAACAACAATGATAACCATACTAACAATAATCATTACTATTACCTTTCCTCTACCATCATTATCATGAGCAAATGAATAAAATATGGGAGGGAAGAAAGGAAATTGAAAGTGGAGGGCAAGATGGGAAGGGGGCGGAGGGAGGGGAATGGGGTGGGGGCTAGAGGTGTGCCCTGAGGTGGAAATAGAGTAGAAAACCTAGCAGGAGAGGGGAAGGGAGAAATGTGTGTGTGTGTGTGAGAGAGAGAACGAGGAAATGTGTGTTCTAGCTCAACCGCCCCTCATAAAATTTCGGGGCGCTCGCTCTAGAACACACATTTCCTCGTTCTCTTATAAGCAAGCCCTTCAACAATGACTAAAACGGCTAATAGGATGCTCAGGCTCTACACTTTCTATATGTGCCCGTTAGGGCACACACTTACAAGCTTCAAGCCGTGTAATCCATTACACGTTCTTTTCAATAACCCAACAAATAATGGCAGCACGTTACAAAGCCATCTACAAACATATATATTGTGTTGGGTTATCTGTTTTCATCACTAATTTGCAAAACTTCTTTGCCTTCAGTTTTTGTTTAATCCTATGTTTTTCCTGATCGTTTTCAATAACATTGTTTTCACGCATGCATTCATCAAATGCGTCTCTGTCTTCCATATGAAATAAAACTACGGTCTTTAACTGTTCTCTAAAGTCTTTTAAAACCGAGTTATATTTCTGGCATAAAATCCACACACTTATTCCCGCATGTCTTCCACTGAAAGCCAGTTTCGACAAAGTTTTTCTTTTTTAACTATGTCTCTTTCTGCCGAACAGTCATCTATAATAAATAGTGTCTGCGTTCCCTCAAACAGTCTATAAAAGTATTCTAAACACTCACTCAGCTTATTGCTGGGATCAATCAAATATATGTCATCATCCGTCCATATAAACCTTCTATCGTGATATTGCTTTGTTCTATTTAAGTGTCGGACAGAAAATCGCAATATGATCAAATTTATAACGATATACTGTTTGTAATAGGTCTAGGACAAATATTGTTTTTCCACAACCAGTCTGTCCACAAATCAATGAACAATGAGGGGTTTTTGTCATAAAGTTTAACATCGACATCGACATCGACTCTAGGGTCGTCTCCAAAGTCGTCTCCAAAGTCGTCATCGCCACCAGTGGTGTCTCCAAAGTCATCTGCTCCATAGTTTTAAAACAGAATTTAATCTAATCCAATTATTGTTCTTATCATACTATCCGTCAAAATTTGTTTAGTATAATAAAATCCTATAAGGTCTAAATGTGTAAGATTAATCCAGCTCAGTTCTGTCAGATTGCTTCTATTAAGACTAACATTGATTTTGTTGCTTGTTGTTACGACCTTACAATTCTCACCATCGTAACGAACGACAACAGTAACTTTAAGATTGTCAACGTCTAAGTTTTGCCAGCTAATAAGAATTCCTTTCATAAGGATGTCACTAACACCCAAAGCCCCATTCCTCTCCACATCTTTTAAGACAGAAATTTCAAATATTATTGTGAACGTGTCTCCTAATTCTGTGCGTGGAATGAACTGTAATTTTGTAGAAGCTTCCTTTAAAAACCGATTCTTTTCTATGGAGGATGTACTGTTTGTTCCCAAACGGCTTTATTTCGATCTCTTTCCGACTATTGTGCTCTGACATAAGACTTATATGTAAAGGGCCAGAGTTGAATGCTTTTCTGAAACCTTTTTGGCGGTCAGAAGAAAAAAAGAAAAAGAAACACCCGAAGGTGCTGGGGAGGACCCAAAGAAGCACTGTCTTCACCTGCCTTTAGAGCAGTCCTGTACACCCTTGGAGGTCTGCGCTGTGTTGACGATGGGTACAGGCACGCACAGGACACTCCATTAAGATATCAAGGGACATAACTGCTCCTGAACAGAGGTAATTAGACTACAGGATGCAGCTCATAACAGCCTTAAAGTAGCATCCCCCATGGGGTGTACAGCCCGTATTTCATGACTGCAGAGCCCACCGGCGAAAAACACCACCCTCCAGCTGCCGAGCACACCCCACAGACCCAACCACCCCTGCCCACGGACAGATGAAGACAGTGCCACTCCAGACACAGCCAAGCTTTCGCCATACGGTCTTATGTGCCCTCAAGAGAGAATCAAAGTTGTAGTCTTTTCCCACTTCAACAGGACTTTCCCTGTGGTCAGTGGGTCTTTCCTCACCGTCACTGGACCTTTCTCCAGGGTCAGCCTAGTTAAGCAAAGAAGAAAAAGCCCGAAGGGCTGGGGAGGACCCAAAGAAGCACTGTCTTCACCTGCCTTTAGAGCAGTCCTGTACCACCCTTGGGAGGTCTGCGCTGTGTTGACGATGGGTACAGGCACGCACAGGACACCCATTAAGATATCAAGGGACATAACTGCTCCTGAACAGAGGTAATTAGACTACAGGATGCAGCTCATAACAGCCTTAAAGTAGCATCCCCATGGGTGTACCAGCCCGTATTTCATGACTGCAGAGCCACCGGCGAAAAACACCACCCTCCAGCTGCCGAGCACACCCCACAGACCCAACCACCCCTGCCCACGGACAGATGAAGACAGTGCCACTCCAGACACAGCCAAGCTTTCGCCCTACGGTCTTATGTGCCCTCAAGAGAGAATCGAAATTGTTAGTCTTTCCCACTATCAACAGGACTTTCCTGTGGTCAGTGGGTCTTTCCTCACCGTCACTGGACCTTTCTCAGGTCAGCCTAGTTAAGGCAAGAAGGAAAAAAGATACACCCGAAGGTGCTGGGGAGGACCACAAGAAAGCACTGTCTTCACCTGCCTTTAGAGCAGTCCTGTACCACCCTGGAGGTCTGCGCTGTGTTGACGATGGGTACAGGCAAGCACAGGACACTCATTAAGATATCAAGGGACATAACTGCTCCTGAACAGAGGTAAATTAGACTACAGGATGCAGCTCTAACAGCCTTAAAGTAGCATCCCCATGGGTGTACAGCCGTATTTCATGACTGCAGAGCCCACCGGCGAAAAACACCACCTCCAGCTGCGAGCACACCCACAGACCCAACCACCCCTGCCACGGACAGATGAAGACAGTGCCACTCAGACACAGCCAAGCTTTCGCCATACGGTCTTATGTGCCCTCAGAGAGAATCCCAAAGTTGTAGTCTTTCCCACTGTCAACAGGACTTTCCCTGTGGTCAGTGGGTCTTTCCTCACCGTCACTGGACCTTTCTCCAGGGTCAGCCTAGTTAAGGCAAAAGAAAAAGAAACACCCGAAGGTGCTGGGGAGGACCAAAGAAGCACTGTCTTCACCTGCCTTTAGAGCAGTCCTGTACCACCCTTGGAGGTCTGCGCTGTGTTGACGATGGGTACAGGCACGCACAGGACACTCCATTAAGATATCAAGGAACATAACTGCTCCTGAACAGAGGTAAATTAGACTACAGGATGCAGCTCATAACAGCCTTAAAGTAGCATCCCCCATGGGTGTACAGCCCGTATTTCATGACTGCAGAGCCCACCGGCGAAAAAACACCACCCTCCAGCTGCCGAGCACACCCCACAGACCCAACCACCCCTGCCCACGGACAGATGAAGACAGTGCCACTCCAGACACAGCCAAGCTTTCGCCATACGGTCTTATGTGCCCTCAAGAGAGAATCCAAATTGTAGTCTTTCCCACTGTCAACAGGACTTTCCCTGTGGTCAGTGGGTCTTTCCTCACCGTCACTGGACCTTTCTCCAGGGTCAGCCTAGTTAAGGCAAAGAAGAAAAAGAAACACCCGAAGGTGCTGGGGAGGACCCAAAGAAGCACTGTCTTCACCTGCCTTTAGAGCAGTCCTGTACACCCTTGGAGGTCTGCGCTGTGTTGACGATGGGCACAGGCACGCACAGGACACTCCATTAAGATATCAAGGGACATAACTGCTCCTGAACAGAGGTAAATTAGACTACAGGATGCAGCTCATAACAGCCTTAAAGTAGCATCCCCCATGGGTGTACCAGCCCGTATTTCATGACTGCAGAGCCCACCGGCGAAAAACACCACCCTCCAGCTGCCGAGCACACCCCACAGACCCAACCACCCCTGCCCACGGACAGATGAAGACAGTGCCACTCCAGACACAGCCAAGCTTTCGCCATACGGTCTTATGTGCCCTCAAGAGAGAATCCAAAGTTGTAGTCTTTCCCACTGTCAACAGGACTTTCCCTGTGGTCAGTGGGTCTTTCCTCACCGTCACTGGACCTTTCTCCAGGGTCAGCCTAGTTAAGGCAAAGAAGAAAAAGAAACACCCGATATAATTTTTGGCGGTCAGAAAATGTAAATGGACTTAAGAATTCAAATTTTATGTCCCATTCTACATATGGTTTTAAGTGCCATTTGTTGTCAGTTTTTCGAACTATTTTATATAGTTATAATAACCTGCATTATTTGTTTCTACATTGCGTAGTTGTTCTAGTTTAGGAAACCTTTTGTTGTCGCTAACCTCTTTACGTCTATAATCACCATCTTTAGTGTACTCAAAACCATACAAAGCGCCTGTCTCACCGTTCTGTTCAAAGTCCACAACGTCTGCAAGGTCTTTTAATTATAAAGTTACACACCTTACAGGCGCTAATGTAACTCCCGATTCTTCTGGTCCACGCGACATTATTTTTTTCGTACTATTTTTTTAGTACAATTTATTATTTTATTTCCAAAACAATGTGCAGGTTATCACATTTCACGACTTTCCCTGTTTCGTCTGTGATTTTTATATGAAATGATCCGACCTTCCCACAAGCTAATTTTTTAAACTGTAAATTAGAGAATTGTATAATTTCATAATCGCAATATGCAGCTTTCCCCGATGGAAGAGCTCGTAAAACAGTTGAGGGCCTTCCATCATACAAGTTTTCATCAGTGCCCAGCTCACCAAATGAACATAGAGTAATGAATGTAATGCAAGATCGAGCGGATTTTTCCCCTCAAAAGTAGTTTTGTTTTATGTAACTATAAATCTATCGGTAGTTGTAAAGCCTAACATTTTAGCTAGCTCTCCATCAAAATAGTAACCTACTGCTTCTTCTTCGTGTTTGAATGTCAACATTGTTTTCAGATTTGCATTGTTAAGTTTGAGAGTAATGTTGAAGTTACTCATTGCTTCTTTTAGTGATCAAAACCCGTAATAACCATCAGGTATGGTTAACTGACTGACTAAGTTTCCTCTATTATCAACTTTTAGAATCTTATTATTCTCCTTGGATTTACTTATATTAAACCATACGACTTTGTAAAAAATTTCATGGAGTGCGACCATTTGGCTCCGCATTCGTTATCAATAGCATATTCTAAAAACAAAGGACTGCCTTGAGTTGTTATCGTTACAAACAATTTTTTTAAACAAATTAAAAATGAGTGCATTTAAATATACGAATGCAAAATATTCTGTTGGACCGCACTACAATCTTAAAAATATAACAACTGATGCCCTTGACATTTCTGTGACTCAGTCTTACACCTTTCAAGTAAAGATTAGTACTCCATTGAACAGCTATCTTAACCCCCCTATTAAAAACGACTACATCGCGAAAGTGTGGTTCAGTCATCCGATGCAGTTTTATCAGAACCAGTTAAACTTTGCTGTGTTTTGTGCATCAACTGGGTGTGGAGTGTCGTATGCCGATCATATAAATCATCATGATCCTTTGGTGAGGTCAGTGTATAGATTTCATTTCTATTACACCTTCAGACGTATTTTGTCTGAACTGCAAGCACCATTGCCAAATGACAAACCATTTAATCCATTTAGCAACAGAATAGACATGAAGGCTTTTGAAAGGATCTGTAACGAATTCAATATTAATGTTAAGACAAACTTTAGACAAAAGTTGGACCGCAATTATGGCTTAGGCACCCTTTATTTTTGGGGCGCGCACAGAAAGTATAACTATGACCGGAATCCTCCTTACACATCTTTCTCTTCAGACACAACTGTTCATCTTGGATCCATAGAGCAAGAGCATAAAACAGCGTCGACAACTTTTGTTTTAGACACTTCTAAGGGCCTAACTAAAGCAGGAATAGAACGAATAAACGACTCTATTCGTACTTACGTTTGGTGTTTGCTAAGTTCACAAGCACCAGCAAGATCGAACATAACTAATCCTTCTACTGGCTTTGATGCACAAAAACAGTACTTGGCCAATTTAGAGGACGCCATTAATTCTGCAGTTGATTTGCCTTCAAGTTTTAAAAGGTACCAAGATGTTTTACAATACGCAAGATCGAAAGTAGACTTTGCTGTTGGCACTGGTTTATACACGCTGCCTTCTGACCTCAGACTCCAGATAGGAACAATAATAAACTACAACAATGAAATCCTTGTGGCAGGAAATGAACAGAAGGTCGGAAAAAACGACATAAATTCTGAACCAGTAATATTACAAACAATAAACAAACAAGACGACCCCCCAAGAATAAGTCATCCAATCCCCAAGGTCCAAAGCCCAAAGACTGTTAGCGATGACAACAGAAATAATGACCATGAATATGAAAAGACAGCACTTGTTATTGAATTAACTGGCCTAGGATTACTTGTTCTTTATCTTACTTCAGAGACGGAGTCTCCTAAAGAGTAACCCAACTATTAAGACAACTAATGCCCATAAGAGCTCGGCCATAAAGCCAACTACTTTGCTTGCAGTAGACAAAAGCCAGCTAACGACACTCCTTAATATGCCTGGTAAAGAGTCTATGGCCTTACTGGCTAATTTTTTCAATAAACCCGCAAGATGATCAAGTTGTTTTTTTTACCCATGATTTATTGGGTGGAGGCGATGGTGGTGGAGGCTCTGACCCTTGACCGCTGCCGCCTGTAATAGCCAACACCAGTGTACTTACTGCAAATCCTAAGGCAGTTATAATGCTTGCTAATGTGACTCCTTGCTCTCTAAACAGTGTTCGTATTCGTTCTGCTAGCGTCGTGTCTTCATATAAAATTCTTTGGATAGCTTCTCTTATTCTGTTCACTTGAGTTCGGAATTGTTCTCGGTTAGTAGACAACACGTCTAGTCTTGCTGATCTCTCTTGTTCAAGATCATGTAGTCTTTGTGTTATTCTTTCTTTAATATCATGACCTAAGTTGGCGTCGTCAGCCTCAACGAGCTTTTCTTTTTCTCTTTTTATATGCCCATCTAGTTCGCCTAGTTTTGCTAAATTGTTTGTTAATTCACCTCTGATGCTTCTTAAAGCATGATCAAGGGCCGCTATTTCTCGCATAGGCAATGGTTGATCGTGTATAGTTTTTAATGCTGTTTCTTCGAAAACCTGGTTTCTGCTTCTATTGCTTGTATTATTTTGTCTGCTGATTGATTTAAATCTTTAAGTTCCATGTTTTGTATTTGGTTAGCTGTTGGGAGTTCTTGCAGTGTGTTTTGAAGTTTAGAAACTGCCTCCCCATCTAATTTTGGTTTAGTATTACCAAGGCGATTTTGTTCACTTTCACTAAGTCTTTGTCTAATTGTACTCTTAGTTAAAATCTTTGATGAATCTGGTTTAGATGTAAGCTGAACAAGTTGTCCTTGGTCGTTTCTTACAAACAAATGGTCATCTTTTACTTCAAAATCATTAGGGTCTAAAACTTCGGGAGGTTCTTGACCTAAACTTTGGTATAATGATCTGACCTTACTTAATGTTAATTCATGCCGCAATGAGTGCAATGAGTGAGTGTCAAAGGAGTCATTTCACTCATGTCGTCTCCAGGATCAGGAACATCAACATTGTCATCATAATCTTCAAAGTCATAGATCTAGTCTTCCATGTTTTTATAATAATTAACTTTTTTTTTTTTTGTTTTATAAAAAAAAAAATGTCGCAAGCACATGGGTCAATTCTCAACCCGTATAGAAGACTGAAAGAGCCCTTTGGTGTGAAGGGAAATAAACGGATATTATTGTTCCAAATAATCCATCTACTATTGATTCAGATCAAATTCTTACTGTCAAATTTCCAGACCTAGGAGCAGATGAAATGATTGTGCCGGGCTCTGCACAACTTACTTTCAAAACAGAACTTGCATCAGAAACAGACCCAAACAGGACAGTTGTACAGAATCTGGGGCGGGCAATCGTTAAGAAAATTTCTTTAAAACTTGAAGGGCAGGAAATATTTTCTTTACACAATGCAGACATATTTTTAATCTATTCTGATCTATGGCTAACCGCGAATGAAAGGGCCGATCTTGCGTTTCAAGGAATCGAAAATAATGATGCACTAAAAAACAGAATAGGCACCGCAGATGCTAAAGACGGTAACAGGCCTGAAGCTGTAAGTTATGCGTATGGAAATCGATTTTCCATACCCTTAGATTTTGAGTTGTTAAAAGCGCATGCTCCATACTTTCAAGGAGCATTAAAAGACAGATTGTGATATGAACTAACTTTTAATGAGTACAAACGTGTTATTAAAATCTACAGACACCGAAGCAAAGTACAGTATTTCTGACATCTCGTTAGAGTTTGACATTGTTAGTAACCCTAACTTAGCAAGGCTGATCGAGCAACAATATCAGTCAAAATTGGCAATATATTACGATAGAGTGATTCATCATTCTAAATATATCAAAGCAGGGCAGACACTATATGGAATTTAGTTTTAGTGCCACAGCAAGATCACTTAAAGGCATTTTATTGCTGTGTGAAGATGATAAAAACCATACCAAAGACAAAATGAAAAGTTTATTAATCCTAAAATAATGAAAGTACAATGTTCAATTGAGGGCAGTCCTAACCAAGTCTATGGTAGCGGGTTTAAAAACCTTATCAGCATTTTGACGAATAAGAAAATTCTTTGGAGGTGGGAGGTGTAGAAGTCCAACAGTAGACCTTGTGTCTAAAGATCTACACCTTCACAGTGTTAGACTCGATGATTATTTAACAACGAAATACGGTTTATGGTTTGGGACCTAAGGTCGACAGAGGATAATCAGTTGCATGGAAATGGGAGAACTGTTAAAGACGGAATAACCATTCAAATTGATAAAGAAAAAGAGAGTGATAAACCAGTTAATGCATATTTGTTTTTAATATATGATGCGCAGCTGAATATTCAAGATAACAGATTAAAAGATATACAATACTAAATTTATTTTTTTTTTTTAAAAAAAAGCATGTCTGTTCAGGTTTATCCAAAATTGCCTAAAGAGACAGGGTCACCTACAGAGACAGGGTCGCCAAAAGAACAGCTAGTTGGCAACATAAAAACCTTCAGATTAACAAACATTACACAAATGCAACAAGAACTAGAGCAAGACCTTTCAAAATACAGCAAAACCAAAACAAAGGTATTCTGCTGTCTTTAATGCTGTTACATATGTTAATACTGGAGCATCGACTATTATGCTCTATCAGCAGGAACAAGTGTAGGTCTTTTAGCAACAGGCGTAGGTGCACCGGTAGCTATACCTCTAGGCGGTTTGTCTTTAACTCTTGGGCCTGTGCACATCAGCTGTAAGAAAAAAAATAAAAGCTAAACTCCAAAAGCACACAGCTATGGTTCAACTAATAACAGCTAAACTTAGTTCGTTCAAACTGATAAATAAAGCACTAGTTGACTCTAACATCACGGATGAAGAATTTAGTCGTTTATAGGCTGATTTTGAGGACTACAAAAGACAAAAAGTTTGATCTTCAAAAAAAGGCAAGGGTATCTTTTTCTCAACAACAGACACCGGTCAGATGAAAAAGGAATGTTTAAAAAAAGTAAACGAGACATTAAACTCTGTTCCAAACAGCTCACATTAACAACCCCAAAGGGCGTTTATACTTAAGTTTATGAGTCCAACACAAAAAGACCGTTGATATTGATTCTGACTAATACAACTTTGGAGACGATGTAATTTTTTAAATTTTTAAATATATATTTTGAGTTAGAAAAAAACTAAGCATGGAAGATAAGATATGTGAAAGTCTGAAGAAATGTGAATGATTTGGACAATGAACAGCGTTTGTCAAGAGCTTTAAATGAAATTGATTTAGAAGTTATTGCTCCAACAAACGTACAGGCAAGCGTTGTTCATGCTATTTCACAAGTTCCAGTAAACTAACAATAGAACCGCCAGTGAAAGTAAGATTAGCTGTTTTGGTTGACTATACAACAATACATAATGAAAATCTAGAAGTCTGGATCTCAACTAAACAGCAGACTATTCTTTCTTATAATGACCTCACGCCTAATTGGGCAGACCAACTGCTTACACACTTTAATGTAGCCTCTGAGGAAGCTAAAATGAGAGGCTCTGGTTGGTCAGAGGGTAAAGTCTTAGAGATTAGATTAAAACAGGCTAAGTATGTGCCGATTGTAGGCAATTCATACATTTCCGGTACCCCCAGCATTGGTTTCAAAAAGAGCAGTTCTAAACATAAAGAATACACACAACAAATGTTTTATGTGGTGTGTTCTTGCTAGGATGCATCACGTCCGAAAAAATGCAGACAGAGTGTCTAACTATCAACCTTACATCAATGAACTTAACTTCAGTGGAATATCCTTTCCTGTTAGCTTAGACAAAATTAAATCAGTTTGAAGAACAGAACAAACCAATAACTGTTAACGTGTACACATGGGACGAGGAAACATATTTGGTGCCTATCAGAGTGTCTAAGAATAGTCTGTTGATTGGTGAACCAGACAAAAATCATGTAGACTTACTCCTAATGACGACTCAGGAGTCGACTTTGGAGTCGATGTCGATGTCGAGGTCTTCTCCAACAGAGACGACTTACCATTACACATTGATACGTACAATGAGTAGACTGTTAGCATATACTACAAAAAAATCATGGCAAACAAGATTCTGTAGAAAATGTTTAAACAAGAAATTCCATCTGTTCAAGCCGCGAGTGAACATATAAAACATTGTATCAGCCCAGTTGTCTGTCATACATAACTAATTACGCCGCGAGAAGGCTGTAAGGTTTGTTTTAAGAACTGGAAACATCAGCAAACAAGTCCATATGTTGTTTACGCAGACTTCGAATCACTCATTGTTCCTTATGAGGGGCCAACCCCACATAAACTTCCAAAAACAGTCTTAATGAGTAATCATCAGATTTGTTCGTTTGCTTTCATTATTGTCAGGTCGGATGGCGTCCATTCAAAGCCAGAATTATACAGAGGACCAGATGCAGCAGAATACTTCTTAAAACGCATGCAGCAAGGGCGTAATGACTGTTCTAATAATCTAAACTTATCTGAAATCACGATGACACCTGAAGACCAAGAACAGTATAAAAACAGCCACTCACTGTTGGATTTGTGGGGGGGCCTTGGTTGCCGCCGGTTTAGAACTACACGGACAGGGTCCGCTACAGAGACAGAGTCTCCTAACACCAGACACAACGAATCCAACAGGTGGCGTTGGTGGCCAGCGGGTAAGAGACCATGATCATATTAGTGGAAAGTTCAGAGGAGCGCACACAGTAAATGCAGTCTTCAACTAAAGGTTGATCCTAAGACATGGAAGCTGCCTATATTCTTTCATAACTTGCGTGGTTACGACTCTCATCTTATATTGCAAGCATAACCAGCGACTTTAGGGGAAAATGCATTGCACAGTCATCAGAAAAGAACATGTGTTTCAATCTGAATAATCTGTCTTTCTACGACTCTATGCAACATTTGAAGGCATCATTAGAATCATTATCGTCGTCCTTAAAGACGTGCCCAATAACAGAAGAATATTTTTACTCATCATTGGTTAGAAAGGGGATATATCCCTATGAGTACATGAAGAGTTGGGAAAGGTTGATGAAGACTCACTTCCTCCTAAGGCGCGTTCTTTTCTAGTCTTAGAGGAAAGGACATCAGTGACTCCGACTATCGGCATGCTCAAGATGCGTGGCAGAAGTTAGATTGTAAAACAATGGGAGACTATCATGATTCATACTTAATGGCAGACGTATGTTTGTTGGCGGACGTCTTTGAAAATTACAGAAAGATCTGCATGCAACACTATAGTCTGGATCCTACTCATTATGTTTCTGCGCCCGGGATGAGTTGGGATGCTTTCTTAAAATATACCGGAGTACAGATTGACCTGTTGTCTGACCTGCCAATGCTTCAGATGATTGAAAACGGATTGCGTGGGGGAATTAGTATGGCGTCTCACCATTACTGTAAAGCAAACAACAAGTACTTGGACGACTATGATCCAAGTAAAAGGTCTATCTTATGTATTTAGATGCAAACAATCTGTATGGATGGGCTATGGTTCAGTCACTTCCATTACGTAACTTTAAAATGTATAGTGGCATCTCTGCAGGAGACATTCCTGATTTTGTAGAACAACTGAACACTCTTACAGCTGATCGTAAAAGAGGTCTTATTCTAGAAGTTGACTTAGAATATCCTCATGAACTCCACGATCTGCATAATGACTATCCATTAGCAGCAGAAAGTCTAAAGATGGTAAAAACAGAACCACCAAAGTTAGTGCCTAATCTTCGGGACAAAAAAAATTATGTCTGTCATTACAGGCTTCTACAATTTTATCCAAGTCATGGTTTGAAGTTGACAGCTGTTCATCGTATAATTGCTTTTGATCAAGAACAGTTCATGAAACCACACATAATGAAGAACACTGATCTCAGAACTAAATCCACAGATGCTTCAGAAAGAGACTTTTTCAAGTTGATGAACAACAGCTGTTTTGGAAAGACTATGGAAAATCCACACAAGCGTAAAGATTGTCAGATTGGTTACCAGAGAGAACGACGCAATTAAGCTGACTACAAAACCTAATTATTAGGACTTTAGAAGATTTCATGATCAGCTTTTTGGTATAATGATGAAAGAAAAAGAAAGTCAAATTGGATAAACCTGTTTTTATTGGGTTTACTGTTTTAGAGTTGTTGAAGCTTTTGATGTTAGAATTTCTTTATGACTACTTTAAACCCTTGTATCCAGAGTCCAGAGTACTTTGCACAGATACAGACAGTTTTGTTATAGATATCCCTACTGAAGATATCTATAAAGACATGGGAAAAAGAAGTAGCTAAAGGACATGCAGGATGGTACGATACATCTGATTATCCTAAAGATTCACCTTTGCATTCAGCTGTTAATAAGAAGGTTTTAGGCAAGATGAAGGATGAATTATCTGGCGTGGTGATCAAGGAATTTATTGGTTTAAGGTCGAAAATGTAGTGTTTCATGCCAGAGAAAACCATCAAGAAAGCAAAAGGCATATCTGGCAGTGTTGTAAAGTCAAGCATATCACATGACAACTACAAAGAAGCATTGTTTGACAATAAGACTTTCTATCATTAACAACGTGAATCTGCGATCTAATCTACATGAGATCAACACAAAATGTTGTTACAAAGAAGTCATTAGATAGTACAAACACTAAACGAGTATTTGTTAATCCAGAGTTTTCATATGCAGTTGGGCACTGGGGGAACAGTATAATTATATATCTTCATGCGGGAGACGCCAACTCTGTACGCGATGACGCGAACTCTGTACGCGATGACGTGAACTCTGTACGCGATGACGCGAACTCTGTACGCGATGTTTATATTTTTCCTCAACTTTTATCATAAGCGAAACTATATCGTCATCCAATTCAACCAAATATTTTCATGTTTGCTAAATGTGTTCGAATTTTTTTTTTATCATTTCAAGATATTTCTTTATCCCAATTGGGGGCGATGTTTTGGGTTGTGGCTATTCTAGCATGAGATCGTCAGTCTTCTTGAATATTTCTCTAATAATGCGATTATAATGAAATAATTCTCCTATTAATTTCAAAACCTCTTCCTTCACTATTCTTGCTTCATTCTGTGCTTCCTTCCGAGCTTCCATTTTAGACTCAAATATATTTACGTAAATCAATTAAGCGGAACCGTGTCTGGTGGGATTATCTGTAGTTCTTCCTTCAAAAAAGATCTTTGAGGGGTGGCTGTTTTGTTGTGTCAGTTTCTTGTAAATAATACACGAGCGGATTCATTTTTACAATTCTTTTTATTTCATATGGATCAACACTCCAAACTGGATCTGTTGCCCTGATGCGAGTGTCCCCTTCTGCTTCTCCCGGTAAATAAAGGTACCTTACTTTTAAACCAAATCGTAATAGTTGCTGGATGAACTGGAGTTGTCTTCAGAGACATTTATTGTGTTTCGTTTAATTGCTTGTACTGGTTTTAGTCCTGTTAATTTAAATTCTTCATTATTCATTGCGCGCAAAACTGAGGGCAGTCTTCTAACCCATTCTGTGTTGCGAGAATTGTCAATCAGCTCTCTGTGATACTGGTAGGAGAAAAATCTTTCAGATAACTGTTTGTTAAAGTTTTCAACCAAAGCCTGTGATCTGTGTACGCCTGGAATGCCTCTTTTAATGGCAACTCTATGTTTTAACAATAATTGATTCACTTGGCCCTTAAATTCTTTTCCATCATCAACTTGAATAATGCGAGGATAAGTTAATGGGCCTCGTTGGTATATCAGTTGTATAGCGACAGCATCAGCAGAAGCACTCTTTTGTGTTAATGGTTCCGCATCTTTGTATCTTGAAGCCATGTCAATGACTGTAAGTGCGTACTTAAATCTTTTTTGTCTGATCGTATCATGGGGTAAATATAGAAGATCCATTTGATGGGTGTCGTTTGGCGTTGTATTCACAAAGTGTGGTCTCTGTATTTGTTTAGGTGCAGGTAAATAAATTTGCCAAATCGCTTGTTTAGATAACCATTCCTTTGCTGTTTGTTCACTGACTCCCGCTTTTAGCTTTTCAATTGCTGTGATTCCCTTCCAATATCCTTTTGGTGAATAATAGATTTTGTTCATTTTTTATTCAGCCAATATTATGTGCAACAAAATACACAACGGTCATACCAAAGACAATAAACAATATTTCTTGCATCTTTTGTTTTTCTGATGGTTGATAAAAGTCACTGAATTTTGGCGGGGGCAATGTCTCGATTGGTTTGCCACCGCCAACAGAGTTGCCTGTTACTAGAATATATTCTTTTATTGCTTGATCAACATCTTAAAATGTGCAAGCTGCATGTCCCTGTTTTTTTCAGTTTGTCGTTAATAAAATCTAACTGCTCAATTCTCTGCTTTTCATAAGCGTCTTGTGCTGCGGCTAGTTGCTCCATAGCTTTGTTATGTCTTTTTCTCTCGCTGTCATCCCGTAGTTTACTAAATGCGTAATTACTTCCGCTAAAAGCAAGCGCATTAACCACAGCGCCACCTATCATCATTACGAGTGAAGCCATTTTTATAAATGTATTTTTTTCAATTCTAAATTTTTATATTCTCTGGAATTATTCCTTGCTTAACTAAAAAATCTTTCGTAGCAAACGAAGCTGTAATAATAGCAATCAGTTTTGCCGAGTCTTCAAAAGTCTAGCTTGCCAAGATCTGCCGGTTTTATTTTTAACAAACTTTTACCAAGCATCGAGTATCCTACACTTAGGCCTCCAATAACAGCAGAATGGTATACAAGGTTGACAACAGTTTTTTCGGAGCTCATTTTTTAAAATAAAGTGATAATAATAATTAATAAAATAAAACATGAATAGCGACGATCTACTAAACATTCCTCAACTTATGATTACAAATGATCAAGTTGATACAGAGACAGGGTCGTCTATTATGTCCCAAAAAAAGGCTGTATTCTTTGGGAGCATGTGGAAAAACAAAACAGTACCTTGGAAATAAATTCAGCATAGAACAGATTCAACAGATGTCGTGCTCCCATTGATTCTGAACAAGATTTTATGTATGATTTAACGCAGGATCCCGTTTTAACAAAGTCATTAGAGTCTCTAAGATGTGATCTATATTACAGATTTGGAACATTATTGTCGCCAGTAATCATGGGATTAATAACTTTCACTCATATAGATTTTATTTCCCTTAAAAATGAACGAGCCAGAAAAACAGCAGAATCAGAATCAGGAAACATTGAATCAGGAAACATTGAATCAGGTGGAGAAAGTGACCAGTAAAAAGCACCCTGGGCGTGTTACAGCAGGAAAAAAATTAGCAGAGTGGAACAAATAAACAAAATTAAAGTTACAAGCACAGAATATAACTCATGAAAAAACGCCAGAGCCGCAGCCAGTTGTTATAAAAACACCAGAACAAGTTGATTCAAGACCTACAGAGACAGCAACACCAAAGTCGTTATGGAATATTGAACTTAAAGCAGTTGTCACTTTGGGCGTCATTGCTGTTGGGGGTGGTTATTACGGTTATAAAGTATATAAACAACGCCAGCAAAAACCAAAGCCGTCCAAAAAAATCTGTGCCACTAAATACAGAAACTGAACACAAAAGCATGCTAGAACCGCCAACAACAAAACATCACTTTGATCCATTTCATATGCAATGATATTTCAAGAACTTAATAAATAATTATAAGTTAACTTGAATAAGAACTTTGTAGTACTTTGAGGATGACTTAATTACAATCTTGGGATGACTTAAGGTAAGAACTTAGAAGTCACTTGATTAAAAACTTGTGATTGCTTGATTAAGAACTTGGGGTGACCTTGAGGTGACTTGAGTATGAACCTGATTAAGAACTTGCGTAAGAATTTAGAGGTTACTCAGTTAATAACTTGGAGTGACTTCAGCAGGAACTTAGAGGTTACTTGATTAATAACTTTTGTGAAACAAAGCAAAACAGAAAAAAACAAATCGTCTCTTATTCTGTGTGAGCCCTGTGTTTTGCCGCGCTGGGTGACAGTGTGTGCCCCGCGACTGGGTGTCAGTGTGTGCCCGCTAAACAGAACACACACGGCATTCGCGCAGCGCACAACGCCCGCCTGTCTGGAGGTCGCTCTCTCGCACACGCAGCTTTATCGATTGCATCACGAAAAGTAGTAATGGAGTGGTCTCCCTGAACACGCGGATTGCACCACCACCAAAAGTAAGCTTAAATATAAGAAAAACAGTAAACAAGTGGGGTATGTTTTGCTCCCATAAGGAAACCTAACACAGAGTGAGTTTTATTCAAGACTGGCACAGCCTTTTAAACTTGAATAAAGTCAGACAAATACATAGACGAACAATCTAATAGTGGGGGAAAAAACAAGCACAGGCCAACAACTGAACTGTCTGGCAAAGATTTTGACTTGAGGGGAGGGGAGAGGGGAGGGGAGTTTGAAGATGGAGAAACTGTGAAAATGAAATTAAAAAAAAAAAATGTTACAGATATGAAAACTCTTCTCTAGCTGCATAAGGGAACCATCGCAATCCCTTTTGAAGGCAGATATATTTGTATTGCCTGCTCCGAGGCCTTTCGCCTGCTGGATCGGGACTCATCAGGGAGACATGGCTGGTTGTGTCTGCGCTCCCGGCGTCAAATAGAGACACACCACAGTCCATAATACTGTGGTGTTCTCACCACCATGGGTTCAAAAAAGAATCCAATAGCACCCCCAGAGCAGCCAGCGAAGAGTAGTAAATGCAACCAAAACGAAAGTGTGGGGAGGAAAAAAAGTTGCTGTAAAACTAAAGACATTATGCAAATAATATAAAATGTAGGGGACAGTCTTTGAGCCTACGCCTGAGGATCCACCCAAAGATGCAAGGGAGATCAAAAGACAAACACACAGACAGACAGAAACAAATACAAATAACCTCAATTTAATCAAAGCAAAATCGGAAATGAAATGAGGTAGGGAACAGTAAACGATAAACAGTAAACAAGTGGGGTATGTTTTGCTCCCATAAGGAAACCTAACACAGAGTAACTTTTATTCAAGACTGGCACAGCCTTTTAAACTTGAATAAAGTCAGACAAATACATAGACGAACAATCTAATAGTGGGGGAAAAACAAGCGCAGGCCAACAACTGAACTGTCTGGCAAAGATTTGGACTTGAGGGGAGGGAGGAGGGGAGGGGAGTTTGAAAATGGAGAAACTGGGAAAATGAAATTTAAAAAAAAAAGAAAAACAAATGTTACAGATATGAAAACTTTTCTCTAGCTGCATAAGGGAACCATCGCAATCCCTTTTGAAGACAAATATATTTGTATTGCCTGCTCCGAGGCCTTTCCTTATGGGAGCAAAACATACCCCACTTGTTTACTGTTTATCGTTTACTGTTCCCTACCTCATTTCATTTCCGATTTTGCTTTGATTAAATTGAGGTTATTTGTATTTGTTTCTGTCCGTCTGTGTGTTTGTCTTTTGATCTCCCTTGCATCTTTGGGTGGATCCTCAGGCGTAGGCTCAAAGACTGTCCCCTACATTTTATATTATTTGCATAATGTCTTTAGTTTTACAGCAACTTTTTTTCCTCCCCACACTTTCGTTTTGGTTGCATTTACTACTCTTCGCTGGCTGCTCTGGGGGTGCTATTGGATTCTTTTTTGCACCCATGGTGGTGAGAACACCACAGTATTATGGACTGTGGTGTGTCTCTATTTGACGCCGGGTGCGCAGACACAACCAGCCGTGTCACCCTGATGAGTCCCGATCCAGCGGGCGAAAGGCCTCGGAGCAGGCAATACAAATATATCTGCCTTCAAAAGGGATTGCGATGGTTCCCTTATGCAGCTAGAGAAGAGTTTTCATATCTGTAACATTTTTTTTTTAATTTCATTTTCCCAGTTTCTCCATCTTCAAACTCCCCTCCCCTCTCCCCTCCCCTCAAGTCCAAATCTTTGCCAGACAGTTCAGTTGTTGGCCTGCGCTTGTTTTTTTCCCCCACTATTAGATTGTTCGTCTATGTATTTGTCTGACTTTATTCAAGTTTAAAAGGCTGTGCCAGTCTTGAATAAAACTTACTCTGTGTTAGGTTTCCTTATGGGAGCAAAGCATATCCCACTTGTTTACTGTTTATCGTTTACTGTTCCCTACCTCATTTCATTTCCGATTTTAAATATAAGAATTCAACTGCTCACTATTGGTGGTCGGTTGGCCACCGCAGGCGTCACACTTTCAGAGTTTGGAGTTGCTGAGTTCAGGGCTGGGCTTCCCTCGCAAGTTGGTCACATGGTTTCGAGTTTCGAGTGAGACCAGAGTCGTGGGGTCAAGTTCACCCCATCCAGACCATTCAGACCGGTGTCAGCCATACGTGGGGGTTAAGTTCACCCCATCCAGACCATTCAGACCAGTGTCAGCCATTCCAGACCAGAGGCCAGCCACCACCACCCAAAAAATCCCATGGCAAACATACTCCTGGGGTTTCCTCCCTGAAAGCATGGCCGACACAAAGTGACGCCTGCAAATTAAAATTAAATCAACAGTCGGCCATGCTCAGGGAGGGGTGTTTTTGCTCTTTTTATGAAAAAAAATTGTATTTTTATTTATTTACAATATATATGTTTGTAACGTGCTGCCATTATTTTGTTGGGTTATTGAAGAGAACGTGTAATGGATTATACGGCTTGTAGCATTTTGTGTGCCTTAACGGGCACGTGTAGATAGTGTAGAGCCTGAGCATCCTATTAGCCGTTTTATTCATTGTTGAAGGGCTTGCTTATAAGAGAACGAGGAAATGCAGGTTCTAGAGCAAGCGCCCCGAAATTTTATGAGGGGCGGTTGAGCTAGAACACACATTTCCTCGTTCTGTGTGTGTGTGTGTGTGTGTGTGTGTGTGTGTGTGTGTGTGTGTGTGTGTGTGTGTGTGTGTGTGTGTGTGTGTGCGCACGCATGCCTGCGTTCATAAAGTGAGTGCACGTGTGTGTGTGTGCGCGTGTGCGTGTGGCGCGCGCGTGTGTATGTGTGTGTGTGTGTGTGTGTGTGTGTGCGTGCATGTGCGTGTCCATATGTGTGTATGCATGTACCTGTGCATGCGCGCGTGCATGCGCGAGTATGTGTGTGTGCGCGCGTGCAACAGTCCTAATAAGTAATGCACAGGGGCGTTAGCAGCAATCCATACAGGTATACGAGATATAAGTGTTGATAGTCTTTGTGAGTCTGGAACACAGACAATAAGCTGTGAGAGTTCCTTCACTCCTAGTCTGCAACATTCAGTCCATCAGGAAAGATTGTGCACAATTTGTAACACCAGTACTTTTCTCTCCGTTTGCAGAAGGTTTCATTTGTTTTCGGATTTGCTCAATTGCAGTACATGTCAGGTGTTCAATCGTGTGTTCTGGACTATTGAAATGTCTTGCTACTAGTGTTTGTTTTTTGGTGTTAATGTCTGATCTGTGCTTCTAAGGAGTTTTTTCTTTGAGGAGTTTTAGTTGGAGTGATTACTGTGCAGCACTCTCTAGGATACTTATGAGTTCAAGCACTGAAATGGTCGCTGGATCACAATATATTACAGACTTTTTTTTTAACAGACACACAAATTGCTTTAAAGTCTTTTTACCGTGTAATCTTTGTCATGCATTAAAAGTTGTATACCAGATAATTATAAATAAAAGAATTGAAAATAAAAGAAACACAAATGAAAAACCAAAGACGACGTGTAAACAAAACCATCTAGAGTCATCTTTTTATAAAATCCACTTCATCAACAAAACAAACGAGGTTAATGTACCCTCATTTTTCTATTTATGTTCAGCCGTTACTTTCATCCCCTTGCACAAAGATAGTGATGTGTTCTCACTCGTAAGAAAAACCCTCGGCATTTTGCCTCTAACCTCTAACAAAAAACAAAAACAAAAAAAAAAAACAACAAGGAAAAGGAAAAAAGAAAAAAAGAAACATCAGAAACAAAACCAACCCCAATCTCACCTCCTTACGTCACAAAAGGCAGTGTTCTCTCACGCACTACTGATGAGCTATCCCGTTCCTCAGACTCCCGACAACACACTTGTTACTGCACGGTCTCACTCGATCGTTTCGTATCTTTTCTTTGTTTGGTGTCGTCGATCGTTCACGCCACTGGATCTCCTTTCCCTGTGTTGCTCACGTTTCAAGCCGAGAACAACTCATGGCGATGAATGGTCCCAAAGCTTGCTACCAGGTGAGGAGAAATGTTGAGGCTTGGAGGGGGTAGTGCCGATTACTCGTATTTAAAGCTTCCTCCACACATGCGTGGTCCTGATTATTGGGAGTACCAAGGGGCGGGTCTGGTGGGGGAAGGTGGGAAGGGAGAGGGGGTTAAAGGAGTTTGGGAGCAGAGCGTGTGATCCATATCTGTGCAGAATTGATGTTTTGCCCATATGCATGAAGTCCCGTGCCAGCGCGATTGGAGAGTGACAGTTCCTGAGTGACAGTTTATTGGGCCACGCCTCTTGTTCGTAACATCTCATCCCCACCTCCACCCCCATCCCTTGCCTTCCTTTCTCCCTCCTTCCATCTCTGCTCAAGTTTGCCTCTGTCCAT
>CM031621.1:40516292-40546292 GCA_018398815.1 Conus ventricosus | reverse complement strand
TGGCCGTTCTTTTTTTTTGTGCATCAGTTATCGGATCAATGGAGCACCTAAGGTGGTGACTTTTTTTTTTCCCTAAGGCCGAAATCCACCTCTTCATTTTGTTTGGTGCTTCACATTGTCCTTTTCATCTGCAAAAAAAAAAAGCGAAAAAAACAACCAATTTCCACTACTTTCTTTTTTTCTCTTTTTTTTCCCCCTCTCTCTCTCTCTCTTCTCCAACTAGTCTCTTACACACCATGCAATGTCTGTATGTTCTCTCAAATGGACATATTTTTTGCTAATTTAAGTGTATTGTCGTTTGATACAAAGTGTCTGGGTTTGTTAATGTTCTAATGTGTGGTGTATCGGCACTTTCACTCTGTTAATGTGCTGCTTATGTAAATAGAACAATATACATAAAACAAAACAAAACGAATTATTTTCTTTTCTTTCACGTTTTGCCAGAGAGAGAGAGAGAGAGGAGAGAGAGAGAGAGAGAGAGAGAGAGAGAGAGAGAGAGAGAAGAGAGAGAGAGAGAGAGAGAGAGAACTAGAACTCAGAATTTCATGTACGTCGGCCTTTGGCCACTCCACATGGAGGTACCAAATGGAAATGGGAGTGGTGGGGCTGGGGAAGGGAGTCAAGGAGATGGGGGCGAGCAAGGAATGAGGAGGGTGGGGGTGGAAGGAGAAGAGCGAGAGAGAGAGTGAGAGAGAGAGAGAGAGACAGAGAGAGAGAGAGAGAGAGAGAGGAAAGAGAGAGAGAGAGAGACACAGACAGACAGACAGACAGAGGGAAAAAAGACGAAGAAATGCTAATAGACGCTTCAGAAATGTACATCAAACGTTCAGAAGTCTGGCGGATGAGGAATGTGGTTGGGATTATAAGAAAAGAATTCAAGTTACAGCACCCGTCGCTGTGACTCCCGAACCTGTAAACACTCCCGGTAGTCATCCTTGAAGAATACAGGCGAAAGGACTGCAAGGACGACCCTAGGAGAGGTGACAAACATGCACAGGAGACTAAGACTAGGGTCACCTAAGATCTCGGAAATTGGCTATTCCCCAAAGATGCTGCCCTTATAGCGAAAAGGGGGTCTACAAGGGAGACATGAGGAAAGCCAAGAAGCGAGATAATAAGTGTTGTGTGTGTGTGTGTGTGTGTGTGTGTGTGTGTGTGTGTGTGTGTGTGTGTGTGTGTGTGTGTGTGTGTGTGTGTGTGTGTGTGTGTGCGCGTGTGTGCACGTGCGTGTGAGTGTGCGAGAACGCGCATACTTGTGTGTGTGTGTGTGTGTGTGTGTGTGTGTGTGTGTGTGTGTGTGTGTGTGTGTGTGTCCGTGTGTGTGTGAGCTTGGGCGTGCTAGAGCATGTGTGTGCTTGCGTGCATGCGTGAGTGTGCATTGTGTATACATGTATGCAATGGTTGTCAGCCATACAGATCTAGGAATGAACAGATATTAGCAAGGACCTGTGTTATTAAGAGCAAGTTTATACATGTACATACAGGACTAATAGGCAAAACAAACGGATAAACACTAAACCAGTGCCTGAGCGCATACTGATGGTTACCTAGTGGTTCTTTTATTCTTTTTTTTTCTTCATTTTTTTCTCTCTCTCGGGAGAATTACATCTCCAGGTTCCGATGTTGTACAAACGCAGGTTTCAGAACTCTGTCACTTTTTACTTATGCAATTTATTAAATGATGTAAACGCTTTCTCAGTTCTACATGTTGATCGAAAATCATTTGTAATGCCATCAATTTTTAGTTTTACGTGCAATGCTAATGGACATTTTCCCCACTAATATAATGTGGTTAATCGATTTTGTTACCTGTTTACCTATATCGTTTCTGTGGACTCCAAAGAGAACGTCAGTTAACGACAGTTGCAGAGATTTATCGATTCTCGATGAAATCAATATTTCTATATTTTTCCACAATTTGTTGACTGGAGGACAGTAGAAAAAGAAATGGTCAATAAAATCAATTTCATCTGTACAGTTATCACACTTGTTAGTTTCTGATACTTTCATTTTTTGCAAAAGAATATTAGTCGGGTAAATGTTGTGGTTTATTTTCCATTGCAGTTCATACAGCCTAACCTCTTTTGTAGATGTTCTTGGTGTTAGCCATATGTGTTCGTCTACTTCAAAGTCGAGTTTTCTACGCCAAAAGTCCCTGCCGTTTGCAATAACGTTACTCAAATTCCTTTGCTCCAGCAACTGTTTTATTTCTTTTGGTTTTGTGTTAAACAGATGGGCTTCGCCGTCTGCAGAGTAAACATTGTCAAGAGTAATGTTGTTTTCACAAATCCACTCCAGCCATGATGATGGAGAGCGTTTCGCAGTGCATTGTATTCAAAAACTGTATTTGCATTACGATCTCCTAAAACTGTCTCCACTTCATTGAGATTAAGCAGTCTATTTTCAGTAATGTGTACAATGTCTCTGACAAACTGTATTCCCTTTTCTTTCCATTCTTGAAAATATAATATATTGCCTTTATATTTTATCAAGTCATTATAAAATAACATTTGATCTAAAAAGTTACTTGGTGTTATTTCTTCTATCTTGGTTTTCCTCTTATTATTCAAATAAATGGTAACTACATTTCTCCAAAATTCATTGTCTATTCGTTCAATTTGCTGCAACTTAAATATGCCATCATTACTAACTATTTTGTTTAAATGCCACTTCGGAATCTTACTCCAATTTTTGTCTGTCGCAGAAAACAATTTCCCTGCCCATTGCAAATACATACAGTTTTGCAGTTCCATAACGTTAAGCATTTTTAAACCTCCTGAGTTATAGTCTGCTTCCATTACTTTCCTTTTCACTTTTTCGAATGCTTTCCGATTACTGTGTTTCTTTTGCCAAACACATTTATATAACATCGTATTTATCTTCTGCAAGACTTCATATGGAATACCAATTGACTGCATTACAAAGACTAGTTGACTAACCAAAAAAGATTTAATAACTGTTATTTTGCCATGAATGCTGATGTCTCGTTTGCTCCAGGGCTTTATTAGTTTTTCTATGGTTTCAACTTTGCCATTCCAGTTTTCTTCAATGTTTTTGGCCATTTTATCTTTTTCAAATAAATTCCTAGTATTTTTATTCTTTCAACTATAGAGAAAGGCAGATTGTTTTTATTTATTCTCCTGCCCATTCTTATAGCTTTGGTTTTATTCATATTTAGCTTAAGACCAAAACTTTTCGAATGCTTTCAGAATATTCAAACATACAGTCATGTCATTTTTGTTATCTAAGAATAGGGTGGTGTCATCAGCGAGTTGTTTTATTTTAATATACTGCTCATTTGCACGGTGCCTTGTTGGCACTTGGATACCCGTTAATTCACTTTTTCTAATCTTTGCAGCCAAGAACTCCACAGCTAAAACAAACGCTAAAGGGAAAAGGGACAGCCTTGCCTTATTCTACAAGTTACATTAAATGGCTCAGACAACCAGCCTCCATGATTGATACTGCTTTGGTTACCATTTGTTAAAATGTGTACCCATCTTTGGAAATCAGTCCCAAATCCCAAAACTTTGAATACATGTAAAAGATAATTTTTTGATATGGAGTCAAAGGCCTTTTCATAATCTATAGCTAATAAGTACCCTGCCTTTCCGGTTTTATTTAAATAGTTGATGACATCATCGATGGTTCTTAGCACTGTTGCTATATTTCTTCCCTTTATGTATCCAACTTGATCTTCGTTAACTAAGCTATGGATGACTTTACCTAGTCTTCTGAGAGTACTTTTGCCAAAATTTTATAATCAGAATTTGTAAGAGTGATGGGTCTCCAGCTGTTAAGTTTATCTCTATCTAAGTCTTTACCTTTGTGAAAAAGAGTTATTATGCCTTGCCATTGTCACAGCTTTATTTTTCCGTCCTGAATGAGACACTTAGTGAAAGGGCAAACAAACAAGGCTTCACACATTTGTAATCCAACATTTTTGTTGCTGTAGTCTGAGCAGAGGCATGTATCAAACTTGTGTGCTACTTAACTATGGAAAATTAACTTCCCAGAAAGTGATGACGTCATTTTTGCACAATATTGTGTGTGCTGTCATTGTTTTAATATTGCCTGACCACTTGCGTACAAGCTTTCATGCTACATCTACGTTATCTACAAGAAAATATACCCAGTCGAGTTTGGTATTGTTCTGTTTTACTGTCATAAAGCGTTTATTAATATTTTTGTGTTGGGGATCGTTGGCGAGCTCTTTTCTTCTAGACTTTGTAACTGTGACTGTAATATTAGAGATTCATTTCTTTTCTCACAAGCCAGATTTTTCCCGAAATCTATATAAAATTTTCTTATTTCAACCTTACACATTTCCCATTTTTCTAAATAATTCAGACCTTCACTGTCTAAAAGAAATGTATCTAACACATCATTCATTTTTTGTACAAACAGAACATCTTTAAGATAACTATTGTTGAATCTCCAGTACCCTGGTCCCCGGATGAAGTCATTCTCATTCAGTTCAAGCACAACGGCCTTATGGTCAGAATTCGGAACAAAAAAATGTTCACACAAAGTACAAAAACGCAAAATGTTATTAGAAACAAAACAATAATCTAATCTGCGCGCTATAAATGGGTTAAGACGAATCCATGAGGCATCTTTTTCTTTTGGATGATGAAGTCTCCAGGCATCTGTTAAATCTAATGTATTAATAACATGCTGAAAACTGGCAGTTTCTGATCTGTCGTGGGATTGACCTGCCACTATGTCGAGGTCACTGTTCAGAGTGCAGTTAAAATCACCAAGAATAATTAAATCTTCGTACTCCATAGAATTGAAAATTTCAATCAATTTTCGATAATATATGATTTTTTCCTTTGTGTTGTTGGGTGCATAAATATTGGCAACCATTATATTATAGTATTCATTTACCACTGAAATGACTAAGATTCTGTCTTGTGCAAGCTCTAACTTAACATTTCCCTTAAAGTGTTTTGAAATCAAAATAACTTCTCCTCTGCTTTTGTTCGTTCCCTCCTTGAAAAAAATAGTTCCACCTCATTGCTTTTCCCATTCATTTACATCTCTGTCTGTTATGTGACATTCTTGTAAGCAAATAACATCAAAACGTTTTTCTTTGAAATATGCAAACAATGATTTCCTTTTAAACCTGTTTTTAGTGAAACAATATTGATTTTATCCATAGAGAGAAAAGTTCAGTTTATTTAATTAATTTCTTGGCAATTTCAGTCAGATAAACACTGTTCAAACTCATAGTCCATAATATACTCAGAGGCATAAAAAACGCGAAAAAATAGAGACAGTGCACGATTGTTCACATTGTGAACAGGACGTAAGCAATGTCGTTGGCACGTGCAACATTAGCAGTACGTGGTGTCTTGGCCGGTTGTAACCTTGTAACAGTGGGTGAATGTTGCCGGGTCAGCGTTTTTGGCACGAGGAGTGCATTTGCCATGTGGACTACCTACGCCACGTGCATCAATGTGAATTGCAACTCAATGTGGCTCCCATTGTGGGGCTATAAATTTCCAACCCCAAAAAGTTCAAATCATCCCTTCCAGAGGCGCCAACATAATGCCGAGACTTTCTCGTCAAGATCGTTGCATAGCAATGGGGCAACTGTAGGCCGGGGTTCCAATGAGGCAGGTCGCTATCGCATTCGGAGTCCACATTTCCACCGTCTATCGCCTTCTGGACCGCTTTCAAGCAAGAAACACCACTGATGACAGACTGAGGAGCGGCAGACCGAGGGTCACCACAGCAGCCCAAGACCGCCATCTTCTTCGTCAGCATCGACGGGAGCCTTACCAAACCGCTGCCAACACAGCCAGGAACACCGTCGGCAACCATGGCAGGCCAATCAGCAACAGGACCGTGCGTCGCCGACTGAACACAGTTGGTCTCCAATGCAGGCGTCCAGCCCGGCGACCTATCCTGACACTCCAGCATCGCCAGAACCGTCTGCAGTGGGCACAGATCCACGTGCATTGGCGCCATCGGGACTGGGGCCGAGTCCTCTTCAGTGATGAAAGCCGGTTCTGCGTCGACCCAGGCGATGGCCGCATCCGGATCTGGAGAAGAGCGGGGGAACGCTTCACGGATGCCAACATCACACGAAAGGGACCCATGGGGTGGTGAAAGCATCATGATCTGGGGGGCTATCGGCATAAATCGCCGTATTGGGCCAGTCATCTTCCAGAATGTGGGTCCAGGACGTGGTAACGGGGTCACTGCTGTTCATTACATCGACCAAGTTCTGAGGCCCCACATCCTGCCGCATTTCCAGCGGCATCCACAGAACCTGTTTCAGCAGGACAACGCAAGGCCGCACACTGCCCGTGCTACGCAGAACTTCCTGAGGCAGAACAACATCAATCTGCTGCCTCACCCAGCCCGTTCTCCCGACCTTAACCCAATAGAGCATTTCTGGGATGCCCTTCAGAGGCAGTTGAACCAGCTCAACCCCAGACCCCAGACAGCAGCTCAGCTTGCTGTTGCTGTGGGCCAGGTGTGGTGGCAAGTCCCCCAGAGGCAGACCAACACTCTGGTGCGCTCGATGTACCGCAGGTGCACAGCTGTGATCAATGCTCGAGGTGGTCACACCAGATACTGACATTCTGCTGTTAACACAGGGTCAAGGTCAAGTTCATGTGACCTTATTTTCTACCAGAATGAACTTTGAAAGGACACTTTTGCGGTGTTCGATTGCTTTTTCTCACTTTCTATTACCAGTTCAAAGGAATCGGTAGCCAAATTACATCAAAATTTCTATACAGTTTGTTTTCGCGTTTTTTATGCCTCTGAGTATACATTTCCAGGCCATTGTCCGTTGGTAGTCATGAATAGTACACCTGATCTATTTCCCCCGATCAGCCAGTGCAGTGGGGCTCCAACTCGGAGTCCACTAAATCTGCTGTCAACGAGCCATCCGACCCACGGTCACAGCGCCGATACTTTTCTGCTCCCTCTCCCGGGCTGTGTCGGTGTCTGGACAGGCGCCGCTTGCTGGGGGTAGCTGACCTGTTGCGGGGAGAGTGGTCCAGGGAGGTCAGGAGGGTGGTTTGACGGGACATAGGACGTCCTCTATCATTCCCGTCGACAGACTTGCTAGTGGACTGTATTGTTTCACTGGTGCTAAGATTTTCTTTGACACCAGTCTTTTTAACACCATTCTTTTAACCGTTTTCCTGTCTGTCCATAGTAGGTTCGCCAGTCGGTCCATCAATTATTTGTCTGTCCGCTGTCTGTCTGTCTGCTAGTTTACATTCGACGTCACCTCTTTTGAGTCCTGTTTGTCCACACTGTCTACATACAATGTCTCTCTTGAGCACTGTGAGACATGGTGACCTGGCTTCAGACAACGTGAACATATGACTTTTTTCTGCTGTTTTTGTTCTCTGTGGAACAATTTAGCTGTAAAAATGCTGACTTTCACAAATTTATCAAGAGGAGTAGAGGGGACAGTTATGAAAACAAACCTGCGACCCGTTACAAATTGAGTCAATTTGTTGTCTGCGTCGCGAGCTCTCTCCACCTTAATCTCTTATCTCAGTTCGCAACCGAGCTTGACAAGTGAATGCTCGATTTCCGAGTCTGCGACCGAGATTGGGATGTCGTCAATCCACAGTTTTGTAGAGGGCTTTTCCTCACCTGTATCGCTGTGGAGAACATAGGGGTTAGTACTGCATACCTGTAGCGTAGTATCCCTCATCTGCATACCCTGAACAAGGATTGCCATCCGTGCCTCCTTGGTGGCGGGGTAAATACGCCACAAGCTGCCAATGTTCTGAGCTCCGATGATCGAGCCCTGGCCAGCTACTCGTTCCGCCGCCAAGCACATTTCCAATACGGACGGCGGATTCTTGTCGTGATCCGGAAGGCTGCAACGGCCTGTAACGCTTTTTCTTCTTTATGGAATATCTCAGAAAGTACTTGGCCGACCTTTATGAAAATTAGCAGGTATGTTCATTATGGGTCACGGATGATGTCTGATGTTTTAGTTTGCCCTGTTATAGTCGTTACTAACGGTTGTAACGGCCTGTAACACTTTTTCTTCTTTATGGAATATCTCAGAAAGTACTTGGCCAATTTTTAAGCGGTTTGGATGATCTTGTGACAAATCGGATCCTCTGTCCATATGTAAGTGATGTAATGCTGAAAATGGATTAAACAACCGTTAAAAACCGTTATTTTGCCGTTATTTTTTTATATATTGGTGGTTTTAATGAAGTTGGTATATAGAAAGGTTATCACACACAAATGGCACTTTCATGCAGTGTTTCAAAATCTGACCGTTAAAAACCGTTATTCTTGACATATTGTCCGATTTGGATAAAATTTGGTATGTACACAGGCTTTAGCCCAGTGAGGACTAAAATATCGGTTTCAAAAGTGTATATCGGTTATATGTAATGTAATGTAATGTAATGTAAAAGGATATTTATAGAGCGCTTTACCTCGCAAGAGCCCAAAGCGCATATTACAGAAAAACATGATAAAAATTATAATTCTAATTCAAAGCGCGCGTGCCTGCGCGCGCGCGCACACAACACACACACACACACACACACACACACACACACACACACACACACACACACACACACCGCCTGAAAAAAAAAAAAAAAAAAAAAAAAAAAACCCTCTCACACGCAGACAGACACAGGAGCGCGTTCAACACCAGCAAACACGCGCACAGTGGTAAGTGGATATGGTTAATCAGTCCGCGGGAAAAGATGTGTCTTTAGGGAGCTTTTAAAAGTCTCTAAAGAGTCCGTGTTACGCAAAGAAGAAGGGAGACTATTCCACAGAGCAGGTGCCTGGTAAGAGAAAGATCGTTGGCCTGAAGTTTTCAGGCGAGCGGAGGGAAGCCGAAGCAGACGAGAATCGGTGGATGAGCGTAAGTTGCGAGACGGAACATAGAGATGGAGGTCAGAGAGGTAGGAGGGAGCCAGATTATTCAGTGATTTGAAAACCAGGAGGAGAACTTTAAAGTCAATGCGAGACTGAATTGGGAGCCAGTGTAAGGAAGACATAATTGGTGATATGTGATCAGATCTAGAGGAGCGGGAGATCAGACGGGCGGCATTGTTCTGAACTTTTTGAAGTTTAGAGATGAGTGTTAAGGGACAACCGGCAAGGAGGGAGTTACAATAGTCGAGCCGAGACGGGACAAAAGCACAGATTAGATTATATAACCGATAAACCGTTATTTTGCCGTTATTTTTATATATTGGTGGATTTTAATGCAATTTTGTATATAGAAAGGTCATCAGACACAAATGGCACTTCCATGCAGTGTTTCAAAATCTGACCGTTAAAAACCGTTATTCTTGACATATTGTCCGATTTGGATGAAATTTGGTATGTACACAGGCTTTAGCCCAGTGAGGACTAAAATACCAGTTTCAAAAGTGTACATCGGTTAAATAACCGTTAAAACCGTTATTTTGCCTTTATTTCTTATCTCATAAAGCACTTGGCCGATTTATAAGCGGTTTGGAAAACTGGGAGTACGTTTATATGCTTCGCATCTTGTTCATGTTTTGTTTTGTTTTGTTTTCATTTTGCTTGAGCAATGACAGACTTGAAATTCCCCTAAATGGTCTGGTCGTCTGGGCTATAATATCAATGGACCTTCTCTCTCTCTCCCTCTCGCTCGCTCGCTCGCTCTGTCATGCAGTTTCTGCCTCTGTCAACATCTAAGTTTCTGCCGCTGTGGGGATGTCTCAGTCACTGTGCAACTTCTGCCAGTCTCTCAGATAATGTCTCTCTTTGTCTGCCCCCCCCCCCCTCTCTCTCTCTCTCTCTCTCTCTTTCAAAAGATACCACGTCACATCTCAGGGGATTACGGGGTCGACATTCTCCACGTGGACCCTTGATGCTGATCCAGTATTGCATCAACAATGTGGTTCACAGATGATGACAAACGAAATGACCTTATATGACGTGGACATCGAGGGATACCACAGCACAAGTACCAGAGTCGACAATGCGACGCCACAAATGCCAGTTATAAAAGCTGTTGGCGGGCTTTCAACATCAAACATAACAACTCAGCTCGTCGTGATAGGACCAGAATTAATATTAAAATTCAGACAGTGAACCAGGGAGGCCTGTCTTCTAGGGGTAATACAGTCCTTTGATAATTCTATGCATGTTATGAACTGGAATGTTGAATGTCTGTTTTCTAAGGTGTCCGGCAAATCTTCAGCAGTATGTTTGCAACTTCGACGTTATTTGTTTTTAAGGAACCTTTCTCCAACATAGAAAAGTGATAGATTGTCCTTCCAACTATGTGCAATGCATAAGGCCTGAAGTTCCTCAGGTTAGAACTGTGTGTGTGTGTGTGTGTGTGCGTGTGTGTGTGTGTGTGTGTGTGTGTGTGTGTGTGTGTGTGTGTGTGTGTGTGTGTGTGTGTGAGAGAGAGAGAGAGAGAGAGAGAGAGGGGGGGGGGGAGAGAGAGAGTGTGTTTGTGTGTTCATGCTTTTTTATGGTTTAGTATTACTTTTCTATTTTTTTTCCTTCTATTTTTTTTTTTTTTACATTTATTAATTGTTTTACGTCTTTATTTTCTGATATGTGTATAATTTGTATTGATTTTATTATCATTCAACATATTCATATTGATAGTTGGACGTCAACACCTACCCTCAAGTAATACAGCAGTTGTGGACAGTGACCCAAAGGAGAAGGGGCAGTAAGAGGTCGCTTGGGCAGTCAGACATCTCACTGAAACAAACAGAATCTCACCTTTAGATGGGTAGCAGAAAAAAAGTGAATTTTTGTCTCGCACGCTTGTCTGCAGGGGAATATTTAGTTGAAGACAAGGGCAATAACTTCTGACCGCCTACCAGTCGCAGAGCAAAGACGAGAGGGAAGGGATAGAGTCGGCCACAGTTTGTTTAGATAGCGCACGGCTGCCAACACCTGTCAGCTTCCTTGCGCTAACCTCCCACAAGCTTTCCTCCCTACGCGTAATGTGATACTAGCTGCCTGGCTGATAGTGCGCTGGAAATAGGGTGCTGTGTTTCTTCATTAATACTTTATGCCAGAATGCAACGAACTGCGGTCGATTGATGTCACTGGATTGAGGGGTCTTTGACTGACAGAATGATACCAAACACGAAAGGGTCTTCTTCCATACGCATTGTTGGCATGCACCACAAAGATTTGCCAACAAAAAACGATTGAAACAGACAAACGAACACACAACAATTGAAATGAAAGTTCAACTCAGTGGCGAGCATGCGTCGTCCTTTCAATCACACTCAAACTCAGGCATATTGGACATGCATGTCTTTCCTTTACAACTGACAGAAAATTATTCCTGGTACACCTACCTGACAGCTGGTACAGGGCTCAAATAAACAGTCACTGTCGGCACTGGTCAGCCTCACTGATACTAGACACAGACACACACACACACACACACACACACACACATATATTGACAGAAACCCACACACCAACAACAGCGGTATATAAACAGATGGATAACACACACACACACACACACACACACGATGCACGCGCGCGCGCGTGCGAGAGAGAGAGAGAGAGAGAGAGAGAGAGAGAGAGAGAGAGAGAGGAGAGAGAGAGAGAGAGAGAGAGAGAGAGAGAGAGAGATTACAGCTTACTCTATCATTAAAACATGCTTGGGTACTAACTTGCACACTCTTACTGTTATGAATGCAGAGAGAGAGAGAGAGAGAGAGAGAGAGAGAGAGAGAGAGAGATAACAACAACAACACACACAACACACACACACACACACACACACACACACACACACACACACACACACACACACGAACGCACGCGTGCGAGAGAGAGAGAGAGAGAGAGAGAGAGAGAGAGAGAGAGAGAGAGAGAGAGAGAGAGAGAGAGAGAGAGAGAGAGAGAGAAGGAAAATAAGCGCTTGGTGGAGTGTACAAGTCTCAACACTGCACCACACTGACCCGGGCCGCCTGACAAGTCACTCTCCGCAGGCAACTGATGAACAACACCCACGAAAAAAAAAAAAATTAAGAACGCAGTATGAACCGAAGTTATATCAAACGGCACAAAGAAGAATCGCAACACACAAATCACTCACAGAGTTAATTATATCCAGTTATGGAGTGTCGAAGAGTAATAATGCATTAATCACAAGAGAAAACTTCACAACAAAGAATCATACTCAGTCTGCAGCTGATAAACACTTGCGTGGTGTACGTGCGATGCCAGCGCTTACGAACGCGGTGAAGGTCAGCGCCGGGGTTCAACGGCGGGCAGAAAACTAAACAGACCGATTTTCATCTAGGCCCGACTGCCGTGCTCGAGTGGCTGGGATTGGAATTCGCCATTGTCGTATCTGCAAATTGATGGAAAGACTAGACAATGCTCAACTCATGTGGGAAGTCGACACCAACGACCTTCTGGTGAAGGAACTGTGTGGTTTCCACAAATATCAAACTGCAGTGGACACTTTGACCCATCTGGAATGTACGCTTTGAAACGCCTTTCTGAATAAACAAGACGCAGTAGGCTATTTTCTTTGACTTGGAGAAGGCCTATGATACCACATGGAAATTAGGGATTCTTTATGATCTCCATGATGTTGGTTTTGGGGGTCATCTTCCATCTTTCATACTAAAAGATTTTTTTAGGCAGTACGACAGTTTCAAGCATTTAGTTACAGTTCGTTTGTGTGCTGTCTGTCTGTCTGTCTGTCTGTCTGTCTGTATCTCTCTGTAAAGTACCATGCAAATGAATCAAATGATTTGAAGTGTGTGAACTAAACTATTGCGATATCTTAAATTATTGAATCTGATGTTATGCATGACATTGCTCGTTTTTCTTTTCGACCATGAATTAAAACGAAAGGATTGGTTTGTGATTGTTTACTATCATTTAATATTTAGTTACTCCTTTAAAAAAAAGGTTACTGCACAGAAATTGATAGAGTATCGGCAATTCTCTTCTACAAATGCACATAAGTGCACATCAGGACGTGCATGCGCCCGCAAGCATGCGCGCGCGTGCGAGCGCGTGTGTGTGCATGTGCGAGTGCATGCACGCATACATGTGTGTGTGTGTGTGTGTGTGTGTGTGTGTGTGTGTGTGTGTGTGTGTGTGTGTGTGTGAGTGTGTGTGTGTGTGTGTGTGTGTGTGTCTGTGTGTGTGTGTGTGTGTGTGTGTGAGAGAGAGTGAGTGTGTGTGCCATCTCTCTCTGTCTCTGTCTGTCTGTCTCTCTCTTTATGTATGTATGTATGAGAGAGAGAGAGAGACAGAGAGAAGAGAGAGAGAGAGAGAGAGAGAGAGAGAGAGAGAGACAGAGACAGAGACAGACAGACAGACAGACAGTGTATGTGTGTCTGTGATTTCAACACTTTTTTCCTAGGATGATTTTAACATCTTTTCCAAACCCGGTTACCAAAAGTCCCAGTCAAAAAACACTCAAACGAAGAAAGCGCAATACAGCTTGGGGGAAAAACGTGTCCCCTGAAGCAGAGGCTAGAGACCACTAAGCTTTTCCCTCCCCACCCCAACGGATGTCGCAGATGTTTCAAGTTAAAGACTTGCAGCTGTACCAACGTGAACCACATCAGGATAGATCCTAACCCACGCAGCTAATAACAAATAATATGCATTGGTTTTTTCCTCATGTGGGAGGAACACGTCAGCTTCAGTAATCCAGTAAAATACGAACAGTCAAGAAATGAACAATTCAGGTTACTGCGTGGTTTGGCATCTAATCAAAAACGTTGGGATACCCTTCCCCCTTCATCCCCACCTCCCCCATCCCGTCTAACCAAGCCAAGCTGTCAGTGTTAAACCAAGTGACTCACTTTAATTTCACAGTTAAGCAAACGTGATGTCTTGTGAAGATGCAAGGGCTACTAGTAGAAGTGACTGAGAAACAGGTCTTGCTTCACACACACACACACACACACACACACACACACCACACACACACACACACACACACACACACACACTCACTCTCTCTCTCTCTCTCTCTCTCTCTCTCTCTCTCTCACGTACAGAGAGAGAGAGAAAGGGAGGAGAGAGAGAGAGAGAGAGAGAGAGAGAGAGAGAGAGAGAGAGAGAGAGAGAGAGAGGGGGCTGGAGCACACACACACGCACGCACGCACGCGCACACACACACACACACACACACACACACACACACACACACACACACACACACACACACACACACACACACACACACACAAACATGCGTGCGGGCACACACGTGTACACATACATACTCTCTCTCTCGCTCTAAAAAGTGATGGTGACATATCCTGTAACTTTTTGAAGAACTGATTCCAGCAAAATGTGTTCGTGTTTTTGTTCTACCATGTTTTTGTGTTGTTGCCATATCTGGTATCAATACTAGCCTTAGCATCCCTGAACGAGAGGAGTTGGGGTTGGGGGTGAAGTGGTGGTGGTCTTCTTGTCAACCTCGTCGACGACTGCTTGAAACTGAGGGTAGAATGCTTTAAGCCGATCAGCATCACAGCGTGATGTGAGGGTTCATATTTGTTCTATCGTGATGTTGGATGTTTTCACTTGCAGACGGGTGGTAATGATTCTGCTGGAAATAGACCAGGGCAGCACCCCAGTATAGCGTTCTTCATGTTCCTGTCAACTGAAAGACTCCACTCCAGCTACATGGTCATCTTCTCCACTACAGTGCTCGACACGCCCTTCTTCTATCTTTACTTCTCTGCTCTTTCTCCATCTCACTTCGTTCAGCCTGAGAATGTGACCAGGAATGATCTCTCTATTTCATGGATCTGTTCTGTCAATTTTTCAACCTCTCTGAGTGTTCGTACAATGCAAGTGGCGAATGTGGTAATGTACCTTCCACGGATACTCTGTGATTCCCCCCCCCTCCCCATTCTTCCTCCTCTACCTCTAGCAGCAGACTTTTCGCGTCTACAGTGGTGGAGATCGACTTCGACTGAAGGCGTGGTCGGTCATTAACCCACGTCGCTACCAGTCTGGTATGAGCTCTGTATTTTACTCTTCCATGTAGCATGTGTAAAGCAAGCCAGGCCTGGCGGAGCCCATCTCTCGCTGGTCTGGATTGTGTTTCCTCCCCACAAGCTTTGGATAGTACTGGGCAACATGGCTACCAGTCACAGAGGAACACTTCCTGTGGCTTCTCATGCAAGACGGCCTTTAATGATAGGAGACTATGCCTGGTAAAATTTGCTGGTAAGAATAACTTGGAACAAACTGACAGTTTTGGTAAACAGGTAATAGTAGTAATAATAAAAATGATGATAGCAATAATGGGAAGAAGAAGAAGAAGAAGAAGAAGAAAGAGAAGAAGGAGAAGAACAGGAATCATGATGACGATTATGATGATGATGATAATAATAACAACAATGATAATAAGATAATAATAATAACAATAACAATGTAATGATAGTACTAGTACTAGTAATAGTAATAATGATAACAATATAACGATGATGATGATGATGATGATGATGATGATGATGATGATGATGATGATAAGTATAACCAGCCACTGTAGCAAAATGGTTAGCATCACGGACTCCCGGCTGGGACGTTGTGGGTTGGATTCCCATCAGAGCCATATGGGATTATTTTTGCCCTGACCAGCTCCTACCCAGAGTTCAGTTTGCTACGGGCTCAACTGGAAAGACTGGGATCACAGCCAAGTTTCATCCACAGAATGGATGCATCTCTGAGAGTATTCCTCAAATTTCCTAACCAACACTGCAGGTGTCTGTATCTCTTGGGCCTGGTTGACCCTTAGAGAATGTCAATATACGGGTTCTAACCCACCCATATTATTTTGCATGCAAACCCCCCTTTTTCACAAACAATTTCTTCCTTCTCCTTGTCACTTTTGCCAAAAACTAGCACTTTTGTAAAACAAAATTAACATGCACCCCACCCCCCCCCAAAAAAAAAAAAAATCGAAAGAATCATTACTTTAAAGTGGGGCTTGCGTGCACATAAAATGGGTGAGTTAGAACCCGTATATTGACATTCTCTAGGTATCAAGTGTCTCAAAGTGGAAGGGGGTGTCAGTAAATGTCAAGTGGAACTGGTAGGACCACTTGACATCTGTTATGTCAGCCAGTTGCTTTGTGACTGCCCGCGTGCTGAGCGGTGATTCGTTGCCTGTGTTAACAAGGAAGGCAGAAATCAATAATACTTGCCTACGCACACTACAACGCACACTGCAACGCACTCTGCTAACGCAAGGCCACTGGGCTGGCTGGCAGCACCTGTGCAGATTATTGACCGTTTGGCAGAGTGCACTATAAGTGCTGTTATTCACCCTCATTCTCTTCTGATTCTTGCACAAACAAGAGGAACGGCTTAATTAATTTTTTAATTGTTGTTTTTAATCTGGTTTAAAAAATGAAGCCCGAAGTAGTTACAGAGCTTAGTAACATATACAGAATTTGGGAGGAGGAGAGGAAGTGGGGGGGGGGGGGGGGGGGGGGGGGGGCTGATAAAGAACAGTTAAAGAGCGTGTTTGAAGGATTAATTTCGGATCTGTTTGAGCGCATAAATATGCGAGAAAGCGTAAAACACTCAATCAGTAAAATACCAGATTCTTGGCCCCAACCAGTTATAAAGTTGTTTGCCATTTTAGTTGATTATATGGCTCCTGAAGATGCTAATCTGACTGTTTCTACTGACCCTGAAGGAGTAACTATTCACTTTAATAATGAACAGTTTTTTAAGATTTGAAAAAGACTATGAATAATAAATAACAGCTGAATATCCACTTACAATTATTTTTTTTATTTACGTAAAATATTGGGGGTTAAAAAATGACGGTCGAACTCAGTGAATCTGATCTTATGATTTTAAAAAAAATTGTAATGAACTATTTGATGAAACAATGAAAGTATTAAACATTGATTTTAGTGAATCTGGTTTTGAGAATGATGTAAACACTTTAATAAAAATATAAAAAAAACCCATAGTGAACTATTTGATGAAGCAATCAAAGTGATGAACATTGACTGTAGCGATTCAGAAAAAGCTAAAATATTGGCAGGTGTTCTTGTAAGGTTATGGTGTCTTGAAGTATTGCAATGCTTGGGTGAAGAATAAAAGCGCGTTTGCTGATTTTTGACTAACTTTATTTACATTTATTATTTTAATTTACATAAATATTGTGGTTTTAAAAATGAAGCCCACAAGTGAGTTTGAAAAACTGCCCAACAACATACTGTTGGAAGGCAGCGACAAACAATTAGACAATATGTTTAGTGACTTAGAAATGGACATTATTAACCCCATAGAAGTTCGTGAAAGCGTAGCACATGCTATCTCTAAAATCCCAGAGTCTCTTCAAATTGACCCGCCAGTAAAAGTGTTGTTAGTCATTCTGACTGATTATATCACACCTGATGATAGTAACATGCAAGTCTGGGTTTCAACTAAACAGAAAGAAGTTATTAGCTATCACGACTTTAATTCTGAATGGGCTGATTACATGCTTACACAGTTTAACCATGCGAATGAGGAGGCTAAGCTAAGGGGTCTGGTTGGTCTGAAGGAACAGTCCTTGAAATCAGATTAAAACAAACGAAGTTCTATCCTATAGTTGGCAATTCTTACCTTCCTCTCCCAAGAGAGTTAGTTTTAAAACGAGCAGTCTTAAACATAAAAAATTCTGACAATATGTGTTTCATGTGGTGTGTTTTGGTACATTTACATCACGTTGGAAACCATGCAGACAGAGTCTCCAATTATGAAGCATACGCACATGAGCTGAACTTCGAAGGCATAAACTTTCCAGTAAACATAGAAAGAATAAGTCAGTTTGAAGAACAAAACAAACCGATAACTGTAAGCGTATATACATGGTCTGCAGTAGACAATCTACAACCTCTAAGGATCTCTCCCAATGCCCCCACTTTAGGTGAATCGCTTAACAAACATGTAGACTTGATACTGTTTACAGACGGTCCTAAGAGCCATTATGTATTAATCAGAACAATAAGCAGACTTATGGCTTATACTACAAAGGATAAATCTAAACAAGAGCTTTGTAGAAGGTGTCTAGTTAGAATCCCCACTATAGAAGCAGCTGCCAGCCATAAAAATCATTGTAAAAGTGTTGTAGACTGTGAAACTAAACTTCTTACACCTCCACCAGGTCTAAAGTTAGTTTTAAAACTTTACACAAAATGCAGATGAGCCCATACTTGGTTTATGCTGATTTTGAATCAATCTTGCCACAGTATCAAGGTCCACAACAACTAGAACAACCAAAAACAGCCTTATTAAACACTCATCAGATTTGTTCTTATGCTTTTATTGTTGTTAGGTCTGACGGTTACCACACACGTCCAGAGATTTACAGAGGCCCCAACGCAGCTAGTAAAATCTTACATCAGATGAAACAACTTCGTAATCAATTCTCCAATCAACTGAATCTCTCAGACATTATTATGACACCTGAAGATCAAGAACAGTATAAATCAGCCACTCACTGTTGGATTTGTGGTCTAGAGCTAACAGCAGCAAACCCAACAGTAAGAGACCATGATCACATTACTGGCAAATTCAGAGGAACAGCACACAGCAAGTGCAATCTTCAGCTTAAGTTTGACCCTAAGACTTGGAAATTGCCTATCTTCTTTCATAACTTACGGGGCTATGATTCTCATTTTATCATGCAAGCAGTGACTTCTGAATATAAGAGGGTTAGCTGCATTGCACAGTCTTCAGAAAAGTATATGACTTTTACTCTTGACTGTTTATCCTTTTATGACTCTGCCCAACATCTAATGGGGAGTTTGGATAAATTAGCGGGATCTTTACATGATTGTCCAATAACTGAACAATATTTTGACCCATCTTTAGTGCGTAAAGGTGTTTACTCTTATGAATACATGGACTCGTGGGAGGGTTTGATGAACCAGCCCTACCACATAAGGAAGACTTTTACAGCTGTCATACAGGCAAAGGCATAACTGACTCTGACTATGAATACGCACAGAAAGCCTGGAAAGAATTACACTGCCGAACAATGGGTGATTATCATGATCGCTATCTAATGGTTGACGTGTGTTTATTGGCAGACGTTTTTCAGAATTAGAGATCTACATGCATGAAGCATTACGGCCTAGACTCATCACATTACATTTCTGCCCCAGGCCTTTCTTGGGACGCCTTCTTAAAGTCTACAAACATTGTGACTGACTTAATATCTGATCTGGCTACACTCCAGGTGATTGAAGACGGCCTAAGGGAGGCATTAGCATGGCCTCATACCCTTACTGCAAAGCCAACAATAAGTACTTAGATGACTATGACCCAACTAAACCGTCTAGACGCCAACGATCTGTATGGGTGGGCCATGAGCCAGCCTCTGCCAGTAAAAAGATTTAAAATGCACCCAGGCCCTCATGAAGTTAATACTGTGTTAGATGTGTTGTCAAAGCTTACACCTGATAATCCAACAGGACTAATCTTAGAAGTAGACTTAGAATATCCTAAAGAATTGCATGACCTCCATAACGATTACCCCCTAGCAGCAGAAAGATTAAAGATGACCCCCACAGAGCCGCCTAAACTTGTGCCTAATCTCCGTCATAAGACTAAGTACGTATGTCATTACAGACTGCTAAAGTGTTACTTAAGACACGGGCTAAAACTAACAGCTGTTCACAGAATAATTGCTTTTGAACAAAAACCCTTTATGAGGCCATACATCATGAAGAATACTGATCTTAGGACTAAAGCTACTGACGCTTCAGAAAAAAGACTTCTTTAAACTAATGAACAACAGTTGTTTTGGCAAAACCATGGAAAACCCACACAAGCGTAAAGATGTAAGATTAATTACAAAAGAAAAAGCAGCAATTAAACTAGTCTCTAAATCTAACTACCTAGACTTTAGACAATTTAACAGCAGCCTGATTGGCATTATGATGAAGAAACAGAATGTGAAGTTGGACAAACCAGTATTTATTGGGTTTGCTGTGTTAGAGCTGTCAAAGTTGTTAATGCTAGAATTTTTGTATGACTACTTTAAACCGCTGTACCCAAAGTCTAGAGTCCTTTACACAGACACTGACTCTTTATTCTAGACATCCCCACTGAAGACTTTTACAAAGACTTAGAAACAGAAGTAGCTAAAGGAGCTGATGGATGGTACGACACATGTGACTATCCAAAAGACAGTCCTTTACGTTCAAATGTAAACAAGAAAGTAATTGGAAAGTTTAAAGACGAACTTAATGGGACAGTTATTCAAGAATATGTTGGCTTACGGTCGAAGATGTATAGCGTTGCTAGCTAGACTTCTGTAATGAAGAAAGCCAAGGGCATAAGTAAAGAAGTTGTAAAAATATATATATAACTCACGACAACTACAAGCAGGCTCTCTTTGAACACGAAGTATTTCATCATACAAATGTTAATCTGCGCTCTACTCTCCATCAAGTAAACACAACTGCTGTTAATGAGAAATCACTAGTCTCTAACAATAACAAGAGAACTTACGTTGATCCTGAGTTTTCATACGCTATAGGCCATTGGAGAACTGACTTAAAAGATTAACTTGACCTAAGTACAAGTTAAGAACTTGACAAGTACTTAAGTTAAGTACAAGTAAAGAACTTGGTCTAGAACTTAACCAGTACTTTACTTGGACTTAACTTGTACTTTACTTAAGAACTTAACCAGTTCTTATCTAGTTCTTAAAAACTAATTCAGTGAAAATGGATCTACAACAGGTTGCGTCTTTTCTTCAGGGATTGGTCCTTTTTCTTTTACTGTTTTTGTGGGTGGATGTGACTTTGTTGCTAAGTATGGCGTTATACATTTGTATGCTACCCCCCCCCCCCCCCCCCCCCCCCCCCCCACCAACAACAGCAGCAAATGCATAATAATAATACATCTTATAATTTGATTGTGATTGTTTTGTTGGCGGTGTTGGTGTTGGTCGCAATGTTGTATTACTATCTAACAATTTTTGTTTTGTTGCTTGGTTTGCTTTTTGCAGTCTGTTCCATTCAGCTAGTTTGCGACCGGCCTCAACACGCCCAGGATTTTTAGACTTAGTAACACTACTTACTTGTGGGCCTTTCACTTGTGGGACACTCACTTGTGGGCTCCCCTGAGCATTCGCTTGTGGAGTCGCAATCTTCTCCTGATCGCTCTTTTTTTTTTAATATGGTTAAAATTAACATGATTAAAAGTAATTAATCCCATGATGAAGGGACATAACGTCCCAAATCTGTAATACATGTCACATGCAAGAGTTTCTAGGGACTTGTTTAAAACTGGATCTTGTGATAAGTCATATTTTAAATCTGCTTCTGAATCAATCGGCGCCATCTTACTTACTAATTTAGCATATAAACTAATCATTGTCTGCCCCACCGATCTAACCATTTTTGACCCTAGCTGTGCTTCGTACCTGGCGTAATACTTCTCAACGTCTGAAGTAGAAAATTGTTGAATCTGTTCAATACTTAGTTCAGTGCCTAAATACTGTCTATTTTTCCACACGCAGCTAGAGAGTATAATCTTTCTTTATGAGAGAGGTCTGGGGTCTGCTTGCTCCTCACACTTTAATAGCTCGTCACAATCCATTTTAAAAACCTTTTTAAAACAATAAAAAATAATATAATACTTTTAAAACCATGAGTTTAACGCTGGTTAATTATGGAGTGCCTATTGTTGGTGTTATAGTTTATTCAACTCTTGCAAAATGTTTGCTAAGAATAAAACCGCCCAACATGGGAAAGATAGAAGATTCACCAAAACTAGTTGCAACCTTATTTTTAGCTTTAGCAACAAAAGATTATCTGATTAAAAAAAAAGCACATAGACAGTCTTTCGTATTATGATTATTTTAATTATTTTTTTAGTTAATAAAAAAACATGAGCACTGCAAAGATCATCAATACTATTTACCACTCTGCTGTAATTGCGGTCTTAGTATAGGATATAGCGTGTTAGCAAAAAAACATGTTTAAAATGAAGCCAGCTGACCTAGGAAGGTTAGACATTGAGGATGTTGTTAAGGTTATAGTTGTAATACCTGCGTGGATTGCATTAAAAGACTTTCTTGTTGCACAGGGATTATCCCAGAAAATATTAATGCATAAAAATATTAATGCATAGGCAGATTAATTCATAAGAAAATATTGATTTATAAAAAGATGTCTGGATTAGTTCTGATGGTGGGAGGAGCTATTGTTAATGCATTGGCTTTCTCTGGCAGCAATTACATGTTTAGTAAACTGCGTCTGACGAAGAAAGAAAACGGCATAACAAGGCAATGGAAGATTTAGCCAAGGCAATAGACGCTTATAAAAAAAAGGCGAATTGCTCACTTAGACTTTATTAATAAAAACTTAAGAGAACAGGGACATGCAGAGCACACATTTACAGACGTTGATGACGCAATGAATGAGTATTATTTAGTAACAGGAAAGAAGTTTTTAACATCCTCATCGCCAGAACTGTCTGACTTTTATGAACCATCTGAGGATCAGAAAATGCAGAAATAGGCTTTATTATAGGTGCTATTGGAGCAATCTTTCTTCTTGCATATTCAATCTAAAAATTATAGTTAAAATGTAATTTTTAAAAAAACCATAGTTAAAATGTAATAAGAAGATAGTTAAAATATGGATAAAATATATTATTCTCCTAGAGGGTACTGAAAGGAAAGACTGCTATTGATAAACTGAGTAAAGCTGCTGGTGTGTCTGAATCAGAAGCAAAAGACTGGCTTTCAAAACAAGCAATTTGGCAAACATATCTGCCTGCCCCCCCAAAAATAATAAGGCCTAGATTTGTTAACTCAGTTCCAAATGACACCCACCAGATGGACTTGCTGTATCTTCCACATGACAAAGTTAGAAGAAAAAAATTAAGTATGCTCTGACTGTTATTGACATGGCTTCAAGGTATAAAGACGCCGAGCCTTTAACATATAAAAGCTCAACTGCTGTGGCTGTGGCTTTACAACAAATATACATGCGAGGCCCATTAAAATATCCTCGGATGATCCAGGATGATGATGGAAAAGAGTTTAAAGGAGCTGTAAACCAACTGTTTTTAAAATACCAGGTTACAGTTAAGAGGGGATTCCAGGCAACCATCGCTCCCAAGCCCTAGTAGAAAACTTTAATATGAATCTAGCTGAGCGTCTGTTTACCTATCAATATCACAAAGAAATTATGGACAGAGAACGCAACACAGAATAGGTTAGGAGGTTGCCAGCAGCCTTACGTGCCATGAACAATGAAGAATTTGAAGCCACAGGCCTTAAGCCAGTAAACGCAATCAAATTAAAAAAAAAAATTAGCATTACTGAAGATATGCAGAGTACTCAAAAACTCTTGCCGTTTGGACTAGAAGTAAGATACTAGTATGCTCCTAGAGAAGCAGAGGGCGATGTTAGAATTAGAGCCACAGATCCTATATGGAGCGTAGACGCATATGAAGTTGAAAGAATTATGAAAACAACCCCTCCCGTATATTATTTAAGAGAAACTCTTTCTTCTAAAAAGCCAGCCCCTAAAAGATCCTTTGTTCGTGAAGAGCTGCAAGTTGTCCCGCCAAACACAGTGCCTGTTAATTAAAAAATAAATAGTATGAATGTTAATTTTTTGATTTATTTTAATTCACATCTTTTTTGTTTTAGCCTATTTTGGGGTTAACTGATCATTTGTTTGTTTTTCAATGTTCTGTTTGATTGCCTCAGTGTCTACCTGTTGTGAGGTAAAAGTCTTTCTCCACTCCTTTTGAGGTTCAGTTTTTTTGTCGTCTGTAATCCTCACCATCAGCCATAAGATGCTGAAATTCTTCGTCTGTAATGTTTTCATCCTGTAATGATTTGCTTATTCTTAATCTTAATGAACAACGTTTTGCTGATGCTAGGGCTACAATGGCAGTGTGCTTTTGTAATTTAGGAGTTATTGTTTTTTAAAACAGCACTTACAATCATAGACATGGCGCCTAAACCCAAACCAAGACTCCCTAATGCTAAAGAAACTGGCGCTCCAGCCCCAGTAGCTAAAAGAGCAACACTAGACCCAGCACTTACGCTAGCTACAGCTGAGGAGCCAGTAATTACATAAGAAAGAGTATTTAAAACTTTAGCATATTTCTTTCTAGTAACCCTATACTTATCCAAGTCACTTTCTATTTCCTTTTGAAGTTCAGTTATGTGCTCTAATCTAAACTGTTGAGCCTGATCGTCCATTTTTTAATTAAGATTATTTTTTTTTAAATTAAGATTAATCTTGTACATATCTTCTTATTAACTCTTCTGGCAGCACTTCATCAACAGAGTAAAACGCAATAAAATCAACATACTTAATGAAAATAAAATCAAGTACTGTTAGTACTTGATTTTATTTTTAACAAGTACTGTTAGTTTGGCTTTGTCAACATTCACAGTAACCTTGTCAGATGATAAGAAGGTGCTTATTTCATCTGCGTTTTTAGTAATAACAATAACAAGCCTGAGAGGCCCGTCCAAGTTTTCAGACTTTATTTGTACGACTCTGATTAACGTATGCTCCGGCAAACTAGAATCAGACTCCCTTGGAGTAATAAATAAGCGAAAAAGCATCGTCATTTTTCTAGGCAGTGGTTGTAGTTTTGGGTTAAATTCTAAGCCAATGGTGTCATCCCCAACTTCAGCTAAGGACTTCTTTCTCTGTAGCATATATTCAGGGCCCCGCTTAGTTATTTCAATCTGCCTTTTCTGTTGTGTTCCTGGAACTAGGCTAACAAGAAGGTGTCCTGCATTCAAAGCTTTTCTAAAATTGGTTTTCTTATCAAAGTATACATTGGGGCTTTGCAGTTCAAACTTTAAATCCCAGTTAATTTTAGGAAGCAACGCCCAGGAATTCTCTCGTTTATGAAGTTTGTATTCGTGTTTGCCAAAATCGTTTGCCCTTAAATTTCTTATCTCTTCCAAGTGAGATATTGCTGCCGTTTTTTATCTTCAATTTCTGTTCGTTTGTAAAATCCATCATTTGTGTATTCAAATCCATAAACATTTCCTGGCACTCCTATTAGATCAAACTCAAATGTGTCTGCTAGGTCTTTTAGCTCTACTGAAATACATTTAGGAGCTAGCTCTACTTTTGATTCTGGCCCGCAAGACATTCTTTTTAATATGAAAATTATAATAAACAATCTATAATAAGCAAACGTATTGAACTGGGGGGTCAGTCCGCAAGCATAGTTTAGCGTGCTTAGATTTTTCTAACTGCTCTTTTATTTTTTTTTTAGCTCATCTTTGTCCCTTACTATATAATTTTCACTTTAACATTCTTCAAAACCATCTTTGTCCTTAGTGTAAAATAATACAACCGATTTTAACTGCGATCTAAAGTCTTTTAAGACAGCATTGTATTTCTGAGATAAAAGCCACACAGAAACTAATGCCTGGCGGCCGCTAAAGGCTAACTTTGAGAGACTCTTTCTTTTTTTAACAATGTCTTGTTCAGCTGAGCAGTCATCAATAATAAACAGTGTTTCAGTTCCCTCAAATAGCCTATAGTAATGTTCTAAACAGTCGCTTAGCTTGTCGCTGGGATCAACTAAAAATATATTCTCGTCTGTCCAAATAAATTGCCTTTCTTTATAAGACTTGTTATGCTTAATGGTTGTGCAGAATATAACAATGTACTCGTAATGAAACCTGTAGATTGTTTGTAACAAATCAAGTACAAAGACAGTTTTCCCACACCCAGTAAAACCCACAGATAAGCGAACAGTGTGGATCTTTGGGCAGAAAGTTCCAACTATCCATCTGTTTTTAATAGGTTATTTGTTTTAGCCTGCATTTTAATAGGTTATTTCTTTCAGCCTGCATTTTAATAGGCTATGTCTTTTAGCCTGTTTTCTTTAATGTTTAACTGAGCGTCACAAACCATAAAAATGTGCATTTGTATCTGACCATTTCTGGCTGCTTTCTTGTTAATCTGTATGGCGATGCCATCTGCCCCCACCCTTCTTCCACTTCCATGTAATCTGTTGTCATATGTGGATCTAAAATCCAGCCATAGTCCATATTTGTTTCTTAAGTAATCTTCAAGTCTTACATTATGAAGGTGAGCTTTTTTTACACACAAGATCAGTTGTAGGATTTGTTTGTCTGCATCCAGCAAACAACTTTCTTGCTTCATCAAAGTGTTGGTGAGGTAAAAAGTCTAGCGGGATACAACTGAAAAGGCTTACCCTCTATTGTGCAAGACACCTGCTCAATCTTTGGATTATAAAACACTTCTGATTCTCTATGAAAAGAGGTGTGTCTTCAATAAACAAGAACAAAATTCCTTTTAACGACCTAAGAAAATAACTTAGAGGCTATGTTCTAGATAGTGTCTTGTTTGTTTTTATTCTCTGTATTATGGTACACGACTCTTTCAAAATAAATAACTGTCTTACTTTTATACTGGTTTAAGACTGTTCTGGCCAGTTCAGGGTTAGTAACAACATCAAACTCAAGAGAGATGTCACTGACTGTGTATTTTGCTAAAGGGTCTTCAGACAAAACAACAGACTCACTGTCATTAAATGTCAGTTCATAAGTAAGTTTGTCTCTTAGTGCGCCTTGGTAATATGGTTGATGCGTCTTTAACAGTTCAAAATCTAGAGGGATGCAGAATCTGTTGCCAAATGCTTCTGCTACTACCTCGTCATTAACATCAGCCTTTGCATCCCCAGCTTTAATCCTGTGCTTAAGACCGTTTGGGCTTTGTATTCCCCGATAGATTTTGTCTTTTCTTTCTGTTCTGGGCAACCATAGGTCAGAATAGAGTGTAAAAATGTCTGCGTTGCTTAGTGAAAAGACTTCTCTGCCCTCCAGTTTGATTGTCATTTTTTGAATGATGGCCGTGCCCAAGTTAGCAACAACACTAGCATTAGGGTGTGTTGAATCAATGTCTATTTTGAATGACAGTTTAGCAGTGCCTGGCATTATAATATCGTCAACCCCAAGATCAGGAAATCTTCTGTTAACGTTTGACCAGGTTGAGCTGTTGATGGATTATTTGAAACAATTACAGTATGTCTTACGCCTTTTATGCCGTGGGGTTTCTTCTCTCTTCTGTATGGATCGAGGTCGCAACCGTATGAATTCTTTTTTTTATATATATAATAAAAATATGGATGAAGATTTTGACGCGATTGATCCTGTTGGCGAAGAAGAAAGAGATCTGCCAGGTCCTTCATTGCAAGAAGAACTTGAAGCAGCAGCAGCAGGTCAAGGAGTAAGATTAAGCCAAATACGATTGCTAGATAGAATTGAATCATTATATAGCCATATGGGGCGAAAGCAGCCAGAAGCACTTAGGGTTTCTGATTTTTCAACGCATGAAAATAATCATTTGTATGTAAGAACTAGTAAAGGAAAGCGTGTGCGGCTTACTGCAAAACCAGACCCAAACGAGTTTTTAGGCAGGGGCACAATTCTTAGAGATCTCCCTGCTGTTGACCAAAGGCAATTAAACTTTATTGACAATTTAAAGCCTGAGGCTGTTAGTCTTTTACAGAACTTGGGGCAAGAGTTGCCAACACAATCTGAAATACAAAACATATCTCTTCAAGAATTAAATCGAACAGCAGATGAACTAATAGCAGAAATTGAGACGAGTTTTGATGAGGAGACACAGTTAAAAACAATTGGCGATTCTCTATTGCCTATGCGTGAAATCCTGGGTCTTAATACTGCTCTAAAGACTATAAGGGGTGAACTAACAAACAATTTAGCAAAACTTGGTGAACTGGATAGACAAATAGAAGAAGAAAAAAATAAACTGGCTAATGCAGACGATAAGAATTTAGGGCGAGAAGAAAAGGCTAGAATACAGCAGAAAATACAGGATTTAATGCTAGAAAGGGCAGCTAGGTTAGAAACGCTGTCTACTAACAGAGCATAGCTAGCATCACAAACAAACAGAATCAGAGAAACTATAAACAGAACACTTTATGAAAACACTACGCTAGCAGAAAGAATAAGGACTCTGTTCAGAGAACAGGGGATTACAATACTTAGTATATTAACAGCCATTGGGTTTGCTATCTCTACACTCATTTATGCTTTAACGGGCAGTGCGCCAACAGGGTCAGTAGCGCCTCCAACGCCTCAGCCCGGTAAAAGTTGGATTAGAAAACAATTACACCACCTAGCAAACTTATTAAAGAAGTTAGCTGCTAAAGCACTTGATGCTCTGCCTGGCATAATAGGTAGTGTTGTTAGTTGGGTTTTGTCAACTATAGGCAAAGTGGCAGGTTATATGGCTGACCATCTGTGGACGTTAGGTGTGCTGGCTGCTGGTTTTATTTTTAGTGAAATAAAGTATAGCTAATCCAGTAAAAGTTAAAAACACAACAAGGGCTGTCTTTTCGCTAGTGTGTCTGTCGGGGTGAAGTATATTAACAGGCGGTGGGCTGCTTTCTGGCTGTGGGCTGCTTATAACTGGTGGTGGGGGTCGCTTTCTGGTTGTTCAGGGCTAGATGCTTTTTTAAAATGGATGGTGTCGTCTCCAGCTATGAGGATTTCATTATTATAATTCTGTATCATGCCAATCTGTAGTCTAAGGTCAGAGGGCAGCATGTATAATCCATGGCCCACAACAAAGTCAACCTTTGACCTAGCATGTGGAAGAACGTTTTGGTACCTTTGTATGCTAGAAGGCAAATCAACAGCAGAGTTAATAGCATCTTCTAAATTGGCTAGAAATTGTTTTCTGGCGTCAAAGCCTGTAGACTGATCCACTATGCTAGACTTGGTCTGTGCTTGCGCTCCTAATAGACACCAAACGTATGTTTGTATGGAGTCATTAAGTCTTGGCACTCCTGGCATTGTTAGGCCTTTACTTTCATCCAAGATGAATGTTGCCCAGGCATCAGGGTGTTTTTGTTCTATTGATCCTAATCTAACTTGTTTGTTTGGTTGAAAAGAGGTGTGGTCAGGCCAATAATCATAATTATATTCTCTACGTTCACCCCAAAAATACAATGTGCCCAACCCGTGATTGCGGTCTAACTTTTGTCTAAAGTCAGTTCTGCAACGAATTTAACATTAATCCTTCAGATTAATGTTAAATTGGTTGCAGATTCTTTCATATGCATTATTGTCCATTGGGCTGTTAAATGGATTAAACATGTTGTCGTTGGGGAGGCGTACTTGTAGTTCAGTTAGTATGCGCCTATACTGGTAATAAACATGAAAGTTATATACTGACCTTACTAAGAGATTGGGGTGGTTTAAATGGTTTGCATATGAAACACCACAGCCAGTGGTTGAGCAGTAAATGGCAAAATGCAACTGATTCTGGAAAAAAGCCATAGGGTTGGATGACCATGCTGATGGCTCTCTATCGCTCTTTATTGGAGGATTTAAATATTTATTTAGTGGGTTTACAAGTCTAACTTGGAAGTCATATGTTTCATGGTTAGATTACTGAAGTCCAAAGATTTGGGCTCATAAAACCCTCCTACATTGTAAGTGGCACTTTCATTATATTTAAAAGGTTCCATTTTTAAATAGTTTTTTTTTAAATAGTAGTGATAAAAAGGATGTACATTTATATAACCCAACAAAACAAACGTGTGTTCTTAAAGTATCCAATTGACAATAGGCGCGGTGATAGTAGGGTTGCCCTTAAAGAAATTGGTTTTAAAGTTAAGTTGTTTAACATATCTGAAGGGGCTCAAAATAATTGGATTAATATTAGTAACGAAGGGGGCAATCAAATAACTCATATACAAATACCAGAAGGTTATTACAACTTTTGTTCTTTAAAAGAAGTACTTAACGAATTTGGCATATTGCTAACAATCAACGAAGCAAACCTCAGAATTACTATGCATTTTCCACTAGAAGAAAGAAGAGAGTACACTTTTCCTAGAGGCCTTGCTCGAATCTTGGGCTTCCACAGTAGTGACAGATCTTATAAATTTAGTACAAGAGAAGACAACTATCAATTTGAAGGTAATGAACCGTCTGATTTTCTCATGAACCCAATGTTGTAT
>CM031621.1:40503792-40511292 GCA_018398815.1 Conus ventricosus | reverse complement strand
GCGTAATTTGGGGCATCCCCGGGACTGGGTGGCTTAACAGTGTTTTCCTTTATTATTTTATTTTGACCCCTATCTAGTAGTTAATCTCTCTGCATCTCGCTCTTCTTTTCCCTCCTTTCTCCTGCCTTTCTCTCTGTCCTCTCTCTTCTGCCAGTGTTCCCACCCCCACTTAGTGTGTGTGCAGTGTGTGTGTTGCAATGTACAATAAATATTGTCTTTGAGTGTATGTCCTGGGTCCTTGTGCTTTGTTGTGAGTGTGGTATGGGTGCCTGACTCCACTCTCCCTGTGGTTCGGACCGTCGGGACCCCCAGTACCTGTATATATATATATAGAGAGAGAGAGAGAGTGTGTGTGTGTGTGTGTGTGTGTGTGTGGTTGTGTGTGTGTGTGTGTGTGTGTTTGTGTGTGTGACATCAGCTTTGTTGTTAAGAAGCTGCATCCAGTGTGTACATATGCGGGACCGACGCACACGTGGCTTGGACACCCATCTTGTGTATAATTCATGTTCCTAGACTGCTTGTTCTTTAATCGGCTTTGGCATGTCTGTTAGTTTCATCTGTGTTCGTGTCATGATTTTCTTCCTTTCTTTCGTATCTCTCTCTCCTCCCATACCCCAACTGCATATCGCTAAGTTCCACGTGTACCTACTACATTATATGCTGCTTCCAAAATGCTCCTCTCTCTCTCTCTCTCTCTCTCTCTCTCTCTCTCTCTCTCTCTCTTCTCTCCTCTCTCTCTCTAGGTAGTGGATATGAATAATTTTATAATGTTAACTGAACAGCGCATGGTCGATTGTTTTAAACAAGACTAGACCTGTAAAGTAAATGGCGGTTATCAGCATGAAACACACTAATCTTTCAAATATTTGGTGTAGTGCGTATCTGATATTACAATTTCCAAAGCCATGTCGGCTTTCGTTTAAGTTTTGTTTTAGAATGAATGAAGTGTAAGTATACCACCGGTATCGAGATCTTTCCAAACACTGCCCATTTTAGAATGGATTAGATCAAATCAAATCATGTTGCTTTAAGCACTGCCGACCATAAAAGCCACATCAGGGCTGCAAAACTGTAAAAACTGTAAAAAGATAACAAAGTGAGAGAATTAAAATGCAAAGTTAAAACTCAATACCAATTATTCAGTTACGGACCTGCAAAAATAGTCTGTCACACTCAAGTTAAAATCAAGTCTTCTTAAGTTCATTGAATTCTTTCAAAATCTGAAAATAATATCAAAGTCAGGGGAACATCCCAGAATAAGGTCTTCATTGAGCTTGCCATAAAGTGTTCATGTCTGACATCATATTGCTCCCTACATTTAATTAGAATGTGTCTAATGCTGAGACGCTCGTTAAATGAGACGAAGTATGGAACTTCTTCACTCTTTAAAAGATACGAATGAGTTAAAAACGAACGGCCAGTGTGCGGCCGGCATAAAACTATTTCTTCTTTGTGACCACCAGAGGTAGATGAGAGGAACTCGTTTAGGTTTGGATGGACCTAGAAAAGTTTGTTATCTGTCTATGTATTCGAACTCTCCTGTCTGAGGTCTCTGACATAATCATTAATCTTCGGTTTCAAATCTGAGTAGGGGATGGATACGTTGGACAATTTCTTCATTGTGGCATCCCTGGCCAAACGATCAGCCAATTTATTTCATCGAATACCAGCGTGACCGGGAATCCAAGCAAGAACAATGTTATGACCTTCCACTTTCAAGGAGATGGAAAGTTTTCAAAAAGTGTAGAAGTAAGGATGATGGAGGTTATGGCCAGCTATGGCCTCAAAATCTGACAGCAAATTAGACAATATCAGAAAGACCTTGTTTGTAGATTGAGATATTATCTGCAGTGCTAGAACCAAATGAGATATTACCTGCAGTGCTAGAACCAAAGCTGTAAGTTCAGTGGACTAAACGAAACTATCTGACGGAATGTGTTTTGATATTATTTGAGAGGGAACCTTGGGCTGCCCAAGCCACTCCTTCATCGGACTTTGAACCATCAGTAAACATTTTCTAAAAAGATGGACATTTTGTAAAGTGATCGGCAAACAATGTCTTGTTTGCCAGAGGACTGGTGTTTTTTTTTTTTGTACGAAAAGAAACAAAATCAAAGCAGATTTCTGGTGTGAAAAAGGTCCACAGAGGCTAATCTAGAAGAAGTGGAGAAGTCAGACACAACTTCTAGATCAAGACCTGTATTCTGCACATGAAACTGCATACAAAGTCCAAATGGATGAATACAGCTGGGATTTTCTTTAAATTTACTTTGAAACTGAGGATTATTTCCGGTTCAGAAAAGAATCCTGAGATAGCAATTTAAGGACACTTTAAGCCTGCGGTTGGATAATGAGGGTTCACCTGTCTCTGCATACAGGCTGTACACAGGGGTTGTGTGGAATGCTCCGAAACAGAGACAAAGCCCTTGATAATGATAAGATCCAAGACTTTCAGATAAGAGGGTCTCACAGAGCCGTACACAGCACAGCCATTGTCAAGGCTCTGTGGAGGTGCAGCAGAGTTTTCTTATCAGCGCCCCAGTTAGTGTGTGCTATGTACCGTCAAGTTTTCTCACCCGTCACGTTTTCTCACCAGGTGAGAAAACATGACGTGTATATCGTCACATTTTCTCACCTCTCGCGTTTTCTCACTGAGTGAGAAAACGTGTCGGGTGTGGCATCACGTTTTCTCACACGTCACTTTTTCTCACTCCTTATGTTCTCTCTCTCTCTCTCTCTCTCTCTCTCTCTCTCTCTCTTCTCTCTCTCTCTCTCTCTCTCTCTCTCCATACGACCCGTAGAATGTTCAGAGCTTTCTGGCTAGAACTTTTAAGTGTTTAACGTAACTAAGAAAATTGAGTTTTGGGTCGAAAAGAACTGCAAGAAATTTGGCCTCCTTTACAGCTGGAATGGGAGATTTCCCTATTTGGATTTCAGGATCAGCAAAGAATTGTCGAAAATTATGACAGTAAATGTAATGTGTCTCAGCAGCAGAAGAGATAAAGCCGCTTTCTTCCGCCTACAGGCGTATCTTAGCCACACAAAGTTGGAGCCTGCGCTGAACACTTGGGTACAAGATTCCAGTTGCTTAGAGGGCAAACTAATTTACAAAAAAAGAGCAGTCGTGAGCTTGCTGAACTGTATTAACCGTGTTGTTTATGTTGATGCTAAAGAGGTCAGGAGACAGGACGCTTTCTTGTGAAGTGGCCACCTCCTGCTGATCAACAGCAGAGAGAACAGAACGGAAGATGATAAAGCACCCATGCTCATATTTTGTCCATTTTTTCACAATTTAAGAAAGCAAGAATACTTGAAACGCATACAGAATGTTAGAAACCTTTTGTTATATAGCCTGTTACAAATTTAAAGCTGTACTGCTATCGGGGACGTTGCTCTGTTGATTTGTATGCTCTGAAGCAGTGTGTGTGTGTGTGTGTGTGTGTGTGTGTGTGTGTGTGTGTGTGTGTGTGTGTGTGTGTGTGTGTGTGTGTGTGTGAGAGAGAGAGGGGAGAGAGAGAGAGAGAGAGAGAGAGAGAGAGAGAGAGAGAGAGAGGAGAGAGCAACAAATGTTATCAGCCTCAGTCTAGAAGTACAAATCATAGGTGTATTTCTTTCCTACCTTTTTCCTTCGGTGTTTCCACTCCTGGGAGACTGTTGGCTTGTCTTTTCTTTTTCTTTTTTGCCAGCTTTATTTATTTTCATTTGGTTAACCACCCCCATGTCTATAGCTCTTTCATCTAACAGCAAATTTTCTCTCTCTCTCTCTCTCTCTCTCTCTCTCTCTCTCTCTCTCTCTCTCTCTCTCTCTCTCTTCCTCTCTAGTATATTAAGACATTTCTCTTTTTCCAGCTATTTAAATTTTTTTTATTTAAAAAAATGTCATACAGTTACATGACATTCACATATATACACATAAACTAAAAAGAAAAAACAACCACCATACATACATACATAAACATACATATACAGATCACCAGCTGAGAATTTAAGGCAGTACAACATATGAGTCCAATTACATAATATAAGACGGGTGTAAATACAGTTATGAACATATTCAAACTTTTTATGATTTTTTCACACTCACACACACACACACACACACACACACACACACACACACACACACACACACACACACACACACACGCACGCACGCACGCACGCACGCATGCACGCACGCACGCACGCACGCACGCGCGGGCGCGCGCGCGCGCGAATCTGTACAAACATTTGGGAGTGTTAAGTCTAAAAGGGAAAGTGAACCACAAAGACTTCAAAAGAAAAAGAAAAAGGTTAACCTATAATATAGTAGCATTGTATGATATATTATGATAGAAGCATAACTAGCCATAATTATTACACAAAATACACGAACATTTAGACATGGGAAAGTAATGGTTTGTATGTCAGCCATATTTAAAAAAAGTTGTATAGCATAAGTTTAAATATGCATTATGTTGCTCAATTTTATATCTATAGTTCATTTTTTTTCAAAAAAGATGTTATTTGTGGAAGGCTTCCTTCTGATTTGCATGTGTATCCGTAATGTTTTGCTTGTAATATACTGAAATATAAAATATCATCAATACTGATAGTCACATCGAAGGCCAATAATATTAAGGATGCCGTTAATTTCATATTTTCTGCCTTGACACATTTTTCTTAAATTAAACCAACAAGAGAATTCCAAAACTGTTGAACATAAACACATTTCCAAAGCATATGGTCAATACTGTCTTTATACAAACCACAAAAACTACATTTATCATTATCAGCCACTCCCATTTCTTTTAAAATAACATTAGTACCTAGACACCTATGCGATATTCTCAGCTGAAACCATTTCAGCTTTATGTCTTTAACTTTATGTACATTCCAGAAGCATAATTTCCAGTTATGACGAACCGACATTTTCTGATCCCATTTGTCACAACATTTTGCTCGTAAATTATTATCAATCATAATATCATAGTATAATCTACAGCCTTTATGAATGGCGAACAATTTCTTAAATGAGAGTGTTAAGTTAATACATTTATTGTTATCAACAACAATATTAGATTTTCTTATGTAGTCAGTTATTGCTGACCTATGGCCAGCAAAAGTAAGAAAATTAATGTTTAGATTATACTTGTCCCTAAAACATCTATGAGACAGAAAATATCCATTTTCATCACAAAAAAACCCACCCTGAGCAAGATGAAAAACGTCTTTGTTATCCAGTATGTTAGACACAATATATTGTTTTCCAATTTGAATTCGGTTGTTGTAGCAAAATGGCTCAGCAAGAAACTCAGCAGAGGTTTTTGGTGTACATTTGTAAAAAAAAAAAAAAAGTTCTATAAGCATCAAAGAGGTCTTTCCAAAAAGGGTTATATGAAGTAAATTTTGAAACTAATTCTGGGCCCACTCACACCTAACGCTCTCTCTCTGTCTCTCTCTCTCTCTCTGTGTCTCACTCTCTCCACTCACATCTAATGCTCTCTCTCTCTCTCTCTCTCTCTCTCTCTCTCTCTCTCTCTCTCTCTCTCTCTCTCCCCTCACATCTTTTCTTCTTTCATCTCTCTCTCTGTAATATAGACGTGGGCCTGGTGCTCTCTTGCATTTGTCGTTTTCGTAATTAAGCTTTCACTAGCATAATGGCTTTCATTGCACCCCCACCCACCCCACCCCCGCTCTTTCATACCTTCTTTTGTTCCCACTGTAAACACCACAGTGCTATTTCAAAACGGAACACACAGCACACAGTCATACGCGCACAAACACACACACACACACACACACACACACACACACACACACACACACACACACGCGCGGACGGACAGACAGACAGAAGACAGACAGACAGACAGAATTCAGACACAGAGACAGAGACTCACACAGAGAGAGGGAGAGAGGGGGGGAGAGATAGAGAGAGAGACACATAGAGAGAGGGAGAAAGAGAGAGAGAGAGAGAGAGAGAGAGAGAGAAGAGAGAGAGAGAGAGAGAGAGAAAACAGACACAGACACAGACACAGAGAGACAGAGACAGAGAGAGAGAGAAAACAGACAAAGGCAGAGAGAGAGAGAGAGAGAGAGAGAGAGAGAGAGAGAGAGAGAGAGAGAGAGAGAGAGAGAGAGAGAGAGAGAGAGAGAGAGAGGCAGGCGGGCAGACCCAACACAGTGTACTCACAGGGGCAGATGGCTGTGTAGACATGCCGACATGGTTTCTGCTCAGCTTGCCACAGCACGATTTTCACATTTCCAATTTTTTGCAACCCAAACAACACGTTGTTTTTTTCCCGTTGTGGCACTTCATTAGTCTTGAGGGTGTTGACTGTGTAAATATTCAACAGTAAAAAAAAAAAAAAAAAAAAAAAAAAAAACCCTACAAGGCTACTTGTGAAACTATCAATCTTGTACGTTTGAATAAAACTGTTGCGTTCACAAACTCAAAATGGCAGAAGCTTTTTAGCAGTCTCAAACAAGAAAACGTTTCTCCCAGATCTTTTGTCATCTTTGAAAATGTATTTTGATGAACTCCACCAAAGAATTCCTTCTGAGCTGTCCACAGTCACAAGTTGAAAAACACACTGTGTTAAACAGATGGGAGCACAAACTTCACGACTGCACAGCTGGGGCTACGGATGAAAAAAAAATCTGTGCTGTAACAAAACTACAGCCTGCTCAGTCGATGTCGGCGTATTCCTCTTTCGGCTTTTGGGCTAGTGGCCACTCGCCACAATTGGGATTTTGCACCAAATCACTGTATGTTCCATGGTAAGCATTTTGAGGCCCAGCACAAATCTGAGCCAGCATTTCATGTTAAACTGATAATAGATCAAAGGGCCTTAAAGATGGATATTTCCTCTCAAATATCAAGGAATAGATGGATATTCTGCAGTGTAAAAATTAAGAAAAAAAATGTGTATATCAAAGCCGAAATTACTATTAAAAAAAACAACAACCTGCCAAATACTTGAGCTTTTGTCTTTGGTCCTCAAGAGGCCATGACCTGGAGAGAGAGAGAGAGAGAGAGAGAGAGAGAGAGAGGATTCGCGCTGTCCCTTTGGAAGGTGGTTCTACTGATGGGAGGGAACTTGGTAGGTAGTATGCTGTGTATTCTTTGTCAGAACAGGTGCCACTGAACACCCAGCCATGTGACTTGGCAGGGTCTTCTCCAGTGGGTTGTCTCTTGACGACTTGACATTGATTCTTCCCGTGGATTGCCGGTGTAAGGGGCTGCAACGGGACAAGCCAGGGTGTAACTGTGGACTTGGGCCGTAATGAGCGGCGTGGGGGTAGAGCCACTGCAGAACATGAGACGGGAAGGAAACAAATCCAGAGCAGCCCGTGGTCTTCTTGGTCTAATGAATACTCTAACAGTCACTGTATAACACACATGTGCGCGCGTACACACACACACATATATATATATATATATATATATATATATATATATATATATATATAAGGTATAAACAATGCCCAGGCTTTGCCCAATGAACGGATTCCTCG
>CM031621.1:40489222-40490363 GCA_018398815.1 Conus ventricosus | reverse complement strand
TCAGGCTCTACACTTTCTAGACGTGCCCGTTAGGGCACACACTTACAAGCTTCAAGCCGTATAATCCATTACACGTTCTCTTTCAATAAGTCAACAAATAATGGCAGCACGTTACAAAGCCATCAACAAACATATATATTGTGTCGGGTTATCTGTCTTCAACACTAATTTACAAAACTTCTTTGCCTTCAGTTTTTGCTTAATCCTATGTTTTTCCTGATCGTTTTCAATAACATCAAGACAACACAATGATAGCGCCGCAGTAAGTCAGCAGGCCGAGCGGCCGTTTACAACTGTGTGTGTCTCAGTATGTTCCGACCAAAAAAATCGATAAAACACGTCTCGCGAGCCCACCGCATTGCTGCTCTCAGCGGGCGTGCACTGACACGTTCTTCGCTATACAGCGAGAGCCGCCTGTAGCCCACTGCGAGTGTGGCATAGCAGTCAACACCAGGGGAGAGGTGGCAGCTCTCCCTTGAAGGATGCTGGCGTGAGAGGTCAGCGTCATTCGGCGGCACAGACAACCTTCCAGCCATGTGGGTGACGACGGGTCTAGCCTGTGTCGCCGGGGGACGGCTCCTGGAGGTGTGGGGCGATTGACGAAGGAGCGCTGCCTGACTGCGACTACCGTGGCCTGGAATACCGTGCTGTTTTAAGGGGTGACAGACATGGGGGCACTCCTTACGGGGTTGGGCTGAAAAATTGCCCTCTCGGCCGCAGTCAGCGAGTGCCCGCCAAGTTTTAGGGACTCGTGCAGCACTCCAGCGACTTTCGTCCTGCTCCCTCCTTGAGGCGGCCTCACGCGGCACAGGACCATCGCCACCCGAGCATGAAGAAGGCCGCCCGGTGGTCCTGAAGACAGCCTGATGTTTGGGGGACAGCAGGCAACACGCACCGACGCCTACCGTCGGTCGACCAAGATCCTGAAACTGAACCAACGTTCAAGACCAACTCCACCAAACTTGAACCAACATTCAAGAAGATGACCAGAATTGAGCCAATGTTCAAGAGGAACACGAGCTCTGGGAGACAAATGCGACGACCCTCACTGAAACTACCCACTACTGCCAGGCGACAACTGTTGCCACAAATATGCAGACCTTTGTCTGCATGAACCTTGTCCTTAAGGGCCTCAGGCCAA
>CM031621.1:40479222-40484222 GCA_018398815.1 Conus ventricosus | reverse complement strand
TATGCCGTTACTCTTACAGAGCGACAGGTGCAGAGACTATTCCGAAATCCGCACAGAAATCAAGCTTTTCGGAAGGTCGTGCTCCATCAAACTGATGACGTGGGTGTGCTGCTGTGTGAATCAGACGACGTCGTTCTAGAATATTCCTGCGATCGTGTTCGGAAGACGATTGCTTTTCTGTTTTGACAGCAGGAAGAAAGACATGTCATCGGAGGAATGTGTTAAATTGGCCTGCCTTGGGAAAAAAGAAGACGCAGCGGCAACACGAAGCATGCAGAGACCCAAGCATGTGCTCTATGGCGCCAGCACGCTGTCAACGGATGACCCGTTTTACCTGGGGTGACCGTCGTTTACAGAACTGACAGTGAATACCAGTGACATGTTCTCGTTCTCGAATTCGTCATGTAAAGTGAAAGAAAAGGACATTGCTGTGGTTTCCATGTTAATGAAATCGAAATTGAGTCGCGTTTTGTTGTTGTCCATCGCGTCGATTTGCTTAATGGGTTTTACAGCCTAACATAACTAAACTTCGTTCGTTCGTTCGTTCGTCCACAAACATCAAAGCAATATGCCTATAGATGAGATAATTTCTACATACACAAACATAAGCACACACAAAACACACACACACACACACAAACACACACACACACACACACACACACACACACAACAAAGAGCCCATATATACTTGTATTCAAAACACCAATTCTGTGTGATTACATGACTGTATATCCAATACATGGTAATAAAGGATCATTAAAGTATGGAACTGGCTGACATATTACTCGTAAGAGTCGAACAGCTTATGAGTGCGGACATACAAAATACAACGAAGATAAAGCTAACTGGGACCTTTTTGCCCAAACTCTAATTACTGGTTCAATTTTAATCATAACATAGAATCAATAGAAGATCTTGAAAAAAAATTATGTAGAATTACGAAATCTCATACTGAGAAGCAGCAGATTGTGCCATTCCAAAGATTAAGTTTAAAGACCATCCAAAAGAGAGCCTCAAACCCTTGGTGGAACTCCTCATGTGAGTTTAGCCGTAAAAATGAAAACAGAGGCATTTCAAAACTGGATGAATAGTCGTCATTCACAGCCACCCCAAGTAATAAATGAACTCCACAGTAAATATAAAATTGCTAATAACTATAGTAACAGAGCAGTAGCTCTTCCCAAAAAAAACAGTATTATGGTAATTTGATCATGACTTATTCTAAACATCCACATGACGTTTCTAATTATGGAAAGAAATTTAAAAAATCAAGGTACATTCCATCTCCCTCAGCCTGCTCTTCATGTTAATGATAAAATTTATAGAACTAACAAAGAAAAAGCTGAATTATTAGCAGAAACTTTTGCTTCAATGAGTCAGACTGAGTGTTTATCCCAGACTGAACAATTCGTAGAAAGGAGTTTGAGGATAAATACCAAACATTGAGCAGCTTAACATAGAAAGTAACACTTTATATATTAACACAAATTAAACAATGCAAGAAGTCTGTTTCGCACTTAAACGCATAAAGCCAGGCAAGATATCCACTGGTTCAGATCCTATTTCCTATAACATGATTAAGCATTTTTCCTGAGAGTCTGTTATCAAAGTTGTTGGAGTTCTTTCAGATTTGTTGGAATGCTGGAAGCTCCCTACAGATTGGAAAAAAGCTACTGTTATCCCAATCCTTAAACAAGGAAAATCTAAAACTCTTCCCTCTAGTTTCCGACCTATTTCTTTAACACCTCATATTGGAAAACTTTTTGAAAGAATCATGAAAAACAGAATAGAACATTTCCTTGAAAAAAAATGGATTTTTTGCCTTTATTCCCGGCTGGGTTTTAGGAAAGGAGAGGAGTCACAGACCACATTGTCCACTTAAACCTCGAATGTGAAAAAAGCTCTTGCCAAGCGTCATTCGAAACCCCTTTCAACGTTCTTTGATGTTCATAGAGCCTATGATTCAGTATGGCATTCCAAATTGTTGTACAAAGCACATGAAGTAGGAATACGAGGTCGTTTTTTCCAATTTCTGAAAGCTTTCTTATCGGACAGAAACTATCCAAGTCAATGTTCATGGAGCTTTATCAACTTCTAAGACTATTAACATGGGTGGTTCCCCAAGGGAAGTGTAATCGCTCCAACACTTTTCTCGCTAATGCTTTACGATATTAAACAGGTTAATACAAAAGGTGCCACAATAGCTTTGTATGCAGATGATATTGCTCTGTGGAGAAATGTAAACTGCAATTTTTCCAAACAACAAACCAAAAGAAAGAAAATCATTGAACAGTATCAGGAAATAGTTGACAATATTTTTCATTACATGAAATCAAATGGGTTCGGTTTATCTGCTCACAAAACGGTTTTTGTTGTCTTTACAAAGAAAACAATTGCGTTTGAAGGGAGAGAAGCTGTCTCTATAAAGGTAGATAATAATTTAATAACCCAAGCAAACAAGTTAAGTTTCTCGGTGTAATCTTCCACTATAAACTTTTTGGAGTAAAAATATCAATTACCTTGTGAAAAGGCTAGGAAAAAAGTTGGTTTATTACGTGTTCTATCTGCTATACCTCTGATTAACTGGGGATCTAATCTCGTCTATGTCGCCTCAGGCTAGTTCGTTCAATTCTGTCGTATGGCCAAGAAGTTTTTTTTACAGCTGGAAAGACAGATTTACAAAAGCTAACCAGTATTGACTCGTTAGCCTTTAAAATTGCATTTGGACTTCCCGATGGGCTTCAATTGATTTGACGTACAAGGAGGCTGGTGTGTTACCCTTAAATGAACACAGGCTAAGTTGCGCCTGTAATTTTACAGTGAGAGCTAGAACCATTCCAAATTCAGTAATGACTGAACTGGATGGAAGTACGTATGTTTCAAGAGAGATCCGTAACAAATCGGTATGCATGTCCCTAGGTGATTATGTTTCCCCATTATTTCAGAACTGTAACCTGTCTCTTGATGGTATTGCCGAGGTTCCATGTTGTTCATACCCTTCGTGGTTGTCAGAGCAGGCTGAAATCATTTACACTTACGGAGATCGAATAAAAAAGATAATCCTCTGTTACTATCATCCTATGCCAAAGACTTGATAGATAGGAAATACGATTCCTATCTACACATTTTCACGGATGGTTCTGTTTTAGATTCTTTCGATGTTGGGGCTTCCTTTGTAATTCCAGCGCTCAGCATTAGAAAGAAATACCATATTACGAAAGGATGTTCTATATTTACAGCAGAGTTATTTGCCATTTTGAAAGCACTAGATTTTATACTTGACATGCCTGTTATACATAGACAAATACTTATACTATCGGACTCAAAATCTGCGCTCTACGGCTCTACATTGTCAATCAAAATCTGTCGTTCAGACTTGGTGTGTGAGATCTTATTTCTCATTCATCAGCTAATAACCCGGGGTATCAATGTAACTTTGTTATGGGTCCCAGGACACTCAGTTTACGTGGCAATGATTTAGCTGACTTTGATGCAAAGGAAGCTGCAAGAAATAAATCTGATGTTTTGAATTGTGATATCCCTCTTTCTTCATCTGAAGCTATCCACATTCTGACAAGTTTCAATCTGGAGCATAAGACAGAATCAGTACCTTGAAGATTCAGCTCGGAAGCACAAATGGGATGTGACTAAACCAACAAGCAAATGTTGTAATCCTCCAGGGCCAATCCCAAATCGTAACCTTGTACATAGGCTGCGGGTTAATGGTTGGTTATGTAGGTATTTAAAACCGGCACCTGCTTGTGCATGTGGTCAGACTCTCGATATCCCTCATTTTTTATTTGACTGTACTAGTACAAAAAATCACTTTCAGCCTCTTCATGATAAGATAGAAGTCCTTCAAGCTTCCGCTGACTATGTCTAGTGTTTTCAATCCCAGTTATGAGAACGGTTGGAGTCTGGCATGTTGGCTGTTTATCTTATTAAATCTCATCCACTTGGAAGATATTTTTAACTCTTCCACCGCCCCACCCCCTCGTCACTGCCTCCCTTCCCCCTAACAGGTGTGTGTGTGTGTGTGTGTGTGTGTGTGAGTTGTGTGTGTGTGTGTGTGTGTGTGTGTGTGTGTGTTTCTTCTCCAATTTGCAAATTTTGAAATGTTAAAATCTTATTCTAGGCAAAAACCATATCAGTATGGTTCGGCGTCTAATTTGCACGTAGAGCAAGGCTTTTTCATTCCCCCCACCCACTCTCTTCCTCCCTCTTCTCCCCTTCCCCCTAAAACACACACACACACACACACACACACACACACACACACACACACACACACACACACACACACACACACGGAGACGTGCACGTACATACACACTCACACACACGTGCACGCACGCACACACACACACACACACACACACACACACACACACACACACACACACACCACACACACACACACACACAAACAAACACACACACACACACACACACACACACACACACACACACACACAACACACACACACACACACACACTGACAGAAAACAGTCCTCTCTGCTATTATCAGGGGGTCTAGTCAGACGTATCTTCCAAGGGCGGTTCCTGATCTGACCTCTCTGGCACTACATGAAACAGACCTGCTCCCTGGCAACTACAAATTCTGTGGGAGTACACTCATCAGGTGCACAACGTGTGTGCTGGCTAACCTCCCTTTGCTGTCTTGAATGCCAACGTTTGGAACTCTCTCTCTCTCCTCTCTCTCTCTCTCTCTCCTCTCTCTCTCTCCTCTCTCTCTCTCTGTCTCTGTCTGTGTGTGTGTGTGTGTGTGTTGTGTGTGTGTGAGAGAGAGAGATAGAGATAGAGAGAGAGAGAGAGAGAGAGAGACAGACAGACAGACAGACAGACAGAGAGAGAGAGAGAGAGAGAGTGAGAGAGTGGGTGCGTGCGAGCATGCGTGCGTGTATGCATGCGTGCGTGCGTGTATGCGTATTTGCGTGCGCGCGCGCGCAAAACACAGACACACACAAGATGGCGC
>CM031621.1:40464222-40466722 GCA_018398815.1 Conus ventricosus | reverse complement strand
CTGTTTGTTTTTCTTCTTAGCACAGCCATCTTCTCTCCTCTCTCCCGTACTCGAGCTTGCGCGAGAGATGGTCGGGGAACACGCAACACGTCGACACAGCAGCGAGACAATCAAAGACAGGGATTCCAGAACCAGAGACTGGCAGGCTGAGCGCCCTCGGCGGTGCTTAAGTCTTGTGTGCAGCGGCAGGTGAAGGGAGTGTGTCAGAAATTGGCTCACAGACCTCCAACATCACGATGAGAAAGCTAATGGCGTGTTTGGGGACAGAGAGAGAGAGACGGGGTGGGGGGGGGGGGATGGGTCAGGAGGAAGGGCGGAGAGGAAGGGCTGAGGGAGGGAGGTTGCACAGCAACAAACAAACAAAAAAAGAAGAAGAAAAGAAAAAGAAAAAAAAAAGGTCTGTTATCCTCTGTGTCTACCGTAAACACTGGCTGCATCTGAACGATGTTAGAACACACACACACACACACACACACACACACACACACACACACACACACACACACGCTCGCGCGCGCACACGCACACGCACACACATACGCACACACACACATTCACACAGACAGACATACAGACACACACACACACACACGCACGCACGTACACACACACACACACACACACACACACACACACACACACACACACACACACACACACACACACACACACACATGCACACACACACACATTCTCAGGGCCTTGACATATCGTTCGCACATCCTAACGACTTCACCACAGAACATTCTCAGTATGAGAATTTTTCTCGCACAGCATCGTTTCCATCGCCGTTGTTACCAGCCGCAGCAACACTGAGATCGTTTCTTCTTTGAAAAAAAAAAAAAAAAGAAAAAAAAAATGAAAGAAAGAAAGACAAGTTTGGGATACTTTGGAATCGCGCAGTGCTGACCTTTGATATGTAGATAGTAAAGAATTAAACACTGGACTTCACATGTCAGGATGTTCATCCGTGTTTCACATGCATAGACCGGATCTCTCTCTGTCTCTCTGTCTCTGTCTCTGTCTCTCTCCCCTCTCTCTCTCTCTCTCTCGTTTTTCACATGCATAGACCAGACCTCCGTCTGTCTTTCTTTCTCTTTCTCTCTCTCTTTCTCTCTCTCCCTCTCTCACACACACATACACATAGACATACGCACACACACACACACACACACACACACACACACACGTGCGCGCGCGCGCACGCGCGCAGAGAGAGAGAGAGACAGACAGACAGCCAGACAGAGACAGACAGACAGACAGACAGACAGACAGATACAGAGAGAGACAGAGAGAGAGAGAGAGACAGACAGAACAGAACACAGAGACAGAGAGAGAGAGAGACAGACAGACAGACAGACAGACAGACAGACAGAGACAGAGACAGAAAGAACATGCCTGTAATGGCCTGTTGAGTAACACAGGTAACTATAAACAGGCTGGGTTGTTAGAAGGCAAACAGTTTCTTATTGTTCTGTACATTACTGTGATGTGGACTCCACAGTGTGAAACACTCACATGTATGTGTAGGCAGGGACGGTAGCTTAGGGGAGACTCGCCCTTTTTCACCGCATATCCAATACCTCCGGAACAGCTGTGGGTTTGCGTACTAAAAGAATGCACAACATCTTCTCAGAGCGTAGACTCTCTGTCGGCGATACGCATCGAGAACGGCTGGAACTTGATTTCAATGGGCCTGGGCTAAGGTGCGGCCTTGCTGTGCCATTCTTGGTTGCACTGTTGAGAATGCGGCAAACAAATAATGACAATGATAATAAATAGATGAAAAAACAACAACGAAGAAATAGACAAAGAACAACAACAAAACAGCAGCAGCAACAACAACATAACAATAACTATAAGTAAATAAATAAATAAAAAGATAAACAACAACAACAGCAATAATGATAATAGTGAATAAATGCGTAAATTAACTGATTAATTGATTAATCAATTAATTAATTGATTGATTAATCAATTATTAATATATCGACTAACTAATCAATAAACAATAATAATAATAATAATGATGATAAAAATAAATGATGATGATGGTGATTATGATAATGGTGATAATATTCATGATTATAATAGTAATAATGATAACAATAATAATAATAATAATAACAACAATAACAATAATAATAATAATAATAATAATTATAATAATTATTATGACAAACGAAGAAATAATGAATGGTCGGACGCACTGATAGTGATACGGAAAACCGGTTCAGCAATGTGTCGTCTGCTGAATTGGCTTCGTTCTACAGTTAGACCTTGATTTCAATAACAACAAGAAGAAAAACAACAACAATAATGATAACAATGATAATAATAATGATAATAGGGTGTAATAATAATTTAAAAAAAAAACACCTTTGTTTTGAAAATCCAAAGGAATTAACGATGACTGGTCGAACGCACTGATACGGAAAACAGTACAGCAATGTGTCGTCTGCTGCAGAGGCATCATTCTTGAGTTAGTATTATTATCCAA
>CM031621.1:40460673-40464122 GCA_018398815.1 Conus ventricosus | reverse complement strand
AAATGGATCCGGAATCATTTTTTTGAAATTTTGCATCGAGAGTACAGTTAACCCTGATGCTTTCAATAAAGAAGGAACACCTCTTCAAAGATTTTAAACCCTTTCCCTGCATAAGATCGGCCGAAAAGATTGTCACCTAGGGATCCATGATTTAGTGTCTGATGAAGCTGGGATGCTAACGCAGTGTGTCTGTGCTGAAATCTGTTGCCTCGGAGAATAATTCCTCGTGCATCGTGGGCTGTTAACTCATGGGGTTTAGGGTTCGCTCCCCTTGATGATGACGGCTGGGCCATCGGGGGAGTAAATCATCTCTCTCTCTCTCTCTCTGTCTCTCTCTCTCTCTGTGTGTGTGTGTGTGTGTGTGTGTGTGTGTGTGTGTGCTTTTTAATTTTCAAAAGAGATATCAAAGAAAACCGTAATTTTGATTATCAGTTTCATTCGCTTGAAAAACAAAATAAACACTTAATGTATTGGGTTTTTCTTTTTTTAAAGGAGGGGAGGGAAGGGGAGGGGGAAGGGAAAGAGAAAAGAAAGTGCGGGGTGTTCTGTCACGTGGCAAGGTCGAGAAAAGTATCCCGTGACGTCATTTTACGGCTTGATTCATGAGCTTGGGGATTCGCCGAACGATCGCTCGCATGTCAATGAGGATCCGGACTGCCGGCGTGGAGAGGGAAGGGGAGTAGCTGGCAAGAGTTATAATACGTCCCTGCAGGGCCCCCCTAGTCGTCCATCTTTATTGTCCCAAAGCCATTAAGGGACATTACCGCTTTCAAATGTGTACATGAACTAACGGTCTCCCCGTGTCGATAGGACGCCTCTCGCGTCAAAAGATCGACATTCCTGTTTCTGTTTGGGAAACGGAGTTCTGTTTTTGTTATTCCCCCCCCCCCCCCCCCCCCCCCCCCCCCCCCCCCCCGACTCGCCTTCTCTTAATTTTACTGACGACAGTTATGCTTACGTCGTTATTAACGTTCTGGGAATGTGCAAAGATGTTACATTATAAAACAAATGATGAAAGTATGGCGCCCAAACGAATGCCCACACTGAAAATCAAAGAAACAAAAAACAAACAAACACACAAAAAACGAGTTTTGACCCATTGATTTTTTTCGGGCAGGACAATAATAGCAAACTTGCCAAAATCATATTCATGATTGGTTGAGAAACCTTTTGTCCATTGCATACTGCAGTATGATGACGTCAAACGTCGCTGTTTTGTTTCTCATCATCATCAGCAACATTAATCAATTCCATGCCACTAAATCCCGGTTGTCCCATGAACAGCCACAACCCGTTCGTCAAGTCGCAGGCTGAATGCACACGCCGTCACGAGGCAACCCACTGGAGGAGACACTGCACTGCGGCTAAGTTACCTGCTCTGACTGAACATACCCAGGACACCACCTGCTAAAACTTCACTGACAACAGTAACTGCTTCGCCTTGACATGGAGTGACTGGAGGCAGGAGCTGAAGCAAGTCAACTGTTTGTCTGTCGAGACCAGCCGCCGTGGTGAAGTGGTCAGCGTCGCGGACTCCCGGCTGGGAGGTCGTGGGTTCGATTCCCATCAGAGCCATGTGTGATTTCTCTGCCCCGACCGGCTCCTACCCAGAGTTGAGTTTGCTACGGGCTCAGCTGAGAAGACTAGGACAGCACAGTCGAGTTTCATCTATTTAATGGATGCGTCTCTGAGAGTGTTGCTCAAATTTCCTGACCAACACTGCAGGTGTCTGTATCTCTCTGATTTAGTTTGGGGTGGGAGTGGGGTTTTGTTGTTTTTGCTGCTTTGTTTTTGTTTTTGTTTTTTGTAGGTTTTTTTTGTTGTTTGTTTGTTTGTTTTTAACCAGCAGCTCACGTAGACAGCCTGTCTTGTGTGATTCCACAACCCAGAATTATTATCTTTGTCATAAAAATAGCTGTCTTTCACACACACACACACACACACACACACAAGATAAACCGGTAGTTATTGCTGTCTTTACATTATGTTCTTCTTCTGCGTACGCACGCCGATACTCCTGCGGACACTCCCTGTATGGACAGGCAAGTATTAATCCCATCTACCCAACAAAGGGAGTGGAGTTTTGTGTGCATGACCGGTTTTTTATCCCGCCATTAAGGTAGCCATATTCCAACACCATAATCCAACTTCGGGGAAGGTGCATGCTATATGTAACGTGTCATCCATTCCAACGGCCAAACTGGCCTTCTCTTCCGAAAGTTGGTGATGGTATTTTACGTCATGCGTGCGTTCACACACTCGGTTTATAGTCTCATTCGAAGGACTGTATGGGAAATGGGGTCAGAACTAATGTTATGTTCTTAATTTTCGTGGATTATTAATTTCGTCGTTTTATTGTGAGGGCGTGCAGTGTAGCAAGAGGTGAACTGCCGTGAAAGTTAATCATGCACACAAACCAATAATGTCTCCTCTACTGAACCACTGCACGGTCTGCTGGTAGAGATCTGACATCATCGTTATTTTCTCTCCGCTTGGCTTATCGTGATTTTTTTTTAAGACTGATCACGAGGGCAATGGCGTTCATGATGTCGAATCGCAAGCTGATGTCTTGATTATAAAAAGAAAAAAACAAAACAAAACAAAAGGGGTGTTTTGCTGTCGAAACATTCTTCTTGCGCGTATTATTATTTGCTCTAAATGACGATGGCGCTGTTGTTAACGACAAAAATTAAATATGGACTTTTTGGAAACAGCGAACTCCCATAGTTGTAAGGTTGGAGGAAGCAGAGACTGGAATGTGCATAAATACCATTGATACATAATTCAAATGGGGCGTTATTCTTGTCGCATCATTATTTTTTTCCCGATCAGCTCTTTGTTTTTCATAGATTCCAGAATACTTTTAAACGGGTTAAAAAAATTGTTTTCAAACTTATCTAAACCTAACTAGTTCTTTGAAGAAAAAAACAAAGGGAGAAAAGTTTCACACACAGATCTTTAAATCATGGCTTCGGAAAACGTCGAGAAAACTCTTACGGTCGTCGGGAGAGCAGTTTAATTTCGCTTGAATTCAAAGTGTTAAGTCTTAAATTTGCATAGACATCACGTTTGGTGTCTGTCCGTAAATGATAGTCTGGCGGAAAACGTACTTGAAAAATCGTTTTCTCTCTCTCTCTCTCTCTCTCTCTCTCTCTCTCTCTGCACGCCTGTCTGTCTATCTATCAGGGCTGGGTGGAAAAAGCATGTGTACTTTGCTTATCTCACTACCCTGGTAAAATAACATTTCGTTCGTTTGTTCTATCTGTCTGCATATCGGTCTGTCTATATGTCTGTCTGTCCGTCCGTCCGGCCGTCCGGCCGGCCGGCCGGCCGTCCGTCCGTCTGTCTGTCTGTCTGTCTCTCTCTGTCTGTCTGTCTGTCTGTCTCTCTCTCTCTCTCTCTCTCTCTCTCTCTCTCTCTCTCTCTCTCTGCATCTCACTGTCTCAGTC
>CM031621.1:40423173-40455673 GCA_018398815.1 Conus ventricosus | reverse complement strand
ACCAACCGAGCTATTCCGGCCCCAAGCATACTTAACATCCTTAACTACTTAACCATATGCTTACTCGCACGTATGTTTACGGGCTAGAGACGTAACATTCAATCACAGTGATTGTCATTCTTCCACTCTTCCAGTCTCTGTCTGTCTGACTGTCTGTCTGACTGTCTGTCTGTATGTCTGTCTGTCTGTCGTTCCGTCCGTCCGTCCGTCCGTCCATCCGTCCTTCTCTCTCTCTCTCTCTCTCTCTCTCTCGCTCTCTCTCTCTCTCTCTCTCTCTCTCTCTCTCTCTCTCTCTCTCTGTACTTGTCTATCTGTCTTTGTGTCTGTCTTTCCGTCTCTCTCTCTCTCTCTCTCTCTCTCTCTCTCTCTCTCTCTCTCTCTCTCTCTCTCTCTCTCTCTCTCTCTCTCTCTCTTCCTTCCTTTCTCCGTCGACCCTCTCTCGGCTCTCTCTCCCTGACTGTCTACCTTTGTATATGTCTTTGTGTCTGTCTGTCTGTCTGTCTGTCTTTGTCTCTTTCTCCGTCTCTGTCTATCTCTCTTTCCCTCCCTCTCTCTCTCTCTTCCCTTCCCTCCCTCTCTCTCTCCCCCCTCTCTCCCTCCCTCTCTCCTCCTCCTAGCGTGTTGATTTGCTAATGAAGCTGTCCCACTTTAAAGCAGTAAATTACTTCATTAGTTCATTGCCTCTCTCTCTCTCAGTTCTCTCTCTCTCTCTCTCTCTCTCTCTCTCTCTCTCTTTTCTCTCTCTCTCTCTCTCTCTCTCTCTCAGGGAGCCAATTTGCAAATGAAGGTGTCCTACGTGAAAGCAATGAATTATTTCATTTGTTCTCTGTGTGTGTGTGTGTGTGTGTGTGTGTGTGTGTGTGTGTGTGTGTGTGTGTGTGTGCGTGCGTGCGTGCGTGCGTGCGTGTGTGCGTGCGTGCGTGCGTGCGTGCGCGCGCGCGCGTGCGCGTGCGTGAGAGAGAGAGAGAGAGAGAGAGAGAGAAGAGGAGAGAGAGAGAGGAGAGAGAGAGAGAGAGATTCAGTGTTTTCTGATTTCACCCAAATTGTGTTCTTGTTTTATTTGTTTAATTAGTGGGGCTTTTTTTTCCTTCGTCAAAAGTTTCGTATGAATAGCCTTATTTGTGTTTGTTGGTTGATTGCTTCATTGGTGGTTTGGTTGGTTTTCGCTGTGATCGTTCTTTTTCCTTGTCGTTCGTTCTCTTGTCATTGAGACAGTGTACCTTTCTGAGTAGTGTTCTGCGTATGAAACACAAACAGTCCAGTCTAACCAGGACAGAACAAATTCCGCAATTCTGTTCTCTCTCTCTCTCTCTCTCTCTCTCTCCATCTCTCCCTCTGTCTGTCTGTCTCTCTGCCTGCCTGCCTGCCTGCCTGCCCCCCCCCTCTCTCTCTCTCTCTCTCTCTCTCTCCTCTCTCTCTCTCTCTCTCTCTCTCTCTCTCTCACCTCTGCGGACTGTGAAAATGTGCTTAGGGACTTGATCACAGATAAATTAGAATTGTCTGAAGAGGTTCAGTTTGATAGGGTCCACAGACTGAGCAACCAGCCGGATTCTCCCATGATTGCGCGATGCGTTTTCTACAAACAAAAAATTAACGTTCTTAAAGCGAAACGCAAACTGACAGGAAGTGACGTTTTCATTGGCGAGGATTTCTCCACCAGAGTGCGTGACCTTAGGAAGAAGTTGACTCCGCACCTGAAAAAAGCAAGAAGTGACGGTAAACGTGCTAGTTTAATTTTCAATTACCTCCTGATCGACGGCAAGCGGTACACGTTGGGCGCGGAAGACAGACTGGTGGAAATAGATAGGGACTCGGCCGGTCCACAAATGTGCCTTGTGATGTGTCCGTGTTTGTAAAGGGAACTACCAGCAAGCCAACACCGGTTGTGTCCACCGTGTGCTGTAAATCTCAGCCACATGAAATTGACCGTCAGATTGTGCGTTGTGAGGAGAACTCAGAAATGCCACTGCTAGCTGGGTGTGCAAATAACACAGATGTTGATGTGTCATCCACAGACTTACAATTTACGACCATATCCATTGAAAATGAAAAATCGTATAATTCTGATGCTTGTAATAAAGTAAGAAAATGTTCGTTTCTTCATTGGAATATTAACGTATTGCTTTCCAAAATGTGTAGTAACGATTTTATTTCTTATGTTTCTGGTTTTGACTTTGTATGTTTTGTCGAAACGTTTGTTGAAGTTTTTCAGTCGCCTGTGTTCTCTGGCTACACGGTCTACTGTAAGCCAGCATTGAAGTTCACTGCACGTGGCAGGCGTTCCGGTGGACTGGTATGCCTCGTGAAAAATGAACTCTGTCCTTATTTGAAAGTAGTCGATGTAGTATCGGATTTATTCCTTGCCTTTATCATTGATAAGTCCTTGTTCGGCACAATAAAACATGTCATGTATGTGTGTGCGTATATTCCCCCGGAAGGCTCGCCGTATTATTCGTATTTTGACCGGGAAAATGGAGTCTCTTTGCTGGAAGAATTTTTGTGTGATTGTTTACTTTTGTTTAAAGATGACGTTTTTGTAATAGTGGGTGGTGACTTGAATAGCAGAGTGTCGAATTTTTCTTGTATTTTTGAGGAAAATGTGTCTGAATATGAAAATCAGTATAAAAGTGGACCACTGCCTGTTCGAAGTTCTGAGGATTCTGTTTTGAATAATTATGGAAAATTACTGCTCAATATGTGTACTGCTTTAAAACTGTGCATTCTAAATGGTGTGTGTAAGGGCGATCTTGAAGGTCGCTACACATACATATCTGACAGCGGTAGCAGTGTGAATGATTATTTTTTTATCTCTTTTGATTTGTTCTCCATTATTTTAGGTAGTTGCGAGTTGTGTGTCTGAGAAAATTGAATCAGACCACATGCCTTTAGAATTTAATATCACTAGCCTGTGTCAGAACTACGACTCTTCTCAAATTAACCACAGGCACTTTACAGTTGAAAAATTTGTATGGAATGAAGCTCATGTTGATTTGTTTAAAAATTTAATTCTTTCTAACGAAATGCAAGTGCGTATGCAAGAAGCTGTAAGGTTGGTTGATATTAACATCGAGGAAGCACTAAACGTTTTCAATTGTTGTGTGAAAGAGGCCGCAGAATGTATGAAGAAAGAGATTAGTGTGGGAAAATATCCAAAAGAAGATGACTGGTATGATACGGAATGCCTAGTTAGTAAAAGAAATGCTCGTAACTTATTAAATAGATTTCGACGTTCTTTATCCCAGCCGTCTCGTGAGTCTTACTGCAAAGCAAGGCGAGAATATAAACATCTGTTAAAGAGAAAGGAAAAACAATATAACGATGCTTTGTTGACAGAACTACTCCAATCTGTAAACAGTCAGAAGGGTTTTTGGGATTGTGTTCTCAAAATTTCAGGAAAAAGAAGACAACCCTTAAATGATATAAGTCTTGAAACATGGTTTCATCATTTTAGGGATTTGCTCGAAGGAAGCGCTGACTCTAGTGATGGCTTGGTTAATGAAATTTATGTAAATGACTCTGAATATGGTGATGACAATCTAAACCGTCCCATTTCTAAAGAAGAAGTTTTAGTAGTTCTCAGAAAGTTAAAACATCGGAAAGCTGCTGGCCCAGACGAAATTATAGGTGAAATAATAAAAACTACTTGCGAATCAAACTTATTTCTAGATTTTTTGGTTACATTCTTTAATTCCTTGTTTGATCATGGGATATATCCTAGGTCTTGGTCAGAATCCATTGTTATTCCATTGTATAAAAAAGGAGATTCAAATGACCCAAATAACTATAGAGGTATTTCTTTGTGTAATGTCTGCAGTAAATTGTACAGTGCTATTATTAACAGGCGATTACAGGAATGGGTAGAAGAAAATAACATCACAGGAGAATACCAGGCCGGGTTTAAGAAAAACTACTCTACTGTTGATCATATGTTCACATTGATGGCATTTATCCCAAAACAGTTTTGTTTAAATCGTAAATTATATGTTGCCTTTATTGATTTTGAGAAGGCTTTTGATTCAGTTAACAGGACGTTATTATGGCCTGTGCTGTTGAAAAACGGTATTCATGGGAAACTTTATAAATATGTTTTAAGTATGTATGAATGTGTAAAGGCAAGAGTGCGATCTGGTGCAGCGTTAACAGACTACATTAAATGTACATCTGGTGTGAAACAGGGTGATGTTTGCAGCCCTGTTTTGTTTTCCTTATTTATTAATGAACTGACTCGGGAAATCACACAACGTGGAAGGCACGGTGCAAATTTTGTAAATGACGTTCTAGAGATTTTCATTCTTCTCTTGGCTGATGACGTGGTCTTGTTATCAGAAACAGTGATTGGATTACAGACTCAGTTAAATATTTTACAAGGAGTTGCTGCTTCATTACAGTTAAAGGTCAACATGGCAAAAAGCAACATAATTGTATTTAGAAAGGGAGGATATCTTGCGGCGAGAGAAAGATGGACATACAATGGATCTTTAATGCCTGTTGTTAATCTATATAAATATCTTGGTATCTACTTCTCCACGCGTTTGAGTTTTGCCTTTGCTTGCAAGGATTTAGCTAGTAGGGCAAAAAGTGCATTACTGTGTATTATGAAAAAAACTGTCATTGCTAAATAACGATTCCCTTACTTTGTTTTTGAAACTATTTGATTGCCAAATTCAACCTGTGATACAGTACGGGGCTGAAATATGGGGCCTTGATGCTGCTGCTGTGCACTGTGGAAAAAATCCATCTTTTTGCTCTAAAGAAGTTTCTGGGGGTATCGTTGCAAACGCCGAATGATTTGGTATATGGTGAAACGTCTAGATATCCCATGTATTTGAATTCTGTTGTGAAATGTGTTCGATATTGGTTAAAAATTGTTCAGATGGAGGATCACAGATTGCCACTCAAAGCGTATAGAATGTTGTCAGACTTGGATAATAGAGGAAAGAAAAACTGGGTGACAAATGTGCGGATGAAATTGTATGCGTATGGTTTCGGTTTTGTATGGATGAACCAAGGTGTTGGTGATATAAATGTTTTTATTCGGGTATTCCGAGAAAGATTAATTGATTGTAATTGGCAAAACTGAAATTCACATGTGCAGAACAGTACCAGATTTGAATTTTATAGAGCGTTTAGTCATTTACGCTGTATACCTGTTTATATGTCAATGAAAATAGACAAACATATAAAACGTATCATGACTAAGTTCAGATTTGGTGTGTCTGATATTGCTTCTCATTATTTTCGCTACAGGCAGTCACGTGATACAAGTCTGATTTGTCCATTGTGTCGAAATTCGAAAGAAGATGAAATCCATTTTGTATTAACTTGTCCAGTATTACAAGACCTCAGAGACCAATTCCTACCACAAAAATATTTCAAGATTCCTTGTTTTTTTAATTAGTTTTGTTAATGTCATCATCAAATGAGAATACAGTTAAACAGTTGGCTATTTATCTATATAAAGCATTCCGGAGGCGAAGTGTTTATGTAACATGATAAAGTCAGTGTCAATCTGCGACATGAATCACAATGTATATCCCCATTCTAAGGGGCTAAGGCCTTTATGAATAAACTGTTTGAGTCTTGAGTCTCTCTCTCTCTCTCTCTCTCTCTCTCTCTCTCTCTCTCTCTCTGTCTGTCTCTCCCTCTCTTTCTCTGCATGTTTATGTCTCTCTGTGTTAGTCTGCCTGTCTGTCTGTCGTCCTCTGTCCTCTCCTCCCCTGTCTCCCTCCCCCCCCCCCCCCCCCCCCCCCCCCCCGTTTCTCTGTGTCTGTCTCTCTCTCTCTCTCTCTCTCTCTCTCTGTCTCTCCCTCTCTCGCCCTCTCACCCACCCTCTGTCTCTGTCTCTCTCTCTCTCTCTGTATGCCTTCCTCTGTGTCTCCCTGTCTCTGTCCCTCTTTGTCTCCCTCTCTCTCCCCCTCCCTCCCTCTCTCTCTCTCTCTCTCTCTCTCTCTCTCTCTCTCTCTCTCCCTCCCTCCCTGCCTCCTTCTCTCCTTCTCTCCCCCCACTCCTCTCTCTCTCTCTCTCTCGTCTCCTCGTCTCTGTGCATGCACGTGCGATCGTGTCCTTTTACTTTCATGCTACAGAATAGGTTTCGTGCATTCTTTTTCAATGAATCACAATTCCCTCGTTGCCGGAGAATCTTTAACAGGCGCTATCCATGCCGCAGCGTCCTCGAGGTGGGGTCGAGTCGAGAAGTATGGAGGATCTGATTTTGGAGAGCGCACAAAGATCCACTACAATTCTAGCCCAGTTAGGTTATTTTTGTTCTCCGTATATGAATAAAATAAACAAGTGAGACAACCGCGTGGAAGATCTGACCCGGGAGAGTTAAAAAAAAGAAGGAAATTACGATACGAAACGAGATAGGTTACTTACTTTTATTTCCAATAAAACAAACGAACTAAGCCAATAAACCAACAGCGTGGAAGATCTCACTTGAGAGAGTACGAAAAGGTCAACTACGATATAGGTTCCATTTATTTCCAATACAAAAAAGACGAATAATCAAATGAAACAAGATACATCAAGGCAAATATATCAATTCAGAAAACAAGTGAGGAGGATTAAAAATTAAAAAAAACACCACGAACAAAGGAATCATGTAAATAAATGATTTTTTGTAATCAGAAAACAGCTCGGAAAACAAAACGAATCAATTCATAATATAAAAGTACACAATACAAAATTTATTTCTTCTCTAATACAATAGAATAAAACGCAAACACACTCTTGCGAGTGCACGTGCGCTTGTACAGAAAGAGACAGACGGGAAAAAAAAAGCTACTAAAACAATGAAAGATAAACACACGCCACAGGGCATCAAACTGCAGCAGATGAAACAAAATCAGCCCAAAGTTAAACAAACAAACAAAGACAAAATCAAGAAGAGGAAAGAAAATAACAACGGATTCACTCTTAACTTTAACAAGAACTCTGCGATGACCTCAACAAGACGGAGCACGGCTGACTTCCGGTATTGTGCCTTTAAGTAGGTCAGCCTGGTCACGTGATCAAGCCTCCACCACTTTAGGTCTGGGCCGACGATGGCGTTGAAGTAACTGTGCCGTTTGGAGAAACGTAAACGGCCCCGTTTTTTTCTGTAAGACAAAAAAAAAAAAAGGTCAATATGAAAAAGACGATTCAATGTCCTAGGCTAGCAAGTACAGTAGGAAATAAGCGTGACTTCTATATTGCTTACGTTGCTACTTCACTGGTGTAGCAAACAGACTTAGGAGTGAACTGTCTAACTCACGATAGGAAAACAGAGAGAGAGAGAGAGAGAGAGAGAGAGAGGAGGCAAAGGTAGGGTAATGTGCTTATAGCCCAGCCGACCGCAAAGGGGCCATATCAGGGTTGTCACCGCGCCTGGGGGGGGGGGGGGGAGGGGGCGCTCACGTAAACTGTGCCTGCATGTCACAACTTTAAAAAAAACAAAAAAAAACAGAAGAGATTCCAACGGCTTCAAACTCAGACAATATATGATCTCAAGAGCCAGGACTGTGACGATGTATCTGTTTCGTCTGACACGTTGACAGAAGAAAGCAACAGTTCGGAGAGTAACGTGTACTCGTTTGCAGAGTGCAACGTATACTCGTTTGAGCTTAATCCGCATCTCGGGACTGGAACTTTTGGAGAAAGCGATTCCATCAACGCTAGAGGACCACTAGATTGATTCAGAGAGAAAAGGAGAAATGGGTAAGGAAAGGGAAGAGGGGAGGGGGCAGGAAGGAGGAGGAGGGAGGAGGAGTGGGGGGGGGGGGGGTACGGGAAAGAGAGACGGGGCGAGGAGCCAGTGTTTTTCATTCTTGTCGTGTTTTCCCTATCGTGTTTGCGGAACGTTAACCACAGTCGTGAGTGGATTTCCAATTGCCTTCTTTTGATTGGGTGGAAGAGAGAGAAAGAGAGGGAGAACGAGAGAGAGAACGAGATACACACACACACACACACACACGCAAGCACGCACTCACAGAGAGAGAGAGTTAGTTATCGGCTGTTTCCCACTGCTGACATGCCAAAAGGGGCATGCCTTCTCTCGGCCTGTCCACATGTTTATTTGGTCGTTTCTTCCTTCCCTTCCTTCCTCTCTCTCTCTCTCGCTCCTCTTCTCTCTTCTCTCTTCTCTCACTCTCTCTCTCTCTCTCTCTATCTCCCCCTCTCCTCCCTCCCTCATCCCTTCCCCCCACGGCCCCAACCTGAGAGAAAATTGGAAATCGAACTGTGTAAAAGAAAGAAAGTAAAAACGGTTTTATCGGAGAATGGAGGCGGTATATCACAGGTGGTTAGAGCACGCGCAGCTTTTCTTTGGGAATCCGAAGATTAATTAATTTTGAAGGTTTTTTTAACAGTTTCGGCGCTCGCTTGGAAAAAACGAGGGAGGAGAAAAGGTTTTTTACTCTTCTTCACACACACACCCCTCCGCCCAACCAACCACCACACACATACGAGATTACGTGCAGTATTTAAAGATATATGGCAAAAGAAGGATATATTGGCACATTTGTAGGTCGAGAATCTTTCGACTTGATAATTCAAGGGATGGTTTTTACCTTTGGTTAGACCGGTGAAATCGCCTGCCCATTGTGAAGACATTCTGTTCAATGACGGAAACTTTACTTTTTTTTTCTTTTCTTTCCTTTCAGTGTAAAACCTTTCGGGTTGTGGAACCGATACACATTTTCGTCAAAGTAAACATTGCCAAACGCCAAACTATACGGCATGTTGTCATTAGATTGAGGACCAGTACCATCAAACCTTCTTATTCTGCGTACGCTGGCGATACTCTGCGGTCACTCCCTAGATGGAACAGGCACGTATAAATTCCCATCTATCCTACAAAGTGGAGCGGTGTTTTGTGTGTATGACCGTTTTTTTTTTTATTTTGTATCCGCCTTTAAGGCAGCCCTTATCCATGTCGGGGAAGGTACAATGCTTTTGTGTAACGTGTCATCCATACCGACGGCCAAAACTGGCCTTGTCTTCCGAAAGTTTGCCCCCCCCCCCCCCCCCCCCCCGTGTGGATGGGATTTTACGTGTGTGTGAAAGATGTTATCGTGCGTTCACCACACGGAACCTCGGTTTATAGTCTCATTCGTAGAACCTGTATGGGAAAAGGGTGGTCTGAAACTTATGTTAACTCCGAGGGGGAAATAAATCCCCCTGTACCGAAACGGCCAGCGGAGATTCGAAATCCGCAAACCACCAATTGAGCTATTACGGCCCCTACTAGGCTAGCCTGCAAAGGCCAATCTTCCGGCATGTTGTCAGTACAAAGAGGGACAGTATATACAGCTTGCTGCATAAATGAAGCCAAACGTTGCGTGCTGCAAGTTCGACAGGAAAATGGTAAACGTGCGTGCGTATTACGGAGAGTAAGAGCGAAATATTCTCAATCTTGAAAAATTTTGCGATATATCTTCTGTGCACATTCTCCCTCCCTTTTCTCTTTCTATCTCCCCTGCATCCCTCCCTCCCTCCTCTCCTTCCCCCTCTCTCGATCTCTCTCTCCCCTTTCTCTCGCCTCTCCCTGGAGAGAGAGGGGTGCGGAGGAAATGAGGGGGGAAACGGGAGGGAGAGAGGTGGAGGAAGGGTCAGAGAGAGAGAGAAGGAAGGGGAGAGAGGGAGGGAGGGACTAGAGAGTGGGAAGGAAGGAGGGCGAGAGGGAGGGAGGAGGAACAGAGGAGAGGAGAAGGAAGGGAGAGTGGATGGGAGGGACAGGAGAGGGAGAAGGAAAAGGGGAGAGGGAGGAGGGAGAGTGAGAGTGAGGGGAGAAGGGAAGGGAGAGTGGGAGGGATGGGAGAGGAGAAGGAGAGAGAGGGAGGAAGGAAGGGAGAGAGGGAGAGAGAGGGAGGGAAGGAACAGACGAGGAGTGAAGGAAGCGAGAGCAGGGCGGGTGGGACAGAGAGAGGGAGAGGAAGTGGAGAGGGATGGGAGGTACAGAGAGTGGGGCGAAGGAAGGGAGAGAGGAAGGGAGGGGACAGTGCAGATGGGAGAAGGAAGGGACGAGAGGGTGGGGGGAAGAGAGAGTGAGGGAGGATGGGAGGAGGGAGGGGAGAGAGGGAGAAGGAAAGGGAGAGAGCGGAGCGGAGGAACAGAGAGAGGGAGAAGGATAGGGAGAGGAGGATGGGAGGGACAGGAGAGGGGAGAAGGGAAGGGAGATTGAGAGGAGGGAGGGAGGGAGAGAGGGAGAAGGAAGGGAGAGAGGGAGGGGAGGGACAGAGAGAGGAGAAGGAAGGGAGAGAGGAAGGGAGGGAGAGGAGAGGGAGGGACAGAGAGAGGGAGTAGGAAGGGTGAGGGGAGGGAGGGAGGACGAGCGAGAGGGGAAGGCAAGGGATGAGGAGAGGAAGGGAGGGAAGAGCGAGAGAGGGAGGGTCAGAGAGAGGGAGAAGGAAGGGAGAGAGGAGGCGTGGGCAGAGTAGAGAGAGAGGGAGAGAAGGAAGGGTAAGAGAGAGGGCGGGGAGGGGAGAGGAGAGAGGGAGAAGGATGGGAGAGGAGGGAGGTGAGGGAGAGAGAATGGGATGTGAGAGAGGGAGAAGAGAAGTGAGGAGATGTGGAGGGAGGGAAGAGAGTGGGAAGACAGGAAGGGAGAGAGGGACGAGAGAGAGGGAAGAAAGGAAGGGAGAGAGGGAGGGAGGGATGAGTGAGAGGGAGAAGGAAGGGAGAGAGGATCTGAGCTCTGAGTTTCCTCCCTCCCTCCCTCCTCTTCCCCCTCTAACTCCTTCCTCCCTCTTTTCCTGCCTCTCCTCTCACTCTCTGCCTCCGCCTGCCTCTCTTCCCCTCTCTATACCTTCCTCCCTCTCTTCCTGCCCTCTCTTCCCCTCTCTCCTGCTCTCTCTCCTTCTGCTCCGCCTTCTCTATCTCTCTCTCTCCTCTTCTCTCTGCTTCTTCTCTCTCTCTCTTCGTTCATCATCCTACCCTCTCTCCTGCGAGAGAGAGAGGGAGGGGGGTTATGAGAGAATGGGGGGAGGTGGGCAGAAAGAGAGATGAGAGAGAAAGGTAGATAGAGTACAGAGAGAGAGGGAGTGGAATGGAATAAAAGGGAGGGGGGAGGGGAGAGCTGGGAGGTAGGTGACCGAGAGCCCAAGAACACTGAAGTTCTGAGTTCCTTAATCCCTCCCATCTCCCTCCCGCCTCCAGTCTTTATGCTCTCTTCTCTTCTCTCTTCTCTCTATCTCATCTCTCTCCTCGCATCTCTTCTCTCTCTCTCTCTTTCTCTCTCTCTCTCTCTCTCCTTACCCGCCCATCTCTTTTCCACTCCCACCCTCCCTCTCCAGAGAGAAGAAGAGAGGGAGGGAAAGAGAGAGGAGAGACCACGAATCTCTTGTACGAATATGGTTTAATGGATTTGGATTGGACTTTACAAAAGTATGTATCAGAATCAAAAACTTACTTTGAGATATTTTTCGACAGGGTCGCCCTGTCTTTCTTCAGGCTACTGTTGAAAGGTGTGGCAGCGAGGCCTGGTGGGGCGACTGTTGTATGGTGGTAATGTTGTCAGAATTGATTGTAGATGGAAGGGATGGTTCAAAACCTTGATCGCTAGTTCAGGTGGGGCGTCTAGTCAAGATTTCGATGGCTTTCGTTAACTTTTCTTTTTGTGAGGAAGGTCTGTAGATAAGATCTTGGTTTCTTGGGGGCTGAAAAACTGTGGCCGTGGCTTGTAGGTGTTCGTGTATGGCAGAAGTTGATCGGGTTGAGTTCCTGTAGACGGTGGTGAATGGTTTTGCTGTCTCCCGCCCAAGGTAGGTATTGCACAGTCTTGACCACCTACTGGTTCACTACACCAACGCTTAAGGGGGTCCGTTTTGTCTGTGTCTACAAAACACAAAAAACCAAAATTAAAAATAAAAAAGGGTCAGATTGCTGGCGTAGGGTATTGGTGGGTTTGTGGAACACTTTGCAGCCATTGTTGTTGGAAGTTTGCGTCTGACGCCCTGAAACCTTTATAATGAGAAGGGATCCTACCCATTTCAATCTGTCCGTATCTGTAGAAGAAGGGTAGGGAAAGCGAGGGGTTGTACCACATCCTTGCTGGGTATCCATTAGTGGAAGGGCAGTCTTGATGTCGTTCTTCTTCTTTCAGCTCTTCTTCCTTAGTGAAACACAAGTTATCAGTGAGGCTATGTGCATAAGGGTGTTAAACACAGGATACTCTAGTGTTGGAGGGGGTGGTTGGAGTGAAGTTCAAATATTCGTCAGTGTGGGTGGGGTTCCTGTAGTCACTGGTCTCCACCTGTCGTAATGGGGTCAGAGATGAGTGTGTACAGGAACGGGATCTTCCTTCGGATTCAGTTTCGGAGGGGAATTGGATACGACATCGATGGAATTCAGGTGAGTGGCGTTTCTGTCAACCTCCGTCTCTGTATGCGGGTCATGGTGTATCACATAGCGGTACACATGTGGAGGTGTTGGCCAGCGGTCTCCAATGGCTAGTTTTTCAGAATGTTCATGACAGTGGGCTACACTGGAGATTCTGGCCAAACCATGGCTGCTTCTTGTTTATGGCTGATAGAACTCATTTACCGTGAACGAGAAGTAAGTGCTAGTGAGGCATAGTTCAACAGTTAATAGCACATGTTCTGTACTGAGTTTCACACCAGCGGCGAAGGTGGTAGCATCATCAATCTTCTCCCGAAAGACTTGGAGAGCTTGGGTACAGGGATGCTTGTGAAGAGTGCAAATACACATCTTTCTGTTCAAGTCTGTACTGTTGTCTGTGGGGTGCTTGGTCTGCGACTGAAGGTCCAATACATGTGTTCAGGAATTTGGAAGGCATGGTACATGACATTGCCACTTCTGGACACAATGGGGTGGTGGGGGGCGTCCTTCTTCTTGTGTATTTAGGTAATCCATAAGCTTAGGCGTGGTTCAGAAGTGGGGTAAAGTGTTGGTTAGACTAGGGGAGATAGATCTCCTTTCTTCTATTTCTTAGGTGATTGGTAAGTATGGTTTTTCACTTTCTTATGGGGGCGGTCTTGAGTTTGTCCTAGGGGTCTGTATCACTGAGAAGGGTCTTGTACTTTATTGTTTGTATTCCTTTTTGGTTACATTACTGTGGTCCTACCTTTTGTCAGATGGAAGGATGGACGATGCTGTCGTCCTGTCTAGGTCTTCAGGGTTGTTTGTATTCGTCAATGTTGGACTTGGGGTGGCTTACTGGACTTAATGGACTTTGACCCGTCGCTCGTAGGCTGTCAGCTGTGGCTTGGTCTTTGATCTGGCTTGCACGTGCTTCAGTGGAAGCTACGATTTCCTTGGTGGAAGTCGATGTGGGCGCAACACAGAAGCTTAAGTCCTTTTTCAGCACACATTGATTCACTGTCATGAGAGCACGGTTGGAGAGAATTGATTATCCATTGTTGGTGTCTTTGCGTGAAGGTCGGTAAGTTTCGTTGGATGTTGCTTCGGCCGTAAGCGTTCGAACTTGTCTCGTTGCATGTGTTTCCAAACATCGAACTCGTAAATCGTTGCCTGTGGTTACAAAGTTTACGAGTTCGATGTTTGCGGACGCTTTCGCCGAAACAAAATCACCAACGAAACTACCTACCTCCAATGCCTTAGACAAACCAACAATTGGATTATCATTCTCTCCAACCGTGCTTCAGTGACAGGTGATCCAAGTGTGCTGAAGTAGGACTTAATTTCTTGCCGTTGCGACCCACATCGCTTCCATCCAAGGAAATTCGTAGCTTCACGGAAGCAGGTGCAGCAGATCCAAAGACACCAAGCCACCAGCTGACAGCCTACAGGAGCGACAGTGGTCAAACGTCATAAAGTCCAGGATGCACACCGCAAGTCCAACATTTGACGAGAGTTAAAACAAGCCATGAAGAACCCTGAGTACAGGACGACAGATTCGTCATCCTTCATCTGACAATGGTTGGACCACGTAATGTTACCAAAGAGGACTACAACAAGAAAGTTTCAGGAACCTTCTCAGTGATTACATGGAACCTATGAAAATCAAGACCACGAACACTTGAAGAAAGTGAAAAACCAACTTATCAATTTACTTAAAAGAATGGAAAAGAAAGGAGATTCTATCTCCCTAGTCTTTACAGCGAATATACCCCACTTCTGAATCCACGCCTTTTAGCTGTATGGATTACCTAAGATACACATGAAGGACGCCACTCCTCCACACATTGTGTCTCTTAAGCTGTGGCAATGTCATGGACAATGCTCCATATTCCTGGACCCAAGTATGGGAACATTCAAGTCGGGCAGAACTAGAAACCACACAGGCATACAGTATGATTTTGTACAAAGATGTGTATGTGCATCTTCATAGCATCCTGTTATCCAAGGCTCTCAAGTCATTCGGGAGAAGATTGAGGGATGACTACCACCTTCGTCCGCGGTGTGAACTCAGTACAGATACAGGTGCTGAATCGTTGAACTATGCCTCACTAGCACCTAATTCGCGTTCAAGCATGGGTTCTATCAGCTGAAACAAGGTGCGGGCCATAGGGTTCGCCAGTATCTCCAGTTGGTAGCAATCTGCTACATGGAACATTTGAAAAAAGTAGCCTTGAGACCGCCGCCAACCCTCCCAGCATGTGGTACCGTATGTGGATATTAACACCATGACCCGCATACCGGAGACGGAGGTTGACAGCTGCACACACTTACCTGAATTCCATCGATGACAGTTCCATTTCTCTGCAGTAACCGAACAGAAGGAAGGTTCCCGTTCACTGGTCACTCTCATCTCCCGAAACCCATACGACAGGGTGGGGTCAGTGTTTACTAGGAAACCACAACGCTGGCCTATATCTGAACTTTCACTCCTACACACCCTCCAACGCAGAGGATTGGTGTCAACACCTCATGCACAGAGCTCTGTACTGTGTTCCATAAGGAGGAAGAGCTGAAAGAAGAAACTTCAAGATGCCTTTCAGCTATGGATACCCTGCATGGTTGTGGGACAAACCTCTCGAGTTCCTTCCCTTTTCTACAGAATACGGTCAGTGTGAAAGATGGGGATCCCTTACATTAAAGGATTTCAGAGGGTGACCAGGACCTTCCAACAAAATGGATGCAAAGTGATCCACCCCTAACCCACCAATTCCCTACGCCAGCAACTGACCCATGTCAAAGACAAAACGGACCCTTCAAGCGGTGTGGTGTAGTGTACCAGCTAGGGTGTCAGACTGTGCATTACCTACGGTTGGCGAGACTAGCCAAGTCAACTCACCAACGTCTACTGGAACACCAAAACCGATTACTTCTGCAATTACACGGAAACCTACAAGCCACAGGCCGCAGTTTCTGCCCCAAGATAATCCATGATTTTATTACAGAGCCCCTTCCTCACAGAAACTGAAAAGGTAAAGAACGCCATCGAAAATCAAGATAGACGCCCCAGTGATCAGAGATCAAGGTTTGGAACTTTCCCCCATCTTACAATAGATTATGACAACTATTCACCCATTAACAACAGTCCCCCCCCCTGGAACTCGCTGCCACAACATGAATCGGTGAGAGGAGAATGACAGGGCCGTCCCTGTCGAAATTTTCTCAAAGTAATGTTTTGGATTCTGGTTAAACAAAACTTTTCTAACTAAACTCTAGGTTCTTAGTTCTTAGTTTCCGGCCTTCCCCCCCCCCCCTCTCTCTCTATCTATTCTCTCTCTCTTTGTTTTGTCTCTATCTCCCCTAACTCTACTCCCCCCTCCCCCCCATCCTCTCTCATCCCACTAGACCATGCCCGCCGTTTATTGTGACGTGCTTCATTTGTTTGCCTCTTTTAAAAAGTGTTAGGTTACAACTGTGCACCCCCAATGATCTTTGTATATATTATTATAATGGTGAAACAAATGATATTTCCTCCTATGCGAATGCAGCAGTTAACCGAATTGATTGTGAGGTAAGAGAGGGAGAGAGAGGGGGGGTGGGGGGGGGGGGGGGGGAGGGCTGGCTGGGTGGAGGAAACTTCGAACTCTTCGTGTCTTGGCCTGTACTCTGTAAAGCCTGTGTCTTGCGGTAACTAACCCCTCTCCTTTTAATTTTGTTCATTTTCTGCCTCAGTATTGTTTTGAAACTGAAATCAGAAAAACACTGAGTTCTCGGTTATGAGTTTCCTTTCTTATCATCCTCTCTTCTCCTCTTCTCTCTCTCTATCTTCTCTCTTCTGCTTCTCTCTCTTCTCTCTTTCTTTCTTCTGTCGCCCTATTTCTCTCTTGTTCGGTACCGGTAGACGTATTTTATGCGCTCCCCGGTAAATATTCTACCTGTATCAACTGTATTTGTCCAGCATTGCATTGGAAGGTTCTGTCTCCATCAACTGTAGAAGCAACACTCAAGGCTGACACTGAAGAATGGCATTGTCGTTCAAAAAGAGAGGGCAGAGGAAATCAAAAAACTGTCGTCGTTCTGCGGTTCACTTCGAAGTACCGAAACAGCCCCTGCACGTCATACTGAAGGCCACGCTGGCGTATCGTCGAAGTGCCGTCACAGACTGAACAGGTAGGCACAGAGCAGGAGACCTACAGAAACAATCAAAAGAAAAATAAATTAAAAAAGGCAAGAGAAAGATTATGTTTCGTCCGATATTTTTGCGACACCTTTAGGATATTTTCGGACGTTGACAGAAACCCAACGAAAGTCGTGTTGCATGTGATGTGATTTGCGAGAGGACAACCATCTCCTCTATTCTATAACCCAGCCTGCAGAAGAAACACGGCACAGTGACGCATGAGACAGAGATCGATTGAACAGTGAGACAGAGAATAATCTGTGACAGTTACACAGCGATGAATGTGTCGGTCTTGGGATTTCGGTTCAGTTGAGCCATAGCGCTGATCTAGACTGGTGTTGACGAATGGCTGTGCGATGTGGTTTGTGATCCGGACAGGCTCCAGCGAAATGGACAACAGAAGACCTCAAGAGACAGTGACTCGCTCAGTGAATTATGTCGTACCTACAAGGGAATGTTAGAAAACATGGAAAGCGTTTCATTCGGTTGGAAGACAGAATGTGCAATGACTTCCGCGGCAATTCAGTGTGAGAGGACGGAATCTTGTTCGTCAGTGGATAAAACTTTTGTGGAAGTCTCAATGACAATCACAATCTGTGTTCGATGTTTCCTTATTATTTCCGTCATTTGGCTTCCTCATCGCGATGTTGTTTTCTGTCATTATGGTTTGTGTGCATTTGTTGTTCTTCATTTTCGAAAGCCCCTCCCCACGTTACCCTGCTTGAGAATGGGCTTTGGTAGCTTAATCCATTAAATCATTGTCTGTTGTCTGTTCTGTCTGGTCTGTCCTCCCGCCCAGGCCTGGGAGGCCAGAAAGAGAGGAAAGAAGGGATGGATGGAGAGAGAGAGAGATGAGAAGAGCAGAGAGCGTGAGAGGAGCACGAGGGGGAGGGCGCAAGACCCCGCTAGGGAGAAAGAGAGTGATGATGGGACATAGGGGCAGGGCAGACGGAAGGAGGGAGAGGGAGAGGGGGAGGGGAAGATTTAGCGAGGGAGGAAAGGGAAATGGAGAAGGAGAGGTGGAGAGAAGGCGTATGCGATAGAGAGAGAGAGAGTGAGTGAGAGAGAAGAGAGAGGAGGAGGAGGAGAGAGAGAGAGAGTGAGATAGAGAGAGAGAGTGAGGACTGGATTTAGGGAGCAGCAGAGAAAAAAGAGAGAGAGAAGGAGAGAGATGGGGAAAAGCGAGAGGGAATGGGAGAGGAAAGGGAGAGATCGAGAGAGAGAGCGGGGGGATGGGGGGTTGAGGGAGTCACAGAGAGAGAGGAAAGGAGGGAGAGAGGAGGGTGGGAGGGAGAGAGGGAGGGACTAAATAAAGGACAGCAGAGAATGCGGGAGAGAGAAAGGATGGGAGAGACAGGGAGGGAGAAGAGAGGGGGACAGGAGGCTGGGCGGAGGAACTCAGAAACGTGTTCCGAGTTATGAAATTCTTAGTTTCTCTTACCTCCATGCACCCCTCTCTACTCTATTCTCTGTCCTCCTCCCTACTCCTTCCCTCCCTTTCTTTCTTCCATCTCTATCTCTCTCTCCCTCTCACAGAGGAAGGAGAGAGAAAGTGAAGGGTGAGAGGGAAAAGATGGGAGGGATAGGAGGAAAGTTGGAGAGTAGAAAGTTGGATGGAAGAAGAGAGTGAGTTTGAATTAGGGTGGGGTTGCAGGTAGAGAGAGGGGGGGAGATAGAGAAAGTGAGGGAGGAGGAAGAGTGAGAGTATTGAGGAGTGGGTGGGATGGTGGAGAGGGAGTGAGAGGGTGGTGGGGGGGGCGAAGACAGAGGAAGAGAGAGGGAGAGGGAGGGCGGGGATAGTGGAAGGGTAGCAGGGTGGGAGGGAGGAACTACAGAACAGACTTCTCAGTTTCAGTGTTTCCTTCGCCCGACCGGCCCCTCTCCCCCCCCACCCCCCCCCCCCCCCCCCCACCCCCCCCCACCCCCCCCCCCCCCCCCCCCCCCCCCCCCCCCCCCCCCCCCCCCCCCCCCGCCCCCCCCCACCCCCCCCCCCCCCCCCCCCCCCCCCCTCCCCCCCCCCCCCCTCCCCCCCCCCCCCCCCACCCCCACCCACCCCCCCCCCCCCCCCCCCCCCCCCCCCCCCCACCCCCCACCCCCCCCCCCCCCCCCCCCCCCCCCCCCCCCCCCCCCCCCCCCACCCCCCCACCCCCCCCCCCACCCCCCCCCCCCCCCCCCCCCCCCCCCCCCCCCTCCCCCCCCCCCCCCCCCCCCCCCCCCCCCCCCCCCCCCCCCCCCCCCCCCCCCCCCCCCCCCACCTCTCTCTCTCTCCTCTTTACCCCCTTTCTCTCTTGATATATCTCTTTTGTCTCTCTGTATCCGTTCGTTCCAACCTCCCGTCTCTCTCTTCTTCCCTCCATCCGGTCCCCAACTTCTCTCTCTCTTCTCTCTCTCTTCTCTCTTTCTCGCTCTCTCTTCATCTTTCTTCTCTCTCTCTCTCTCCCATCTTTTTATGTCTCGCTTCCTTTTCTCTCTGTATCGCTCTTTCCCCTCGCTCTCTCTCTCTTCCCGTACTTTCTCTTCCCTTCCTCGTTTTCCTCTCCGTCACCCTCTTTATCTTCTCTCTCTCTCTCTTTCCTTTCTCTTCTTACTTTGTCTTCCTCTTCCCTCCCTCGCTCTTTCCCTTCGTCCTCCTCTCTATGTCTCTCTCTGCTCTCTCTCTATTCTTCTCTTCTTTCTCTTCTCTTTCCTCTCTCTTCTCTCTCTTTCTGATCTCAGTTCCATCTCTCTCCTTCGGTCTCGCTTCCTCTTCTCTCCTGATCTCTTCTCTTCTTCTCTCTCTTCTTCTCTCTCTCTCTCTCTCTCTCTCTCTCTCTCTATTTCTGTCTCCGCTTCCATCTCTTTTTCTGTCTCGCTTCCTTTCTCTGTATCTCTCTCTCTGCCTCCTCACTCTCTCTCACCTCTCTCTTTCTATCGCTATTTTCTTCTCCCTCTGTTTTTCTCTCGTCCCCCCACCCCCTCTTCATCTCTCTCTCCTTCTTTTCTTTCTCTCTTCCTTTCGCTATTTCTCTTCCCTCCCTCGCTCGTTCCTCCCCGTCCCCCCCTTTCTCTCTCTCTTTTTCTCTTCTCCTTCGTACTGCTCCTTCCCTCCCCTCGCTTCTTTCGCTCCACGTCCCCTCTCTCTTCTCTCTCTCTCCTCTCTCTATCTCTCTCTCTCTCCTCTCTCTCGTCTCTCCCCCCCCCTTCCTTCCTCTTTGTCTCTCCCCTTTTTCCATTGCTTCCTCTCTTCCTCTTCTTATTCTATCCTATCAGTCCCCACTCTCTCGATCTCTCTCCCTTCACTCTCGATCTGTCTCTCTTTCCCTTCACGCTGTCTCTCTCTTCCGTCCTCTCTTATCCCTTCTCTGTTCTCTGTCTCTGTCTCTCTCTTCTCTCACACACTCTTCACTCCGTTTCCTTCCCTTTCACTCTTCCTCCCTCCTCCCCTTCTGTCTCTCTTCTTTCTTCTCTCGTTCCCTCCGTCTCACTCCCTCTTTTGTATCTCTATCTCCCTCCCCCCCCTCGCGGTCCCCCCTCCCCCTCTTACTCTTTCTTTCTGTCCCTCTCTCCCTTTCTCTCTCCCTCCCTCTCACTCCCGTTCTCTCCTACCTCTCTTCTCCCTCATCCACTCCCTTCCTCTTTTGTTTATCCCTCCTTCTGTCTGTCTGGTCTGTCTGTCTGTGTTTCTTCTCTCTCTCTCTCTCTCTCTCTCTCTTCTCTAATCTCTCTTTCTCTATCTCTCACTCTCTCTCTCTAATCTCCCTTCCTCTGTGTCTCTAGCCCAACTCCTCTCCCTCCTTCTCTCTCTCTCTCTTCTTCTCTCGTCTTCTCTCTCTACTTCTCCGCTTCTCTCCTCTCTTCTCTCTCTCTCCTTCCTCTTCCCCTATTCTTCTCCATCCCTCCCTCCTCTCCCTCTCAGTCTGTTTCTGTCCTCTGTCTGTCTCTCTGTCTCTGTCTCTGTCTCTCTTCTCTTCAGATTCCTTTTCCACGTCCAGCAACAACTATTCTCAAATAAATACTTTGAGTGGCTTGTCACACACACCACACACGGCACGCCACGCACGAACGCGCGCGCGCACACACCCACACACACAACACACACCACAACAAATTAAACACACATACACACACACTATCCACACACATACACCACCACACCATACACACAACACATACACACACACACATACACACCCACACACGCAGCATGCAGCACGCAGCACACACGCGTCGCGCGCGCAACACACTCACACACTCACACCACACACACACACACACACACAAACACACACCACACACACACACAGAAAGGAAAGAGGAGAGAGCCAACAGACAGACAGGACATAGAGAGACCAATCATGCATGGACATGCTCTTCCCACCCTGTGCTGTCAGCCAACACCCATTTCGTAGCCCCCCCCCCTCTCTCTCGCTTCTCTCTCTCTCTTCTTCTCTGTGGATTAATAGCTGAATTCAAAATGTGGTTTACATGTATACGTGTCGTGTGTATGAGGCCATGTGTGTGTGTTATGCATATATATGTGTATATGTGTGTGTATAGTATATATATATGTGTATATGTGTGGGTGTACATCAATGCATGTGTGTGCGTGTGTTATGTATGTAATATAATTAGGTGTGTGTGAATGTGTGTGTATATAATATATGGTGAGTATGTGAATGTCTATGTATAAAACATACGAAACAATGATATGTTATGTGTATAATAAATGAACATGGGACGTTGGTGATATTTAATACAGAGAGGTTGAATCATGAATTTAACTCGAGGTGTTTATTGGGTATGGATAGTAACATGTATACCTGAATGAGCATGAAATTGTGATTGGGGGTTTGTCGAAATAAGCAGATTTACGCAAAGAGATGTTATTCGAACACCCAAAAAAGATTATGCATGTATCCTCAGGTGTGAAGCGTTACAAGGTCCATGTAATATTCTATGCTTGATGGATGTAATTATTTAAAAGTGGATACCAGGGTGTAATAAGAGGAACGTGGAATGTAATATAATATGAAGATGGAATTTTGGTAAATGATTATGTTTTTGAGGAAAATATGTGAAAGACATGGAATAAGAAGGGTTATTGTACAAATGTGAATGTAAATAAGGTGAGAAATGAGGACGTTGAAATGCGATGATGGCGTAGGTATTCTCATATGAACATGATCAAGGTTGAAGTGTACACATATGCATATGTGTATGTACATATATATATATTTATATATATGTTATTTGTGTGCATGTGTGTGATGTACATGTATGGTAACACCATCTGGAATAATAATGTATACCATGTATGTATGTGTGTGTATGTATATATATGTATGTATATGTATATTTATGTTTATATATTGTATGTTATTATGTGTGTATGTATATGTGTGTATGTGTGTGGATATATATATTTATATGTGTGCGTGTGTATGAGAGATTGAGAGGGGATTGTGCCTGAATGGATAAGAGGTGTTAGTAGAAATTGAATGTAAAAACTAAAATATGGCAGTTATGCAAGAGTATAGACAATTAAGGTAAAACAAGAGGAATAAGAGTATTTATAACCGATTTTGATATGAATCAAGAGCAACGACCAGCAAATAGGAATAGGTGTAGGGAGCGGGTCTTGAGAGGGAAAGCATACTGAAGGACTGGCTTTAACCATATGGGAATATACACGTGGTCATGGGGGGTTAGGACTAGGAATTATAAATGGTTTAAGTCAAATGAGTATGTTAAAATGTGTATATAATTCTCAAATAATAAATAATTAAATAATTTAAGTATAAAATAAGGAAACGATGTTGGGAAAGTGGAAGGTTTGAATAAAGTAATGAATCCGGTATTTACAAATCATGATAACACTACGAAATGATTACAAAGGGAAACACAGACAAATAATTGACCCCTTATTATGATGAAGTATACATATTTAGGGTTAACCCGGAAATAAAGGTAGGAATGGATTTAGTGCAGTAGGTCAACATGTAATCAGTGACCGCATGCATCGCGTGAGCACACGGCAGCAACACACAACAGTCCCTCTCGCGAGCTCGCGCGTTCCTTCGTTCTCACTCGCTCTTGTTATAGAGAAGGGGAGGGGGGAGCGGGCGTGAGTGAACGGGAAGGAGGATGGATAGTCTGCTTAAAAATGGCTCTGCCGTAGATATAAGTGTGGTGTTGAAACTTTTTGTCCAATGATAACTTTTATATGCATTTTGGTTATTTGCGACAGGCCTGCTTTGAATTATTCAAATTTTTATAATTCTAGGGAATTTGACCTACTAAGAGACTCCTCCGGCCAACAGGCTATTTAGGCACATGTGTATGAGGCAAGTGTCGACCAAGTCTACAGAAATGATATTACTGGCTGAAGAAATAGGGAAAATTTACAATTAAGTGAAAATAATCGAAGGGGTAAGTACTAACTGGAAAGCGGTAAGGTGTTAGTAATTTATCCAATGGGTTGCTTAATCCAACGGACACGCACAACACAAGTCCAAACACATGAACAGGACCACAGAAGTTACACACACTGCGTGTCAAGGGTTATCATGGCAGACCAAGCTTCGGGCTTTTCCTTTCTCTGCTCGTTCCGTTAGAGGGCGCCTGCGTAAACATAGTAAACATAGATGCTTAAACATAGCAGGCCTTCTGGAGAGTTGTGCGAACGCACGATGTGGTAAGGTTTTCCGCTGTGTGCAGGCGGAATTACGATGGGGAATGTAATTAGTAACATGTTGTTATTGCATGCTGGTATAGGCGGCATTCATATCAATTGAGTTTAAAAAATTAATATATATACTTATTATGTTTAAATGGTAGAACGTACTAAGAGAGTCATTGGTGAATAATTAAGATGGAACATTTTGCTATGTACTTAGGCCTACTGGTCACGGAAGGAAGTTTGTTGCTGTCATGGTAAACTTTTGTTCTAATTATATGAACTTGGTTTTTTTCTTTCTTTTTCTTTGTTGCGTTACTCAGGTGAATAGGCTGATGGCTCACATTAAAGTCACGAGTCACGAGTCCTCTCTCTCCTCTCTCTCTCTCTCTCTCTCTCTTTGCTATTTCACCTCACATGCTGCAGGACGGCACGCCAAACATGGTCTTGAGAGTGAGCGCAGCACACGCACTCACTCGCAAGCACGCACGAACGCACGCACGCAACGCGCCACACACAACCCACACACCACACACACACCTCACAGAGGCAGACAGTCAGAAAAACACAGCATTGCACGCAAAACGCACAAACACACACGCACGCGCACGCACACACCCACACAACACACACGCCAGCACGCAGCACGCCACGCCCAGCAACGCGCGTCGGAAATGAAGTTTAGCAGCCCATCGAGTGTGCCGGCCACTGGAAAATCATTCGTCATTCGATTCTAAGCTGAGAGGAATTCCCCAGGAATGAAGCATAGCACAAAGTAGTAAACGAATAACATGCGTACGAATTCATTTCTTATTACCGATCCCTTTTTTCCTTATTTTTTTTTTCCAAATTCGAAACAAAAAAAAATTTATCTCAACGTAATGAAGAAAATACTTGGAATTCTTGAAAATTTGAGCGTTTTATTCTCATTCATTTAATCAGAAATAGACTACGCAATATTATTGATTTGACTAATGTCATTAACCCTTTCGTGCTAAATGGTGTTTTTGTTTTTGGTTTTGTGGTTTTGTTTTATTTTTTTTTGCTGATCATTATGCTGAGGGGGGTTTTTTTCTGTTTAGCAAAAGGGAATAAAAATCACGCGTACATTCCATTTCATCTATGCTTTGTCTCTGCGTTCGAGGCGATACTTCCTGCGCACACTCCAGTATAGACAGGCAAGGATTTATCCATCTACAGCAAAAGGCGAGTGGAGTTTTTGTGTGTATGCCGTGTTTTTTTTTTTATCCGCATTTACGGCAGCCATACTCCAACTTCGGGGAAGGTGCAATCGTGCTACGTGTAATCGTGTCATCCATACCCAACGGCCAAAACTGGCCTTTCTTCTGAAAGTTGGTGATCCCTCTCTTTTCTCCTTCCTCTCTCCTCTCTCTTCTCTCCTTCGCTACTTCTCCTTCCCTCCCCTCGCTCTTTCCCTCCCGTCCCCCCTCTCTCTCTCTTTCTCTCTTCCTCCTATGCCACCCTTTCCTCCCTCGCTCTTTCCTCCCGTCCCCCTCCTCTCTCTCTCTCTCTCTCTCTCTCTCTCTTTTCCTCTCCCCTCTCTCTCTCTCTCTCTCCCTCCCTTCCTTCCTCTTTGTCTCTCCCCTTTTTCCATTGCTCCCTCTCTTCCTCTTTCCATCTACCTATCAGTCCCCCACTCTCTCGATCTCTCTCCCTCACCTCGATCTGTCTCTCTTTCCCTTCACGCTGTCTCTCTCTCCCCGTCCCCTCTCTCTCCCTTCCTCTGTCTCTCTGTCTCTGTCTCTCTCTCTCTCTTCACACACTCTCTCACTCCCTTTCCCTTTCCCCTTTCACTCTCTCCTTCCCTCCCTCCCCTCTCTGTCTCTCTCTCTTTCTCTCTCGTTCCCTCCCGATCTCTCTCCCTCCTTTTGTATCTCTATTCCTCCTCCCCCCCTCGCTGCCTCCCCCCCTCCCCTCCCTTACTCTTTCTTTCTGTCCCTCCTATCCCTTTCTCTCTCCCTCCCTCTCACTCCCCCTTTCTCTCTACTCTCTCTCTCCCTCCATCCATCCCTTCCTCTTTCTGCCTTATCCTCCTTCTGTCTGTCTGTCTGTCTGTCTGTGTTCTCTCTCTCTCTCTCTCTCCTCTCTCTCTCTCTCTCTCCTCTCTCTCTCTCTCTCTCTCTTCTCTCTCTCTCTCTCTCTCCCTTCTCTGTGTCTCTAGCCCCCTCTCTCCCTCCTTCTCTCTCTCCCCTCTCTCTCGCTCTCTCTCTCTCTCTCTCCTCTCCGCTCTCTCTCTCTCTCTCTCTCTCTCCTTCCCCACTTCCCCTATCTCTCTCCATCCCTCCTCCCTCTCCCTCTCAGTCTGTTTCTGTCTCTGTCTGTCTCTGTCTCTGTCTCTGTCTCTCTCTCTCTCTCAGATTCCTTTTCACGCCAGCAACAACTATTCTCAAATCAAAACTTTTGAGTGGCATGTCACACACACACACACACGCACGCACGCACGCACGCGCGCGCGCACACACAACACACACACACACACACACACACACACATACACACACACATACACACACACATACACACACACATACACACACACCCTACACACACACACATACACACACACACATACACACACACACACAGCACGCATGCATCGCACGCACGCACACACGCGCGCGCGCGCACAACACATCACCCCACCCCACACACACACACACCACACACACACACACACACACCCCACACACACACACAGAAAGGGAAAGAGAGAGAGAGACAAACAGACAGACAGAGACATAGAGAGGCACAATCATGCATGACATGCTCCATCCCACCCTTTGCTGTCAGCCCACACCCATCGTGCCCCCCCCCCCCCCCTCTCTCTCTCTCTCTCTCTCTCTCTCTCTCTCTGTGGATTTATAGCTGAATTCAAAATGTGTTTTACATGTATACGTGTGTGTGTATATATGCATGTGTGTGTGTATGCATATATATGTGTATATGTGTGTGTATAGTATATATATATGTGTATATGTGTGGGGTGTACATCAATGCATGTGTGTGCGTGTGTGTATGTATGTATATATATATAGGTGTGTGTGTATGTGTGTGTATATAATATTGTGTGAGTATGTGAATGTCTATGTATAAAACATACGAACATGATATGTTATGTGTATAATAAATGAACATGGACGTGTGTGATAATATAATACAGAGAAGGTTGAATCATGAATTTAACTCGGAAGGTGTTTCTGGGTATGGATAGTAACATGAATACCTGAATGAGCATGAAATTGTGATTGGGGTGTCGATATAAACAGATTTACGAAAGAGATGTTATATGAACACAAAAAAGATTATGCATGTATCCTCAGGTGTGAAGCGTGACAAGGTCCATGTACATATTATATGCATGATGGAAAGTTAATTATATAAAAGTGGATACCAGGGTGTAATAAGAGGGAACGTGAATGTAATATAATATGAAAGAATGGAATTATGGAAATGATTATGTTTTGAGGAAAATATGTGAAATGAATGAATATGAATGGTATTGTACAAATGTGAATGTAAATAAGGGAGAATGAGGCCGTTATAAATGGATGATGGAGTAGGAATTCTCATATGAACATGATCAAGGTTGTAAATGTACACATATGCATATGTGTATGTACATATATATATATATATATATGTATTTGTGTGCATGTGTGTGTGTACATGTATGGCTAACACCATATGGGAATAATAATGTATACATGTATGTATGTGTGTGTATGTATATATATGTATGTATATGTATATATATGTATATATATGTATGTATATATGTGTGTATGTATATGTGTGTATGTGTGTGTATATATATATATATATGTGTGCGTGTGTATGAGAGATTGAGAGGGATTGAGCCTGATTGGATTAAGAGGTGTAGTAGAATTGAATGTAAAACTAATAATATGCAGTTATGCAAGAGTATAGACAAATTAAGGTAAACAAGAGGAATAAGTGTATTTATAACCTAATTTGATATGAATCAAGAATGCACGACCAAGCAAATAGGAATAGGGAGGGAGGGGTCTTGGAGGAAGCAACTGCAGAGACTGGCTTACACCATATGGGAATAAACGTGGTCATGGGGGGTTAGGCTAGGAATTATAAATGGTTAAGTCAAATGAGTATGTTAATGTGTATATAATTCTCAAAAATAAATAAATAAATAATTTAAGTATAATATAAGGAAACATGTTGGGAAGTGGAAGGTTTGAATAAGTAATGAATCCGGTATTTACATACACATGTAAAACTACGAAATGATTACAAAGGGAAACACAGACAAATAATTGACCATATAGTGATGAAGTATACAAATAAGGTAAACCAGGAAATAAAGGTAGGAAAAGGATTTAGTGCAGTAGGTCAACATGTAAATCAGCTGACAGCATGCAGTCGCGTGAGCCACACGGCAGCACACACACACAGTCCCTCTCGCGAGCTCGCGCGTTCCTTCGTTCTCCACTCGCTCTCTGCTTATAGAGAAGGGAGGGGGAGCGGGCGTGAGGTGAACGGGAAGGAGGATGGATCGTCTGCTAAGAAATGGCTGCCCCGTAGATCATAAGTGTGGTTTGAACTTTTTGTCCAATGATAACTATTATATGCATTTTGGTTATTTGCCGACGGCTGCTTTGAATTATTCAATTTTTAATTCTAGGGATTTGACCACTAAGAGACTCCTCCGGCCAACAGGCAATTTAGGCACATGTGTATGAGGCAAGTGTCGACAAGTCCTACAGAACATGATATAACTGGCTGAAGAAATAGGGAAAATTACAATTAAAGTGAAAATAATCGAAGGAAAGTACTAACCTGGAAAGCGGTAAGGTTTTAGTAATTTATCCATGGGGATGCTTAATCCAACGGACACGAACAACACAAGTCCAACACCACATGAACAGGACCACAGAAGTACACACACTGAGTGTCAAAGGTTATCATGGCAGACCCAAGATTCGGGCTTTTCCTTTCCTCTGCACGTTAGAGGGCGCATGCGTAAACATAGTAAACATAAGATGCTTAAACATAGCACGGCCTTCTGGAGAGTTGTGCGACGCAGATGTGGTAAGGTTTCCGCTGTGTGCAGGCGGAAATACGATGGGGAAAATGTAATAGATAACATGTGTTTTGCATGCTGGTATCGGCGGCATTCATATCATGAGTTTTAAAAAATTAATATATATACCTATATTATGTTTAAAAGGAAGAACGTACTAAGAAGCATTGGTGTATAATTAAGATGAATTTTGCATGTACATAGGCCTACTGTCACGGAAGGATGTTTTGTTGCAGTCATGGTACATTTTGTTCTAATTATATGAAATTGTTTTTTCTTTCTTTTTCTTGTTGCGTACTCATGTGAATAGGCTGATGGCCTCACATTAAAGTCACGAGTCACGAGTCCTCTCTCTTCTCTCTCCTCCTCTCTCTCTCTCCTCTTCGCTATTTCACCTCACAGGCTCGCACGGACGCACGCAAACATGCATACTTGCGCGTGCGCGCACGCACACGCACACACACGCACGCACGCACGAACGCACGCACGCACGCGCACACACCACACACACACACACACACACACACACACACAGAGGCAGACAGTCAGAAACACACACGCATGCACGCAAACGCACACACACACGCACGCGCACGCACACACACACACACACACACACGCACGCACGCACGCACGCACGCACGCACGCGCGTCGGAAATGAAGTCTTAGCAGCCATCGAGTGTGCTGACTGGAAAATCATTCGTCATTCAATTCTAAGCTGAGAGGAAATCCCCAGGAATGAAAGCATAGCCACAAAATGTAATAACGAATAACATGGCGACGAATTCCATTTCTTCCTTACCGATCCCTTTTTTCCTTTTTTTTTTTTTTCAAATTCGAAAAAAAACAAATATCACAACGTAATGAAAGAAAATACTTGGAATTCCTTGAAATATGACCCGTTATTCTCATTCATTTAATCAGAAAAGACTACGCAATATTATTGATTTGACTAATGTCATTAACCCTTTCGCTGCTAACGTGGTGTTTTTGTTGTTTTGTGGTTTTGTTTTTTTTTTTTTGCTGATACCATATGCTGAGGGTTTTTTTCTGTTTAGCAAAAGGAATAAAAATCACGCGTACATTCCATATCATCATGCTCTTTTTCTTCTGCGTTCGCAGGCTGATACTCCTGCGCACACTCCCTGTATAGACAGGCAAGGATTAATCCCATCTACCCAGCAAAGGGAGTGGAGTTTTGTGTGTATGACCGTGTTTTTTTTTTATATCCCGCCATTACGGCAGCCATACTCCAACTTCGGGGAAGGTGCATGCTACGTGTAACGTGTCATCCATACCAACGGCCAAACTGGCCTTCTCTTCCGAAAGTTGGTGATGGGATTTTACATGTGTGCAAGATGTTATGCGCGCGTTCACACACGGAACCTCGGTTTACAGTCTCTCATTCGAAGGACTGTATGGGGAATGGAGTCAGAACCAACGTTTAACTCCGAGGGAAAAATTCCCCTATACCGAAACGGCCCGCGGAGATTCGAACCCGCAACCCCAAGATTACGTGTCCGGCGCTCTACCACCGAGCTGTTCCGGCCCCCCATCGTACTCTAGTCCTTCGACTCCTACACGGGTGTAAGCCCTACGCCCTTAGCTCGTAGCGTGCAATGCTACGCTACAGGGGCATTCCATGTACGCGCCTCTTCCCCTACTTCTACACAGCGACGTGTCATTATGCCATTTGTATGTCATTGATACCATTCTGTCTGTAGGCCGTTGATGTAGCATTCATACCATTCTAGCTTTATGCCATTTATTTATCATTTATATCATTCCAGCTTTATGCCATTTATTTATCATTTATGCCATTCTAGCATCATTTTATAACCATTCTAGCACTATGCCATTTCTGTATCATTTATGCCATTCTGTCATTGCGCCTTTCATGTATCATTTATGCCGTTATGCTATTTATGTATCATTTATACCATTCTGTCATTATGCCATTCACGTATCGTTTATACCATTCTGTCATTATGCCATTCACGTATCATTTACACCATTCTGTCATTACGCCATTCACGTATCGTTTATACCATTCTGTCATTACGCCATTCACGTATCATTTACACCATTCTGTCATTACGCCATTCACGAATCGTTTACACCATTCTGTCATTACGCCATTCACGTATCATTTACACATTCTGTCATTACGCCATTCACGTATCATTTACACCATTCTGTCATTATGCCATTCATGTATCATTTATACCATTCTGTCAGTATGCCATTCATGGATCATTTATACCATTCTGTCAGTATGCCATTCATGTATCATTTATACCATTCTGTCATTACGCCATTCATGTATCATTTATACCATTCTGTCATTACGCCATTCACGTATCATTTACACCATTCTGTCATTACGCCATTCACGTATCGTTTATACCATTCTGTCATTATGCCATTCATGTATCATTTATACCATTCTGTCATGCCATTCATGTATCATTTATACCATTCTGTCATTACGCCATTCGTGTATCCTTTTAGCACTCTTTTTCCCAAAAGATTTTTTTTTAAGAAAAAAGAAATTCTCCGAACACTTACGATGACGGAAATACATTGGATCTGCTCAAGTTTCCCATAACCAAGAGCGATGTAAAGGACGAAACTCGTGTTTTAGTTTGGGGTTCTTTCTCACCACGCTTGGCATGTATAATGCATCGCTATGCAGGAGGGGGGTGGTGAGGGGGGGAAGGAGGAGAGCGTGGAAGAGAGGAAAGGGACATATAATACGTTCCCCCTTCACCCCCCCCCCCCCCCCCCCCCCCCCCCCCCCCCCCCCCCCCCCCCCCCCGGTAGCTGTGCACGTTATTAGATAAGGGCAGTATGACGCACGCATCTGCAGCAGTAAAGCAGCCGGCAATGATGTATGTGAATGCTGAAGCAACGAAAAGAAGAAAACTGATATACAGTCAAGAAGAACGTTGCAATCCTTTCCTTATCCGAGATGTGATATCCATTTGATGTATGTATGGTCAGCCGATGCCATTTATTCATGACGTTAAGCTGTTGTTGTTGTTGTTGTTGTTGTTGCTGTTGCTGTTGCTGCTGCTGCTGCTGCTGTTGCTGCTGCTGCTGCTGCTGCTGCTGCTGCTACTGTTGTTAATCATCCATATTCCTAGAGAAACACAAGTTTTGCTGTTGTTGTTGTTTTTTAAATGAATTTGAATGGAATATAATTTGTCTAAAAATTCGTTCATCGTTTCTTAATGTCTGTTTCTGTCTTTGTTGAAAATTTTCTACTCGCTTGTTTCAATTGATTGTAATTACTTTTTTTTTTCAATTGTCTCACATTGATTTCCAAATGAAAAAATGGCGCCGAAGAACATTCAAGCACAACAGTTTCTTCAAGAGTTCTGATGCATCGTATGCTTATCATAACCAAAGTAGACAATAAATAAGCTTAGTATTTTATTACCGATTTGTTGGAAGCTGGAAATTTCCTGAAAAAAAAGAAAAGACGTCTGTCGATGTTTTAGACAAAAGCAGTACTCACCATGTTTCTACAACGCAACGCAACGCAACGCAGCGCACACACACACACACTCAACAAATTTTTTTAAATGTGGGCTTAATAGGAATATGGATGTGTCTCTGCATTGAATAATTTCCGATCAAGAGAATCAAGAGAAGTGACCATACGGTTAAAATGTTAATTTTGACTTCAAAATGAATTAAAGTCACTCAAGATAGTCGAGGGCTCGACTCTGATTTTGTCTTTAAAAACGTTTGAGGGGGAAACCCTGATTATGAATATTTATCATACGGTTCCAACAAATGTGGCACACACAAAAAATTGCTGGAAAAACAGATTCCAAACAGAATCACTGGCGAGGACTGGATTCTTGAACTCAACCCTAATGTCGATTGCTATGGTTACAAAATCCTGGGAAAGCTTTCTGTGGTTAACTCTAACCCAGACAACTATTCTCAAAGCATCATCAATGCCAAAAAGACCCTGAAATCCGTTTAATGGTGAACACTAACCTATGTTACCACATAGGCATTACAAAACCCTGGAAAGTCTTCTAACTTAGGTAACTATTTCTAAAGCATAAACAATATCACCAAAACAAAATCCTGAAAGCTGTGTTATGATGAACACTAACTTGCATTATCACAATTACAACGGAAATTTTTTTTAAAGAACAGAACCATGGAAACCATTCTGAGAACCCTGACCTACATCATTATTCTGATAACTCACCGACAAGACAAAAGCCTGGAATACTGTTCTGAACATGAGATCAGAGTAAGACCTGACTGATC
>CM031621.1:40420832-40423073 GCA_018398815.1 Conus ventricosus | reverse complement strand
TATGAAAAGAACAAAAATTCAGAAGTTTTAAGATAGACATGGAGAAAGCCCACTACTCTTCGGCAAAGCCATCTTGACCCTTTCCCCGAAAGTACATGATCTGATTTCTTACATGAGCGATTTCAAATCATATCCTGCGTGGATATGAAAAAATGATCACTTGTTAATTAAAATCGATTTATCACAAGGAGGAAAAACAAAAGTTGTGGAAATGTAGGTCATCTTCACACAGAGACCGTAGAACCGATCAGACGAATCATTGAAAATGATAAACAACCACACACACGCACGCACGCACGCACGCACGCACGCACGCACGCACCACCCACACACACACACACACACACACACACGGGGGGGTAGAGAGAGAGAGAGAGGAAGGAATGGAGACAAAGAGGAGAGAGAGAGATAAGATAAGATAAGATAAGATAATGTTGCTTATAGCCCAGCAGACCGCAAAGGGCCATATCAGGGCTGTCACCACGTTAAAATCAACTCACCAGTCATATAAAAAAAAAAAAAAAAAAAAAAAAACCTTTCATACATCACGTTAAATGACATCGTCGACAAACGCACCAGAAACTTTGTTAAAAATCTTTCTTCCGTAAAATCTTAAATCAGATGAAAAATGTTAATCTCTCTCAAAAACTCAAGGATCACATCAGGCGGGACATCCCTGAACAGGATCTTCATGGACTCCGCTGTAAAATGTTTGTGTCTCACATCGTGCAAGTCCCAACACTCTAAAAGAACATGTTTCATTGTGAGTGGCGCATGACATGGAATGCACCACGGAGCTTCTTCACTCTTTAAAAGGTAGGCATGGGTAAAATACGAATGGCCGGTGTGCAGCCGGTACAGAACCGTTTCCTCTTTACGACCTCCCGACGTGGATGGGAGGAATTCCTTAAGGTTTGGACGGATCTGAAAGAGTTTGTTATTCATCTGTGTGTTCCAATCCTCCTGCCAGAGGTCTCTCACATAATCGTGAATTTTGGGTTTCACATCTGAGCAGGGGATATAAGTGTTGGACAGTTTCTCTCTTGTGGCGTTCTTGGCTAAACGATCAACCATTTCGTTCCCGCCGATGCCAACGTGGCCAGGAACCCAAGCAAGAGTAATGTTGTAACCGTCCGCCTTCAACTTGCTAAAAAGTTCAAAAAAAAGTAAAGTTCTGGATGCTGAAGGTTGCGGCCAGCTATGGCCTCCAAAGCTGACAGCGAATCCGACAGAACCAGAAAGTCCCTCTTTGAAGAATGTGAGATTATCTTCAAAGCCAGTACCAGAGCAGTAAGTTCAGCAGAATAGACAGAAGCATCGGAATGGATATGTTCCAACAGTATCTGAGAAGGAGCCCCAGGGCAGTAGGCTGCACAGGCCACTCCATCCTCAGACTTGGAACCGTCAGTGAAAACTTTTTGATAGGATGGGAATTTCGAACAGAGCTCGCATACAAAGCCTTGTATGCCAAAGAGCTGGTAGACTCTTTGCGAAAAGCTGCAAGATCAAAACGAATCTCTGGTGTGAAAAAGGTCCACGGAGGTTGATCCGGAAACTTGGAAAAATCAGAAACTACTCCCAGGTCTAGACCTGCATTCCGCACGTGAGGCTGCATACGAAGACCAAACGGCGGAATACATTTAGGGTTGTTTTCAAACTTACTTTGGAATGGAGGGTCAAAGACACAGTCATAGGCAGGATTCTGCGGTTCTGAGAACAGTCGGATATAATAATTTAAAGACAGTTTCAGCCTGCGGTTGGACAATGAAGGTTCGCCCGCCTCTGCGTACAGGCTGTACACAGGGGTGGTTCGGAACGCTCCAAGACAGAGACGAAGCCCTTGATGGTGGATAGGGTCCAAGAGTTTGAGGTAAGAGGGTCTTGCGGAGCCGTAGACAGCACAACCGTAGTCCAGTTTGGAACGGACCAAGGCTCTGTAGAGGTGCAGCAAAGTTTTCTTATCAGCGCCCCAGTCAGTGTGCGCTACGACCCGCAGAATATTCAGTGCTTTCTGGCAAGCAGTTTTGAGGTTTTTAATATGGCTGAGAAAGTTAAGTTTTTGGTCAAAATGACTCCCAGAAATTTGGCCTCTTTAACAGCTGGAATGGGAGATTTCCCTACTTGAAGTTCAGGATCTGGGAAAAACTGACGGAAATTATGGAAGTGAATACACTGCGTCTTTGTTGGAGAAAAGGTGAAACCGTTTTCATCCGCCCATCGATGGATTTTATCTACGCAAAG
>CM031621.1:40403332-40405832 GCA_018398815.1 Conus ventricosus | reverse complement strand
GAGCGAGAAAGTGAGAGAGAAAGCAAGAAAATGAGAGACACAGAGAGAGGAGAGAGAGAGAGAGAGAGAGAGAGAGAGAGAGAGAGAGAGAGAAAGAGAGAGAAAGAGAGAGAGAGCGGGCAGTGCTGGTGGGAGGAGGATGGGGTTGGGGGTGGGAGGTGGGGTTTTTTCCCCTCTCTCTTCGGGTTGTTGTTCCGGCTTTGATGTGGGGGACAATCGTGGAATGTGGAGAGATAGCACGTCAGATCTTGTGATGTATTATTGTGTTTCTGAGTGGTGTTGTGGTGGTGGTGATGGAGTGTGTGTGTGTGTGTGTGTGTAGCGTATGTGCGTGCGTGTGTGCGAGCGAGCGCACGAGAGAGAGTGTGGTGTGTGTGTGTGTGTGTGTGTGTGTGTGTGTGTGTGTGTGTGTGTGTGTGTGTGTGTGTGTGTGTGTGTGTGTGCGAGCGCGCGCACGAGTGTGTGTGTGTGTGTGTGTGTGTGTGTGTTTGTTTGTTTGTGCGAGCGCGCGCACGAGTGTGTGTGTGTGTGTGTGTGCGTGTGTGTGTGTGTGTGCGTGGTGCGTGTGCGTGTGCGTGTGTGGTGTGTGTGTGTGTGTGTGTGCGTGTGTGTGTGCGTGCGCGAGCGCGCGAGTGAGGTGGAGAGACACATAGAGAGTTGTGCATTCGTGCGTGCATGCATGCCTGTATGTGTGTACGTACGTGTGTGTGTGTGTGTGTGTGTGTGTGTGTGTGTGTGTGTGTGTGTGTGTGTGTGGTGTGTTGTGTGTGTGTGTGTGTGTGTTCGCGCGCCCGAGGGCATGCGTGTATGTGTGTGGTTACGTGCACACGTGTGTGTGCGTGCGTGTGTGTGTGTGTGTGTGTGTGTGTTGTGTGTGTGTGACGTCAGTAAACTCATTTGAGTAAACAGATAAATTCGTCACCATAGCAACCTTCCACATAGTTCAAGAACATGGAACCACCCATTTTCCTACTGACAAACTTATCAGTAACAAACCACAACAACAAAAAATCCTCGCCCCCATACAAGGAACCATATCTCGAAACAGATGACTACAACGCAGTTGTGGCAAGTGCTCTAAAACGCAATATCACACCGAAACGTGACAAAAACCCGAGACAGCACAGCGACAATATAAACCAGAGCACAGGTGGATGATGAGAGATTCACTGATATATTCCCCGGAGGGACCAAAAATCAGGGAGCACGATTCGTTTGCCGCAAACACCGCCCTGTTATCTGTCAAAGCCCGGATTATCTCCCTTGCCCGAGAGGGGAGGGGTGAGGTGAGGTGAAAGGGGGACGGGGGGTGGATAGGCGGGGATGCGACGATGCGCGACGCAGCCTGTTATTACCCAGAATCCCTTTCCGGCTGGGGGGGGGGGGGGGGGGGGGGGGGGGGGGGGGGGGGGGGGGGGGGGGGGGGGGATGGAGATGACATTGGGAGGGGGAGGGGCGGAAGGGGGAGGGTTGGTTGTGACGTGGGGGGTCGATCGCTGATAATGGGGGGGGGGGGGGAGGGAGTGGGGGAGGAGACGTTAGCGCATTGCTTGCTGCGTTGTGTTTTCATTGTGATTTTGGGGTGGGGTTTTTTTTTTACATGTATGGCCTGGTTGTGGTAGAGTCGGATGGGTGTCTGGTCTGGTAGATAAAGACTGGTATGGTCTGATCTGTCGTGTATCTGGTGTAGGCTGTCTGGTCGGTATAGCTGGTCCTGGTCTGATCTGGTCTGATGGTCCCCCTATCTGGTCTGACTGGTATAGGCTGGACTAAACCTGGTCTGAAATCTGGTATAGGCTGGTATGGACTGATCTGGTTGTTGTCTGTATAGCTGGTCTGGTCTGGTCTGGTAGAGGCTGTATGGTCGAATCTGTCTGGACTGGTAAAGGCGGTCTGAACCTGGCCTGTCTGTATAAGGGCTGGTATGGTCTGATCTGGTTGTGTCCCTGGTATAGGCGGTATGTTGGGCGTTTGGTGGGGGGGTCTGGTCTGGTATGGTCGATTGTGTGTCTGATATGGTCTGATCTGGTGTGGTCTGGATAGCCCTGGTAGTGTGCTGAATCTGTCCTGTACTCGCATAGCTGTATGGTAGGTCTGATCTTTATGGTCTGACCTGGTGTGGTGTGTCTGGTATAGGCTTTGGTATGGTCTGGTATGGCTGATCTGGTGTGTGTGGTCTTGGTATAGCTATATGGTCGGGTCTGGTCTGGTATAGGCGGGTATCGGTTCTTAGCTGGGTGTGTTGGTGTTTGCGTGTGTTGCTTGCGTTGGCGCTGCGCTGCGTTGTGAGTGAGTTAGTTCAGTTTGAATCGAGTTTGTTTGCGTGTAATGACTATAAGTTTATGGCCCATAAGATCCGGGCCTCCTCCTCAGGATGAAAATGCCCCCCTTTAGCCCAGCAGCATGTCACATGAAATTCGGTTCGCCAGGAACGGTCAGTCCATTCTTGTCCGTGCCTTTCCTTTAACGTGCGCCACACCTCAAAGCGGTGCACGAGATC
>CM031621.1:40388311-40403232 GCA_018398815.1 Conus ventricosus | reverse complement strand
CATTTCAGAAATCAATATGACGAGGGCGTGCTTGAATCACATTCCTGACATTAGGAGCATTAAACAGGTTACATACTAATTGTTATCATCATTGATCTCAGTAATTTGATAAATGGAGAGCAAATTTCGAAACGCAGCATATGGATTTGTCAAGATTGTCCTCCTTCCTTTTGTCTTCTTTTGTCTCTTGTTTTCTTTTTTTTTGGGTGGGTAGGGGGGGGGGGGGGGGGGTCGGTTTTCAACAGCTCTCTTTAATTTAAAAATCTGCTGAGAGAAATATTGATGTTTCAAATGTCCTGTAAACTAAAAAAAGGGTTACTTTTCCTGATTTCGGCTGTTCCTTTTTCCCGCCCTGCAATCTACAATTCGGAAGAGAGAGAGAAGAGAGAGAGAGAGAGAGGAGAGAGAGAGAGAGAGAGAGAGAGAGAGAGAGAGCGAGAGAGAGGGGAGAGAGAGAGAGAGAGAGAGAAAAAGGAGAGAGAGAGTCTGAATGGGCAGGAGGAGGGGGGGGTGGTTAAATCTACTTTTAAAAAAATGAACAATTGTTTACAAACAGTACAGGGTCCTCAGCATTGTCTACAAGCAACAACAACAACAAAAACAACAACAACAACAACCCAAAAAAACCAAACAGACTACAGAGGAACTATAGGGCCCCGCAAGGACAGACATAGTTGCAATGCTGGTGAAAAAGAGAGTTGAGAGGTGAAGGAGGCAACCCACCAATCTGAATGCTTTCTTGAGGCAAAAAGCGATCAGCTTGCAGAAGCTGCTTTTACACCATGCTATGACATTTTGACAAATTGTCTTTTAAGAACACATGTCGCTTATTTCACATCATACCATAAAAAAAAATAAAGCAGCAATAGAGAGAAGAGAGAGAGGGGAGAAGAGAGAGAGAGGGGAAGAGGGGTGAACGGTGAATTTCCTGTCTCTTTCATGTTTCAATTACTCTAGCATTAAATAGTTTTCCGCTTCCACCAAGAGAGAGAGAGAGAGAGTAATAAGGAGAGAGAGAGAGAAAAAAGAGAGAGGAGAGAGAGAAGAGAGAGAGAGAGGGAACGCTGAATTTCGATTTCTTCATGTTTTCAAGTTTATGCTTTTTCCCAGAGAGAGAGAGAGAGAGAAGAGAGAGAGAGAGAAGAGAGAGAGAGAGAAAGAGAGAGAGGTGACTTGTTTCAGCATATTCGTTTTAATTACTCAACTTTCAAATTTTTTACGTTTTTACAGGGGGAGAGAGAGAGAGAGAGAGGAGAGAGGAGAGAGAAGAGAGAGAGAGAGAGAGAGAGGGGAGGAAACCGAATTTCAAGCAGTTCCATGATTTAATCACTGTTTTAATTCACATTTTTACGCTTTAAACCCCAAACCCAAAATGTTCAAAAAAAATTTTTGGGGGAAAAAAACATCCTCTCCCCCTTCGACCCTTTTAAAAATAAACATTCCAAAGTCTCTACCCCCTTTACCGTCGTTGTTTCCCCTATCCAACCCCCCAACCTCTCTCCTCTCTCTCCTCTCCTTTGGGGTGAAAAGGGGAAAAAATCGAATGAAAGTAATTAAAACAGAAGATGTAAAAAATCAACGTTCTTTCTCTCTCTCCTCCTCTCTCTCTCTCTCTCTCTCGCTCTCGCCTCCCCTGCCCCCCCGCGCCTACGAATGGGCAGACAATCTGCTTTACAAGGTAAAAATCACGTGATCAACCGGGATGGAAATCAATGAGGACGGGTTCTGCTATCTGAGAAAGATTTTGTATCTTCTAAGGATTTTTTAAAACATTCGCGCGTCCCATGGTAGGGGGGGGATAAAATAAATTTTTTTTTAAGTCCCTCTTCTGTCCCCCCCCCCCCCCCCCCTCTCAGTGCATTGCACACACAGCCAATTTCCACGCTACAGCTGGGCCGGGCCCCGCTCCCATACGCCCTCACCCCAGAATTTCCAGGGAGCACAATGAAAAAGTCATCATGAGGCAACCCCCGAGGAGACCTGCGTGCGCCGATATTTGGGTGGTTTTCAGTGGTCAGTTTGATCCCGCAAAAACCGGACGCGGGGGGTTTTGCCAGATATTTTTTTGGAAAGGTCATTTAAAAAAAAAAAAAACCCACTGTGGCACCCTTTTGTTTCTGGGGGGAAGATTTTCTGGTATGCTGGTGCGAAGTGACGAGGGGTGGGGGTGGGGGTGGGGGGGGGTGGGGGTGGGGGGGAAGTAGTTTAGCCTGAAAGTAAAGAGCCGTAACGTTTTCGACTTTGGGGGTTAATCCCCCCCCCCCCCCCCCCCCCCCCCCACACACTCCCTCCCGACCCCCAAACCTCCCGTTTTTGGTTTGGGAAAACCGAGCAGAAAAAGGAAATGATCAAGCAAAGAGGCATTGCAACACCACACCACCCCACCCCACACACAACACACACAACCCCAAAACACACACACACACCGCGCGCGCCGGGGCGCGCGCGCGCGCGTACAACCCCGCCGCACGCACGCACACAAAACTACACACAGACCCCCCCCCCCCCCCCCCCCCCACACAAAACCCACACTCATACACACAGACACCACCACAAGGACCACATACACACACTTAAACAACCACTCACTCACACACACCACACAACCCCCCACACACACACACACACCACACACACACACACAACACACACACACTTTTTTCCTTTCTCTCCTGTCTCTCTCCTCTATCCACCACAGGGAGAGAGAGAGAGAGAGAGAGAGAGAGAGAGAGGGGGAGGAAGAGAGAGAGAGAAGAGAGAGAGGAGAGAGAGAGGGGGAAAGAGAGAATGAATAATGAATTATGGAGGAAAGGAGATGATGGTTTATTGTGGGCAACTTTTCAAAGCCGTTCACAAGGCGGGAACGAAGGGGGGGGATTACATACAAAAAGGGTGACAAAAGGAATACACCAAACATGCCAAAGGGAAATACAAAGCGTTTGTGGATTTCCGTCACGGATTTCATAAACCGGGGGGAGAGAGGGGAGAGAGAGAGAGGAAGAGAGGAGAAAAGAGAGAGGGGAGAGAGAGAGAGAGAGAGAAGAGAGAGAGAACAGAGAGAGAGAGAGAGGAGAGAGGAGGAGAAGAGAGAGAGAGAGAGACAGAGACAGACAGAGAGACAGAGAGACTGGAAAAGACAGAGCAGCACACAGACACCAGACAGAGTACAAATTTCAAGGTATTTGATCCAGGGTTTGCCAAAAAATAAATTTATCAGTAACCCGACAAAAAAAATAAAAAAAAAACTGATTTGTTCATTCGGGCCAAGTGTTAGGGTATAACAAATCAAGGGTCCCTTTCCCGCGGGGAAAAACCTTTTCAAAAATTTCAAAACATTTATATTTTTATTAAATCAAGGTTCTCACGTTTTCTTGAAAAAAGCGGTTAAAAATTTTTTTCCCGGGGTTTAAAAGCCCAAAATACTCACAATTCCCTAAGGAGAAGGTTGTTTTTTTTCGTACGACGACTCGGGCGAAACCTATTTATGGAGTGAATCGCGTGATAAAAAATAACGGAGCCATGGTTATGGCTCTGTCACTGTTTAAGCCTGTTCCCCTTTTTATCTTTTGTAATGTGTTTCCGTATCTTGCCGCAACAAACCCCCCATTCTTCCCCTCCCCCCCCCCTTCCCCCCCCCCCCTCTCCTCCCTCCCCTCCCCCCCCCCGCTCCGCTCCGCTCCCCGGATTCTTGGCTTTTCTGTCTGTCTGTTGTCCTCTCTCCTTTTGGGGTTCTTTGGTTTTGTCTGCCTTTTCTCTGAAAAGTCTGTTTCCCCTGTCTGTTGTTTCTCTCTCTCTCTCTCTCTCCCCCTCCTTTTCTCTCCTCCTCTCTCTCTCTCTCTCTCTCTCTCTTTTTCCCTTTCTGTCTGTCTGTCTCTCTGTGCCTGTCTGTCTGTCTGTCTGTCTCTCTGTGCTGTCTGTCTGTCTGTCTCTGGATTCTCAGCTTCTCTCCCTCCTTTCTCTCTCTTCTCTGTCTGTCTGTCTCTCTCTCAAGCTATTTAAATGTGTAATGAGTGTGTACAACAATGTGAAAGCTAACGTTAGCTGTGAGGGACATATTTCAGAGTTTATTTCATGTATCAGTGGAGTGAAACAAGGCGATGTGTATAGCCCCATCCTTTTTTCCCCTCTGTTCATGAATGAATTAACGTCTGAAGTTGTTTCTAATAGGAGACATGGTACACAATGTACAAAGACTTTTTACAAGTATTCATCTAATTATTGGCAGACGATGTTGCCCTATAATCAGAAACTGTCGCTGGTCTCCAAACTCAGCTGAATAATCTTTAAAGAGCTGCTGGTTCACTTCAATGAAAGGTGAATATGGCAAAAAGCAATATTATTTTTAAGGTGGGTATCTGGGAGTCCGGGAACACTGGATCTATAACGGAGTATGTATGCCCGTTGTCAATGTATATAAATATCTAGGCACTTATTTCTCAACACGACTAAGTTTAAATCTTGCATGCAAAGATCTTGCAAGCAGGGAAAGCCAGCTGTACTACGTATGATGCAACATTTACCTAGATCAGGAAATCAGTCTCTGCAGGTTTTTTGTAAATCGCTTGATTGTCAGGTTAAGATTAAGATTAAGATTAAAATCATAGTCCCGTCAACAGCAGAGGTTATCTCAGGACTGTTGCCACGCTTCAAACTACCACGTATATGATTGTCAGGTGTAGCTCATTGTACAATATGGTGCTGAAGTGTGGGGGCTTCACAACGCAGCATTAACCTGTGAAATGGTCCATCTGTTAGCTCTGAAGAAATGCCTTGGTGGGTCATTACAAACGCCGAATGATTTGATATATGGCGAGACAAATACGTTTCCGATCAGTCTAATTTCGGTGATTAGATGTGTTCTTTACTGGCTAAACCATACACGAATGCAAGAATCAAGACAACCGTAAAAAGCTGATAGTGTGTTGTATGATTTAGATGAAAGAGGCAAGGTGAACTGAGTGACAAAGGTGAAAGTGAAACTGTATGAACTAGGGCTGGGTTATGTGTGGCTCATTCAAGGTGTAGGTGATACAACTGGTTTTTCACGCATGCTTCGCACGAGATCGACAGACTGCAGGCGGCAAAGTGTGGAACACTCATATGCAGGATAGTGCAAGGTTTGACTTGTACAGGAATTAAATTTTTTTAAAGTACTGTATCCGCCATGTACAGGCAGTTTGACTCGCTCCATTGTGTTAAAAAAAATCTTAGGTAGGCACTCAAGGTCTGACCAGCGCGTTGGGCTAATGCATAGGTCAGACATCTGCTGAGTCGTAGCCACGAGACCCTCTTCTTCAATTCTCTCATCTTAGTTGTTAATTCATTTATCTGTCAGCTTAAAATCATGCGTAGTGTGGTCTCAAAACTTAGCGGATGTGGTGTAGCGTATATGGACTAATCCGCACGCAGACACCTCCTCGATGAAACTGAAACTGAAACTGAAAACCATGGTGTTCCAACATATGTACCAATGAAAATGGACAGACATTTAACATACATTATGTCAAGATATCGATTTGGAGTCTCAGATATAGCTGTTCATCGTTTTAGCTACAAACAGCATGCTGAACGTGATCTTATTTGTCCATTGTCCATTATGTCAAAGCGCACGGGAAGCTGAGATCTATGGTGTGTGTTGTTGTCCTGCTTTGAAAAAATCTTAGAAATCAATTGATTCCTAAGAAGCACTGGTCGCAGCCATCATGATTTAGACTTACATTGATTGTGCCATCAAACCGTGAAAGCATCGTCAAACTGTTGGCAATTCATTTGTATACCGTCAAACTGTTGGCAATTCATTTGTATATCGTCAAACTGTTGGCAATTCATTTGTATATCGTCAAACTGTTGGCGATTCATTCGTATAAAGCATTCAGAATTCCATCTGTATATTGCTCATAACTCTGTTGTTCACATTTCGGTGTTCTGTTTGGCCCCCTCCCATGCTTTTATTGTGTAAATTTGCTGTGCCTGTGATTTTTGTTCACATACCCCTTCAAAAAGGGTTATGGCCCTATTGAATAAATTATCATCCATCCATCTCCTCTCTCTCTCTCTCTCTCTCTCTCTCTCTCTCTCTCTCTCTCTCTCTCCCTCTCTCTCTCTCTCTCTCTCGCTCTCTCTCTCCCATTATGCCTCATCCCCTCTCTCTCCTCTCTCTCTGTCTCTCTCTGTGTCTCTCCCTCCCTCTCTCTCTCCTTTCGTTCCCTCCTCCATCTCTCTCTTTTCCTCCCCCTCCCTCCCATTCTCCCTCCCAATCATCCCCCCGTCTCTCTTTCTCCCCCCCCCCCCTCTCTCTCTCTCTCTAGCCATCGTCAACACACTTGGCGCACTTCAACAGCAGAGAGCTAAACGAGGAATACTTGATTACTGGCTAACGCAGGACATCGTTATGGAAATGACTCCGAGAGATGCACCACAAACAACAACAACAACAACAACAACAACAACAACAACAACAACAACAACAACAACAACAACAACAAAACACCTCAACAACAACAACAACAACAACAACAAAACACCTCAACAACAAACACACACACAAAAAACCTCACAAACAAACAAACAAAAAACACTGCCCCCTGAAAGAGGTCGACTAGAAACAGCAGATAAACAGAGTATCAGGTAAGGTTAGAAAGGCAACACCAGACTGTTTTATGACATGGATAATGGCCAGCAGACCTGTGGCCTCACTAGGCCGGGCAGTTAAGGACGATGCACGCCACGCCGAATCAGGAAATCAGATGCCCGTAGCAATTATTGGGCCGGCTGATACTTTCAACGGTCATGTCTAACGTCACAGAACGATGCCAGCGTTCCCATGATCAGACTGATGAGGGATTCCAGCCCGCTCTCTGATCGTTTTCACCGGGAACAATTACCTGCTTCAGATGCACTTGGTCACACAGGTTATGTTCTCATCCCCGGCTGATGCATTTGTACTATAGTGTTCAAGTCTGGTCACACACGTTATGTTCTCATCCCTAGCTGATGCATTCGTACTATAGTGTTCAAGTACTTCGGCTGTTTGGGTGATCTCTGGAGTCTTTTAGCCAGGGTACGATAACAACAAATACAACAACAACAACAACAACAACAATAACAACAACAACAACTTACCACCCAAGCTGGTTGCTCAAGTTCCAGAGTGAAGAATAGGACAGCTATGGGCACGGGCAATCATTCAGACGCATTTATAGGGCCGACTAAGAATCACATCACCCTACACGGCTGATTCCCAGATAGACGTTGGCAATATGTGTAGCAGACAAAATGTTGTCCCGCCCGATCTAAAAAAAAACAAACAAACAGCACAAGTGATTTTATCTCGGAAATCAACAGTTCTCACTGATTTACTCAGTTGTAGACCCAGACTCCTACTGTCACTTGTACACCTGTGGAGAATGACACCCGTAAACATCCAACTCAACGCAGGGAACAACCCCAACGCTTTCTCTCATTTCAGTCGTAGTGTCTACAATCGACTCCGTGGCATACGTGGCACGAGCCTGCCATTAATCGTGGCAATATTACTGGACATTTTCTTTTTGCAGGGAAGTATTTGATATTGTGGACCAAAACATGTTGCAAAAAAGCAATGAGTGTGTTCGCTCAAAATCCTACAGTCGTTACATTCCTTCGACCAGTGGTTCCATTCCTTGAGACCAGAATCCAGCGTGTCTACTTGAATAGTACACATTCCTCTATAATAATAACAGATGGTGGTGTACCTCAAGGCTCTGATTTCAGGCCTCTTGTCTTTTGTATATTTTCAGAAACGATCTGCGTATGCATAGATCGCATAATGATGTCATCTGTGATGTATTTGCAAATGACAGTTCTCTTTTCTGATGTGATGCAGACATCAAATCTGTACAATCGTTACTGCGACAGAGTGAGAACGATGTCTCAAGAGTGGTGTAATCAATCACACGGCCCGTAGTCCGCATAAAACAAAACTTATTACCTTAACAACTGGATAAAGGCGCTAACGTAAGCCCCGCACTTGAAGCTTTGAAATAAACGTCGGCCTGCAGTCGTTCAAGCAGGTCAGGAAGCATCGTGTCCTGGGCACAATCATTGACGACATTTAACACGGCAATCACTCATCAATCATGTCTACGTACGGTTGGCTTTTAATTTGTTTCACCTTATTAAATTTGAATATTAAAATAACAGGTAATGCCTGGAAGTTTTTTTTTTAAGCTCATCGTCTTTCTCATACTAACTGCATGTCTACAATCTACAGTGACACCAGCGATAATGGCATTTAAACAATTGTTTCTAAACATAGATGGGCATCAAAGCTGATTTTACTCGACGACTACATCAACCACGAAAAACAACAACAAAAAAACCCCAACAACAACAACAACAACAACAACACACACACACACACACACACACACACACACACACACACACACACACACACACACACACACACAAGCGAAAAACAGATAACCGCCATACAAAAATGTTGTGTATGTTTAAGATCAATACAAACATGGCATCATCATATCTTGCTCAGGTTGAAACAATACACAATCGTTCTCAGCATACTGTACCAGGGGTGCGTATCGATTTATTCAAACCCAACCTTGGAACTCTCTACCTACGTCTATCAAGATGTGTCAGTCATTGCACTCTCTCAAAGCTGCTATACATAACATGGGCTGGAAGAATAAATATCACAGGGTTTGTGACGTCACAGTGCACATCTCTGTCTGTCAGACACTCTGTCTGTCTGTCTGTCTGTCTCTATGTATATATTGTGTAATAGTGTTCCATGTTAGTATCTTGGTCCCTGAGGGGACACTGGCCAGATGAAGAAAAAAGCATCCTCTTGCTTATTTGTTACCCTTGTGAATAAAGATGATCTCTCTCTCTCTCTCTCTCTCTCTCTCTCTCTCTCTCTCTCTCTCTCTGCTCTTTATATTCCATTGTACAGCTTATAATGAAATCAGAGAAAAATATCAACTTTTCAACATCTGTGCTACAAATATCATAATCTTTATAGTTTGCTATCCTCTGACGATAACATGATGTTAACTCTTTTGGCTAAGTATGTTGCAGAGGCATCTATTTTCAGGAGAAAGAAGTGTTCGGTAACAACTACTGATGTTTGAGTTTTGTTTTGTTTCTTTGAAGTACCTTCCGCAGTTTGATGACCTTATTCAAAAACGTTTACGTTCTCTTCACGACTATGAACAAGAGTGAGATGGACGATCATGCTTTGATGCAGCGCAAGTTGTTCATCAATGCTTGAAGTGGCCGAACGAAAATGATTTACTACGGTGAATATGTGTGCCCGTGTGCGGCACTTGTGTGCGTATGTTGCTAAAAAATTGCATAGTCATTGTGAATGTCATTTTGAATGATGAAAAAGTACGTAATTTTCTTTTTCTACTGCATAGGTTCGAGTCCTAGCATTAACATTTACGTAATAATTCACAATTTTTTTTTTTTGCTTCTTTGCTCTATATTTTTTCGGCGCTACCAATATTGATGTACACGCCCTTGACATAAAGGCTGTTATGTAGACCATTGTTAATAAAATCGTATCTGAAGCGTCTGAAGCGTCTCTCTCTCTCTCTCTCCTCTCTCTCTCTCTCTCTCTCTCTCTCTCTCTCTCTCTCTCATTTTTTGTGCGTGTTTTGCTTCTCCGGCTTTTGTACACACTATATCTTGATCTTATGATCTGTAATGACGACAACACAGAGAACGTCAGTAAATCTGTGGGATTTTGTTGTTAATTTCTTTTCATCTTTGAAATTGTCGCCATCCAATGTTTTTCTTTTCTCATTGTGTTTTTGTAGAATGTGGTACATTGTCAAAGAGAGACGAAAGAGCAGGCACTGCCTAAACGTTTTATCCTGGATTTATAAACTTTTTTTTAAACTCTCTCTCTCTGTCTCTGTCTGTCTCTGTCTGTCTGTCTGTCTGTCTCTCTCTCTCTCTCTCTCTCTCTCTCTCTCTCTCTCTCTCTCTCTCCCTCTTCACTACCTCCTTCCTCCCTCTCTCTGTGAAAATCTTTTGTTGTTGTTGTTGTTGTTGGAATTGTTTTGCTTCTCTAGCTTCTATTCATATCATATTTTGATCGTATAACCTTTAAGGACGATGACTTTAATTTCGTTAGTAAATCTGTAAGGGTTTTGTTGTTGATTTCTTTTCCTTCTTTGAAATTGTCGCCATCCTATGGTTTTTTTCTTCATTTTTTTTCCATTGTGCTTTTGTAGAAAGTGTTCCATTAGCAAGGACAGATGGAAAGAGCAAGCACTGCCTAGGATTTTTATCCTGGAGATATAAAGTCTCTCTCTCCCTCTCTCCCCCCTCTCTCTCTTTTTCTTTCACCCTCTCCCCTCCCTCCTTCCCCCCGCCCCCCTCTGTCTCTCCTCCTCTCCGCAAACCCGCGCTCTCGATCAACAACAAGTAGGTCAAGGGTCACAGCGCGCGTGCCACGCACGTGCGAAAGGCGAAGACCCTGCGGACAAGACCCCAACAACTGTTTGGACAACTCTGCTTGGCGCCGCGGGAATGGTCTCCCGCAAATAGCGCATGTTTACGGCTAGATGGAGCCACGCTAGTAACTGCCTCCAGACCCTTCCCCTCTCCCCCCCCCTCCCCTCTTCCCCAGCTACTCCCTCCCCTCCCCTTCCCTTCCCTTTCCCCCGACCATCCACCCTCCCTCCCTCCCTCCCTTCTCCCGCCCCCGCCGTGTCCACTCCATCAGGTCAGAGCACAATCATCAGGAAAGGTGGCGTTAATAAGCCCGCTGACCACACACGTCATGTTGGAGGGGATGGAGGGTGAGATGGGGTGGGTGGGGAACGGATTGGGATGTGTGTGTGTGTGTGTTGTGTGTGTGGGGGGGGGGGGGTAGGTGGGTGTACGAAATGGAAATAAAAAAAGGATGAGAGAGAGAGAGAGAGAGAGAGAAAAGAGAGAAATATATATACATATATATATATATATATATATATATATATATATATATATATATAGAGAGAAGAGAGAGAGAGAGAGAGAGAGAGAGGAGAGAGAGAGAGAGAGAGAGAGAGAGAGAGAGAATCATGATCATCATTCTTCTTCCCATATAAAACAATCGAATAGGAAATGTAATAAGAATTTTCCCCATTTTCCCAACACACTGCTAATCACACAAATCTAAACACTCGCACACGTTCACACACACACACACACACACACACACACACACACACACACACACCACACACACACACACACACACACACTCCTTCCCATACCCCAGTGCCACTCCTCCCCCCTCCCCCCCGTCTCCTCCACGCACAATGCTGATATATATATATTATATATATATATATATATATATATATATATATATATATATATATATATATATATATATTATATATATATATATATATTCATATCAGTTCAGGACATGTACATAACATATACACCTCGCCCGCATCGCCTTATTGTCTCTCCGCATTCCTGTTTGCGCTGACCATCACTTCACCTGCAATCCTGAACAACAGCATCCTTCTCCTGATGCATTGTCTCATTCCTGCTACCGCCAGGCCTGGCCTACACCAGATCCATTCCTAGCCTACAGCAGATCCATTCCTAGCCTACAGCAGATCCATTCCTAGCCTACTTCAGATCCATTCCTAGCCTACTGCAGATCCATTCCTGGCAGATCCATTCCTAGCCTACTGCAGATCCATTCCTAGCCTACAGCCGATCCATTCCTAGCCTACTGCAGATACATTCCTAGCCTACAGCAGATTCATTCCTAGCCTACAGCCGATCCATTCCTAGCCTACAGCCGATCCATTCCTAGCCTACTTCAGATCCATTCCTAGCCTACTGCAGATCCATTCCTAGCATACAGCAGATCCATTCCTAGCCTACAGCAGATCCATTCCTAGCCTACTTCAGATCCATTCCTAGCCTACAGCAGAACCATTCCTAGCCTACAGCAGATCCATTCCTAGCAGATCCATTCCTAGCGTACAGCAGATCCATTCCTAGCCTACAGCAGATCATTTCCTAGCCTACAGCAGATCCATTCCCAGCCTACTGCAGATCCATTCCTAGCCTACATCAGATCCATTCCTAGCCTAGAGCAGATCCATTCCTAGCTTACTGCAGATCCATTCCTAGCCTACAGCAGATCCATTCCTAGCCTACAGCAGATCCATTCCTAGCCTACTTCAGATCCATTCCTAGCCTACAGCCGATCCATTCCTACCAGATCCAGTCCTAGCCTACTGCAGATCCATTCCTAGCCTACAGCCGATCCATTCCTAGCCTACTGCAGATCCATTCCTAGCCTACAGCAGATCCATTCCTAGCCTACAGCCGATCCATTCCTAGCCTACAGCCGATCCATTCCTAGCCTACTGCCGATCCATTCCTAGCCTACTTCAGATCCATTCCTAGCCTACTGCAGATCCATTCCTTGCGTACAGCAGATCCATTCCTAGCCTACAGCAGATCCATTCCTAGCCTACTTCAGATCCATTCCTAGCCTACTGCAGATCCATTCCTAGCCTACTGCAGATCCATTCCTAGCAGATCCATTCCTAGCCTACAGCAGATCCATTCCTAGACTACAGCAGATCATTTCCTAGCCTACTTCAGATCCATTCCTAGCCTACAGCAGATCCATTACTAGCAGATCCATTCCTAACGTACAGCAGATCCATTCCTAGCCTACAGGAGATCCATTCCTAGCAGATCCATTCCTAGCCTACAGCAGATCCATTCCTAGCAGATCCATTCCTAGCGTACAGCAGATCCATTCCTAGCCTACAGCAGATCCATTCCTAGCAGATCCATTCCTAGCCTACAGCAGATCCATTCCTAGCCTACAGCAGATCCATTCCTAGCAGATCCATTCCTAGCCTACAGCAGTATCATTCAGGTCCCCAGATTTATCGACACAGATTCCATCGGCTCGTCACTCAGATAAAAACAAATCCAGATTTATCGCCTGATGTGTTGGATGGATGACAAGGTTCTGAATCTGCTATCTACGTCTATTCGTTGAGTCACCTGTCGGGTCAGCATGTCCTAGACATACCAATACCGATTTATCGCCCCATCTGTTGAATCATAATGTCATAGGTTTGTTATCCATACATATTTATCGCCCCATCTGTTGAATCATAATGTCATGGATTTGTTATCCATACATATACATCGCCTCATTTCCTGAATCACAAGGTTTTAGACATAATTTTCCATACAGATTTATCGCCTCATCTGTTGAATCATAAGGTTATAGACATACTTTTCATACTGATTTATCGCCTCATCTGTTGAATCATAAAGTTATAGACATATTTTTCATACATATTTATCGCCACATCTGTTGAATCACAAAGTCACATACATATTTTCCATACAGATTTATCGCCTTATTTGTGAAATCACAATGTTATAGACACATTTTCCACACATATTTATTGCCTATTTGTGGAATCACAAGGTTATAGACACATTTTCCATTCAGATTTATCGCCTTATTAGTGGAATCACCGAGTTATAGGCATATTTTCCATGCAGATTTATCGCCTTATTTGTGAAATCACAAGGTTATAGACACATTTTCCACACATATTTATTGCCTATTTGTGGAATCACAAGGTTATAGATATATTTTCCATACAGATTTATCGCCGTATCTGTTGAATCACCACCGAGTTATAGGCATATTTTCCATACAGATTTATCGCCTTATTTGTGGAATCACAACGTTATAGACACATTTTCCATACAGATTTATCGCCTCATCTGTTGAATCACAAAGGTATAGACACAAATCCCATAAAGATTCATCGCCTTATTTGTGGAATCACAAAGGTATAGACATAAATTCCATACAGATTTATCGCCGTATTTGTGTCATCAATTTGCCTCAATTAAAAGTCTCTGATGCTTCCTGTGTATTGTCTGTCCGTCAGCCGGCCACCACGTCACGAACGACAAACGTAGCGACACGAACGGCAGCCCACAGTGGTTGCCCCTGCGTCACCCGTCACGGGGACACGTGCCCTCAGGGCTAGGAGGGAAGAGGAGAGGGAGAGAGACACCAGGAGAGAGGTCGTCATGGCGGACTGTCACGTGACCCCCTCACCCACCCATCCAACCATCCATCACCGACGCACCTCCAACATGGCATCCCCACCCCCACCCCACCCCACCCCACCCCACCCCCACCCACCTCCCCTGCCCCCGAGGGGGTAGTTATGCTCCTGTTTCCGGACGGACCAGGCTAAGTCTAGAGGAGGAAGACAGTCGATCACATGCTGTCCCAACCACATGCACAAACATCGCAGTCTGCAGTTGTTGCCGCCCCCCCCCCCCCCCCCTCCTGGACAGTTTACCCCCCTCCCCCCCCCCTCCCCCTCCCTCCCCCCAAAACTTCCGACATCCGTCTTGTGCCATCCGGTGTTGTGTCATGTCGGGACTAGAGTTCCGGGCCATCAGTTTCCGGATCCGGTTTTTACGGCAGTGGACCATTCCGGGACGCGGAAGTTCCGGCGGTTCTGAATGATGTTTTCTGGAGGATGAAATTAATATTGATGAAGAGAGGTTGGGTGGGGTTGAAAAGGGGCGAGGCTGGAGGGGGCGGTCGACGGGGGGGGGGGGGGGGGGGGGGGGGGGGGGGGGGGGGGGGGGGGGGGGGGGGGGGGAGGGGGGAGGTTTTTATACCGCGCGGAGCAAAAGCAAGAGCTCGGTGTTCATAGTGTTTTACGAATCATTATTTACAGTGTTTATAGAGCAGTCTTCACGACTTTACAGGAACACTGAAGCTCACCTTGATGTGAGTTCATCAATGTTTACGCGAACACACATCCATACACGCTTGACGTCAGCACTGATGGCACACCCTGCGGTAGGCGGGGACACATAAAAAAATAGAA
>CM031621.1:40375811-40385811 GCA_018398815.1 Conus ventricosus | reverse complement strand
ACCTGCACGCTTAAATCACGCAACGGCCACCTGCACGCTTACATCACGCAACGGCCACCTGCACGCTTACATCACGCAACGGCCACCTGCACGCTTACATCACGCAACGGCCACCTGCACGCTTACATCACGCAACGGCCACCTGCACGCTTACATCACGCAACGGCCACCTGCACGCTTACATCATGCAACGGCCACCTGCACGCTTACATCACGCAACGGCCACCTGCACGCTTCTCTAGCTTAGACATTTCTCACCGAGATCCGTTTATCAAAAAGGCTTGGTCTCTTATCTCTATTTTTTTAAAATTATTTCTAATTTTTTTTTTTAAATTTTTTTTTAACGAGAGGTTATATCTTTCATTCATAATGTCCGTCATCAACGAACGGACGCACACGTGACGTATTGTCTCGACCTAGCATACCTGACGCTTTATTGTATAGCATGCACCGGAGTCGATTTACCCATGAAAAACTCATACTCAAAAATATGAAACGACAGTGTGAAAACTAGGATTCGCTCCTCTAGATTTTTTTGGGTATAAATCTGTTATGGGTAAAAGAAGAAAGATGGGTATTCGCAGCTCCTCTAGATTTTTTGGGGTATAAATCTGTTATGGGTAAAAGAAGAAAGATGGGTATTCGCAGCTCCTCTAGATTTTTTGGGGTATAAATCTGTTATGGGTAAAAGAAGAAAGATGGGTATTCGCAGCTCCTCTAGATTTTTTGGGGTATAAATCTGTTATGGGTAAAAGAAGAAAGATGGGTATTCGCAGCTCCTCTAGATTTTTTTGGGTATAAATCTGTTATGGGTAAAAGAAGAAAGATGGGTATTCGCAGCTCCTCTAGATTTTTTGGGGTATAAATCTGTTATGGGTAAAAGAAGAAAGATGGGTATTCGCAGCTCCTCTAGATTTTTTGGGTATAAATCTGTTATGGGTAAAAGAAGAAAGATGGGTATTCGCAGCTCCTCTAGATTTTTTGGGGTATAAATCTGTTATGGGTAAAAGAAGAAAGATGGGTATTCGCAGCTCCTCTAGATTTTTTTTTGGGTATAAATCTGTTATGGGTAAAAGAAGAAAGATGGGTATTCGCAGCTCCTCTAGATTTTTTTTGGTATAAATCTGTTATGGGTAAAAGAAGAAAGATGGGTATTCGCAGCTCCTCTAGATTTTTTGGGGTATAAATCTGTTATGGGTAAAAGAAGAAAGATGGGTATTCGCAGCTCCTCTAGATTTTTTGGTATAAATCTGTTATGGGTAAAAGAAGAAAGATGGGTATTCGCAGCTCCTCTAGATTTTTTTGGTATAAATCTGTTATGGGTAAAAGAAGAAAGATGGGTATTCGCAGCTCCTCTAGATTTTTTTGGTATAAATCTGTTATGGGTAAAAGAAGAAAGATGGGTATTCGCAGCTCCTCTAGATTTTTTGGGGTATAAATCTGTTATGGGTAAAAGAAGAAAGATGGGTATTCGCAGCTCCTCTAGATTTTTTGGGGTATAAATCTGTTATGGGTAAAAGAAGAAAGATGGGTATTCGCAGCTCCTCTAGATTTTTTGGGGTATAAATCTGTTATGGGTAAAAGAAGAAAGATGGGTATTCGCAGCTCCTCTAGATTTTTTGGTATAATTCTGTTTTGGGTAAGAAGAAGTTATTCGCAGCTCCTCTAATTTTTTGGGTAAACTGTTATGGGTAAAAGAAGAAAGATGGGTATTCGCAGCTCCTCTATATTTTTTTTGGGTATAAATCTGTTATGGGTAAAAGAAGAAATATGGGTATTCGCTGCTTCATTGCGGCTGTACTTGTTTCATTCACCATGATCGGAAACTCATATAGCCTCATTTAGCTTCATTCATATTTCATCTTTATATCAGTTCTATATATGGTAATACATTCATTCTGATCGCCAAGTCTGCTCTATAGAAAAACATGACATGGTCTGATCCTCACAGAATGTGACTTAATACTTGATTATTAACACTGACTAGATGTAATTCGACATGCCTTTTATCGGCGTATAAGCGCTATTTGTGGAAGAAAGTGTTTGTTTGTTGTTGTTGTTGATCAAACGCCAATTTTGTAACGCCGAAAAACACCGCTGAATATATTACATGCAGATTTAGAGACATCTTTCAGAAAGGGATGGCGACCACTCACGCACGCTGCACGCACTCACGCACGCACGCACCCACCCACCCACCCACGCACGCACGCACGCACGCACCCCTCCCCCCTCTCCCCCCCCCCCACATACACACACACATATATATACGCGGGCACGCATTTGAAACCCCACAAGTTGGTTTCTTAGATTTTCAAATGTGTTTGTTTACTAAGTCATCTGTCATGGAAAGAAGCCAAACGTTACATGTGAACTTTTTAGGACGGTCATTCTTCATTTAGAGGAAATTTGAATGCTCTACAATGAATGAAAAAAAAAATCGATTTTTTACAGGTTGATCTTTGTTCAGAGTGTACTTCTGAAATGTTAGATTTTTTTAAATTTAATAAATTACCTGGTTAGAAGGTCTAGATTATTATAGATTTTGTTTTTGTTTTTGACTAAAGAACAATGACAGGGTATATGACAAAAGAAATGGGAGAAAAAAAAGAAGAAAAAGAAACCGACTTGTCAGGTTTGGTGACAATTTGTGAATGCATACCGCCACGCAAGCACGCACGCACGCACGCGCGCACACACACACACACACACACACACACACACACACACACACACACACACACACACACACACGCACGCACGCACACACACACACACACACACACACACACACACACACACACACACACACACACACACACACACACGCACACACACGCTCACACACACGCACACACAACGCTCACACACACGCACACACACGCACACACACGCACACACACGCACACACACACACGCACACACACGCACACACAAACTAACACACACACTAAACACACACACACACACACACACACACACACACACACACACACACACACACACACACTAACACACACCACACTAACACACAAACACACACACTAACACACACACTAACACACACACACACACACACACACACACACACACACACACACACACACACACACGCACACACACGCACACACACACACGCACACACACGCACACACAAACTAACACACACACTAACACACACACACACACACACACACACACACACACACACACACACACACACACACACACACACACGAAAGCAGGTGATTACACAAACTCAGATTGTTTATATACACAGGAGTCTAAAACGTGTTAATTTGCCACAGGCCTGCTATGCAGAATTCTCCGCGACTTCGTCGGTTTGTGTATGTGAACACGTGAGTGCGATCGCATCTGTGTATGTGAACACGTGAGTGCGATCGCATCTGGATGAGAAGAAAAGACGGAAGGGGAAAAAAAAGAAAAAGAAAATAAAAAGAGAAAGAAAGGAAGAAACGAGCCACAGAGCAGAGGCGAGGGCCTCGTACTATAAGTCGATCTAAAAGTCCTGCAATTACGTTCCCATGGTGACCATAGTCAAAGAGCAGGCACATAATCTGGAATCAATAGAGACAACAACTAGCGGTCACTGAAATAGAAAAAAAAAAAAAAAAGAAAAACTAAAAAAAATAAGAAAAAAAGGAAAGAAAAATGAAAACAAACAAACAAACAAACAAAAAACCACTTCCACATCATTCGGACTTTTTAATAATACATGAGGTGTTTTAACTGGTTTGAGTTGCTCAATGTTGTGAAAGAGAAAGACGAAAAACCAACAAGTTATAAAACAGATACACAAACAAAACACCACGCAAATTAGTACTAGAAATCCTGCAAATAGACGTTTTACTTTTTTTTTCCATCTGATATTTCACAACTTGAAAAAAAAAAATCACTGTCTGTCTGTCTGTCTGTCTGTCTGTCTGTCTGTCTCTCTCTCCTCTCTCTCTCTCTCTCTCTCTCTCTCTTCCCCTCTCTCTCTCTCTCTCTCTCTCTCCTGTATGGGTACAACGAAAGACATAGATTACAAGACAAACGCGACGCGTTTCGACCTCTTTGGTCTTCTTCAGCCAAAACAAAACAACATTCAGCGCAGTGAAAACCAAGAACAACAGACTGTCACCTGCCTCCTCACACTGGGCGCAGAACGAATGTGAAACGTGTGCAGTCAATGAACGGCTTTGGACCAAGTGCTGGGGCCACCTGCAAAACCGATCTCCAAGAAACATACACGACTGGACAGTCACGCGAGAAGGACTCTCTTGCACGTGCGTTCGACTCACTGCAAGCTGCTGACGTTCTCAAATGTCAAACGAGTCAGTTTCAAAAGGCGACCGTTCGGTCAGAACTGGTGTGTGAACACAGGTAAAGCGTGCTGTTGAGAAGTGCCCCAAATCGCCGACAAGTTCGCCCAGTTTCAGCGAAAGACCGTGATACACACGATTATACATGGGAATGAAAATTCGGGATGAGATTTTTCACTTTCAGTTTCAGTTTCATCAAGAAGGCGTCACTACGTGCGAACTGGTCCATATACGCTACAAAACCGCATCCGTTAAGTTTCGAGACCACACTGCGCATGATTTGAAGCTGATGGGTACAAGAATGAATGACTAAGATGGGAGAATTGAAGAACAGGGTCTCGTGGCTACGACTGAGCAGATCTGTGATCTACGCATTAGCCCAACACGCTGGTCAGACCTTGAGTGCCTGCCTAACATTGGCTGTGCCATTAGTGTCATTGTATGTGTGTGTGGTGAGAGTACACGTGTGTATGTGTGTGTGTGTGTGTGTGTGTGTGTGTGTGTGTGTGTGTGTGTGTGTGTGTGTGTGTGCGTGTGTGCGCACGGACCCGTTGTGTGTGTGTGTGTGTGTGTGTGTGTGTGTGTGTGTGTTGTGTGTGTGTGTGTGCGTGTGGTGTGTGTGTATGTGCGCACGTGCGTGATTGCGTGCGTGCGTGCGTGTGTTCGCGCGCGCGCGCGCCACTACACGTGGTGCGCAAACACACGTGTGTGTGAGGGATGAGAAACAAAGTTTCAACGATGTCGTCTTCCGTTCAGTTTCCGGAGAGGGCGCCAGCTCCGTTAGAGAACTTGCTTCCTTCATCCAGGACGAGTTTCAAACCAAATAAGTCCACGACCTTCCCCTTCAGCGGAAAGCGAAAAGTAGCTGAGACAGTTACGTTCACTGTGACAGTGACGGCAAAAGCAGTCAAAAGCCTTAGAAGGGGGTATGATGACGCCTTGAAAGACACCAAGAAGGAGAAAGTCAATCCAGCAGAAGAACGCCCGCAGTGTGGGCCTCCCTGAGTATACAAAGTCTGCTGTCTGTAGTTGCTGCTGATGCCGAAGCTCTTGTGGCCTGTACTGATATACACGATCAGCACTAAAGTAAATATGAAATGAGGCAGGGAACAGTAAACAATCAACCAATAAACAAGTAGGTAACTCTTGCTCCCACAAGAAAACAAACACACGCCCGTTACTCCAAAGGAATGCTGCTTACGACACCGAATCACTTAGCAGACATGACAGCACAGAGCACACAGAACAAACAAGAAACACCCCCTCCACCCCCCCCCCCCCCAAAGGATGTTCCAAGCTTGCCTACATGTACCTTGTACCGGACACATCTACACAGCAACAGCGACAGGAGAAATGAAACAAATATAAATCAACATTTATTCAAGACTGGCACAGCCTTTTCGATCTTGAATAAATTATAGTCAGACAAGTACAAGGACGAACAGAAACAAATACAGGTCACCTGGATTGATCGAAGCAAAAGTAGATATGAAATGAGGCAGGGACGAGTAAACAAAAAAGAGATAAGGCAATAAGTGGGGTACCAACCCTATAGCACAGTGCAATCAATGAGGCCAAGCATCAACCAACACTATAGCACAGTGCAATCAATGGAGGCCAAACATCAACCAACACTATAGCACAGTGCAATCAATGGAGGCCAAACATCAACCAACCCTATAGCACAGTGCAATCAATGGAGGCCAAACATCAACCAACCCTATAGCACAGTGCAATCAATGGAGGCCAAACATCAACCAACCCTATAGCACAGTGCAATCAATGGAGGCCAAACATCAACCAACACTATAGCACAGTGCAATCAATGGAGGCCAAACATCAACCAACACTATAGCACAGTGCAATCAATGGAGGCCAAACATCAACCAACACTATAGCACAGTGGAATCAATGGAGGCCAAACATCAACCAACCCTATAGCACAGTGCAATCAAGAGGCCAAGCATCAACCAGCACTATGGCACAGTGCAATCAATGGAGGCCAAACATCAACCAACCCTATAGCACAGTGCAATCAATGGAAGTCAGATATCAACCACACTATAGCACAGTGGAATCAATGGAGGTCAGACATCAACCAACACTATAGCACAGTGCAATCAATGGAGGCCAAACATCAACCAACCCTATAGCACAGTGCAATCAATGGAGGCCAAACATCAACCAAAACATAGCACAGTGCAATCAATGAGGCCAAGCATCAACCAGCACTATGGCACAGTGCAATCAATGGAGGCCAAACATCAACCAACCCTATAGCACAGTGCAATCAATGGAGGTCAGACATCAACCAACACTATAGCACAGTGCAATCAATGGAGGCGAAATATCAACCAACCCTATAGCACAGTGCAATCAATGGACGCCAAACATCAACCAACACTATAGCACAGTGCAATCAATGAGGCCAAGCATCAACCAGCACTATAGCACAGTGCAATCAATGGAGGCCAAACATCAACCAACACTATAGCACAGTGCAATCAATGGAGGCCAAACATCAACCAACACTATAGCACAGTGCAATCAATGGAGGCCAAACATCAACCAACCCTATAGCACAGTGCAATCAATGGAGGCCAAAAAATCAACCAACCCTATAGCACAGTGCAATCAATGGAGGCCAAACATCAACCAACCCTATAGCACAGTGCAATCAATGACCAAACATCAACCAACCCTATAGCACAGTGCAATCAATGGAGGCCAAACATCAACCAACCCTATAGCACAGTGCAATCAATGACCAAACATCAACCAACACTATAGCACAGTGCAATCAATGGAGGCCAGACATCAACCAACACTATGGCACAGTGCAATCAATATAGGCCAAACATCAACCAACCCTATAGAACAGTGCAATCAATGACCAAGCAAACAACCAACCCTATAGCACAGTGCAATCAATGGAGGCCAAACATCAACCAACCTATAGCACAGTGCAATCAATGGAGGCAAGACATCAACAACACTATAGCACAGTGCAATCAATATAGGCCAAACATCAACCAACCCTATAGCACAGTGCAATCAATGACCAAGCATCAACCAACACTATAGCACAGTGCAATCAATGGAGGCCAAACATCAACCAACACTATAGCACAGTGCAATCAATGGAGTCAGACATCAACCAGCACTACAGCACAGTGCAATCAATGGAGGCCAAACATCAACCAGCACTATAGCACAGTGCAATCAATGGAAGTCAGACATCAACCAGCACTATAGCACAGTGCAATCAATGGAAGTCAGACATCAACCAACACTATAGCACAGTGCAATCAATGGAAGTCAGACATCAACCAACACTATAGCACAGTGCAATCAATGGAAGTCAGACATCAACCAACACTATAGCACAGTGCAATCAATGACCAAACATCAACCAACACTATAGCACAGTGCAATCAATGGAAGTCAAAGATCAACCAACACTAAAAGCACAGTGCAATCAATGGAGGCCAAACATCAACCAACACTATAGCACAGTGCAATCAATGGAGGCCAAGCATCAACCAACACTATAGCACAGTGTAATCAATGGAGGCAAACATCAACCAACACTATAGCACAGTGCAATCAATGGAAGTCAGACATCAACCAGCACTATAGCACAGTGCAATCAATGAGGACAAACATCAACCAACACTATAGCACAGTGCAATCAATGGAGGCCAAACATCAACCAACACTATAGCACAGTGCAATCAATGGAGGCCAAACATCAACCAACACTATAGCACAGTGCAATCAATGGAGGCCAAACATCAACCAACCTATAGCACAGTGCAATCAATGGAAGTCAGACATCAACCAGCACTATAGCACAGTGCAATCATATAGGCCAAACATCAACCAACACTATAGCACAGTGCAATCAATGGAAGTCAGACATCAACCAGCACTATAGCACAGTGCAATCAATGGCAGTCAGACATCAACCAACACTATAGCACAGTGCAATCAATGGAGGCCAAACATCAACCAACACTATAGCACAGTGCAATCAATGAGGCCAAACATCCAACCAACACTATAGCACAGTGCAATCAATGAGGCCAAACATCAACCAACACTATAGCACAGTGCAATCAATGGAGGCCAAACATCAACCAACACTATAGCACAGTGCAATCAATGGAGGCCAAACATCAACCACACTATAGCACAGTGCAATCAATGGAGGCCAAACATCAACCAACACATAGCACAGTGCAAGCAATGGAGGCCAAACATCAACCAACACTATGGCACAGTGCAATCAATGGAAGTCAGACATTAACCAGCACTATAGCACAGTGCAATCAATGGAAGTAAGACATCAAACAACACTATAGCACAGTGCAATCAATGGAAGTCAGATATCAACCAGCACTATAGCACAGTGCAATCAATGGAAGTCAGACATCAACCAGCATTATAGCACAGTGCAATCAATGGAGTCAGGCATCAACCAACACTATGGCACAGTGCAATCAATGGAAGTCAGACATCAACCAACACTATAGCACAGTGCAATCAATGGAGTCAGGCATCAACCAACACTATGCACAGTGCAATCAATGGAGGCCAAACATCAACCAGCACTATGGCACAGTGCAATCAATGGAAGTCAGACATCAACCAACACTATAGCACAGTGCAATCAATGGAGGCCAAACATCAACCAGCACTATGGCACAGTGCAATCAATGGAAGTCAGACATCAACCAACCCTATAGCACAGTGCAATCAATGGAGGCCAAACATCAACCAACCCTATAGCACAGTGCAATCAATGAGGCCAAGCATCAACCAGCACTATGGCACAGTGCAATCAATGGAAGTCAGACATCAACCAGCACTATGGCACAGTGCAATCAATGAGGCCAAGCATCAACCAGCACTATGGCACAGTGCAATCAATGGAGGTCAGACATCAACCAGCACTATGGCACAGTGCAATCAATGGAGGTCAGACATCAACCAACACTACAGCACAGTGCAATCAATGGAGGTCAGACATCAACCAACACTATAGCACAGTGCAATCAATGACCAAACATCAACCAGCACTATGGCACAGTGCAATCAATGGAAGTCAGACATCAACCAACCCTATAGCACAGTGCAATAAATGGAAGTCAGACATCAACCAACCCTATAGCACAGTGCAATCATGGAAGTCAGACATCAACCAACCCTATAGCACAGTGCAATCAATGGAAGTCAGACATCAACCAACCCTATAGCACAGTGCAATCAACGTCTTCAAACAAAGTCACAGCAATATCGCCCGGCGATCAGTCGCCACACCCCAGAGGGAGTGAAGATCGCGATTGTCGACCTTAGATGGTATCTGACATGTTGTTGTTGTTGTTGTTGTTGTTGTTGTTGTTCTCTCTCTTTGGGGAAAGAAGGGGTAAAGGGGTTGTAGGGATGGGGAATGGGACCATGAAGGCACAGTCCTTTTTTTCCTTCTTTTCCTTTTTTTTCTTTCGATTTTTTCTCCCCTTCACTTGTACATCGTCTCTGCGTATTTTGTTTATCCGTCCATTCGATCGTCTTTGCGTTCATTCATTCATTCATTCATTCATTCATTCATTCATTCATTCATTCATTCATTCATTCACTCACTCACTCACTCACTCACTCACTCACTCATCCAC
>CM031621.1:40350811-40370811 GCA_018398815.1 Conus ventricosus | reverse complement strand
CTCTCTCTCCTCCCCCTCTCCTCTCCCTCCTCTCCCTCTCCTCTCCCACTCGTCTCCCTCTCCTGTCCTCTCCCTCTCCTCCCCTCCCTCTCCTCTCCCTCTCCTCTCAATCTCCTCTCCCCCTCTCCTCTCCTCCCCTCCCTCTCCTCTCCCTCTCCTCTCAATCTCCTCTGCCCCTCTCCTCTCCTCCTCCCCCTCTCCTCTCTCTCTCTCCTCTCAATCTCCTCTCCCCCCTCTCCTCTCCCTCCCTCCCCCTCTCCTCTCCCTCTCCTCTCAATCTCCTCTCCCCCTCTCCTCTCCCTCCCTCCCCTCCCCTCTCCCTCTCCCCCCCCCGCCTCTCCTCTCCCTCTCCTCGAGAAAAAACAGGGAGCTCGCGATTGTCAAAGCTGAATATCCAGTCAGAAACGATTATTCAGTCTAGGCGAGGCAAACCGCTCTCTTTTGTAGTCTCGGCGGACCAGTCAGAGAGCGCTGGGCGGCCATTTTCTCCCGGGTGGCGTGCTTTTATCAGGGGAACTAATGGTTCTCTTAAACCACCATTAGGAGCCAAAGGTCACAGAACCGGCGATGGGATTTCTGTATTGCTTCTCTCCCCCTTTGCCCATCCTTTTTCCTGTCTGTCTGTCTGTCCCTCAATCCGTCTGTCTGTGTGTCTCCCTCTCTCTGTGTCTGTCTGTCTGCCTCTCTCTCACTCTTTCTCTCTGTCTGTCGCTCTCTCTCTCTCCCTCCCCCCACCCTCTCTCTCTTTCTCTCTGAACCCCAGACTTTGGTATAATTGTCGTTAATGTTTTCGCTTCTGTCATTTCTGGGTATACTTGAGTGATGCCAGGTATCATTGTTTATTGTCCATTGTAAAGGGTCAATCATTCTGGTGGTATTAGTGGTAGTGTTATATACCTTTACTCGTTCAGCTTGAAGTTTCGATCATTGTAGTGGCGTTGGTATATTGTTGGACATTACTGTTATTTGTCCATCATAATACTTCAAGGATTCTTGCAGTCTTGGTGAAGAAGGTGTCTTTGTCAATGGTCCGTTTTCATGTTTCAGTCGTTTCAGTCATTCTTGTGGTATTGTGTAGTAAATGTCAGTCAGCGTTATAGACATCTTTGTCAGTGGATTATCTTCAAACTGCAGTCATTTTGTTGTAACACAGTACAAAGGATGTCTTTGTCAATGCGCCGTTTTAATGTTTCAATAATTTTCGTCGTATCAGCAATTTTGTTTTTGTTGTTGTTGTTGTTAATTGCCTATCTTAACGCTTCAGTTATTCTTGTAGTATACTGCTGCATATATCGTTGTGAACAGTCCATCTTAACGCTTCAGTGATTTTTGTAGCATATTGTGCCAGATATTTTCATTTGTCCATCTTGATGCTTCAATTGTTCTTGTAGCATAGTGTCATGGAGATTGTTGTAAACAGTCCAATCTTAATGCTTCAGTTATTTTTGTAGTATAATGTACTGATGTTTTTATGTGTCCATCTTGATGCTTCGTTTATTCTTGTGGCATTTGCATAGATTATGTCATTGCATAGATTATGTCATTGCACAGATTATGTCCTTGTCTTTCCTAAAACTTCAACAATTCATGCAGTAGTAGTGCAAAGAAGCTCTGTGTTAACTGTCCATCTAAAACCTGAACCATTCTTTCAGTACTGGTGCAGTAAACAACGTTGTTAACTGTCTACCTTCATCCTAACCAATACCCGTTTCCAACCCAAACGTTAACAGTTCATGAACCACTTCGCCCCCCACTCCTCTTCTTTCCCCCTTCCCCCGCCATTTTTCCCCACTTGGTTTGCCCCCCCCCCCCCAATCCCCTCCCCTCTCCCTCTCCGTCCATCGAGAGAGAAACACGACTTCACGATTGTCAGAGTTGAATATCTAATCAAAAACGACAATTTGATTCCGTACGAGACCCGCCGCTCTTCAAAAGTCTCCGGGGACCAATGAAAGCTTAGGGCGGCCATTTTCCTCAGACAATGTGTTCCTCTCCGTGGGACTAATGATCCTCTTAAACCACCGTTAGAGTCAACGGTCACGGAGTCGTCGGTTCAATTCTTTATTCGCCCTCTTTCTCTTGTCTTGTCTTGCCATGGGAGTATACTAGCTTCACGATCCTGTAATGGCTGCTTTCGCTGTGTTTCTGAGAAAAAAAAAGTATTATTCTTCGGGAAAGCAGAGTTACCCTGTCTTATAACTCTTTACCTGAGGATAATAACTGTTTTCCAAGAGGATCGCAGCTATTTTCACATTTTCCCCTGGTGTCGCAGGGTTTATTTTTGTCCATAGTCAGCCTTGATCCTTCAACGGTTCTTGTAGTGTTAGTCTTGTTGATATGTCTATTACTACTTCATCTTCATCTTTCATTACTCTAGTGGTAGTAGTGTTGTAGATACTTCTGTAATATTTCCATTGTTCTGGTAGTGTTAGTCTTGTTGATATGTCTATTACTACTTCATCTTCATCTTTCATTACTCTAGTGGTAGTGGTTTTGCGAATACCTTTGCAATCTTTCAATTGTTCTTGTAGTACTAGTCTTGTAGATAGATCTATTAGTAGTTCGTCTTCATGTTTCAATACTCTACTGGTAGTGGTGTTGTAAATACCTTTGGAATCTTCCAACTGTTCTTGTAGTGCTACTCTTGTAGATATGTCTGTTACTACTTCATCTTCATGTTTCATACTCTTGTGGTAGGGGTGTTGTAGATACTTGTAGTTTCGAAGAAGGTGACTGAAGGGGCAAATTGAAACAAATTTAATAAAGAATTGTTAGTGATTCCGCAAGACACTATGGACAAAGAGATGACATGACAAAACACGACGCGTTTCGACCTCTTAGGTCTTCTTCTGGTAAAACAAACAACATCCAGGACAATGAAAGCGAAGAACGAGCAATCACTTTATCTTCTCATGTTCGGCGCAAAGATACTTTTGAAATCCCTCAATTGTTCTTGCAGTGTTAGTCTTGAAGATATACTTGTTACCAGTTCATCTTCAAGTTTTAGTGTCCAACATATTTTTGTAAACCCTCAATTGTTCTTGTGGTATTAGTCACGTATATGCATTTGTTACTAGTTCCTCTTCCTGTTTTAATATTGTAGTGGTGGTGTTGAAGATACCTCTGTAATCCTTCAATCGTTCGTGTGGTATTAGTCTTGTAGCTTTATTCGTTACAAGCTGATCTTCATGTTTCGATATCCTAAGTGATGGTGATGTTGTAGATATTTTGTAATCCTGCAATTGGTCTTGTAGAGATATTTGTTACTACTTCATATTTCAATGTTCTAGTGGTAACGATGTTGTAGATACTTTTGTTGAGCTTGCATTTCCATGCTTCAATCTTTTTTTAAACATTGTGTTACATTGGTAGACCTTTTTGTCAACGGTTCATTGAATGTTTCAAGCATGCTTGTTGTGGTTGTGTCGTTAATATCCTTGTCACTTGTCCACCCTCATGTTTCTGTCATTATGTCTTTTTCTCTAGAAGTCGTGCAGTAGACATCTTTGTCAGCTGTCTGTCTTAAAGCTTCAGTCATCCTGGTCGTGTGGCAGTAGTGTTAAACACATTTGTTGATCGTTCAGTTCAGAGTTTCAGACATTTTAGCTGGCATTCATGTGGTGTTAAATATTTGTGTGTTAATTGTTGATCGTTCAATTCAGAGTTTCAAACATTTTAGTTGGCATTCATGTGGTGTTAAATATTTGTGTCTTAATTGTCGATCGTTCAATTCAGAGTTTCAAACATTTTAGTTGGCATTCATGTGGTGTTAAATATTTGTGTCTTAATTGTCGATCGTTCAATTCAGAGTTTCAAACATTTTAGCTGGCATTCATGTGGTATTAAATATTTGTGTGTTAATTGTTGATCGTTCAATTCAGAGTTTCAAACATTTTAGTTGGCATTCATGTGGTGTTAAATATTTGTGTCTTAATTGTCGATCGTTCAATTCAGAGTTTCAAACATTTTAGTTGGCATTTATGTGGTGTTAAATATTTGTGTCTTAATTGTCGATCGTTCAATTCAGAGTTTCAAACATTTTAGCTGGCATTCATGTGGTGTTAAATATTTGTGTGTTAATTGTTGATCGTTCAATTCAGAGTTTCAAACATTTTAGCTGGCATTCATGTGGTATTAAATATTTGTGTGTTAATTGTTAATCGTTCAATTCAGAGTTTCAAACATTTTAGCTGGCATTCATGTGGTGTTAAATATTTGTGTGTTAATTGTTGATCGTTCAATTCAGAGTTTCAAACATTTTAGTTGGTATTCATGTGGTGTTAAATATTTGGGTGGTAATTGTCCGAGCCAACATTTTAACCTTTGTGGAGTATTTTTGGAGTATTGTGGAGTATTTTTGGAGTATCTTTGTTAACCATTTGTCCGTGCCGTGCTGTGTTGTGTTGTATTGTGTCTTGGAGCACATGTCAGGTTTTTTTTTCGTTTTTTTTTTTCAAATGATGTCACCAGAGTCATCAGCTTTTCTTTTTTTGATGACGTGCAGTAATTCCATTCAGCACACATGACACAACTGTATTTCCTCCTCCTCCTCCACCACCACCACCACCACCACCACCAACAACAACAACAACAACAACATCAACAACAAAAACCAAACCAAACCTAGCACCCAGACCACCTGCTTAACAAAAAGTTCAAGCACGACACACGAGAAAAGGGAACCAGGAACCTCCTGGCTTCCAGGCATGTGTGCAAAACCACTTGGCCACAGTGACACACAATCCGTTGTTTGTCGCTGAGATTCGACCTGTCCTCTTGCTCTGCCTGTTGACGTTGTGCACGTGCTTTAAACCGACCTGTCGTGAAGCCATCGCCCACAGCAATAATCTCCACTGTGCGGAGTTTTGCTATGTAGTGAAGCCACCGCCCACAACACCCATCTCCACTGTGCTGAGGTTTGCTATGTCGTGAAGCCACCGCCCACAACACCCATCTCCACTGTGCGGAGTTTTGCTATGTGGTGAAGCCACCGCCCACAACACCCATCTCCACTGTGCTGAGGTTTGCTATGTCGTGAAGCCACCGCCCACAACACCCATCTCCACTGTGCGGAGTTTTGCTATGTGGTGAAGCCACCGCCCACAACACCCATCTCCACTGTGCGGAGTTTTATTACAGTGAGACTGGCGAGTCAAGTGTCCCTCCAACATCGACCTCTTTCTCTCCACATCCCCCCCCCCCCCTCCCCCTTTCACCTTCTCGAACCACACTTCATCCATATTTCTTAACTCTCAGCTCTCCTCTTCAACTTCCTTCCTTCCTTCCCTGCTTTCCTCTTCTCCCCGCCCCCCCCCCCCCCCTTCCTCCTCCTCCTCATCATCATCATCATCACCATAATCATCAAGTTATTTGTTTCTTCTTCTTCTTTTTTTCTTCTTCTTCTTCTCCTCCTCCTCATCCTCCTCCACTTCCCTTCTTCTTCTTCTTCTTCTTCTTCCTCCCCCTTCTCCTCCTCCTCCCTTCTTTTTCCTTCTTCTTTTCTTCCTCCTCCTTCCCCTTCTCCTCCCTTCTTTTTCTTCTTCTTCTTCTTCTTCGTCTGCTTCCTCCTCCCCCTTCTCCTCCTCTTCCCGTCTTTTTCTTCGTCTTCTTTTTCTCCTCCTCCTCGTCCTCCTTCCCCTTGTTCTTCTTCCTCCTGCTCCTCCTTCTCCTTTCGTTTTCTCTTTCTTCTTGTTCTTCTTTTCCTCTTGGCTTCTCTTTCTCTTATTCCTCTTTTCTTTTGTTCATGTCCATCATGACTTGACTTAGTCCTCTGAATTCCCTGGGGAACCTAGGGCCGCAACCACACTCTTCCAGCGGACACGGTTTTGGGAGATCTTCTTCAGCTTGGCCCACGTCATTCCGGCGGCCTTCACTTCCGCGTCAGTACTCCTTCGCCATGTCTGTCTTGGTCTTCCCACTCTTCTTTTGCCCTGAGGGTTCCATTCAAGGGCTTGTCTTGTGATGTTGGATGGAGACTTTCTGAGGTGTGGCCAATCCATCCCCACTTCCGTTTTCTGATTTCTATTTCTATTGGAACTTGCTGGGTCTTGTTCCACAGTTCTGCGTTGGCAATAACATCTGGCCATCTGATGTTCACAATGTTTCGCAGACATCTGTTGATAAATGTTTGGAGTTTGTGGGTGTTTGTCTTTGTTGTTCGCCACGTTTCAGAACCATACAGAAGGACAGGTTTCACATTTGAGTTGAAGATTCTGATCTTGTTATGGAGTGAGAGGGCAGAGGAATTCCAGATAGGCCGTAGCGTAGTAAAGGTGTGCCTGGCTTTATTGATGCGACTCTTGATATCCTCATCTGTACCTCCATCTTTGCTGACCACACTGCCGAGGTAGACAAACTTGTCAACTTCAATGATGTCTTCCTGTTGTAGTCGTAGTGGGTCTCGTTGCTGGTTGTTGACTCTCATGGCTTCTGTTTTCTTTATGTTGATTTGGAGGCCTGTCTTTCCTGCTTCTTCTGCTACCCGCACAGCTTCTCTTGTGCGTCTTGCTGTTTGTGGGACAGAAGGCTGATGTCGTCGGCGAAGTCCAGGTCTTCCAGTTGCTTGGTGAAAGTCCACTGGATTCCTGTCCTCTTGCCGTCTGTAGACTGCCGCATTATCCAGTCAACGACCATCAGGAAAATTGTTGGCGATAGTAGACACCCCTGACGGACGCCGGTTTGTACAGTGAAGGGCTTCGTTAGCTTCATGTCCATCATAATCATGTAAAAAATTCTCCTCCTACTACTCTTTCCTCCTCCTCCTCCTTCTCCCAATCGTCCTTCATTGTTTTCTTATTTCTTCTTCTTCTTTCACGTTTTGTTTTACGTCTGTCCTGTCCTAAAATGTCAACATTACACAATACTTCTTGCCACCCCCTCCCCTCCTTCCACAGATATTTTTCCCCATTCACCCCGTCCCCAGTGGAGAAGACCCCACCTCCACCATACCCCTCTTTTTACATAGACACACACACAAGAGCGCGCTCGCGCGTTCACACACACACACACACACACACACACACACACACACACACACACACACACACACGCAAGCACGCACGCGTACACACACACACACAACACACACACACACACACACACACACACACACACACACACACACACACGCACGCACGCACACGCACGCACGGGCGCACACGAGCGTGCACACACACACGCAAACACACACACCCATCCACCCACCCACAAACACACACACACACACACACACACACACACACACACACACACACACACACACACACACACACACACACACACAGCCTTGGAAAAGAAAGTAGAGGAGCTGACGAAAGATAGCAACAAAGACTGGAGCTACAAACAAGCTGAAACTGTAAGTGTTGGGACACAAACAAATAGTTCAACAACAACATCTTCCGACACAACACAGCGCAGCAACATACCAACATATGCTGACAAGCTGAAGTCTCCAGCTCACAAAAAACAATTTATTTCTACAAAACTCCCCTCTCAGCCAGTGGCACAAAAAGCAGAAGAAAAACCATCTGAAGCAAAGAAAAAGGAACAGTTGGCTAACGTCAAAGCTGTTGGCATCAAGTCCGATGACGCCAAAAAGGTACATTCTGACTCTCTTCCCAATGTTCTTTTTTTGCACGACTGTTATGTCAAGAGTCAACGCTTGGCGCCTGGGAGAGGCCTACGGACTTAAAGTTGTCTCCAAAAGAGCTTTCAAGATCTCAGACTGTGAAAAAGAACTTGAAAACATTGGTTCAGAAGTTCCGGTTGATTGTGTGATACTGCATACTGGAATAAATGATTTGAAAAGTACTGACCCTGGAGTTACGGCAAAAAAGATGATTAGTGTTGTCAACAAAATCAAACAGCAATCTCCGAAAACAAAAGTCGCGGTAAGCAAAGCAACGCCAGTCAAAGATCAGATTCTGGAGGGGAGACGACAACTATTCAACGCTTTACTGTTTTCCGAATTTCCTCGTCATCAGACATCTCTTCTCTCTCATGAGAACCTTGATCCTCTCAACAACCGGCTCATGAGGGATGCCATCCACCGGTCTGACAGAGGTACCAGCATCCTCTCCGGAAATCTAGGGCGGCATGTCCATCGTCTCTTTTGGCAGAAACAACGCCGGAGACATCGCCAGATGTTATGTCGGGATAGGCCTTTGAAAAGGGCGATACCACACAATAATAAGGCGTGAGGCTGGAGGCAGCTTCATTCATTTATTGACGTAGGCAACCAACCGTTGTTACTTCATGCGCATGCGCCAATGATTAAAGAAGGGGAGTTATGTCCCTTCGATCGAAAGTCAGTCTACAATTATTCAACATCTCCCCTCCAAGATTTTTTTTAAAATTTTTATTTTTTAAACAAAACTTCAAACTTAATTTCTTTGGAATCATGCATGCAAATAATCCAAAACCCAACAATGACTTAGCATGCATGTGCTTTTCTTCAAAATAAATCTTTTTCTTCTCCTCCCGAAGAATTAGATCCAAGGCAGAATCAATGAAGCACTGACGAATTAAATCCAAAACAGAATCGAAGCACATCACTTCCTATGAGGTGTATAATGTGTTGTGTGAATGTGTATATGTGTATGTTACATTTAACGTGATGACCAAACCGCACTGTCATCACAATTTAAAGAAATTACACATCAACTAGCTGCTGAACAATTGTGGAATATACAACACTAACTGAATGCACATGTCACACAGCAGGATCCAGCACAACAATCACTCCCGGAATCTTGCTGGTGGAATAACAGCTCGACCTCTGCGCGTGTACTTCACTGCTGTTGAGGGTTGCCGTCCAGGTGAAGAAGATGGTGAAGGGCCTGGAGACAATGGTAATACAGGTGGCTGTGGAGGAGATGATCCCTCATCTGGAACTACTGGACTGCTGGATTCCACAGGCTGACTGTTGACTGGTGTCTTGCGCGTAATGAATACGGGCACGGAGAACTGCAGGGCACTGCAGTCTTGTTTGCAGTTTCATAGCACAGTCTGATGTGTTTTCTGTTACGCCTTATCTGACCTCCATCCACCTGGAGAAGGTAGGAACGTGGCGCAACTTGACCAATCACTTCCGCTGGCTGTTTCCAACCTGTGTCCTTATCCTTTTTCACAAGGACCTGGTCACCAGGGTGAAGGCAAGGCAGGGAGTGAACTCTATGGCGTTGATCATAATACTGCTTCTGTTTGCGTTTTGCCATCTAGTCTCGTTCTTGCACTGTCTTTGGGCTTACAGTGCAGGGCAACAGCTTCTTTGGAAGAGTTGGCAGGCTAGTGCGCAGTTTTCTTCAATATGCTAGTTCTGCTGGACTGTATCCAAGGGAACAGATTGGTGTAGATCTGTAGGTGAGAAGGGCCAAAAAGGGATATTCTTGAGTGATGATCGCCTTTGCTATTTTAACAGCGCTTTCAGCCTGTCCATTTGACTGAGGGAAATGGGGGCTGGAAGTCACATGATGAAAATTCCAGTCCGTAGCGAACTGCCGAAACTCAGGTGAAGTGAACTGTGTGCCATTATCTGACACTACCGTCTCTGGTACACCATGGTGAGCAAAACAGTTCTTCATTTTGCAGATGACAGCTTTTGATGTCAGTTGAGGCAAGTAAGCGATATCTATGTAGCGAGAATAGTAGTCAGTTGAGATGAGGTAATGATCTCCTTTGACTTCGCAGATGTCTACACCAATTCGCTGAAATGGTCGATCTGGGGGATCGGATGGAAGAAGCGGCTCTTTTTGTTGAGTAGGCTGCTTTTCAAGACACTCTCTGCATGACGATACTTTTCCTTGTATGTCCCTACTGATCTTGGGCCACCATACAGAATCTCGGGCTCTCTCTCGGCACTTAGCAATGCCCTGATGACCTGCATGGATTTTGTCCAAGACTTCTTCTCGCATCAAGTGAGGAACAGCCAGTCTGTCACCTTTGACTAGAATGCGATTCCAACAGCTCAGTTCTCCTCTGATAGGGAATACATCTCTGGCTGCGAGCTGAGTGTCCTGTCTGTATACGGGCCAACCATTCTGGGTGTAGCCCAGTGCTGATTTTAGACTCACATCTTTCTGTGTTTCTGTACGAAGTCTGTCCAAGTATGCATCAGATGCTGGCCATACTGCTCTGATGCCATTCACATGGAGGTAAATATCCTCTTCTAACTGATTATCACGACTTTCACGGGTAGGACTGCGAGAAAGCGTGTCGGCTATACTCACGTTCTTGCCTGGAGTGTACTTGGCCTGGGCATTGAACTTCATGAGGCGCATCAGCATCCTCTGGCACCTCACAGGAGTCTCTGAGAGATCTTTGTTGTTTATCAGAGGAACCAGGGGTTTGTGGTCAGTCTCAAGTGTGAAACTTTCCAGTCCAACCAAGTGACGATGAAAAGGTTCACAAGCCCATACTCCAGCCAGCCATTCTTTTTCGATCAGAGCATATCGTTTTTTCCGCTGCAGTGAGTGTGCGGGAACAGAAAGCGACTGGTCTCCAAATGCTGTTGTGTTCTTGGAGGAGAACAGCACCAAGTCCATAGCAACTTGCATCTGAACTGACAATGGTCTTCTTCCCAGGGTCGTAGAAAGCGAAGGTCGGGCTTGTTGTGATCAAGTCATTGACTCGAGCAAAAGCACTTGCCTGAGCTGGACCCCATATCCACGCTCTGTCTTTTTCGAGAAGTCCTGTCATTGGATGAAGAACACTGGAGAGCTGGGGAATGTACTTCCCAAGGAAGTTGATCATACCCAGGATCCGGCGTAATTCTGTCGTATTGGTCGGCTCTGGCATCTTCAAGAGTGCTTCAATCTTACCGGGATCTGGTTTGATTCCATCTTTGCTGATCCTGCAGCCCAAGAACTCAATCTCATCTTTGTGTAATTCACACTTCGTCTTGTTGAGTTTGAGTCCCACAGTGCCCAGTTTGTTCAGGGTATCCTGCAGATGTTGTTCATGTTCCTCAGTGTTGGGACTGTGAACCAAAATGTCATCAAAGTAACAGAGAACATTACTTTGATCTTACAGAATGGTCTCCATTGTTCTGTGGAATATTTCTGGGGCTGATGATATTCCAAATGGTAGACGTCGATAGAAGTATCTTCCAAAGGGAGTAATAAACGTAGTCAGTTTTGCCGTGGCTCCACCCAGTGGAATCTGCCAGAATCCACTTGTAGCATCAAGTTTGCTGAAAACTTTTGACACTTTTAATTTGAACAGAAGATCTTCAAGCATTGGGAGCACATAACGTTCTCTTTTTAGCGACTGGTTCATTTTCTTAAAATCTGTACAGATCCTTACAGCTCCTGATTTCTTCAAAACAGGCACCATACCAGCACACCAATCAGTTGGTTCTTTGATTTCTTGGATAATCCCATCTTGCTGCATGCGATGCAGTTCTTCTTTCACCTTATCGAGTAAGGGAATAGCGATCCTCCTTGGTGTATTAAGGCTGTACGGCTCACTGTTGTCCTTCAGCACAATCTTCACTGGTTCGCAGCTGACAGGCTTTTTGATTTCTCCAAAAACTGACTCGATAGCATTCACTCGTTGTGCAAGTCCCAATCTGATAACTGCATCTCGACTGAGAAGATCGTCAGTGCTGGAGTCAATAACAAAAATGGGCAGTCTTGCGTTATTCCCCTTGTGAGTGACATCACAGGAAAATTCTCCAACACAGTTTGATGGACCTCCTGGCTTTTTAAGAGAGCATTGGACTGTTTCAATACTGGCTTAGGACATGGAAGGTCATATTCTGTCTTCCTACGAATACAGACATCAACTCCAGTATCCAATTTGAAGGTAACTTGACGACCCATGACAGTCAACATCACTTTCCATGGCGGTTCACTTACATTTTCATTTTGCTGCTTGTCAACTGAACCCAGGTAGTAGGATGATCCCTGCTGAATATCTGGCTTTATTTCAGCACTAGCTGCACCATCCATCACTTCGTTAACGCGACCTCCTCTGCAAACTGCTGCAAAGTGATTGTGTTTATGACACTGTCTGCAAACTTTTCCTTCCGCGGAACAGTCATTAGGATTATGTTTTCTGCCACATTTGCCACACGCTGGTTGCAATGATCCAGTTCCTCTGCCTCTACCACCACTTGACTGATGATAGGAACGAGAAGGCCTCCTTGGTGGACGATGAACAGTGTCTATGGCTTTTACAAGTTCATAGTGACGAGCACAGTCAACTGCTGTCTTGGGGGTTAGTTCAGGCTCAAGCTGAAGCTTCTGTGAAACCTCTTTGTCACGAATACCAAGCACGAGGCGGTCTCTGATTACCTCATTTTGATCATGAAAGTTGCAGTGTGCAGATAAATCATAAAGAGCACGAACATACTGCTCCACAGTTCTCTCCTTCTGCCTGCTGACGCATGTGAAACTTAGCACGCTCATGTATCGCATTTGTTCTGGGCACGAAGTGTGTGTTAAAAGGTTCTAACACAACATCAAAGTTCGTTTTGGGGTCAGGCTGTCCCTCTACCCTTCTTGGAAACGGTAAAGTGGAGAAAAGTTTCTCTGCCTCTCTGACCATCGCATAGTTTAAGCTACGTACTTGTACTTCTCCTGTTTCATTATTAAGTTTTGTTGCAGTACGGAAACGGAGAAAACGTTCACGCTATTCCTCCCAAGCTTCTGGACGCCTGAAGTCAAACGGCTCTGGGGGATTAAACTTCGGCATCGCGGTGTCGATCGAATAAAAAAGAAATAAAACGTCACTTACTGAGATGATGCCACCTTCAGTAGCGTCACACTGATGCAGAAACTTAAAGCTTCACTTCTGACATCATGTTATGTCGGGATAGGCCTTTGAAAAGGGCGATACCACACAATAATAAGGCGTGAGGCTGGAGCAGCTTCATTCATTTATTGACGTAGGCAACCAACCGTTGTTTCTTCATGCGCATGCGCCAATGATTAAAGTAAGGAGAGTTATGTCCTTTCGATCGAAAGTCAGTCTACAATTATTCAGCACCAGAATCAGACACGCGGGAGAGGCGCCTGGACCACGAGCCATTCCCCCCACCTCGTTCTGGTCGTGTCGGAGCTCCTGGTCCGTGGCATTTCCATCCTCGTGCAGGGGACACATGGGACTCTTTCAGCTGGCAGTTCGTCCCTTGGTGACTCGTCAACTTCACCTTGCCATTTGACTCTGTTAACTATGTCTTATGAAAACTTCCAATGATAATTTATTACTATTTCAATGGAACTGTCGGTCAATATCAAAAAATCTTATACACTTTGAAAATCATATATATCAACATAATTATTCAGTGCTAGCATTACAATCACTAAATGTAGATGTTCATAAGCTACCGAAAATACGCAATTTTTATTGTCCACCTTTGTATAACTATAGGAAAGATGGTAAAAAGATTCAAACTGCCATTTATGTGAGAAGGGATCTAAATTATTGTCCTCTGAACCCTCCTACTCCTACTAATGCTGAAGTTTTCGCAACTGGGGTTACTGTAAAACTGAACATGCAAACAAATTTAAACATCATTTCTGCTTACTATCCCAGTGGCTCAAAGGCAGATAATACAGACTGGATAAAAAACCTTCCTTTGTCAAACAACAAATGGTTAATACTGGGAGATTTCAATGCGCATGCTCCATTTTGGGAATATGGTTGCACCACCACAACTTGCAACTGTTTAGTTGAAAACATTGTTGACTCCAAACTGATTTTATTAAACGATGGTAGTATTATCAGACTGCCAGACATTTCCACTCATAAACCTACTTCTATTGATTTATCTTTAATTTCTCCGGAGTTGGCAGTAAACTCGATATGGTCAACAGATGATGATACTTTGGGCAGCGATCATTTCCCAATCATCATACAGTTAAAGGAGCATATTGAAAATGAAGAAGATGGAAATGAAGATAGTATCCAAAGGTTTTCATATAAAAATGCAAATTGGTCTCTGTATGAATCGATCTTGTCCAATACACATTTCCGTAGTATTGAAAATGAAGGCATAGATGCATATTATACAGTTTTGTCGACATGTCTTACAGGCTGCCGGAAAATCTATTCCTATTTGTAAAGATGCCCAACAGTGGAAATATGCTGGTAATTCCTGGTGGAATTTAGATTGTGCGATAGCTGTAGCTCTTAAAAAAGAAGCCCATAAAGCTTGGCTGAAAGTGAGAACAGATGAAAATTTCCTAGCAATGAAACATGCCAAAAATAACAGTAACAGGGTCGTTGCCCGAGCGAAAAGAATACATTTCTCAGAATTTTGTAGATCCAAAATATCGGAATCAAAAGATATCCATAAGGTTTGGAAAATGGTAAAAAAATTGAAAAATGGCTATTGCTTGCAACAGTACCCAATTAAGTCAGATAATAATACTCTTCCATCCTTACAGGAGAAAGCTGAGGCATTCGTCAAAATATCTTCAGAAAATAACTTGCTGTTTTTACATTGAAAGCTTGATAGCTAAAACAAGGAAACGTTTAAACTTACTGAAAATTATTTGTATTCAACCGTGGGCTCAAGACACAAAATCCCTCCTGCACCTAGCTGTTTCTCTAATAAGATCAAAACTAGTGTACGGACAAGAAGTTTATTTTTCAGCTCCTCAAAGTCTACTGAAAGAATTGCAAAGTATAGACAGCAAAGCTATCAAATTAGCGCTTGGTGTCCTAGTGCACACAAACACATTGAAGGTGTACAAAGAAATCACTGTCAGATCAACGTAGATTAGCTGTGGCCAGATGTGTCGCAAGAAGTCTTTCAGTACCTAATTCAGTCGAAAACGAAGTGTTGATGGATTCAAATGTTGAATATCTCAAAAGAGCTCAACAGTTAGTTTACCTTTGTCCCGTTCGAAATTGCACGAAAGATTCTTTTGAAAAAATGCAATATTGATGTCACTTCACTCTCACCTGCTCCTGTTGTTCCCCCGGTGCCTTTGATGTAGATTACACTGATGTCCGGAAAAATGATAACATTAACATTTTAACTTCTAAAGTGAGAGAAAACTTAGAAAACACATATCAGACCGTTTGCCAGTTAAATGCAGGGTCAGGTTTTGTTATTCCGGCTTTAAAAGTTCAAAAAGCATACAGCCTTGGAAAGGGATTTTCTATATTTACGGCAGAATTGTATGCTATTCTTATGGCATTGCTCTTTATTTGTGATAGTAATCATTCTTTCTGTAACATTTTATTTTGTGTTGATTCTAAGGCAGTGTTAGATAGTTTGAAAGTTTGGGATGTTAAAACAAGGAAAGATGTAATCTTTGAAATAAAGCATCTAATTAATTAATTACATTATTTCCACAGGAATAGATATAGTCTTCTGCTGGGTCTCTTCACACTGGTATTTACTGGAATGCAATAGCAGATAAACTAGCCAGACGCGGGGTAATGGGCAATGCTGAAAAAAATAATTTGAAGTTAGATATATATGAAACACATTCGTTATTGGAAAGCTGTTTCAAATTGAGAAGTCTCAAGATAAATGTGTAATGGAAACATGTCCTAGACATTTTTCTAGTTTAATATGCAAGACACGTTTAAACTCTTGGAAGACCAAATATTCCCAAAATATAGCGTGTGCATGTTCTAAACCATTATCTGGTAAACATATACTTTTCCATTGCCTCATTTTAAATGCTCTTTATTCAAAAACTAACATTGAAATTTCGAAATCTAAACCGGTTCACGCTATTTCTTTCAGTTCAGAAATTGTTGAGGTTGCAAAAATTATCTCTCAATCTCAAATTGGCATATTTTTATAATTATGATAGTGTTGTTTTATATTTAGATTTGTACTGTTCTTGACATTATTTCTTACCTTTTCCTCCCTCCTGTCCTCCTCCTTCCCCTTCCCCCAACCCCCCTCCCCCTCCCCCCATCCCCTGTAAAGTCTAATATCACCAAGTGTGAACAGACTATAAATCAAACAACAACAACAACAACAACAACAACAACAACACACACACACACACACACACACACACACACACACACACACACACACACACACACACACACACGCATCGAAATATTGATTACTATCCTATGAAATCTCCAGTGCCTTTGAACATTCCTCATTTAAACTCTTCCGCTGCTATGGTAAAATTCAACAGCAACCTAGTTGTTAATATTGTTTCCGTCTATCTTCCAAAAGGTCCAGATAATGATAATTCAGAATGGTTGCGAAACTTACCTAATAAGGAAAAATGGCTCATAGGAGGTGATTTTTAATGCGCATTCAGCTCTCTGGGACGATGGTTGTAAAAGAACCACAAACCTCCGATTTGTCGAAAATGTTGTGGATTCAAATGTGTACTTACTGAATAATGGTGACATCACAAGAATATCAGATATAGAATGTCATAAACCATCAGCCATTGACATATCCTTCATTTCTCCTGAATTAGCTCCAGACTGTATGTGGGAAACTTCTCCTGATACACTAGGTAGTGATCATTTTCCTATACATATAAGATTAAACGAAAAGTTGGGTCCTGTTAATTCAATACAAGATAAAATCAGGAAATATAATTACAATCGAGCAGACTGGGATAAATTTACATCAATTTTAATATCTTCTTCTACTGACATTCATCAAAATGAAGACGTGGATCGTATGTATGATCATTTCACAAGATCTGTACTTCACGCGGCTGATTCTTCTATTCCAGATGTTCGTGTGTTTCTACATCTAAATATGCAGGGAACTTGTGGTGGACAGACGAGTGTGAAAGAGCAAACAAGAAAAGATTTCTAAGTATAAAATCTATCTATGTAGTAGATCTCCATCTAAACTCAGAGATTCAAAGGTGGCTAAATCAGCATATAACAAAATATTAGCCAGAGCAAAGTGTGAATATTGGTCAAGCTTTTGTGAGGAAGAGGTAAGTTCTCCTTCAGATAGGAGTAAAATATGGAAGAAAATTCGATATATGAAGCACGGGGTTTTCATTCCTAAGTGCAAAGTAACATTTGAAGATAATAAATTTCCAACAGCTTATCAAAAAGCGGAAAAATTTGCTGATATCTTTTCAGTAAACAGCAGACTAGAAGGTCTTTCAAGAAAATGTAAGACATACAGACAGGACCAGGAAGCTAAACTAGAAATTAAAGATCCAGAATCTAACGATAACTTATACTTCAACTCTCCTATTACGTTTTTGGAACTAAAAGAAGGAATCTCAACATCGAGTAATAAAAGAACAGCTGTTGGCCGTGATGAAATTTCCAATGAAATGCTGAAACATTTACCAGATAATTGGGTGCAGTATCTTCATAAAATAATGGAAACATGCTGGAGTGAAGGTAAATTACCAGCCGTGTGGAAACATTCAATTATAGTTCCCATACTTAAAAATGGCAAACCCTGTAGAGATGTCAACAGTTACAGGCCAATCTCTCTTACTTCACACACATGTAAGTTAATGGAGAAGATAGTAACTGCTCGCCTAATTCACTATTGTGATAAACACAATGTTATTCCAGTCCATCAAGCTGGTTTTAGGTCGGGAAGATCTACAACGGATCACTTGGTGAAGTTATCTACCAATATAAAACGCCAATTTGCTCGTAGGCAAAACGTGCTGGCAACATTTTTTGACATTAAACGAGCCTACGATCAAGTGTGGCACGCTCAATTGTTATTTAAACTGAAAAGAGCAGGTATTTGTGGGAGAATGTTTTCGTTTGTAAAATATTTTCTTTCCTGTAGAACTATTGAAACAAGAGTTGAAAATGCGTATTCTTCCCAGAGAGATTTACATATGGGAGTTCCTCAAGGATCCATCATTGCTCCTTATCTTTTCAGTATTATGATATCAGATCTCTCTAAGAAGATATCAAAAATGTCAAGATTGTTCAATATGCTGATGACATTTGTATTTGGTTGGATGCAAAATTGAAGTATATTTCAAACAGAAAACTGAAACAAATTCAGATCTGTTATCAGTCTGAATTAGATAAGATAAGTGCTTTCTTGACAGAGAATGGTTTATCTTTATCTGTTGAAAAAAACTCACATGATGGTATTTAGTGCTGGTGACCCTCCCAGAAGATTACCTAGTTTTTTATCGACGGAGCTGAGCTACAATTCAAAGACATCACAAAATTCTTAGGTGTCTATTTTACATCGAAATTATCATGGAAATTTCACATTGAAAACAGTCTATCAAAAGCTCAAAAAAGCTTAAGTTTGCTTAAAATTATAAGCAGACAAAATAGGGGTAAAGAAACAAAACGTTTGACTCTTCTTGCAACATCTTTGGTTAGATCAAAGCTGACTTACGGTCAAGAAGTTTATTTTTCTGCTCCTAAATATCTTATGAAGAAATTACAAAGTATTGACTCTAAGGCATACAAATTAGCTTTGGGAGTTCCTGTCCACAGTCCGACTATTGCTACGTATGGGAGGTTGGTGTTCTACCTTTGAACAATTATCGAGAACTGTCTTCAGCTAAGTACATTATAAGAAGCAGTGCTGTTGAAAATGTCAACGTGAATGAAAATGTACTTAGATAAGATCTTCAATTTCCAAAAGAGCAAGGGCCATAAAATCTTTGACAACAATAGCCACTTATACTTCAGATATTCACAGTAGATTAGATCTGAAAACTAAAGATATAGGTAAGCGTTCGATTACGTCTCCAATTCCTCCATGGGAACTGAACAGAGCAGATTTTGACCTTTCCAATGACGATCTAAAAAAGAGTGATAACCCTCACCTACTTGCTTTTTCTTTTCGATCTCGTGTTCATTCAAATTATTCTAACCATTTGAAGGTATATACCGATGGTTCTCTTATTGACACTAATGTGGCGGGTGCTGGGTTTGTAATACCTGGACTAAAGAAAGAAAAATCGTTTCATATTGGTGCAGGTCATTCTGTTTTCACCGCAGAACTGGTAGCCATTCTCATGGCTCTGCGATACATTGTTAATCTTCCTATGGTTATATTTCCAATACTTTTTGTGTTGACTCTAAGTCTGTCTTATTTACACTGAAATCCATGAAGTCTAGAGACAGATGTGACCTAGTAATTGAAATTAATCATCTCATACATTTTCTAATTCAAAAGGGTTCCAGTGTAACATTTACTTGGGTTCCATCACATTGTGGTATTTATGGAAATGAATGGGCAGACAGAGTAGCTAGAGGAGGTGCAGGACAAAGAATTCGTTGAGAAAACGTTCATATTCCTTTGTCTGTAAAGGAATGCTATAATCTTTTAGAAAAAGACACCAAAGCCCGTGTGGGTTATAAATGTAAATCGGCACACCTCTTACAGCATGTCTTTGTTGAATGTTTTTCCGAGGGAAATTTCCAGTTTGTGTTTTAGACTTAAATATAATTCATTAAAATGTAAATATGTTGATACTGCAAAATGCATATATGGAGAAAAACGTTTGACATTTCATGTACTATTTAATTGTCCCACTATGAGCAGTACTTACCCAATTTTCAGTTACCAGATAATCATGCAGTTGATGATTTTAAGACTCTAACTTCAATCATTCATTTTTGGCTAATGTATCAAAATATTTACTTCGCAGTCCTATCGGTACATTAGTATGATATTTCAGTATTTTTTAAGCAAACATTGTTTATGTTGTTCATGTCCAGTGATTTAAGCTTTATTTTTAATTATGTTTTCATTTGTATAATAATATTAATGTCATCTTGATGTATATCATTTACAAATATCATAATCGTCTAAAAACACGCCATGTAAAAAGACGTAAAACTAAAACTAAACAAACACACACGCAGACCCACGATGAGTTTGGCTTCTCATTACTCTTACCTCCACCCCCCCCCCCCCCCCCCACCCCCCAACTTCCCCTCAAACTCTCACCGACCTCCGCCTCTCCCACTACCACCACCCCGCCTTCCTCCCCATCCCACCCTTTACACCCACCCCCCACCCACCCACACCCACACACGCAAGCACATCCCTCCCACCTCCCCCCTCCTCCCACCATGTAACATCGCCCACCCCT
>CM031621.1:40326399-40343899 GCA_018398815.1 Conus ventricosus | reverse complement strand
GTCAGGTGTTGGTAGCTGTCTACGAAGTTACGATAATTTAGTTTTAAAAAAAATTTAAACTTATGATATAAGCATTGACATTTGTAACTTCTATGTCTTGTTGTTTTTTTAAATTTAATTCACAAAAGTTACATGGGATGTGATGAGGAGGAGGAGGGGGGGGAGGAGGAGGAGGAGGAGGAGCAGCAGCAGCAGCAGCATGTCGTAACCAGACACTAAAGCATTCAATTAATATTTGAAAGAGCAACATGAATATAGTTGTTTATTAAATCACGTCACAAAGGATGAAGTTAAAGTAGGAAGACAAACTTATTAAAACATGAACATACCATAAATGTTCAGAATTCTAACCTTTGTCATACAGAGAAGCAAAACATATCGAAAATATGTAGATGTTTCAGGTGATAAACGAGGTCTGACAGCCACATACACATTAACAATCCTTTTGTTTTCACAAATGGGCATAGCAGATGTCTGTGCACACATCTATTCTGTAGTCTTGTGACCAGGACTAAGATTCGTGGTCTCTTTTGGCCAAAACAGGCTTCGGACTCTGGCTACTGTCGGATGCCAAGTCGGTTCGCTTGTGCAACTGACATGATGATAACGGAATAACGAATCAGCCTCAACTGATCCTTCAGCGTGTGCAATATGTTGTAAATTTGTGGCACCTTCGCAAAATCCAGCCACTGTCTTCTGTAGGTCTTCAGCGCTGTGTCTGTCTGTGCGCAACCTTACACACATGTTTAGAAATTCCAGGGAATTATCAAACATTTTACACCAATCTAAAAACTGACAGTAGTTTGCTTGATCTAATGTGTGTGCAAATATTTTCAGCACGGGTGCACCTTTTTTGAAAACATTGAAGGCATCAACAAGACTGTCTTCAGAAAGCATAAGAAAACATAATTGCACACGCCACTCTCAATGAGGGCAGAGCTGCTGTCAAATTATTCCATGAATCACAAGACACTTCTTTTGTGTGACAAATGTTGAAGCAACTGAGCAAAAGTTGAGTCAAGGTTGTGTTTCGCCGGGCAAGTTGGTTCAGAATCACATCATTTACATACCACAATGGCAGGATCAGCGTCTTCAGTTTCGAAAACTTGGACAGAAAAACAGTCAGTGGAGATGAGGTTGGGTCAGGTCCAGAGAGTAAACCACTTTCTAGCTCTGTCGGACATTCATCATTAGATGTCTAAGGTTGTTAAAAACTTGCATCGAGGATCAGAGGCACATAAGTTAGCAGAACAGCAAGTTGATAGAATAGATCTTGAATGCTTCTCTATGTTAACACCAAGTGTAATTCTGATATCTTCTTTGGTGGTGACACAGTGTTCTATGAACTCTGACCAGTTTCTTCCAGTCCTAGACTCTTGGAAAAACTCAGAATATCTGTCATCTACAACTTCTATCAGTACTGATGTTAAAGCCAGGAAGGAGTAACAAGATGTTTAACCATGCAGTCAGACGTGCATAGTTCAATATGAAAACTGTAAGCACTAAAACGGACACTTCCAAAAAACCGTCCCAAGCGTTTTAATATCTTCAATGTTGCTGGGCGCATGTAATCACAGGTTTCATGTACATTTCCAGAAACGTTTGACTCCAAGCGAAGAACTGGTCGCTTATACTTAAGAAATTGTTCGCAAGCGGTTCGAACAGTTAAGTGTGTGTTATACAACCGAAACAAGTCCTTAAGCCTTAGGGACTTACATATTCTTAACCAGACTAGTGAGGGTAACTGGCCCAGTGTCTGAACTGATTCTGGTGAATCTTCCATTTCTGTTGATGACCTTGTGATGTCACTAGTGTCTTGGATGATTCTGCACACAGAAAAGCAATACAAATGACAAATCACCAGACCAGTAGTTTCAATGTTGTACATAAAATTCAATTGTTGACACCAAAAACATTTTGCGGTTGCTCTTGGGATATTGACAGTGAGTGAAAACCATATTATCAAATCGAAACGGTCAGTCACACTCAAAGATGATCATTGAAAAACACAAAACATTAAAAGACTATTTTTTTAAAGAAAGGGCATTAGTTCCGCCAGACGATACTGACAGATTACAGGACAAAACACAAGCGGTTCGACCTCTTGGGTCTTCTCCAGGCAAAAACAAACAACATTTAAGACGATGAAAACAAAGAACGAGTAATAACTTATCTTCTTATATTCGGCGCAAATGTTTGAAACTAAACATCAAAAGACTGTTATGATCTGTTGTGCGAATTCAGAATGTCGTAGGTGAATATACAGGAATACAGAAAGAATCTTAAAAAAGCCATTGGAAAAGTTTAGCAGCTTTTGTGAGCTGGATGCAGGTCTTGACAAAGAAAAATCTAAAATGTTGATTGAAGCGATGGTCAAGCGTCCACTGCCTCCCCTTCCGCCTCCCCTCCCTTCCATCCTACTTACTGAGCAGATTCTGCCTGCCTCCCCTCCCTTCTATCCTACTTACTGAGCAGATTCTGTCTACCTCCCCTCCCGTCCATCCTACTTACTGAGCAGATTCTGCCTGCCTCCCTCCCTTCCATCCTCCTTACTGAGCAGATTCTGCCTACCTCCCCTCCCTTCCATCCTCCTTACTGAGCAGATTCTGCCTACCTCCCCTCCCTTCCAACCTACTTACTGAGCAATTCTGCCTACCTCCCTCCCTTCCATCCTACTTACTGAGCAGATTCTGCCTACCTCCCCTCCCTTCCATCCTACTTACTGAGCAGATTCTGCCTACCTCCCCCCCCCTTCCATCCTACTTACTGAGCAGATTCTGCCTACCTCCCCTCCCTTCCAACCTACTTACTGAGCAGATTCGGCCTACCTCCCCTCCCTTCCATCCTACTTACTGAGCAGATTCGGCCTACCTCCCCGCTTTTTTGGGAGTGGGAGGTGTCCCTGTTCTCCTCTCTCCCTTGCGTATATTGAATGGTGCACTGGTTGGATAGATACTGACGGGTGAGAAATGAATGTACATTTCATGCATACTTTCTCTTGTTGTTATCAGCATATCTATATACTGACTTCCATAAAAAAAACGCGAAAATTGAAAGGCTATTTTTCGGGTGAAAAGGGGTGAATAACAATATTGAACCATTGTGGCAAGTTGTTTGGGTCCAAGACTCACGTGCAGTGAAAAAATTGTGTGAGCAACACATCATTCCCGGCATTGGAGGGTCAACAAAAATGGCAAACTGGTTGCTGCATGTGAGGCACGTGCACACCATGCAGAGCAAAGTTAACCAGCGACAAGTACGCCGGCATGCAGCCTTTATAAAACCGCGGTACAAGGTTCAGATAACGACTTGCCGTCTGAGCGCTACAGAGATGCCAAGACTACGAGCAGAGGAACGCAATCGTTCCCTAGGCCATCTGGAGACTGGTGTGGATGCCAGGCAGGTCGCCAACATCTTTAACGTCCACATCTCGACCATCTATCGTCTGCAGCACCGCATGCGAGTCACTGGTACCACTGATGATCGTCCCCGGCCAGGCCACATCTGGGTCACCACACCAAGAGAGGATCGCCATTTTGTTCGAATCCATCTGCGGACAGGCGGCAAACAGCCGCTAACACTGCTCGACGGGTGCCTGGGAATCTCCAGCAACGAATCAGCCTCAACACTGTGCGGCGGCGTCTTCAGGAGAACGGGCTGGCATGTAGGCGTCCTCACAGAGGTCCGGTACTGACACCAAGACACTGGCAGGACAGGCTGCAGTGGGCACAAGCCCGAATCAACTGGCGCAGGCAGCAGTGGGACGCATACTGTTCTCAGATGAGAGCCGTTTTTGTATTGACATGGCTGACGGTCGTGTCAGAATATGGCGTCGACCTGGTGAACGCTATGCTGACTCCTGTGTGGTAGAGCGGAACCCCTGGGGAGGCCCGAACGTTTTGATATGGGGTGCAATTGGCATTAACCACGCCATAGGACCAGTCATCTTTCAGAACATTGGTCCTGGTCGCGGACAGGGTGTCAATGCACAGCGCTACATCCACCAGGTGCTCAGACCCCATGTCGTTCCTTTTTTTGTGCAACACCCAAACTGGATATTCAACAGGACAATGCAAGACCACACACAGCCAGGGCCACCCAGCAATTTCTTCAGCATAACAACGTCAATGTGCTGCCCTGGCCAGCCCTCAGTCCCGATTTAAACCCAATAGAACATTTTTGGGTGAACTTGGCAGAACGGTTGGACCTCCTGCGTCCACGACCAGCAACAGCAGCTCAACTTCACCAGGCCATCGTCCATGTGTGGGCTGGTGTGCCAAGGGGACGCATCAACCACCTGGTCCACTCAATGAGCCGCAGTTGTCACGCAGTTGTCCATGCAAATGGTGGCCACACACGGTATTAGGACTTCAAGCTGGTTTGTCACGTGACCTTGGATTTTCCACACAAAGACATATTGCTGATGACATTTTCACACATTACCGTGTAATGAATCAAATCACGTTGAATTCTCGCTTCCACTCTGTACAATTGTGACCAATAAAATTCGCCCCTAACCTTCAGCTTGTTTTGCTTTCGCGTTTTTATGGAAGTCAGTATATTATACTTTTTTACAATTGTTTTCTTTTTGTATGGTTTGTGTACTGATTCCATAACTGATTGACACACATTTGTTGTATTCATTTAAAATGGTTTCTTCGAATCCACAATCAACGAGAGGCAAGTTTTATAGAGTCCTTTCTTTATGCCCATGAGATAAAACTACATCAAACTAAAATACTTTCAGCTGTAGGTTTTTGACCGGATGTCTAGGCACATATGTTATTTTAAAAGTCATTGGGATCGTAGTAATGGTAAATGTGGGTTTTGTGGAACAGTAAAGACAACATTGGTCTCGGTTTTTTTTTTTTTTTTAATGTACATATGTTCATTCTTTAGAATATATTTGTAGCTCTGAGACAGAAAAATGTGCGAATGAAGAGAACATAAGACGTACTTAATCACTGGTATCAGGACGCCTTGGCTTAAGGCTGTGTCAGACCAATTGACATAGGCCAGAACACCAAGGCTACATCAAAATGTTGTTATGCTCTGCATAGTTATGTGGGATTGTCTTCAGTCGTGACAAGCTCCTAGCATAACACAGTCTCCCAAATCCCCCGAAGTCGGAGTGTGGCTGCCCATGTGGCGGGTAATCAAAAACGGTCACACACGTAATGTTCTCATCCCCAGCTGATGCATTTGTGCCATAGTGTTCAAATGCTTCGGCTGTTCGATGATCCCTGGAGTCTTTTAGCCAGGGTACGACACAACAACAACACAACATGGTATCAGGTTTGGGCGTAGACATTTTCATAGTATTATTTATTTCATTATGTGAAGTCAGGTCTGCTCTACGGATGTTGAGACATGGCGGACAACACAGACGATGCAACACAAGATTCAGACATTCTTCAACACCTGTCTGAGGCGCATCTACAAAATCCGATGGCAGGAGAAGATCCGAAACGAAGATCTGTGGGAGCGTGCGGGACAGGAACCAGTGGCCGAGCAGATACTGCGAAGGAAGTGGGTTGGATCGGACACACCCTCAGGAAGCCAGCGTTCAGCACCACAACGTCAAGCCTGACCTGGAACCCGCAGGAAAGAGGAAGAGAGCCGGCCTCGCAACAGCTGGAGGCGAGACACTGAGGCGGAGTTGAAACAACAGGGATGAACTGGACTGGAATGACCAAACAGCTCAGAACCGAGTGCGATGGCGAAGAGTCGTCGATGGGTTATGCATCACCGGGAGCAATGGCATAATGATGATGAATGATTTATTTTCATTAAACAAAATGCCCTTGAATCACTAAGACAGCGAGCAGATATTGTCATCAAACCTGAAAACAAGGATGGTGCCTTGGTGGTCTGAGAGAAGCAACTATGTATACAAGAAGCACTAAACAACTGTTGGATACAGACGTCTATAAACCACTCGCAACACCACCCCTCCCACTAAACTAGAAACTCATCTTAATCACAATCAAGGAAGAAACCAAACAATACAACTTACCAACCACAGCCAAACTCTTGATTATGACATACTTCAAACAAATGACCTTCTACCTGCGTGCCAAAATACACAAAACCAAACCACCAGGCACACCTATTGTTTCACTTGTACTGCCCACAGAACATAGTCTCTATACTTAGACTCTCTCCTCCAACCCATAGTACAGACTTTCCCCACCTACCTCAAAGACATAATCCACACACTCAACATGATCAGTTCATACAACACAGACCCTACTTTTCAACCCCGTCTCCTTTCTACACTTGACGTTGTCTCACTTTACACGTCCACCCCCCCCCCCCCCCTCCCTCCCCACGCCAACGAAGCGAAGGCCCTCATATTCTTCCTTAAAAAACAGCCCCCTGACCAATAACACCCTCCCACAGCTACACTGTCAGACTTACAGAATTAGTCCTCATCCTCAACACCTTTTAATTTAACAACCATACCGTCTCGCAAATCAGTGGTGTTGCATGGGTACCAAAGTGGGACCATCTATGCAACCCACTTTATGGGGCACCTAGAACACTGCCTGTCAACCACTTATACATGCTCCGCACCAGAGCTCTTCAAACGGTACATTGATGAACTGGGAATCACATCCATGCCTGAACAAGACCTCCACACTTTTCTCAACTTTGTTCAGACCTTCCATCCATCCATCAAATCGACCTACAACCATTTCACAGTCAATCAACTTCCTAGACATCATCTCCCTCAAAGATGGACTGCTTAAAACCTCCATTTTCTATAAGTCCACTGATGCACATTCATACCTGGACTACACATCTTCCCATCACCCATCCAGTAAAGACAGCATTCCATATTCTCAATTTCTCTGCCTACGCAGACTGCTCCAACGAAGAAGATTTCACTCTAGAAGCAGCCAAAATGTCTGAGTTTTTCATCAACCAAAGATACCCATGCCATCATTGATTACGCTCTCAGCCGCACCATAGCTATATCAGAACATCTGTCTGAAAAACCCGGCCTCCAAGAGAGACGACAGACCTGCTGCCAGCTTCCCTCCTTCCATCCACACATTCTTCCCATTTGCTGGATTCTGAAGTCCAACTGGCACATATACTATGCACAAAAAGAAACGCATATTTTTTTTTTTTATTTCAGTCATTTCATGCGTCATTTAGCATTCAAAAATTACAACCACAGAAGAAGTAAGACATCAATCTATTGTTACGTCTATTCATTATGTCTGACTATTCACAATGGACAGAGTTCCCTGTCATACGGGGCATGTTTCTGTCAAAATTTTCCTTAATATTTTCAGCGAAAAAATATGCGTTTCTTTTTGTGCACAGTAGAAAATCACAAACCTGCCTTTGAGACCAATATGAGAGTCACTTTCCAACGAGACAAAACCCTCAAAGACCTACTTGTGCTCTCAAAAATGAACAAAATCTCCACACCTCAACCACCAGGTACTTTTCTCCTGCTCAAAACCCGGTTCCAAAATCTGCCCCTCTACCAAACTAGATATCATTCTACAAGGCCAGAAGACTCATTCACAATTAAATGCACATTCTCCTGTAAGAACTCTAACATTGTGTATGCTATCCACTGCCAGCTGTTTGGCAAGATCCATAGTAGAAAAGACACATGCACACTTGAGATGCGCATCTCTGAACATCTAGCTGACATCCACCACCATTAGCCCAAGCCAGCTCCCCTACTTTTTCAACCACCCCCAAACCCACAACAACAACCATGCCCAAAGTCCTAACATTGAAAATCACAGAGTGAAAATGTGGAGCGACTTACACGGGAATCTTATGTTATTGCCAAACTGGGAAACCCTCCCCCTCATGACATCAACATCCAAAGGCAGCATAAACCTATCCACCACCACAACACCAGCCGACAATATCCTACACACACACACACCACACACACAACACATACACACAACACACACACCCCAAAACACACACACACACACACACAAAACACACTTACACATACACACTGTGCGTGCACCACGCACGCATACACACACACAAGCACACACACACCCCACACACCACGCACGCACGCACGCACGCACGCACGCACGCCGCACGCACGCCCCACACACACACACACACACACACACACTACCATACTTGCCACTATTTACCTCGTATGTAAGCTACAGCTACCTTCTTCCCCTCTCCCAACACTCTCTCCGTTTTCTATATCAATCCACTCTTCAATCCCAACCTTCTGCCTACATCTGGTTTTCTTTCAATTTTACATCCCTTCCACATAAGGTTCCCTTCCCTCTTTCCCTCTTGTACATTAGTGTATGTGTAGGTGCAGGTATTTGATCCCCCTCCTTCTCTTTCTTTCATTTTTCTTTAAACACCCCCCCCCCCCTTTCAGCCCTCCACCCTCATTAAATCAACTTCTATAAGTACGTGTACCTATCCACCACCCCAACACCAATCGCTGGACCTGACCAACATTCTCTCTCTCTCTCTCTTCCTCTCTCTCTCTCCCCTTTCCCCCTCTCTCTCTCTCTCTCTCTCTCTCATGTTTAGATTAAGACATATTTTACGTTCATGTTACTGAGTGCAAATTCTTTTTAAAAAAATTAAAGAAAAAGCGCTAAAAAAATTTTTTAGAAATATTTCAATACGGTCAGGGGGGGTAAGGAGATGAAAATGGGGATGAGAGGGTCCAGAGGGGTATGAGACTCTATCTTTAATGTCCCACATCACATCATGACAATATAGAGGTCAAGAATTATCCAGCAGTGAATAAATCACTCCGTATTAGAAGCCGATATGTGTGTGTGTGTGTGTGTGCGCGCGTGCACGTGTGTGTGTACGTGTGTGTGTGTGTGTGTGTGTGTGTGGTGTGTGTGTGTGTTGTGTGGGGTGTGTGTGTGTGTGTGTGTGTGCGTGCTGGCGGTGCGTGTGCGTGTGCGTGTGTGTGTGTGTGGAGAGAAGAGAGGGGGAGAGAGAGAGAGAGAAGAAGAGAGAGAGAGAGAGAGAGAGATTGGGGTGAGGGGCGTGAATGTGTGATTACATACGCATGAGTTAGGGTGAAGATGAGCGTTGGGGGAGGGCGCGGTCAGGGGGAGTAAGGAGATGAAGTGGGGGATGAGAGGGTCCAGAGGTGTATGATGACTCTATCTTTAATGTCTACATCACATCATGACAATATAGAGGGCAGGAATTTATCCAGCAGTGAATAAATCACTCCGTATTAAAGCTGGTGTGTGTGTGTGTGTGTGTGGTGTGTGGGGGGTGTGTGTGTGTGTGTGTTGTGTTTTGGGGTGTGTGCTTTAAGCACTGCCAAGTGAAACACTATTTCGCCAGCAGCTCACTCATCAACGCTGTTCAGGCTGAAGGCCACAATCCATGATCTTTTAACAACTGTGATACCGAAGGGATGGAAACGGCGTTAACTGGATGGAAAAGGGATGACTTGGTGTGGACAGAAGACCTTCCAGAACGGGAAACCATCCTGACACCATCAGAGAGAGTGGCATAAGGGAAAACAGTGTTCCACTCAATTTCATTACAACAAACGATTTTGATATGTTGATATTACCGAGCCACATGAAAGCAGAATGGAGACGGCTCACGCCTACAACAACACTGGGAGTGTGACAGTCTAGCATGCAGCATTAAGGAATCGGCCATCAATGTAAAAGATATTGCCTCAGAGGTTTCAGCAGGGGACGTTGTAGGCTCAGCAGCCTATGCTCTCATGACACAGCTTGCAATTTCTAGTGAGAAAAGGACCAGAACCCTAAAGGGAATGTCAGGAAGATGGAAAGTGTCTCAGCTGAAGGTGAAAGAAGAAGGAACAAAGAAGAATATCATATGGCTTCATTGTCACGACGTAGAGCAGGTGTCCAACAGTGGTGTGAGTAAGACACTCACCAAAACATGCACGCCTAGTGACGCCCAACCATGCTGGAGTTGGAGGTTTGAATCCCGGCAGCGCCAAAAATATTCAGACAGCAATGGGGCATCAAAGAGTCATGACATGAATGGGGCCCGGCCCCCTTAGAGTGCCAGAAATTCAGTCTGAATCATTTGGAGGGGGGGGGGACTTCTTTTCGGCTGTCAAGATCTCCCTGAGGTTCTCCCTATTTTACTGTGCACCCTCAGTATACTACAGGGGAAAATGTGCTCCATAAAGCAGACAAAAAGCTTCATTAAGCAAATGCCAATATATGTCGTCCAATGTTGATGTTCCCATGCACTAAAAATTGTAATGATCTTTGATCGGCAGGAAGAACCATCAATATTCTACCTCTTGGGTTATTGTTCAAAACTTTGTCTTATGATAAGGTAGTATGGAGGGATAAAACAAAACTGAATTGTTTTAGTAACTACTAGCATGAACAATCTCTTCCCATGCACATCGCACCATGTCCTGCAACCAACTCTTTCCTACACACATCCACGCTCATGCCCCCACAGTTGCCCTGCCCCTCTCCCCTACCCCCAGCAAACACACACAGAGTCAGAAATACAGTCAGGTAAAAAGGGGTTTTCTTCTTACTCACGTTCTTTCCTGCAAAATAAGGACAATGTGGCTACAGAAAAAAATGAAGGATTTTCTAACGAGAGGACGCACAATGCTATTCTATTTCAGCAGATCATTTTCTTATTTTGACAGAGAAATGTTTAATATAGGAGAGGCTACATAGGAAAACCTGCCCACCACAACTGTTTTTCTTTGTTTCTTGGTTGCTTGGGTGTGCGCGCGCGCGCGTGCGCGTGGTGTGTGTATGTGTGTGTCTGTCTATCTGTCTGTCTGTCTGTCTGTCTTGTCTGTCTGTCTGTCTGTCTGTCTGCTGTCTGTCTGTCTGTCTGTCTGTCTGTCTGTCTGACTGTGTCTATGTGTGTCTGTGTGTTTGTGTATGTTGTTGTTGTTGTTATTGTTGTTGTTGTTGTTATGCCACATTTGTAGGCAATACTCTGTCAAAGTCAAAACCTCTTAATAGACATCCTAACCGGATCTGATGGAAAGGTTTCCTTTTGTGTCCCCATTAAGTATGGGACCTTTTTCTTGCCGAAATATTGGACTTTATTGGAGTATTGTGGTATTTTGTTTGCCCAGATTGTCCTTGATTTTTGACAAACAGAAGCGTTACTGGGAAATAGGGAGGAAGACAGACAGCATAAAACACAGTGCATAAAATAGTTTTGAAGAGACATTGCCTGTATAACACACATATACACAGCGAGAGACAGTGACAGACAGACAGACAGAGGGCGGTAGTACCCACAGTGAGAGAGAAAGAGAGACAGAGAGAGAGAGACAGTAAGAAAGAAAGAGAGACAGAGAGAGAGAGGTGTAGGCAGTTGGACTGACATTCAGAGACAGACAGACAAACAGACGGACAGACAAACAGTCAGACAGAGGTGACAGAGACAGAGACAAACAGAGGGGGAGAAAGAGGCAGAAACATGGAATATTGACAAAGACAAAGAGATGGAGAGATATAGGGGTTGTTAGAACGAGAGACATGGAGGAAGGGGAGGGGGGGATTCAGCATGGGCAATAACCCCATTTGAATGATTTGCAACATTGTAACAATTTTGTCTTTAAAACAATTATTTGCTACAACAATATCACACAAGCATTGGTTTACACTTTAGCATAACAATGATGGTTGAGGATTAGTTAACTTAGTTAATTAGGTCTATGATGATTGTCGTCATAAACCTGAGTAAAAGACTACATCTTTAGAAGGCCGTATACAGGTATATGAACGCATTTTCATTACTATCTTGTTTTGATTTGCCTTAAACACCGCAACACCAAACTGACCTGCATTCCCCCCCACCCCCACCCTGCCCCTCTAAAAATTGTAAATGTTTAAAATCTGGTCTGGAAGGCAAAGAAGCTCTTCATGGTATACGTATAAATATATCTATGAATATTTTCATTGATAACTGTACAATGAGATTTGTGTGCAATGGTATCAGTGTTTTTGTCATTTTCCAATGTCTTTCAGTGTCAAGCAGAAAACAAAACGTTCCTCTGTTTCGGGATGTTTTCTAGGTTCTGTGTCAGCAAAATATTGATCATTTTCAAAGTATGTACCAGTTTTGCTATTATGAATCAGCCTTTGAGTCGTTTCATCTAAGAAATCATGAACGTCTAAAATACTATGATTTACATATACAAATCCAAACCTATTTTCAAATGAGAGAGAAAAATTGCCAGATAGACAGCCAGAGAGAGCCAGACAGCCAGAAAGACAGACAGACAGACAGACGGACTTTGTTACCTTAACTCTGCAGATGCGGACGATGATATCACCAACCAGATTCTCTTTGCGCAAAAGTTGCCACATCAGTGCTGTCCTTACCAACCTCACGCTCAGGATCGAAAATCTCACTCATGTGTCGCTCACTTTGTCCACGACATCACACGTGCAAATGGCAGTTACCGTAAACTCTCTTAAGTCAGCATGCACTCGCTTTGTGTGTGTGTGCGTGGAGGTAGTGGGCGCGTGAATGCATGTGTGTGTGTGTGTGTGTGTGTGTGTGTGTGTGTGTGTGTGCGTGCGTGCACGTGTGGTGGTGTGCATGTGCGTCCCTGCGTGCGCGCGCGCTTGCGTGCGGTGCGTGCGTGGTGTGTGTGTGTGTGAAGGTATCTATCTGCCTATCTACCTATCTATCTATCTATCCATCTGTGTGTGTGTGTGTATGTGTGTGTGGTGTTGTGTGTGTGTGTGCGTGTGTGTGTTTGTGCATGTGCGTGTGTATGCGTATAATATATATATATATATATATATATATATATATACAACAAACTAATAAATTCCAAGGATAAGTACCGCACCGTTCCAGCAACTTACAGAGCAGCTTGGTGTTGCAATGACTGCAAGAAATATTGAATTATAAACAAAGCTTGCTCTTATGTCTTAGATTGAAGAAATAGGGGGAGATACGCATTCATATCTGCAGTGGTAGATGATTCTGCCTAACTAACAGTATGTGCATGAGTTGGGTGAATGGGGAAAAAATAAAATACATGCTTCTCAAAATGAGCCTCAGCAAGCTATATTCTCCAAGTGGGAGACATCCTCCAATAGGGAGGGAAACTCACTAACATATAACTCCTGGTCATATACCGATATTTCGAAACTTGGTGGTTTCTCCTCAGTGACCGCGGAAAGTGGTAATTTGACTCCTCTGCCTTTTCAGTTTTAAGAAGAATGCAATCCCAGAAAAGGTTGGTGTGCAATACCGTAGTATGTTTGTTGAGTTTTCAAAAAACCAACCAAAGGTGCCATCTAAGAAGCAAAAGAAAATCATAAAAGAGCAAAACAAACTACATTTTCTTGTGAAAAATAGAAAATATAAAACGATATCCTCTAAGACACAAGTGCTGAGGGCTAGTTCTTGGAATGAATCCGCAAGGGACTAAAATACAACAAACTAATAAATTCCAAGGATAAGTACCGCACCGTTCCAGCAACTTACAGAGCAGCTTGGTGTTGCAATGACTGCAAGAAATATTGAATTATAAACAAAGCTTGCTCTTATGTCTTAGATTGAAGAAATAGGGGGAGATACGCATTCATATCGCAGTGGTAGATGATTCTGCCTAACTAACAGTATGTGCATGAGTGGGTGAATGGGGAAAAATAAATACATGCTTCTCAAAATGAGCCTTCAGCAAGCTTATATTCTCCAAGTGAAAACTCAACAAACATACTACGGTATTGCACACCAACCTTTTCTGGGATTGCATTCTTCTTAAAAACTGAAAAGGCAGAGGAGTCAAATTACCACTTTCTGCGGTCACTGAGGAGAAACCACCAAGTTTCGAAATATCGGTATATGACCAGGAGTTATATGTTAGTGAGTTTCCCTCCCTATTGGAGGATGTCTCCCACTTGGAGAATATAAGCTTGCTGAAGGCTCATTTTGAGAAGCATGTATTTTATTTTTCCCCATTCACCCACTCATGCACATACTGTTAGTTAGGCAGAATCATCTACCACTGCAGATATGAATGCGTATCTCCCCCTATTTCTTCAATCTAAGACATAAGAGCAAGCTTTGTTATAATTCAATATTTCTTGCAGTCATTGCAACACCAAGCTGCTCTGTAAGTTGCTGGAACGGTGCGGTACTTATCCTTGGAATTTATTAGTTTGTTGTATTTTAGTCCCTGGCGGATTCATTCCAAGAACTAGCCCTCAGCACTTGTGTCTTAGAGGATATCGTTTTATATTTTCTATTTTTCACAAGAAAATGTAGTTTGTTTTGCTCTTTATGATTTTCTTTTGCTTCTTAGATGGCACCTTTGGTTGGTTTTTTTGAAAACTCAACAAACATACTACGGTATTGCACACCAACCTTTTCTGGGATTGCATTCTTCTTAAAACTGAAAAGGCAGAGGAGTCAAATTACCACTTTCCGCGGTCACTGAGGAGAAACCACCAAGTTTCGAAATATCGGTATATGACCAGGAGTTATATGTTAGTGAGTTTCCCTCTCTATTGGAGGATGTCTCCCACTTGGAGAATATAAGCTGCTGAAGGCTCATTTTGAGAAGCATGTATTTTATTTTTCCCCATTCACCCCACTCATGCACATACTGTTAGTTAGGCAGAATCATCTACCACTGCAGATATGAATGCGTATCTCCCCCTATTTCTTCAATCTAAGACATAAGAGCAAGCTTTGTTTATAATTATAATATATATATATATATATGTGTGTGTGTGTGTGTGTGTGTGTGTATGTACGTACGTAGGTACGTACCTGTGAGTGTGTGTGCGTGCGTGTGTGTGTGTGTGTGTGTGTGAGCGCGAGTATATATATATATATATATATATATATATATATATTCAATTATAAACAAAGCTTGCTCTTATGTCTTAGATTGAAGAAATAGGGGGAGATACGCATTCATATCTGCAGTGGTAGATGATTCTGCCTAACTAACAGTATGTGCTTAAGTGGGTGAATGGGGAAAAATAAAATAAATGCTTCTCAAAATGAGCCTTCAGCAAGCTTATATTCTCCAAGGGGGAGACATCCTTCAATAGGAGGGAAACTCACTAACATATAACCCTGGTCATATACCGATATTTCGAAACTTGGTTTGTTTCTCCTCATTGACCGCGGAAAGTGGCAATTTGACTCCTCTGCCTTTCAGTTTTAAGAAGAATGCAATCCCAGAAAAGGCTGGTGTGCAATACCGTAGTATGTTTGTTGAGTTTTCAAAAAACCAACTAACGGCAGCTCTTCCCTCATTGAGAGTGGCATGTGTATTTCAATTCCTTATGCTTTCTGAAGACAGTTTTGCTGGTGTCTTTAATGTTGTCAAAAAAGGTGCACCGGTGTTGACAATATTTGCGTACACTTTAGATCAAACAACCTACAGTCAGTTTTTAGCTTGGTGTAAAATCTTTGATAATTTCCTGGAACTTCTGTTGATGCGTGTAAGGTTGCGCACAGACAGACACAGCGCAGAAGACCTACAGAACACTGTGACTGGATTTTGCGAAGGTGCCACAAATCTACAACATATTGCACACGCTGAAGAATCATTGAGACTGATTCGTCATTCTGTTATCATTATGTCAGCTGCACAAACAAACCGAATTGGCGTCCGTCGAGATCACGTTCAGGACCATTAGCCAGAAACCAGAAACCTGTTATGGCGAGAAGTGACCATGAATCTTATTCACGGTCACAAGACTACAGCATAGATGTGTGCATAGACATCTGCTGTGCCCATTGGTGAAAACAAAAGGATGTTAATGTGTATGTGGCTGTCATTACCTCGTTTACTACCTCAACATCTACATAATCAATATGTTTTTGCTTCTGTGTGCGACAAAGTAAACATTCTCAACTATATGGTATGTTCATGTTTTGATAAGTTTGTCTTCCTTACTTTAACTTCATACTTTATGACGTGACCAACATATATGGTATGTTCATGTTTTGATAAGTTTGTCTTCCTTACTTAACTTCATACTTATGACGTGACCCACCAAACTACTATATTCATGTTGCTCCTTCAAATATTAATGAATGTTTTAGTGTCTGGCTACAGCATGCTGCTGCTGCTGCTCATCATCATCATCACCATCATCATCATCAAATATTTATTCTCTTTACTTTGATTGATGGTAATGTTTTGATGTGTTGTGCTTTGTTTCATTTCTATTCTTCGTACAGACTTTATAGTCATTTTTGGTGTGTGGCAAACAAAATCTGTGTTTCCCTTCATCATACAGTATATTAAGTGAGTATATTATGTATATTTAAGTATCTGACGGTACAGACTCTTTTAAAATCTCTTCATTATACTTACTTAATGATCACATTTCGGTACATGACCTGTTTTGTTTCTCTTGTTTACCCAAACTTTAACGCTATCAAGTCATGGCACTGGTGGTTGTGATTTTTTACACTACCTTCATGGTCCTGCCTTGGTACTCATCTGACCCTGTAACTGCTATTTTCCATTGTTTATACAGGTTCATTCATCATGTCTGTATGTATGATTTTGTGAAATGTTCTAGACCAATTTTTTTTACATGCTTTGTGATAATGGTGTAGTTCAACGTCCCTTTAAAAGGCTCATTTTGCTTTTTGAAATTATCTTCACAGTGGTCATGTAAAGAGTGCACAACATCTTTTAATATGCATATCTAATTATGTTCTTGTTTTGGCCGTGGTCATCTGCTATGAACACAATGCAAGTAATGCATGGTACCCACGGTCGATTTGTACTCATGCATTTACTTACACAGGCAGGAGCCAGACACAGAAGTAGTGTCAGTCCAAACTACAAATACTGGTATCTTGAGTCGGAAAAATGCTTTCACCCCAATTTATTTTTCCTTTCTTGTTTGAGCATGGGCACATTTTGAGCAGTTGAGTGACACTGGATTGCTCTGAAATTATACGTGATCACAATTTTGGAAGATAGTATAATGTTGTGTCCAAATATTTCCAGAGCATCTCAAAACAACATGGATTTTGGTTTTTACAAGTGCATTTGATAAAAGTGGCAACCTTGCTACCTTTTAAAAAAAGCCAACTTTATAGGCTACACGACATCGTTATGAAGACTTCCCAAAATAATTGAATATCTATTTTGCTTCTCACAATGATGAAACATAGACATTCTTGAAAAACTGAAGATGTAACATTTGATAGAAGCGACAAATTTGTAACCATTTTTCTTTTAATCTCTACCTCCCCCCCCCCCCCCCCCCCCCCCCCCCCCCCCCCATTTTTTTTCGTTGTAGTTGTTGTAACGTTCTACATGACATCAGAATAAAGTCGTACAAAGTCATTCTGTCAACACAAGTCAGTTCTATCGTGTTCTATCGTATACCAGCATACACAGAAACATTGTGCATGTACTAACTGGCAGATGAATAGCTTTTTGAACATATACTGCTGTTTCGAATTTGCATATCAGTTTATTATGCCCATCAACAACCTATTCAAGCTAAGGAAAATTAGAATGGTGCGT
>CM031621.1:40308899-40313899 GCA_018398815.1 Conus ventricosus | reverse complement strand
ATGAGAGAGAGAGGAGAGAGAGAGAGAAAGACAGACAGAGAGAGACAGAGAGAGAGAGACTTTGACACTTTTGACACTTTGATATTGTCATTACCAAAGAGGTCTTTTGACAAGGGGGGAGGGGTAACAGAACAATAACATATCCCTCTTCCTTTCCTGCAAACAAATAGTACACTTTCATTCCTAGTGTGTATCAAATCCAAGGTTAACAAAAACAAATAAATTCGTAACATTTCGTTATGTCCTCACGCACAGGAGTAATGCAGCAAGGTTTAAAAAAAAATAAAAAAGCTTAAGACTAACTCGACTATCCACTCGATCAAATTAATGATGACATTGTATTTTACTGATCTATTCCACATGCGATGAATGATAATATTCATTCAGATATCTCTTATAATGTATTATCTTAAATTTCACTATCCTTCACCTGTCTAATTTGCAATGCTTCTGCGATGAATTTGGCAACTGATTTAATTACAAGTGATTTAATTACAACTCGACCATCCACTCGATCAAATGATGACATTGTATTTTACTGTCTATTCAAATGCGATGAATGATAATATTCATTCAGATATCTCTTATAATGTATTATCTTAAATTTCACTATCCTTCACCTGTCTAATTTGCAATGCTTCCGCGATGAATTTGGCAACTGATTTAATTACAAGTTCATCATCTGATGATAACACGACAGCGACATTTTGTCTTTTCGCTATATCTAACTGGAAAAAATGAACAATTTGTCTGACCTTCATTATAAGCAGTACAGTGGAACAGAAACTGTTCTTCGTCATCTAGAATATGTCTACATGCAGGACAAGGAGATTCTGTGGATGTTTCACGTTCAAACCATCTTTCGTTCGCATTAAAACCTTAAGTTCTCTTGCGTAATTTGTTCTGTGCCATTTATCTGCTATGACATTGAGAAACTTTTCAGAATGAAACACATTCTTAATTGAGAAAAACCAGCGAAATTTTTCTTTACTTTCCATATCTGAGTGTCAATTCTGTTTAAAAGAACAAATAAGCCTGTCTTTAAATTCCGCAATGAACTGTTGCTCATTTTCCCTTACAGCAAGGGTACTAGGGTCCACCTAGGTTCTAGCTAGCTCCAGCTTGGACAAGCTGAATCTAGCCAGAACCTAGGTGGGCCCTAGGTGGTTCCTAGGACCCTTGCTGTCTGGGATTTTTTCTTCCTGGGTCTTCCGCACTATTCCAAAAACCCTGTTCTGAAATAACTTTCTTTACTTTATGAGCCCGGTTTTCTTTACCTTTTTCAATTTCTAGAAGCATCATGTCATAGGCTTGCCTGCTCAAACGGGACTGGGGTAGCTTCAAGATCTTCAACCAGTACTTAATACATTTCACAAATGTACTTATATACAAAGGGTATCTGCCATCTTCCATATAAAACGGTGCTGGATGAATGAATCAGGTACTTGAAGGAAACGCTTTATAGCATACGTATGTACTTTTTCCATCTGCGAATTTTCATGTAAGCCCCAAATTTCAGCTGCATATGTAAGAAGAGGTTTAGCTGTGTATCAACCTTTTTCCAAAATATGCCACAGTCTGTACACTTTAGTTTTCTCAGGGATTTCAGAATTTCACTATTACCTTTCTTCCCTTCTCTAGAGATTCTTCCCATGCGTAACGGAAGTTAATTTTGTTGAAAATATCATTCCAAGATATTTATATGAATTAGCTACTTGAACATCTGCATTTCCATAAGACCATTTTTCATACACTGATAGGTGGTCACCCATTCTAAAGACCACTATATTCGTCTTATCCATGTTAACTGATAAACCTAAGCGGTGTGCTTCTTCTTTCAATACATTTAGTTGGTTTTTGCAAACCTACAACTGTTCCGAACAGAAGAACAACATCATCAGCATACAGTAGTAAAACTAATTCAATACCAGCCGCCGTGGCGAAGTGGTTAGTGTCGCGGACCCCGGCTGGGAGGTCGTGGGTTCGAATCCTATCAGAGTCATGTGGGGTTTTTCTGCCCCGACCGGCTCCTACCCAGAGTTGAGTTTGCTGCGGACTCAGTTGGGAAGAATGGGACCACACAGTCGAGTTTCATCCACTTAATGGATGCGTTTCTGAGAGTGTTGCTCAAATTTCCTGACAACACTGCAGGTGCCTGTATCTCTCGGGCCTGGTTGACGCCGGGATATATTATGAAAGGAAGCGTAGAGTACAGCCCTGTCATGTAGTCTCAGACCGAAATGGAAATCCGTAGCATTCATCTTAATCATCCTCATTCCATTGATCAGCATTAAAAAAAAATGTCTCAAATTCTGTGGCCCTTCAATGACCTGCTTCTCATGGTGACCTCAGTTTCGATGTCCTCTCCGCGTCTGTGGCCTTGGTTTGCTTCCGTCGGGGTCACCGGTATCGGCGAGTCCATGGGGGCTGTCGTTGGACGGACGTGGTGGCGCCCTCCGGAGGGAGAGCTCACTCACGCCGGCTCCGCGACTAAGCAATTATTGTCGTCAGTAGGGGGCTTAGTAGGTGGTGTCCTGTGTATGTTACATCAGAACAGGCGCCACTGAACACCACCGAAGTGACTCGGCAGCAGTGCAGTGTCTCCTCCGGTGGGTTGCCTCATGACGACTTGACATTGATTGCTCCCTGTGGATTGCTGGTGCCGGGGCTGCGGCGGAGCCAGCCGGGCTATGGCTGTGGACGAGGTGTCGGAATGAGCGGCGTGGGTGCACTGCCTCTGAGGTAGCGCAGAGGTTGGGACAGCAAAAAAAAAAAAAAAAAAAAAAAAAACCCCACCTAATTCAACTGCTCAGGTATCATCTGGATACCATGTCTTCCTTTGCGGGACAGTTCCACCGCCAGTTCGTTTATGAAAAACGAAAAACAACTGTGTACTCAACAAGCATCCTTGTTTTACTCCATTTCGACTATCAAAATAATCTGTATACTTACTTTTCACACGCACACACGCAAGCACTGAGTTGTAGACCCCTAATAGCATGTGCAGTTTACTATTAATACCACTTTTACGGAGTACATTCCACAGAGCATTCCGATTTACCGAGTCAAAGGCCTTCTTGAAATCTGCGAATGCAATGTAGAGCTTCGATTTGCAGAGTAGATGTTTCTGAATCAAAGAATGTAATGTAAGTATATGGTCTATGGTGCTGTACTGGTTCTAAAACCTGCTTGTTCTTCCACTATTTTTTCTTCAGTTATGTAAGTGTAGATTTTACTTAAAATGATGGTAAGTGATACTCCACGATAGTTGTCGGGATTGTTCACGTCTCCTTTGTTTTTGCAAATTGGTACAATTACAGATTTAGCCCACTCTGATGGAAAGATACTATTATCAAAAAGTTGGGTGAATAAATGAACAAGAAAATTGATTACAGTTGTGTTTGCATTCTGCTATGATTCTATCTGGCCCTGCACTCTTTCCTAATTTTAATGTTTAATACAGCAACGACGTCTTCACTGGAAATAGGTTGATTAAATAATGGCTCAATTTCTTTTTCTTCTGCCATACCGGTCTCCTCTTCCTTACTTTTATTATCAAAACTATGAAAAACGCCCCAAAATGGTCATGCCACTGTTATACACAAAACTCTTTGTTTATAGATCTTATCACTGACCAGAACATTTTAGAATCATTGACTGAATTTTTTAGTTTCCTTAACCTACTTTCTTTAAACTCCAGTTCCTTTGCTTTCCTTAGCGTAATATACTCCTTACGTGATACAGCGTATTCTTCTCTTTTCTTACTTTTATCCTTGGCTGTTTTGCATCTCTGAAATCTTTTAATAACACTTTTAACTTCCTGTTTCTTTCGTTCGCACTCATTATCGAACTAGTCATTGTATGTTCTGCTGCCTCTACAAATAACTCGAACCATACAAGCTGTGGCTCCGCACAAAGCACTGACAAATTTATCTAGACTCTCATTCACATTAATTTGTAATAACTGACGCGCTTTCTGCATGCTGTCTTGAAAATTAATCACATTCAAGTTCATTTCTGAATAAACCAGCATATTCATCAGCCCAGACAATTGTTTCTTCACATTGTTCAGCTGAATACCTCTTCTCTAATTTACAACAATTAACTTCTCCATATTTCTTCAACTGGTAAGTGCCATGAATAAATGCAATCCCAATGTGTAAATCAAAGTTGACAACAAGCCATTGTGAACCAGTACGTATTCGATCACACTGCATCCGTTTGGAGACAGAAAAGTATATTCACCCTCACTATCACCATCACAAAAACCATTTAAAATGCTCAAGTCGAACATGATACAGAAATCCAACAATGATTTACCAAAATTGTTACTAAACTGAATCTTTAGACCAACGTGTGCAGTTGTCGTCAGAGAGAGGAGGGAGAGAGAGAGAGAGAGAGAGTGGAGAGATGTAGAGAGAGAGAGACGAGAGAGAGTGAGAGGAGCGATGAGAAGGAGAGAGAGAGAGAGAGGACAATGACAATGACATCTTTATGACAATAGCCTGATTGGCTCTAATGTCATGGAAGTGCAAAAATACAGGAAAATATGGCAAAAGCGGCATTAATGCATCAAACCAATAAATCAACTATATCACAACCACTATGTGTCCGAAATTGGTCAACGTCAATAATGAAACAAAAGCGACAAACATAATGAAACTATATCTAAGGACAGTAACATTTTAAGAGGAAAGCCTAATTCCACACAGGGCTAGTATTTCCCACCCTATGTGTTCGATCAACCGACAAAAATACAAATAATAAATATGATGACAACATGGAATATCGCTTATATCTTGAGTGACTCGTAACATCTAGTAACGTAAAATTTTCTTAGATTAGCACTATTCAAAATAGAAAGTCTTTTCTGCCTTAGGTTATATGCGTCGTTAATGAACTTAGCAAGCAATTTAATAGTATCCTCATTTTCCGTTGAAAGAATACAACAAAACAGCCAAAAGAAAAAAAACCCCCGTTTCCTAAAAAAAATTTTTACA
>CM031621.1:40295988-40308799 GCA_018398815.1 Conus ventricosus | reverse complement strand
ATATTTTGCATTAGTATTATTTGAATGCACTCATTTTATTCGTTTAAAAAATGTTTGTAACATAACAACCCAAGACCGTCCTTCGTTTTTAGGACATGCTGTTGAAAACAATGCGGAGCCAAATGGTCGCACTCCATGAAATATTTTACAAAGTTGTATGGTTTAATATAAGTGAATCAAAGAAGAATATAAGATTCAAAAAATTGACAAAACAGGGGCTAAAGTTAGCCAGTTAACATACTGATGGTTATTACGGGTTTTGCTCACTAAAAGAAGCAATGAGTAACTTCGACATTACTCTCAAACTTAACAATGCAAATCTAAAAACAATATTAACATTCAAACCTGAAGAAGCAAATTACTTTTTTGATAAAGAGCTAGCTAAAATGTTAGGCTTTGAAGCTAACACTCAGGACGCTAAAAGATTTATTGTTACACCAGACAAAACTATTTATGAGGGGGAAAGTCCGCTCGATCTTGCAGTACATTCATTACTCTATGTTCATTTAGATGAGCTGAGCACTGATGAAAACTTATATGATGGAGGGCCCTCAACTGTTTTAAGAGCTCTTCCATCAGGGAAAGCTGCATATTGCGATTATGAAATTATACAATTCCCTAATTTACAGTTTAAAAGATTAGTTTGTGGGAGGGTCGGATCATTTAATATAAAAATCAAAGACAAAACAGGGAAAGTCGTAAAATGTGATAACCTGCACATTGTTTTGGAAATAAAATAATAAGTTGTACTGAAAAATGTCGCGTGGGCCAGAAGAATCCGGAGTTACATTAGCGCCTGTAAGGTGTATAACCTTAGAATTAAAAGACCTTGCAGACGTTGCGGACTTTGAACAAAACGGTGAGATAGGCACTTTGTATGGTTTTGAGTACACTAAAGATGGTGATTATAAACGCAAAGAGGTTGGTGACAGCAAAAAGTTTCCTAAACTAGAACAACTGCGCAATCTAGAGGCAAATAATGTTGACCAGTATGAATATAAAATAGTTCGAAAACCTGACCTCAAATGGCACTTAGAACCATATTTAGAATGGAAATAAAATTTGAATTCATAAGCCCATTTACATATTTTAGCCGTCAAAAAAGTTTCAGAAAAGCATTCAACTCTGGCCCTTTACATGTAAGTCTTATGCCAGATGACAATAGTCGGAAAGAAATTGAAATAACGCCGTATGGGAAAAAACAGTACATCCTCCACAGAAGAGAAACGGTTTTAAAAGATGCTTCTACAAAATTACAGTTCATTCCGCAAATGAAATTAGGAGACACGTTCACAATAATATTTGAAATTTCTGTCTTAAAAGATAAGGAGAGGGATGGGGTTGTGGGCGTTAGTGACGTCCTTTTTAAAGGAATTCTAATTAGCTGGCAAAACTTAGACGTTGACAGTCTTAAAGTTACTGTCGTCATTCTTCACAATGGTGAGGATATTAAGGTCATAACAACAAACAAAAAAATCAATATTAGTCTAATTAGAAACAATCTTACAGCACTAAATTGGATTAATCTTACACATTTAGACCTTATAGGATTTTATTATACTGAACAAGTTTTGACAGAGAGCATGATAAAAACATAACTGGATTAGATTAAATTCTAGTATAAAACTATGGAGCAGTTAAACTTTATGACAAAAAACCCCTCATTGTTCATTGATTTGTGGACAGACTGTTGTGGAAAACAATATTTGTCCTCAACCTATTACAAACAGTTTATCGCTATAATTTTAATCATATTGTGATTTTCTGCCCAACACTTAAATGGAACAAAGCATATCATGATAGAAGGTTTATATGGACAGATGATGACATATATTTAGTTAACCCCAGCAATAAACTGAGTGAGTGTTTAGAACAGTTTTATAGACTGTTTGAAGGAACGCAGACACTATTTATTATAGATGACTGTTCAGCAGAAAGAGACATAGTTAAAAAGAGAAACACTTTGTCGAAACTAGCTTTCAGCGGAAGACATGCTGGGATAAGTGTGTGGATTTTATGCCAGAAATATAACTCGGTTTTAAAAGACTTTAGAGAACAGTTAAAGACTGTAGTTTTATTTCACATGAAAGACAGAGACTCATTTGAAGAATGTTTGCGCGAAAATGATGTTATTGAAAACGACCAAGAAAAACATAGGATTAAACAAAAACTAAAATCTGAAAAGTTTAGTAAATTAGTATTGAAACGGATAATCCTACACAGTATGTTTGTTTGTAGATATCGTTATTTTTTGGTTATTGAAGTCTTACTTGTCAGAGAACAGGAAAAGGCGGCTTTTAGGCCACTTTCGCCCAAAAACTTGGTGGAGGAGCAAGTGGGTAGAACAGACATTTATCTGTTCTCTACAATAAACAAATAAGTAATTCCGCCACCCTAGGTGGGTCGAACGTCGTAGGCCTCGTGACAAACTCGTGACAAACCCCCCTTCTAAAAGCATCTGTTTCTCTGAGATACAGTGCTCCTTTGAACCTTGTCGCATGTGCAACTTCACAACAATGGGACCAAACCCTACTCTCTGTGATCGACAGAGTACGATGAATCCAATACAAACAATTCCACGATAGAATCACACGGGGAAAAAACATAATACTACATTTATCAAACAACTAAGCAAACCTTCCAACTATGAAAGTAACAATCCGAACCATTGGTGATTCACTACCGTTTAACCTCACTGAAGTGACAACTGTCATACACCCGATACAGAGACCAAAAAGGGGATATAACCCTGGTTGAGGGGAGGTGTCCCTCTGACTGTTTTTCCAATATGCTAACTACGGAGCTCGGCTAAGATAGTCAGCATCCGTATTACAGGAACGCTTGATATGACGGAAAGTGAACCCCCATGACTCTGCAGTTCCACTGCCAAAACTCATGGTCGACGACTGACGGGCCCGGGAAATCCGGTCCAAGCACTGGAGAGGATGATGATCGCTCTCCAGTACAAAACCCCCCGGCCGTACTTCTTCTTGGGCACGCAGTGCGCGTCCAAATCTGCCTGAGAGATTCAGCAACAGTAGGGGCATCGATAGTCCTAAGCGGGACACCCTTCTGGGTATGGGACTCGCAGATTCTACCCACTACCGAAGTGTAGCGGTGACCGCGATCGGATGGAGGATTAATGGGTCTCACCAGGTCGACCCCAACCTTGCTGAATGGCCCCCCAACCCGTGGCACCGACCCCAGGGAAAACACGCCTCAAGCGCCCCTTAGGCGTTGTCGTTGGCAGGTATCGCAACTGCGCCAGTACTCCCTAACCTGTGAGTTCATCCGGGCCAGAAGAAGTCCTGTCTTACTCGCTCGAGAGTCCGCTTGGAGCCCATATGACCTGCCATGGGGGAATCGTGGGCCTGCCGGAGGACAGACTCTCTCAGGCTTTGGGGAACCACAAGCTGCTTGGCCACACGATCTGCCTGAGTGGAAACCTAAAGAGGATCCCCTTGTGGAGCTTGAAGCTCACCTTGGCGTGTCGGGCCGACTGAGCGGGACGATCCACAAGTTGTCGAAAGGCGTTGGACATCCAAGCCCCTGGCCTGAAGACGGATAATGCTAGCAGGATCGGCCCTTGCCAGAACCTCGTTAGAGATCGGCTGAAGAAGGGGACGCAATTCCTGTTCCTGCTTCTTAGCTTTGGCGCGTGTGGTGACTCCCACACACGCCTGTAGGGGCAAATCCGTAGACACGGACTGACTGCGCCCGTCTGCGAAGGTGATCGTATTCCCTACGATAAGGGAATACAGAGGTCGCTCCACCGCGAGCCCATACTTCGCCACAGAAGTAGGGGGTGGAGATAGGAATAATTTACAGAAGGACGGGTGGAGGTAAAACCAGCCTCCAACCCGCACACATCGTAATTAACTGGCGCCCCGCCGGGCCTTAGGGGAAACCAAATCCTTATCCAAAAAGAGTGTTGATGCCCCCGAATCCCTGATGGTGTCGACCAAGGATAAACCCAACAACAGAAAGAAACACTGGGCACTCTGAATCACCAGAAGCTGGGAGGGAAAACCCACGTTAGCCGAGGCGCGAGGATGTGGGAAAGGACTAGCCCCATGACTCCCAGCGGCTCTAGGGCAATCTTTCCTGATGTGGCCAGGACGACCACAAAGAAAACAAAATCGAGGTGCTGAGGTCCCGATGGACTGCCTGCCTTGTTCACCCCACAGCAGTTGTCGGCACCTTATTGCTATTAAATCCTTTTGGAGGGCTTCCTCTCCGTATCTGGGCGATGCCCATAAGCCCTGCGAGCTTCAGCAAACACCTCAGCGGTGTGAATCGCAGCGCGAAATCCTGAGGTGCTGTCTCGCCTACCCGGATCCTCAACTCTGGGGACACAGTGTTGGTGAGCTGTTAAATGAGGATCAGATCCTCCAGCTCCAACTTAGCTAACTGACGCCAGTACCTAGCGTTTTGCGCAGCCTATCACCAAACTGCACGAAGGTCTCGTCATTATTCTTCTTCATGGACCTGAACTTCCCCCTGTACGTCTCTGGGGTAAGGTGGAAACGCTTACGCAGAGCCAACTGCATGTTGCATAGACGCGCCCTTCATTTAGAGTGAGCACACACTCCCTTGCAGCACCAGATAATCCAGAAAAAAGGGGGCATAGCCTTTTTTTTCCTCAGAAAATTTGGGTATGAACAAGCAACCTTGTCAAAATGCTCTAAGAACATATCAATGTCCTCACTAGGTCTGAACTCTGGAAGTTTTAAACTTGGGCCTCTAACTCTATCACCTGCCTGGTGATTAACCCTGATTTACAGAAGCGGGAGGCCGCGAAAGAAGTTGTTCCATCCCCTCCCTACGCAGAGCCTCCATCCTGTCTAGTTCTTCCCTACGGAGGGCTTCCTGCCTGTCAGCCTCCTCCCTACGCTGAGCCTCCTGTCTAGCTGCCTCCTCCCTACGCTGGCCTCCTGTCTAGCAGTCTCCTCCCTACGCAGAAAGCCTTTTCCCTTACGCAGAATTCCTGTCTGTCGTCTCCTCTCTGCGCAGGCAGCCTCCTCTCTGCGCTCTTCCCTACGGAGGGCTTCCTGCCTGACTGCCTCTTCCCTACGAAGAGTTTCCCTCCCTAGCAACCTCTTCCCTCGTTGGGCCTCATCCTCCCGTCGCTGTCGCTCTAGAAACATCAGGACGGAAGTGATGTCCTGGGCGGGGTTCACCACTCCGACACGGGAGGATGATCCGTCTGACCCGCCCCTTGGGTCTCGACTTTCCCATAAGGAAAGTCTTCTGGGGCATCCCCCTTACGAGGGGAACCCTGGAGAGGAGAAGGTTTCGGTCTTGCGACTAAGGAAAGCCACATTTGGGCTTCGCTATACTCTGACGCTTCCGAGCGGAAGTGCCAGTCGGGGTCTCAACAGGGAGACCCCCCAGCGAAGAGGTAGTAAAAGTACTCACTGGACTCCCTGCTACAGCACGGATAGGTAGAAGTTACCGTAGTCGAAGTACTGGTACTAAATAGTAGGGATACAGTAACATTTTGAATACCCTTCTTCTTCGACGCACGCGTCGCCATACCACCAGCGCCGGACGTCGCCATGACAACAATATCCTACAGTTTTCCAAAACACAGGGGAAAAACAATTCCACTAGAGAAAAAAAAACAAATATTTTAGGAGCGTTTTGTATATGTGTGTATGTGTGTGTGTGCGTGTGTGCGGACAAGTTCCGGCTGCTCCCACTCTGGCAACACCGCGCTCTACAGTACGAGCAACATTGCGGTGGGGCTCACCGAAAAAAAAAAAAAAAAAAAACTATGTCCCGGGTGCCCCCCCTTGGCAACACCCCGCTCTACAGCACGAGCAACAGTGCGGTGGGGCTGGCCGGAAAAAAAAAAAAAAACAAAAACCTAGCAGACGGAATCCGGAGAGAGAAAAAAAAACACTGGCGTCCGATACAACCCCCCGTACTCAACAACCTGGTAGAGAGAAAAAAAAACAAGAAATGGCTAAATACAACACAGGAATGGAAAACTGAGCGGCAACAGAAGGGCAAGACTTACGGGCCCTTTCCTGCGTGAGGTACCCGGCGGAAGGAGGTCTGGACGCGGGTTTGACTCCCTTGGTCTCACCTCGACTCCCGAGTCCGCCGGATGTTCCCTCAGGCCACCACAAAACTCCCTTCACACTAGAGTCACCCAGCCAACCACCCACGAACAAACACGACAAACTGACTAAACATATACAAAACAGACAAAAACTAAACAGGGACTCTGCGAAACGAGAGAGAGACAGCCAGAGCCCTTCACATCCCCCCCCACGAGCCCCCACAATTGTCACGACCCACCCCTGGAGGTCTGCCCGGGCAGGATCGGTCTAGGTGGGAGTGAAGGGGGTGACTGACCTCACACGCTCCGCAAGAGACCACACAATAAAGATTACGATACAACACCCCATTTATTCACACCAGCAAAATAAAAATTCCAACACACGCACCATGCACGATCACAATAAAGCACTCCAACGCACACAACATGCACATCACGATCAAGCACTCCAACGCACCAACATGCACAAATCACAATCAAGCACTCCAGCGCACCCCAACATGCACAATCACAATCAAGCACTCCCCCCCCACAACATGCACGATTATAAATAAATATTTCGCCATACGACGTACCGATCACAATTACAGCATTCCAGCACATATGACATATACACAATTATAAAGGAATATTCCCAGTATGACCCCTTTCTCACCCACGGAGTGCGTCCACATCCCTGCCCCCGTCAAGTCCGCAGGGAGCACCCTGTCGCCAGGTGCTCCCGGGCCCGGGTTGGTTCTCGCAGGGAGTCGCCCAAAGCCGACACCCTCGACTCCCAAGCGGGGAGTGAAGAGCGTGTCCCGGGGGGGGGGGGGGGGGGGGGGACGTAGCTGTTACTGGAGGTCCTGGACGGGGGTCCAGGCCGGCCAGTCAGACGGCGGGGTCCTCTAGCCGTCCTCGGTCCCCACCAAGGCGTGGCCTCGACCAGCGCGTGGCACCATCCCGTCCGTGGTCTCAGCCAGAAAAGTGGCCTCGACCCGCACGTGGCACCATCCGTTCGTGCTCCAGGCGAGCCCCCGGGAGGGGGGAGGACGTAGCTGGGAGGAGAGTCGGAGAGGAGGAAAAGAAGAAGGAAGGAGGAAGAAGAAGGGTACTGGAACCCCGCCGCAGTAAAAGTTGACCCATGCTTTTCAAATCTTAAACCACTCGCATGATGGGCGAGGGGAAGTCTATTAAAAGCACCCATAATCCCAGCTCAACACAGACCCGAGCATAACACAAATAAACCCCTCGAATCAAGTCTTCTCACACGATGCAGGTAAAAGACTGCATTAAATCAACAGGTTAAAAACAAATATAAATTATCTTCACCCTTCTCTCACTCACGTTTAACATTTTTTCCTTTCTTTGAAAAAAAAAAAACCAACACAGCGACCATCGCTTAATAACTGTCACCACATTTGCAAATAATAATTCAATGGCGTAATTGTCACATTTTATAGCCACATTTCAAAACAACACAAATCTCCAACCACGCATCCAAACGACAAATCATGCGTACGCCGCTCGCGAACATAAAACTCGTTCTCCTTGCACACACAAACAGACGGTGGCCGAAAGATAAGAGTCCGGCGAATGTGACAGGGGGGGGACGAGCGAGACCAAGCAAGTTCCAACCCTGAATCACCCGGTTCTCCCTTCCCCACCGACTACCGCATCACCAGATGCATAAACAGGAGAAAGAATTTTGGAAATAATTTAGAATGGCCAGGTTAAAGATTGAATTAACAGAGAAAAGGTCTCACACAATATTTCTCTTACAATTTCGAAAACAAAAGAAAATTGCGCAAAAGAGAAGACTAAGCCGGCTAACAACAACAAAATCAAAACAAACAGACCACGAAACTGATGCTTACCAGCTACCCGTGGGTGACCCCCAAGAGGCGGGTCAAAGGACTCTCTCTACCTCTGTCCAGTCGAGAGGACAGAGGCGAAGATGCGGAAACAGAAGAAATGATGTCCCTCTCTACAGGCCGACTGCAGGAATTGAAAGTACTGACTGTACTCTCGACGATAAGGTAAAGAACCAGGACTGGAGCAGGCGCCCCCAGAGACATCTTCCGCTCGAGTGAAGAGCTAACCTCCCTCAGCAATGGCGGCCCAAAATGCCATGCTGGGGTCACAGAGTGAGCATACTTCAAACTAAAAAAAACGAAGCACGTTTCGACAGGTAAAAAGACAGGCGAGAGGCCGATAGACAGAAGTTCGAGAGAAAGGTACCCGGGCCCCCGTGAACTTGCAGGATGAATAGCACGGGCGGTGGAATTAGAGAGAGAGAGAGAGAAAGCAAACCGAAGTTGAGCTGAACCACACCAAGGTGCAACTGCACCACAAGCCACCCTAAGGGACGGATACACGACAACAGCAACGACAATAAACAAATAAGTAATTCCGCCACCCTAGGTGGGTCGAACGTCGTAGGCCTCGTGACAAACTCGTGACAGTGGTCTCTTTTTCAGGAAACACGACGCAGTCTGTGGTCTCTTTTTCAGGAAACATGACACACACTCTGTGGTCTCTGTTCAGGAAACATGGCCCACACTCTGTGGTCTCTGTTCAGGAAACACGACACACACTCTCTGTGGTCTCTGTTTAGGAAACACGACACACACTCTCTGTGGTCTCAGTTCAGGAAAACACGACACACACTCTCTGTGGTCTCAGTTCAGGAAACACGACACACACTCTCTATGGTCTCTGTTCAGGAAACACGACACACACTCTCTGTGGTCTCAGTTCAGGAAACACGACACACACTCTCTGTGGTCTCTGTTCAGGAAACATGGCACACACTCTGTGGTCTCTGTTCAGGAAACATGGCACACACCCTGTGGTCTCTGTTCAGGAAATACGACACACACCCTGTGGTCTCTGTTCAGGAAACACGACACACACCCTGTGGTCTCTGTTCAGGAAACACGACACACACCCTGTGGTCTCTGTTCAGGAAACACGACACATACCCTGTGGTCTCTGTTCTGGAAACACGACACACACCCTGTGGTCTCTGTTCTGGAAACACGACACACACCCTGTGGTCTCTGTTCTGGAAACACGACACATACGCTTTGTGGTCTCTTTTTCAGGAAGCATGACACACACTGTGTGGTCTCTGTTCAGGAAACATGACACACACACTCTGTGGTGTCTTCTTCGCACACATGAACCCTATACTGTGTGCTATGTTCAGGAGATGGAGCATGGTACCCACCCCCAGAAACCAACCTGACCATCGAGCCGTCTATTGGTCAAGGTGAAGGTAGTCTGGGCCAGAACGCCTGGCTGTTCAACATCACGCAGGACCCCGAAGAGCGCCACGACCTGTCATCTGACAAACCTGACCTGGTCAGACAGCTTCTGGGACAGCTCGACCGCTACAACTCCATGGCTGTGCCCGTCGTCTATCCCAATTCTACCAGCGATTCCAACCCTGCCAGGCTTGGAGGGGTATGGGGGCCTTGGAGGGAGTGGAGATCCATGACAGGGGGAAGCAGGAAAGGAATATCAAACCCCATATAACTGTACACCATAAGTACAGCCCTAACTTTTCCCACATATGACAGTAAACGTGAACATTATTCGACAATTGTGTAACACTTTTTCGGTACAGAGACACAGATCTATTGGGGAAAAAAGGCAACAGTTTGGCCAAAGTAGGCTTCATCACAAAATGATAGCCCCAGACCAAAACCAGTGCCATTGTTATCGTCAGATTCTCCTGCTATGAAAGACTTGCAATTGTCTCTGCTATGTACGTAGGCTGCGCCTATTCCTGCTTCACAGACATGTTCTCAAACTGTCCCAGATTTATGTGGATGACTTGTAATTGTCTCTGTGTTGTACAGATGTTCTGAAATTGTTGCTGTTTCCTAGACATAATGCGCATGACTATCCATTACCATGCAGATTATCTGTGCTGTTGCCGTGTCATGAAGACCACCTGTAGCCCCCCCCCCCCTCCCGTGCTATGAAGATGGTCTGTAGCTAACTCTGTTTCCGGTCCCTCTGTAGTTGCCCCTGTTTCATGTTACATTGTAACTGTTCTGTAGTTGCCCCTGTTTCATGTTACATTGTAACTGTTCTGTAGTTGCCCCTGTTTCATGTTACATTGTAACTGTTCTGTAGTTGCCCCTGTTTCATGTTACATTGTAACTGTTCTGTAGTTGCCCCTGTTTCATGTTACATTGTAACTGTTCTGTAGTTGCCCCTGTTTCATGCTACATTGTAACTGTTCTGTAGTTGCCCCGGTTTCATGTTACATTGTAACTGTTCTGTAGTTGCCCCTGTTTCATGTTACATTGTAACTGTTCTGTAGTTGCCCCTGTTTCATGTTACATTGTAACTGTTCTGTAGTTACCCCTGTTTCATGTTACATTGTAACTGTTCTGTAGTTGCCCCTGTTTCATGTTACATTGTAACTGTTCTGTAGTTACCCCTGTTTCATGTTACATTGTAACTGTTCTGTAGTTACCCCTGTTTCATGTTACATTGTAACTGTTCTGTAGTTGCCCCTGTTTCATGTTACATTGTAACTGTTCTGTAGTTGCCCCTGTTTCATGCTACATTGTAACTGTACTGTAGTTACCCCTGTTTCATGTTACATTGTAACTGTTCTGTAGTTGCCCCTGTTTCATGCTACATTGTAACTGTTCTGTAGTTGCCCCTGTTTCATGTTACATTGTAACTGTATTGTAGTTACCCCTGTTTCATGTTACATTGTAACTGTTCTGTAGTTGCCCCTGTTTCATGTTACATTGTAACTATTCTGTAGTTGCCCCTGTTTCATGCTACATTGTAACTGTACTGTAGTTGCCCCTGTTTCATGTTACATTGTAATTGTTCTTGCTTATGCAGACGACTCGTAACTGTACCGGTGTTTCTGACAAATGAGCTATAACTTTCCCTGTTTACATGCTGGCTTGAGCATTTTTACAACAGGCTTTGACATTTTGGCACTCTTATAATAAAATGGGTGCAAGAACTGTTACGAAATACACATTTCTTGTGTAAAGGCAAATGGCCAATCTTCTTGAGGGTTTACTGTTGAAAGAGGGGCTAGGCAAAGGGACTCTCGTTCGCCTTACTCGTACCTAATATGTGGAGAAATATGACCCGTCAAAACAGAAGATTTGTAAGGATCAAAAAAGAAATCTCAATTCAGTGATGATACATCTTTTTGTCTTGATGGCTCAGAACAATCCTGGAAAGAAGCTGTAGGTATACCTGTCGCCCACGGAAGCGGAAGTTGTGGTGTAAAGTTTCTGTTTAACATGAATATGGTTTGGGACACAGCGTATAAGTTTTTGTATTACCTGAACACATGGCAGATTTAAACGTTTAACGTAAACTCTTAGAACTAGGATTACTGCAACAAAAATGGTCCGGAAGACAGTTAACACCTTTAGGAAGGATTGCAGTGCCAAAGACACTAGTTTTGTCAAAAACTGACACATTACTTTGTCAACCTACACGATCCAAGTGACATTTTTATCTAAGAAATTGAAACACGTTTTCACAAGTAAGTATGGGATGGAAAGAGAAACAAGATCAAATAGGACATTGTATGTTAACACTGTGACAAAGGAGGTTTAAAAATAATCAGTCACTTTGCCTGCTTTCAAAGTAGCTACGAAGATCAACTGGCTGAGGAGATTTTATGTTGTTTTTGAGTTGAACGCTTGTGTGAACAGCTAAGATCCTTACATTACAGCTTTCACCAAACTATAGCAGTGAATATGCTAGCTTGGCTATTTTACACACAAATAAACCTTTGTGGAAAGATGTTCTAGGGCACTACAAGAAACTGCGTTGTAATTTTTCCCCCGGCAAATGTTGGCGGGTTCTTAGCCGAATATGTTTATTACAAAGTAAGCATTATGGAAAGAATACTGTACATCAAGAACAGATAAATTCCTTAGTTTCAAGACACACACAACACACACACACACACACACACACACACACACACACACACACACACATACCTGTCTGTCTGTTTGTCTGCCTCTCTCTCTCTCTCTCTCTCTCTCTCTCTCTCTCTCTCTCTCTCTCCTCTCTCTCTCGTGTTAATAAAACTGGCTTTATATTTAGCATTGGATATTACCTCCCCCCCCCCCCCCTGTTCAGTATTTAAGTAAACATATCATTTGTTTCCTTTTTGACCTTTCATCTTTCATTTCACCTGATTTATGATGGTGTTAGGTTTTGTTGTTGGTACTGTTGTTTTCTTTTCATTCATTTGGATATATCGTTTTTTTCTCTGATGCATTCTTTTCAGTAATGTAGTCCCTGTGCAGGGCGAAGACTGGATGAAAAAAAAAGAAGTATGTATATGCTGGTACAATGTCTTCGAAAATAAAGAATTTTGTCTTCTCTTGCCCTTTGCGGTCGGCTGGGCTATAAGCAACATTATCTGATCTTATCTTGTCTTGTCTTCTCTCTCTCTCTCTCTCTCTCTCTCTCTCTCTCTCTCTCTCTCTCTCTCTCTCTCTCTCTCTCTTCTCTCTCACTCTCTCTCTCTCTCCTCTCTCTCTCTCTCTCTCTCTCTCTCTCTCTCTTTTCTCTCTCTCTCTCTCTCTCTCCTCGCCCCTCTCTCTCTCTGCCTGCTTGCTTGAGTGCCTGTCTGATGGTCTGTCTCTTCATCTGTCAACCTGTATCCAGATCTATTGAATTGAAAAGACCCAACTAATTTGTTTACAAGTACGTTAAATTCATCGTGTGGAAATTTCATCCCTGTAATAAAGC
>CM031621.1:40283488-40290988 GCA_018398815.1 Conus ventricosus | reverse complement strand
CATTCTCTGGATCAGATTATCAGCGGGGAAAAATTCTGCCAGGGGAAGTGAAAGTTGGACCCGACAGAAAGCATTGCTTCCCATGCATTTACTTTTTGAAACAAGACATGGGAATACAAGTGTCAATGTTTATATGACAAAGTTTTAATTTTTTATACAATACACAATGTCGTAGACAGTTATTGATTAAAGACTTCCCCTCATGTCACTCATTTCAGCGTCCGGAACACAGCCTCACGTAGACTCCCTCACCTGTCAACCACCAGCGGACCTCACAGACCTCACGCTATGTCAAGTCACCTTTAAGTCCCACTCAAACACCAATCAGGATGATTTTACAACGACAAACACCATACCAGTTTGAACATTTCTTATGATAGGTCCTGTACACTTTGGCAAGGATTATGACTGCATACAAAATGTGTTCGCCTATCGGCACAAAAAATAGGTAATTTTCATCACAAAATTGAGAAAAGTAAGCGTTTATGTCAGAATTCAAAACGACAAAAACTAGCCAAAAATCGTTAACGTTTATTTCATCATAAAATAGACTGACGTTATTCGGAAGGCTCAAGTTAGCAACAAAATTCATCATGTCTAACGTTTTGAAATATACATAAACTTTCAGAAAGCAACAACCTTAAACAAGAGAAGAAACCATTATCCTAAACGTATTGGAAAGGTCAATCATATCTTTTTATTTACATATTCTAGATTGATGCACCAAGAACTACTCAATAAACAAAATGGACTTAACTGCAGCATCAGCACTCAAATGCTTACACTGATTCTCTTGCAGAGGAGAGAGAGAGAGAGAGAAGAGAGAGAGAGAGAGAGAGAGAGAACACTGACACTTGACACTTTGATATTTTATTGTCATTACCAAAAGGTCTTTTGACAAGGGGAGAGGTAACAGAACAACATTTCCTTCTCCTTTCCTGCAAACAATAGAGAGGAGAGAGAGAGAGAGAGAGAGAGAGAGAGAGAGAGAGGAGAGAGAGAGAGAGAGAAGTGTGTGTGTGTGTGTGTGTGTGTGTGTGTGTGTGTGTGTAGGGAGGAGGGTAATGGTGGGGGAGCGAGATGGGGTGTGTTCTGGAAGGAAAAAAGAACGGAGACAGACAGAGAGAGAGAGAGAGGAGGCAGGCATGCAGCAGACAGAGAGAGAGGCAGGCAGACAGACAGAGGGGACAGAGAGAGAGGCAGGCAGAAGACAGACAGAGAGAGAGAGGCAGACAGACAGACAGAGAGAGAGAGGCAGGCAGACAGACAGACAGAGAGAGAGAGGCAGACAGACAGACAGAGAGAGAGAGAGGCAGGCAGACAGACAGACAGAGAGAGAGAGGCAGGCAGACAGACAGACAGAGAGAGAGAGGCAGGCAGACAGACAGACAGAGAGAGAGGCAGACAGACAGACAGACAGAGAGAGAGAGGCAGGCAGACAGACAGACAGACAGAGAGAGAGGCAGACAGACAGAGAGAGAGAGGCAGACAGACAGACAGAGAGAGAGGCAAGACAGAGAGAGAGAGCAGACAGACAGACAGAGAGAGAGGCAGGCAGACAGACAGAGAGAGATGCAGGCAGACAGACAGAGAGAGAGGCGGACAGACAGACAGACAGAGAGAGAGGCAGACAGACAGACAGACAGAAGAGAGAGAGGCAGGCAGACAGACAGACAGAGAGAGAGAGAGGCAGGCAGACAGACAGACAGAGAGAGAGGCAGGCAGACAGACAGACAGACAGACAGAGAGGCAGGCAGACAGACAGAGAGAGAGAGGCAGGCAGACAGACAGACAGACACAGAGAGAGGCAGGCGGACAGACAGACAGACAGAGAGAGAGGCAGGCAGACAGACAGACAGAGAGAGAGGCAGACAGACAGACAGACAGACAGAGAGAGAGGCAGGCAGACAGACAGACAGACAGAGAGAGAGGCAGGCAGACAGACAGAGAGAGAGAGGCAGGCAGACAGACAGACAGACAGAGAGAGAGGCAGGCAGACAGACAGACAGAGAGGCAGGCAGACAGACAGACAGAGGCAGGCAGACAGACAGACAGAGAGGCAGGCAGGCAGACAGACAGAGAGAGAGAGAGAGCAGGCAGACAGACAGAGAGGCAGGCAGACAGACAGACAGAGAGAGAGAGAGGCAGGCAGACAGACAGAGAGAGGCAGGCAGACAGACAGACAGACAGACAGAGAGGCAGGCAGACAGACAGAGAGAGAGAGAGAGAGGCAGGCAGACAGACACAAAGAGAGGCAGGCAGACAGACAGACAGACAGACAGAGAGGCAGGCAGACAGACAGAGAGAGAGAGAGGCAGGCAGACAGACAGATAAACATTCAGTTAGATAAATAGGATAGGCGTTACAGCATCAGTTCTTAATGTAATATAGAATGACTTGTAAACTGGTAGCAAAAGCCAAAGGTCGGCTGACTGCGTTTAACCTTCTTGATCTTGAAAGGAAGCAGAGAAAGCTTTATTGTAAACGTTGTCAGCGTGCCTCTTCCCGATTTTAAACACTTTACACAAGTCACTGCCAACTGATAAATAAAATGAGAGAGAGAGAGAGAGAGAGAGAGAGAGAGAGAGAGAGAGAGAGAGAGAGAGAGAGAGAGTGTGTGTGTTTCAAACGCATCATTCTAATTTTTCTTAGCTTGAATAGGTTTGTTGATGGACATAATTAAACTGATATGCAAATTCGAAACAAGCAGTATATGTTCAAAAAAGCTATTCATTTGCCTATTAGTACATGCACAATGTTTCTGTGTATGCTGGTATACGATAGAACACGATAGAACTGACTTGTGTTGAAGAGAATGACTTTTTACAGTCTTTAATCTGATTTCATGTCGAACGTTACAACAACAACAAATAAAAAAAAATAAAAACAGGGGGGGGGGGGGGGGGAGGGAGATTAAAAGAAACAAAGGTTACAAATTTGTCGCTTTTATCAAATGCACATCTTCAATTTTTCAAGATTGTCTATGTTTCATCATTGTGAGGACCAAAATGGACATTCAATAATTTTGGAAGTCTTCATAACGATTTCGTGTAGCCTATAAAGTTGGCTTTTTAAAAAGGTAACAGGGTTGCCACTTTTATCAAATGCACTTGTAAAAACCAAAATCCATGTTGTTTTTGAGATGCTCTGGAATATTTAGGACACAACATTATACTATCTTCCAAAATTTTGATCACATATAATTTCAGAGCAATCAGTGTCACTCAACTGCTCAAAATGTGCCCATGCTCAAACAAGAAAGGAAAAATAAACTGGGGTGAAAGCATTTTCCGACTCAAGATACCAGTATTTGTAGTTTGGACTGACACTACTTCTGTGTCTGGCTCCTGCCTGTTGTAAGTAAATGCATGAGTAAAAATCGACCGTGGTACTATGCATTACTTGCATTGTGTCCATAGCAGATGACCATGGCTAAACGAGGACATAATTAGATATGCATATTAAAATATGGTGTGCACTCTTTACATGACCACTGTGAAGATAATTTCAAAAAGCAAAATGAGCCTTTTAAAGGGACGTTGAACTACACCATTATCACAAAGCATGTAAAAAAATTGGTCTAGAACATTTCACAAAATCATACATACAGACATGATCAATGAACCTGTATAAACAATGGAAAATAGCAGTTACAGGGTCAGATGAGTACCAAGGCAGGACCATGAAGGTAGTGTAAAGAATCACAACCAACAGTGCCATTACTTGATAGCGTTAAAGTCTGGGTAAACAAGAGAAACAAAACAGATCATGTACCGAAATATGATCGTTAAGTAAGTATAAGGAAGGGATCTAAACGAGTCTATACGGTCAAATATCTAAATATACACGTTATCCCTGCATGAAGAAGGGAAACACACATTTGTATGCCACACACCAAAAATGACTATAGCGCCTGCAAAGAGGATACATATTTTAATGATGATAGTGATGATGAAAAGTACTACAAAACAACAAGGATGATGATGTTGATGATGATGATGATGATCATGATCATGATGATGATCATGATCATAATGATGATAACTGATGAGCAGCAGCAGCAGCAGCAGCTCAGCAGCAGCAGCACGCAGCAGCAGCAGCAGCAACAGCAGCAGCAGCAGCAGCAGCAGTATGTTGTATCCAAACACTACTACATTCAATCAATATTTGAAGGAGCAACATGAATATAGTAGTTTGTGGGGTCACGTCACAAGTGCGAGTAAGGAAGAGAAACTTATCAAAACATAAACATACCATAAATGTTGAGAATTCTATCTTTGTCACACAGAGAAGCCAACCATACTGAGTTATATGGATGTTCAGATGGTAAACGAGGTCTGACAGCAACATACACATCAATCCATTTGTTTTCACCAATGGGCACAGAAGATATCTATGCACAAATATAGTCGGTAGTCTTGTGACCGTGACTAAGATTGATGGTCTCTTCATGCCAAAACGGGTTACTGGCTCTGGCTAATGATACTAAACGTGATCTTCACGCATGCTATTCTGGTTTGCTAGCGCACATGACGTAATGATTACAGAATAACGAATGAATCCCCCTCGGTTCTTCAGTATGTTCAATATGTTGCAAATTTGTTGCAGCTTCGCAAAATCCAGCCACAGTGTTCTGCAAGTCTTCTGTGCTGTGTCTGTCTGTAAGCAACCTTACACACATGTCTAGAATTTTCAGGGTATTATCAAAGTCTTTACACCAGTCTAGAAACTGACAGTAGTTTGTTTGATCTAAAGTGTGTGCAAATATCATGTACACGGGTGCACCTTTTTTGACAACATTACAGGCACCAAGAAAGCTGTCCTCAGAAAACATAATGAAATGTAATACACATGCCACTCTCAATGAGGGGAGAGCTGCCGTTAAATTATTCCAAGAATCACGCAGCACTTCTTTTATCTGACGAGAGTTGAAGGACACCAGTTTAAGTAGAGTCAATGCTGTGTTATGCTGGGCAAGTTGGTTCAGAAACACATCATTTACATAGGACAAAGGCAGGGTCAGCTTCTTCAGGTTGGAAAACTTCGACAAAAAGACAGTCAATGGGGATGAGTCTGGGTCACGTCCACCAAACAGTCTGCTTTCTAGCTCTCTCGGACATTCACAACAAATGTCTAAGGTTGTTAAAAACTTGCATCGAGGATCAGAGGCACACAAATTCACAGAACAGCATGTAGACAGAATACATCTTGAAGGCTCATTTACGTTAACACAAAGTGTAATTCTGATATCTTCTTTGGTGGTGACACAGTGTTCTATAAACTCTGACCAGTTTCGTCCAGTCCTACATAGGAAAAACTCAGAATATCTGTCATCTACAACTTCTATCAGTACTGATGTTAAAGCACAGGAAGGAGTGACAAGATGTTTAACCATGCAGTCAAACGTGCATGGTTCAATGTGAAAACTGTTAGCATGAAAACGGATACTACCAAAAAACCGTCCCAAGCGTTTTAATATCTTCAATGTTGTTGGACGCATATAATCACAGGTTTCATATTCATTTCCAGAGTCGTTTAACTCCAAAGGAAGTACTGGTTGCTTACTCTTCAGAAATTGTTCGCAAGCGTTTCGAACATTTAGGTGTGTGTTAAACAACCGAAACAAGTCCTTAAGCTTTAGGGAATTACATAAACTTTGCCAGACTAGTAGGGGTAACTGGCCCAGAGTCTGAAGTGACTCTGGTGAATCTTCCATTTCTGTTGATGACAACCTTGTGATGTCACTGGTGTCTCGGATGGTGCTGTAATGCTGTCCACGTCAACTTCGTCTTGATTCTGCGTACAAAAATAAGCAATAATGCAGACAAATCACCAGACCAGTAATCTCAATGTTGTATATGAAATTCAATTGTAGATACCAAAAATATTTTGAAGTTGCTCTTGGAATATTGACAGTGAGTGAAAACCATGTATTTAAATCAAAATAGTCAGTCGCACTCAAAACGGTCATTGAAAAATACTAAACATTCAAAGACTATCTTTAAAAAGAAAGGGCACTAATGACGCCAGACGATACAGACAAAGAGATTACAGGACAAAACACAATGCATTTCGACCTCTTGGGTCTTCTTCAGGCAAAAACAAGCAAGATTTCGAACAATGAAAACGAAGAACGAACTGCCAGTTATCTTCTCATATTCAGCGCAAATGTTTGAAACTAAACATTAAAAGACTGTAATGACCTGTTGTGTGAATTCAGAATATTGTAAGTGAAGATATGGGAATAGAGAAAGAATCTAAAAGCTACTGGAAAAGTTAGCAGCTTTTCTGAAATGCTGGATGCAGATCTTAACAAAGAAAAAGCTACAATGTTGATTGAAGCGAAGGTCAGGCGTGCACCAGCCCCCCTCCCCCTTCCCCCCCCCATTCCCCCCCTCCCCCTTCCGCCTCCCCTCCCTTCCATCCTACCTACTGAGCAGATTCTGCCCACTTCCCCTCCCTCCTTCCTTTTTTGGGAGGGGGAGTTGTCTCTGTCTCCTCTCCCCTTGTGTGCTTATCGAATGGTGTATTGTTTGAATAGATACTGACCAGGTGAGAAAGTGATGTACATTTTATGCATATTTTCTCTCGTTGTATCAGCATTTCAATTGTGCTTTTTCACGATTGTTTTCTTTTCGTGTGGTTTCTGTACTGATTCCCTGACTGAGTGACAGACCGACTCATTTCACGTTTGTTGTATTCATGTAAAATAGTTTTATTTGAATCCACATCCAACGAGAGGCAAGTTTTACAAGTTGTTTCTCATATTGTTTAGAAACATAGCTACGAACAAAGAACACCTAAAACACATCAGAGAAAAATGAATGGAAGGGGTGTTGTTTGGATCCAGAGCTGCATGTGAACAGCTGCAGGAGAAAGAGAGAGTAAAGAGTCACTTTTGCATTCGAGGTAAGCAGTTCCCTTTGCAATCTTGAAAAAATGTAATTTTGTGAGTACAAATATGGTCGGGATCATTGATCAACAAGATGATGTTTTAAAAATCAGAAAGACATGCTCCAAAAAGTTTAGATACTGTATTAAATGCTTTATGCAGAATCTGAAGAAGAAGATACGGGAATCCGAGATCTTATACACGACATACCGCGCCTAACTGAAGCGGAGCAAACGAGTTAGAAAAGAAATATGCTTGAGAACGCTTCAACTGCCTTCAATAATAAAAAAACCCCTTAAATCCGGGTTCAGATGGGTTTTCAGATTACTTTATATATTTTTTTGTTTTTCTACTTTCTGAAAGAAAACTTTACTTGTCTTTTGATCATCGAACGCCAGTTTTAGAAGAGAACTGTCCAGTGTGCAAAAGAAGGAATAAGTACATGTATTCCTAAAGGAGACAAAACTAGGCAGTACAAAAAAAGCTGGTTGCCAATTCTGTTATAACATACTGTATGTAAGATGCGGTCATCTGACATTGCATATTGTTGAAGAATATGTATTGTTTAATTTTTTTTATGAAGATTAGGCTAATGTTTTTCAGAAACA
>CM031621.1:40258488-40275988 GCA_018398815.1 Conus ventricosus | reverse complement strand
CCTCTCTCTCTCTCTCTCATGATAAACACGCCCCTCAAAAAACGATTAGAGTACGACATAATCCCAAACCGGCATGGTACACTAAAGAGTTACAGGAGGCAGGTTACCTTAGAGATCTGCTTAAACAACATGGCTATGAAGAGGAATCTAGAATATTGAGAATGCAATAAATTCACAGAAGCGCAGAGAAAAAACGAATACTATCGAGAACTAATTTCATCAAAACAGAACCCAAAATTGGTATGGAGAGCTATTAACGAGCTTACAAACAATCATCTTCTTCAAAATCAACTATAATTAAAGACATCTCTGTCGAACAACTGAACACCCACTTTTGCACTATAGCCAATAAAGTGTCACGGCTGATTCTTCAAGATCAAACGACCTCAAAAACTGAAACAATATTGCCATGATAAAAACATCACGTCTGAACTTTATATTCCACCAGTAACAGTATTAGAAGTCTATCACTACCTAACACACCTAAAACAGTCAAGTACCTGCGGGGTGGATGGCCTAGACGGCAAAATTCTCAAACTATCAGCTCCAGCAATTACAGATACGTTGACATACGTCTTCAATCTGTGTATCGACAAAAATCAATTTTCCCAATAGTTTCAAAAAAGCAAATGTCATTCCTGTCTACAAAGCAGGTGTCAGCTCAGATCCTGCAAACTACAGACCAATCTCGATCATTTCCCACTGTTTTCCAAACCTTTGGAAAAACACATAAACAAACACACATTACACCACCTTAATACATACACCTTGCTTCATCCAAGACAGTCCGGGTTCCGACACAACCATTCATGCCACACAGCACTAATCAACCTGGTTGATGGACTGGCTAAACAGCATCAACAACAACAAATATTGTGGTGTCCTATTTATTGATTTCAAAAAGCATTTGATGTGATAGACCACAACCTTCTTCTTAGAAAATTAAAATTGTATGGCTTATCCACAGAACTCTTACGCTTTTTCACTCATATCTCACAAATAGGCAACAATGTGGAAAATTAATACAACCTTCTCTTCATTTCAAACACTTTCCTATGGCGTCCCACAAGGCTCTATCTTGGGTCCCTTATTATTCACAATTTACATCAATGATCTCCCTCTACATATCACGTCCACCTGTGAACTTTTTGCTGATGACACAACAATCCACAACAAATCATTCTGATGTTACTGTTCTTGCACAAACTTACAAGAAAGTGCGAATGATCTCGTGAACTGGACTGAACTAAATCACATGTCGCTTCACCCTCAAAAAACTAAATCCATGCTTATCACAACCAGGCAAAAAAGACAAAATCGCACTCTTAAGTTTCCTCCTGTACATCTTAAAAATGAACCCGTTGAACAGGTTACATGCCTCAAAGTGCTAGGAATAACATTGATAACAATATGAGCTGGCAAGCTCACATAACCTCACTATGCAAAAACTTTCACAGAAAGTTTTTCAACTCTCCAAAATCAAACGCTTCCCTCGACCTGCATTCACGCAAGCTCTTTTTCCAGTCTCATATTCAATCATACATAGACTATGGATCTACTCTATGGGACTGTGCTAGCGCTAACACTCTCAAACCATTGTTAAGCTGCACAAGCGAGCACTCAAATTAGTCCTCCTAAAAAAGCAGTAGTCTTCTGGACTCGGACTATAAAAAGATTCAAGTTCTCCCCATTAAGTCTGAGATTAGAATACAACAAAGGGATCATAATGCACAAGATTGTGTCTGGGAAGGCACCCTCAACATTAGTTCACAGATTCTCAATAAATTCCTCAAGGACTCTACCCAACTTCATGTCCCTGTTCCTAGAATTGACTTATTCAAATCCAGTTTAACATATTCAGGTTCTGTCAATGGAACTCGCTCCCTGAATCAACCAAACAGCGCCAATGCATATCAACCTTCAAACACCATTATTTCAACCATCTATGTGCCAGTACTTACATACTCCGCCATAAATCCACCACCATCTCACCACCACCTCTTTTGCCTTATGTAATGCACCTGACTATTTAGAAAGTGTTTTTTGTACTTGAAATGCATGTATGTTATTTTGTTTAGTAAGTATGTCTTATATGAGTATGTGTGTGTGTGTGTGTGTGTGTGTGTGTGTGTGTGTGTGTGTGTGTGTGTGTGTGTGTGTGTTTGTGTGTGTGTTTTCCTACTACCTCCTGCCCTCTTGTCATTCTGTCGAAATGCTTGAGTTTTTATGTGACTTTCTCTCTCTCTCTCTCTCTCTCTCTCCTCTCTCTCTTCTCTCTCTCTTCTCTCTCTCTCTCTCTCTCTCTCTCTCTCTCTCTCTCACGGTTCTGCTGGAATGATTTGATTTTTATCCATATGATATCCCTTCCTACCCGTGGCGACTGGGCTATCATTATGCATTTCCCACCTCCATTTGTGCTTTATTTCTTCCCCCCCCCCCCCCCCCCCCGGTGTTTCAAAATTGATTGTTTTGTATCTCTTTTGGAATTTTTTGATTGTCAGATTGTTCTAAAACATGCTCTCTTATCGCACCCACTCTAGCCTCCTCCTCCCCCACCCTCTCTCTCTCTCTCCCTCCCTCCCTCCCTCCCCCCCCCTCTCTCTCTCTCTCTCTCTCCCCTCTCCCCCCCCTCTCTCTCTCTCTCTCTCTCTCTCTCTGCAGGCTTACCCCCGCACTCCCTTCGCTCCTGCGTCTCTCCTCTCTCTCTCTCCTCTCTCTCTCTCTCTCTTTTTTTCTCCCTTCTCTTTCTATCCCTATTCGTAGTCTCTCTCATCCTTTCCATCTTCCTCTCTCTTGCTCTCTTCTTTTTTTTTTTGTTCCCTTGTTAAAAATAGTAATCCCCTATTGTATTTGTATTTCTAGTCACTTTTCCATGCTTCCTTTTTTGCCTTTTATTTATATTGTTGACCCTACACAGGCGAGACTGGATGTAAAAAAGCACATCAGTGCTTATCTATTATCCTCGTAAATAAAGAATTTGTCTTGTCTTGTCTTGTCCTCGCTCACTCTCGTCTGCTTCGGTCGTCTCTGCTACCTCTCTCTCTCTCTCTCTCCCGCGAGTGTTGGCATGTGCGTGTGCGGATGCGTCGAGGTTGTGTGTGTGTGCGTGTGTTGTGATGTGTGATTGTGTGTGTTGTTTGGTGGTTTGTGCGTCTGGCTGGCGTGCGTGCTTCGTGAGGCGTGCGTGGGGGGGAGTGCGTGCGTGCGTGGCGTGCGATCGGGTGCCGGGTGGGGGCGTGCGTGGCGTGCGGCGTGCGTGCGTGCGTGTGATGTGTGTGGGTGTGTGTGAATGTGCGTGCATGCGTGAAAGGCATCGCTATATGGATGTTTTTAATAAGTAAGTGTATTATTTGGTCAATTAGGCAGTAAGGAACTGCTATTTCAGGAGAGAGAGACGAAGAGAGAGAGAGAGAGAGAGAGAGAGAGGAGAGAGAGAGAGAGAGACGAACTAATGGACAGACCGACAGAGATCATGAAACCTAACTTATTTTTTCTACTGTCCATCATCATCATCATCATCATCATCATCAATCATCATCATCATTATCATCACCATCATCACCATCATCATCATCATCAACACCATCATTATCATCGAGATGGATGACGATGACGATGACAACAATGTGCACGGCGGTGACTACAACAATAAAGAGGACGGGGATGATGATGATAATGACGATAGGGATGACGATGATAATAATGACGATGCTGATAATGATGATTATGATGACGATGACAACAGGAACAGCGACGACGACGACGACGACGAAGAGGTGGAGAAGGGGATAGACAGACACATGACAGAGAGACAGCTAGATTGATAGATAGACAGCTTGTGTGTGTGTGTGTGTGTGTGTGTGGTGTGTGTGTGTGTGTGTGTGTGCGTGCGTGCGTGCGTGCGTGCGTGCGTGCGTGCGTGCGTGCGTGCGTGCGTGCGTGCGTGCGTGGGTGCGTGTGTCTCCATGCGTCTGTGTAGGTATGCGTATGTGTACGTGTACGTGTATGTGTGTGTGCGTCTGTGCGTGTGTGTGTGTGCGTGCGTGCATGCGCGCGCGCGCGCGCGCTGTGTGTGTGTGTGTGTTGTGTGTGTGTGTGTGTGTGTGTGTGTGTGCATGTGTGTGTTACACTATATTTGTGAAATTACTGATATCGTGAAATATTACGCTACATTTATAAGATTGCTCATTTTGTGATTTGAGAATTTTCATTACAAGACATACGCAAAAATATCCCTACTTTTTATAACTGAGGAACCTTTATCCTTATCTCATAAAAAAAAAAAAGATATAGAGGAAGAATAACTTGAACGCAGGTTTGCATTTTCATGAAATAAGTAAATATCAGTTTGGAATAGCGTGTGTGTTGGCACAAGCACGCGCGCGTTTGTGAGTACCAAGGTTGCACTGCTTTTATGAACTGTCCATCATACAAATGGAAAGTTCAAATATTGTTTCCTCGATCAGTTAAGTTTTCATTTGAAAAATCTGTATGTCGGATAATATTTTTGATTCTTTAATAAAACCCGTACATCTCCCGTTCTGATCCTGAACATACAATAATATTGCTACTTTTTTTCGTCTTTCTGTGGCTTTGACATTCTAATTTACTGACTGGCTTCAACAGCAAGTGTTTACGCTTGTACGTCTTTCGTTCATATCATTCAACAGGCTTCGATAGATATCCAGAAAGTGGTTTATTTTACATTACCAGATTTGGGTGTGGTTCAATGTCGAGGAATGAGCACCGTGGTGACACTACCTCCTAGAAGCTTAAGAAATTAGAGGTAGTAATACAAAATGAAAGAAAAAGAAATTTCAGAAAGTGAAATTGAATAGATTTAAACAATATGAAGCAAAAGATAAAATAGAACAAAAAGAAATAAAGCATATTGAAATAGACTAACATGAATAGAAAAAGATAAAATAATTTACAAATTAAATGAATTGTTTTGAAAGTAGAAAATGAAAAATAGAATGGCACACAATATGACGAAATGAATGAAGTTAATTAAAAACAGAATGAAATAAACAAAACAATGCAAAATGTTAAAATGTCACCATTAGAAGGGTAGTCCAAAGAACGCAGACCTCTGCCAAATTGAGCTGGATTCCGAATCCACCCTTTGGATCAGGTCAAAAGTGGTAAAACATTCTGCCAGGCGAAGTTAAAATTGGAACTGACAGAAAGAGTGAGTTTTCCATGTGTTGTTCAAACAAGACATAGAAATGCAAACTCTCAACGTTTATATCATAAAGTTTTAATTTTCCCTAAAATTCGTAACGTCATAGACAGTTACCAATACCTGACTGCCCCTCATGTCACTCATTTCAGCGTCCAGACACAGCCTCACCTAGACTCCCTCACCTGTCAACCTCCAGCGGACCTCACATACCTCACGCTATGTCAAGTCACCTTTAAGTCCCACTCCACAGCCATTCAGAATCATTTCACAGTGACAAACACACATAGCAATGGGAGCCTGATAAGTCCTGTATATTTTGGCATAGATGTTGACTGCACACAAAGTTTGTTTTCTTATCGGCACAAAAGAATAGTAAACATTTATGTCATAATACAAAACCACAAAAATCATCCAAAAATTGTCAACGTTTATTTCATCATACAACAGCATGACATTATTCGAAAAGCTCAAGTTTTGAACAACATTCAGTATGTCTAACGATTCGGAATAAATATCCACTTTCAGAAAGCAACAACATAAAACAAGAGAATCCAAAAAGGTATCGAAAAAAGGTCAGTTCATATCTTTGGACTACATATACTGGATTGATACACAACAAGCACTACTGAAATACACACACAAAAAAAACGAATGCTGTCTGACTACAGCACTCAAATCTTTACATTGATTCTCTTGCAAAGAAAAAAGGAGAATGAGAAAGAGATAAAAAGAAAAGAATGAGATAGAGATGAAAAAAACCAGAGAGAGAGAGATGAGAGAGAGAGAGAAGAGAGAGAGAGAGAGAGAGAGAGAGAGAGAGAGAGAGAGAGAGGAGAGAGAGAGAGAGAGAGAGGTAATAGGCGGGAAGGAAAACGGTATGGTTTTAGAGGGAAAAAAGAATACAGACAGACAGAAGAGAGAGAGATAAAGAGTGAACAGGCGACTTAGCATCCGTTCCAAGTTATTTGACATTACGTGTAAACTGGAGCAAAAGCGAGTCGCGTGACTGCATTTGACGTTTCTGATTTTGAAAGAAAGCAACTCATGTAGAAAGATAACGGAGTACTTCAGGAAGGTTTATGGTAAAGTTTACGACAGTACTCATCCCGAGAGAGAGAGAGAGAGAGAGAGAGAGAAGAGAGAGAGAGAGAGAGAGAGAGAGAGAGAGAGAAGAGAGAGAGAGAAGAGTGATGAGTGAGTGAGTGAGTGAGTGAGTGAGTGAGAGAGAGAGAGAGAGAGAGAGAGAGAGAGAGAGAGAGAGAGAGAGAGAGAGAGAGAGAGAGAGAGAGTTAGTTTCAAACGCACCTCTCTAACTTTCCCTAGATTGAAAAGGTTTGTTGATGGACATAAGAAAGGGAAACAAATGTTTTATGTACCACACAGCAGAAATGACTATAAAGCAGATAAAGGAACAAAGCACAACACCCCAAAACATACCATGAACCAAAATAAAGAGGATGAATATTTTCATAATGATGGTGATGATGAAAATAACAAAAGCGACGATGATGTCGACGACGACCACGACGACGATGAGTAGCAGCAGTGATGATATGTTGTACCCAGACACTAAAACATTCAATTAATATTTGAAGGAGCAACATGAATATAGTAGTTTGGTGGGTCACATATCAAAGTATCAAGTTAGAGTAAGGAAGACAAACTTATCAAAAATAAATATTGAGAATTCTATCTTGTCACTCGGAGAAGCAAACCATATTGAATTATGGAGATGCTCATTTTGTAAGCGTGGTCTGACAGATACTTATACATTAGCCATCATTTGTTTCCACACGTGAGCACAGCAGATGTCTGTGTACACATACATTCTGCAGTCTTGTGACCATGACAAAGATTGGCGGTCTCTTCACGCCAGAACAGGTGACTAACTCTGGCTAATGGTACTAAACGTGATCTTCAGGCTGCTACGTTGGTTCGCTCGTGCACTTGACGTAATGAAAACAGAATGATGAATCGATCTCCATTGTTTTTTCAGTGTGTTCAATGTGTTGTAGATTTGTGTCACCTTCGCAAATCCAGCCACAGTGTCGTGCAAGTCATCTGCACTGTGCCTGTTTGCAGGCAACCTTACACATATTGTAGAACTTCCAGGGTGTCACCAAAGTTTTTACACCAGTCTAGAAACTGACAGTAGCTTTGTTTAAATAATATATGTGCCAATATTGAGGACACAGGTGCACCTTTTTGGACAACATTGGAGACACAAACATAACCGTCCACCCAAAACATAGGGAAATACAATAAACATGTCACTATCAACGAGGGGAGACTGCCGTTGCATTATTCCATGAATCACGCGACACTTCTTTTGTCTGACAAGGGTTGCAGTACTTGAGCGTAAGCTCAGTCAAAGCCGTGTTATGCTGGGCAAGTTGGTTCAGAAACACATCATTTACGTAGCACAAAGGCAGGTTCAGCTCTTTCAGGTTGGAAAACTTCGACCAAAAATCAGTCACTCGGGATGAGTTTGGGTCATGTCCACTAAACAATCTGCTTTCTAGTTCCATCGGACATTCATCACAAATCTCTAAAGTTGCTTAGAAACTTGCATCGAGGATCAGAGGCACACAAGTTCGAAGAACAGCAAGTAGATAGAATAGATTCTGAAGGCTCATTTATCTTAACACAAAGTGTAATTGTCATATCTTCTTTGGTGATGACACAGTGTTCTATAAACTCTGACCAGTTTCTTCCAGTACTACACTGGAAAAAAACCAGAATATCCGTTATCTGTGACTTCTATCAGTACTGATATCAAAGCACAGGAATGGGTAGAAATTGTTCGCAAGCGTTTCGAACATTTAAGTGTGTGTTAAACAACCGAAACAAGTCCTTAAGCCTTAGGGACTTAGATATTCTTAACCAGACTAGTAGGGGTAACTTTCTACTTTTACCATTGTGAGGAGCAAAATACATATTCAATAACTTTGGAAGTCTTCATAACGATTTAATGTATAAAGTTGGCTTTAACAAAAGGTAACAATGTTGCCACTTTTATCAAATGCACTTGCAAGAAGCAAAATCCCTGTTGTTTTGGGATGCTCTCGATATATTTAGGATACAACATTATACAATCTTCCAAAATTTTGATCACGTATAATTTCAGAGCAATCAGTATCACCCAACTGCTCAAAACGTGTCTAATGATAAAAAAAAAGAAAAAGAAAGGAAAAATAAACTGGGGTGAAAGCATTTTCCTACCCAAGGTATAGTTTGGACCGACACTACTTCTGTGTCTGGCTCCTGCCTGTTGTGGGTAAATGCATGAGTACAAATCGACCGTGGTACTATGCATTACTTGCACTGTGTCCATAGCAGATGACCACGGCTAAACGAGAACATAATTAGATATGTAGATTAAACAATGGTGTGCACACATTACATGACGGTTGTGAGAATAGTTTCAAAAAGCAAAATGAGCCTTTTAATGGGACATTGAACTGCACAATGATAACAAAGTATGTAAAAATCAATGTGTCAAGAACATTTCACGAAATAATACATAAAGATAAAGACATGACAATAAATCTGTATATATATAATGGAAACTAGTAGTTACAGGGCCAGGTGAGGACCAAAGCAGGACCATTACTTGATAGCGTTTAAGTAAACAAGAGAAACAACACAGATCATGTACTGAAATGTGATCACAAGTAAGTATATAAGAAAGAGGTATGAACGAGTCTATACAGTCAGATATCTAAGTATATTTGTTATTCCTGTATGAAGAAGGGAAGCAAACGTTTTATATACCACACACCAACAATGACTATAGAGGCTGTGCAAAGAACAGATTATAAAACAAAGCACAACACACTAAGGCATTACCACGAAGCAAATGTAAAGAGGATAAATATTTTGATGATAATGATGGCGATGATAAAACGTACGACGACGACGACGACGACAACAATGACAACAACAACAACAACAACAACTACTATGTGATGGTGATGATGATGACGACCATGACGATGACGATGACGATGACGACGATGACGATGACGATGACGATGACGATGATGATGATGACAATGATGATGAGCAGCAACAGTAGCAGCACCACCACCACCGGCAGCTGCAGCAGTAGCAGCAGCACCAGCATGTTGTAACCTGACACTAAAACATTCAATTAATATTTGAAGGAGCAACATGAATATAGTAGTTTGTTGGGTCACGTCACAAAGCATAAAGTCACAAAGTAAGGAAGACAAACTTCTCAAAACATGAACATACCATATATGTTGAGAATTCTACCTTTGTCATACAGACAATCAAACCATACTGAATTATTTAGATGTTCAGGTGGTAAACGAGGTCCGACAGCCACATACACATTAACAATCCCTTTGTTTGCACCAATGGGCATAGCAGATGTCTATGCGCACATTTATTCTGTAGTCTTGTGACCATGACTAAGATTCGTGGTTTCTTCACGCCACAACAGGTTCCTTCCTCTGGCGAATGGTACTAAATGTGGTCTTGACGGATGCCAATTCGGTTCGCTTGTGCACCTGACATAATGATAACGGATTAACGAATCAGTCTCAATTGATTCTTCAGCGTGTGCAGTATACCGTAAATTTGTGGCACCTTCGCAATATCCAGCCAGAGTGTTTTGCAGGTCCTCTGCGCTGTGACTGTTTGCACGCAACCTAACACACATCAACAGACCTTCCATGGTATTATCAAAGATTTTACACCAATGTAAAAACTGACAGTAGTTTGTTTGATCCAAAGTGTATGCAAGTATCACCGACACAGGTGCACCTTTTTTGACAACATTAAAAATACCATCAAAACTGTCTTCAGAAAGCATAAGACAGACAGACAGTGATTATCCATCAGTTCTTAACGTAACATGAAATAAAATGTAAACTGGTGGCAAAAACCAAAGGTCGGCTGACCATATCTTTTCAGCATTCCTGATTTTGAAAGAAAGCAATTTCATTGTCGAAGAATACCCGAATTCCTGAGAAGGGTTTAGTGTAAACTTTATGAGCACACCTCTTCCCGATTTCAAAAACTGACACAAGTAACTAGCAATTGCTAATTAACATGAGAGAGAGAGAGAGAGAGAGATGAGAGAGAGAGAGAGGAGAGAGAGAGAGAGAGAGAGAGAGAGAGAGAGAGAGAGAGAGAGAGAGTTTCAAACGCACCTCTCTAATTTTACGAAGATGGGATAGGTTTGTTCATGAGCGTAAGCGGAGTGGTGTGTAAAACCGAAACAAGCACTTCATGCTCAAGAAAGCTGTTCATCTGCCCTTTAGTACATGCAACATGTTTCTGTATATGACGGTATACGATAAAACACAACAGACTCATTTGTGTTAAACAGGAGGACTTTCCCTAGAAAATAACCACGGCTGGACGAGAACATTACTAGATTGCAGATTTTGAAGATGGTGTGCACTCTTTCTACGACCACGGTGTGAAGATAGCTTCGAAATTCAAAATGTGCCTTTAATGGGACATTGAACCAAACCATTAGCATAAAGTACATGCAAAGTAGACCTAGAACATTGTATATAATTATACATAAAGTCATGACAATAAATCTGTATACGTAATGGACAACAGTAGTTACAGGATCAGGCGAGGACCAAAGCAGGACCATGAAGGTGGTGTAAAGAATCACAACCAACAGTGCCATGACTTGATAGCGTTCAAGTCTGGGTAAACAAGAGAAAACGGGTCATGCACTGAAACATGATCATTAAGTAAGTGTAAGGAAGAGATCTGAATGAGTCTGCAAGGTTAGACATCTAAGTATACACGTTATGGCTGTATGAGGAAGGGAAACAAACAGTTTATATATTACATACCAGAAATGACCGTAAAGTCAGTACAAAGTATATAAAAAAACCACAACACATCAAAACATGACTATGAACCAAACGTAAGAGGATAGATATTCTTATGATGATGGTCACGATGAAAAAATCAACAACGACGACGACGACGCCGACATCGATGACGACGACGACAACGACGATCATGGTGATGATAATGATGATGATGATGATGGTGATGATGATGAATAGCAGCAGTGATGATATGTTGTAACCAAACACTTAAAAATTAAATTTACATCCGAAGAAGAAACATGTTTGTTGGGTCACGTCACAACGTATTGAGTTAATATTAGGTAGATAAACTTATCAAAACATGAATATACCATACATTTTTGAGAATTCTACATTTCTTACACAGAGAAGCAAACCATATTGAGTTATATAGATGTTCAGATGGTAAACGAGGTCTGACAGCTACATACACGTTAACAATCCAATATTTTTCACAAACGGGCACAATAAATGTCTATGTACACGTACAGTCTGTAGTCTTGTAACCATGACTAAGATTGATGGAACCTTCACGCAATAACAGGTCTGGCTAATGGCACTAAACGTGACCTTCACGCATGCTACACGTGATTTTATGAAAACAGAACGACGAATCAGTCTCCATTGTTTTTTCAGTGTGTTCAATATGTCGTAGATTTGTGGCACCTTCGCAAAATCCAACCACAGTGTTGTGCAAGTCATCTGCACTGTGCCTGTCTGTAGGCAACCTTACACACATGTGTAGAACTTCCAGGGCATTTTCAAACTTTTTACACCAATCTAGAAACTGACAGTAGATTTCTGGATCCAAAGCGTTTGCATATATTTTGGTCACAGGTGCACCTTCTTTGATAGCATTAAAGATACTGTTTAGACTCTCCCAAGTAAAAATAACGTAAAGTAAGACACACGTCACTCTCAGCAAGGGAACTGCAACCGATATTTTTTTCCATGAATCACGCGATACTTCTTTTGTGAGATGAGGATGGCAGCTCTTGAGTACAAGTTCAGTCAATGTTGTGTTTCGCTGAGCAAGTTGGTTCAGAAACGTATCATTGACATAGCACAAAGGGAGGCCCAGCATCTTCAGGTTGCAAAACTTGGACAGAAAAACAGTCACTGGCGATGATGTTGGGTCAGGTCCGGAGAGTAAACTGCTTTGTAGCTGTGATGGATATCCATAAACAATGTCTAATTCTGTTAGAAACTTGCATCGGGGATCAGACATACACAGACTCTCAGAACTGCAAGCAGATAGAATAGATGTTGAAGGCTCATATAAGGTGACACAGAGTGTAATTCTGATATCTTCTTTGGCTGTGATGCAGTATTCCATGAACTCTGACCAGTTTCTTCCTGTCCTACTCTGGAAAAAATTAGAATATCTGTGATCTGTAACTCTTATCTCTACCGACTGTAAACCACAAGGAGGAGTGACAAGATGTTTAACCATACAGTCAAACGTGCAATGCTCAATATGAAAACTTTTAGCAATGAAACGGATACTTCCAAAAAACCGTCCCAAGCGTTTTAATATCTTCAGTGTTGTTGGGCGCATACACTCACGGGTTTCATACACATTTCCAGAGTCGTTTAACTCCAAACAAAGTTCTGGTCGCTGGTACTTTAGAAATTGTTTGCATGCGTTTCGAACATTTAAGTATGTGTTAAACAACCGAAACAAGTCCTTAAGCCGTAGAGACTTACATGTTCTTAGCCAGACTGATGTGGGTAACTGGCCCAGAGTCTGAAATGACTGCTGTGAATCTTCCATTTCTGTTGATGGCAACTATGTGATGTAAGTTGTGTCACTGGTGTCTTGGATGATACTCTTAAGCTGTCGGCATCAGCTTCCTCTTGATTCTGCAACAGAGAGTGAGCAATAAAGCACACGAACCACTGGACCAGTAACTGTAATTTTTGTAAAGAAAATTCAATACTGAATATCAGAAACATTTTGCCAATGTTCTTTGATGGGATTGACAGAGAAACGGAAAAGCCTATCAGCAACACGAAATAACATATTGTCATACTCAAAGACGGGCACAGTAAAATACCAACCATCCAAAGCCTGTCATAACATATTGTGAGTGTTCTGCATGTAGTAGGTGAATGTACGGGATTAGAAAAATCCACTGGAACAAACAGCAGCGTTTCTAAAATGCAGGATGCAAAGATCTTAACAGAAAGAGCTGAACAGAAGTAATTTTCAGGAAATAGTTCAGCGCATGCCATTTTTGATTACATTCACATGTTCATCAATGTCAACGCTTAAGCACATTGAACTTACTACCTTCGGATCTTTACTTGTGACGACAACCTTTATTCGTTTGTTTGATTTGATTTGATTTGATTTGATTTGATGTGTTCGGTTCGCTTCACTTCGGTCCAGTCCCGTCCGTCCGTCCGTTCGTTCGTTTATTTGTTTGTTTGTTTGTTTGTTTTTGTTGTTTGTTGGTAGCTATAGAACTGAAAAAGATTGTTTTGCCTTTTAGGTATAAATGGACATATTAAGTATGTTTAATAAGTATACAGATCCAACCGAACCAGATCTACTTAGTGTTAAGATGATTGAATGTTTGACAGGGTGTATATAATGATCTGTTAGCCGCACATGTTTTTCTATGATACCTTTTCCATGAAGTTCTGCCTAGAAATTGTTTTCCATGCTGTGAAATCAAATCGCAGTATAAAATCAGTCTCGTTGGTATCAGTCGGATACAACATTAAGCTAGCAGAAGATAGGCGAAGAGACCTGTACAATGCCCACGATGAATATGTATCAGCTGATCAATTTGTAAATCGGTCGTGACCTGGGCCTTTAAAAGAACGCAATGAGTAAAAAGACAATAAGAATCACCTTACAATGTTGAGAGAGAGAGAGAGAGAGAGAGAGAGAGAGAGAGAGAGAGAGAGAGAGAGAGAGAGAGAGAGAGAGAGAGAGAGAGTCTTTAACCACTAAATCGTATCAGCACCAGAGAACGGACAAGTTCATTCAGCGAGAATTTCCCAAATGTTTACAAACACAAGAGAGAGAGAGAGAGAGAGAGAAGAGAGAGAGAGAGGAGGAGAGTCTTAACCACTAGAATGTATCAGGACAGAGAAGAAGCAAGTTCATTCGAGGAGAATTTACCATAATGTTGCAACAAACAAGAAGTATGTAGGAGAGATTTCCAAAATGTTAGCAAGAACAGAGAGAGAGAGAGAGAGAGAGAGAGAGAGAGAGAGAGAGAGTTACAGAATGATCAGGACCATAGAGCACATATGGGAGAATATCAATGTTGAACTGAACTGAGTGTAGAGCTTAAAGAGGCAGTTCACCACTAAATATAACATTGAGACGAAAAACACCGCATGCGTGGATGGAAGAGAGTCACGACTGAGACTATCTATGTTGATAACATTCCGGATTGTATTTTGTCGGACGTTCCTGCCAATGAGTATCTAACCGTGATTTGAAGATGTTGACTGTTGGGGCTGTTACCACGGAGTCAGAAGACCATTCCAAACATCAATCACACGAAGAGAGAAGTAGTTTCCCCTGATATTCAGTCTGTGATGAACTTTGGATAGTTTCAAGGAGTGTCCTCTGCTGTCCCTGCTGGCAAATAGTTCAAACCGTGGTTTATCACTCCTGTAAATGCCATGTATGAACTTGTACAAGTCTATCATGTCACCCCTTTTTCTTCTGTGCTCCAGGCTTGGAAGTTTTAGAGTAGAAAGACGCTCAGGATATGGTTTATCCTCAAGAGATGCTAAAAGTTTAGTTGCTCTGCGCTGAACATCTTCTACATCCTGACACAATGTTTTGTGGTAGGGTTGCCAGACTGAATGTCCGTACTCTAGTACTGGTTGTACAAGAGACTTGTACAGTTGTAGGAAAGTATCTTCAGTCAGAAAGTCAAAGGAGCGATGGATGATACCAACAACTCTATTTGCTTTAGCAGTTGCCTTGGCCACATGTTCTCTGAAATTCAGTTTGTTGTCAATGTAAACCCCAAAGTCCTCTCAACTTCACTTTCAGACAGAGTTGTGGTACATGTCTCACCTTCGATGTTTACTTCGGTCATGTGGTATACAGCATCTGACATCTTGTTCCCCAGCTTCAGGACATGACATTTTTCAGGGTGGAACTTCAATAGCCATTGTCTTGACCAACTTTGCAGCCTGTTTAGATCTTCCTGTAAAACATGCGTAGCTCCTTCATCGTCACTTCGTGCAAAAACCTTAGTGTCGTCTGCAAATAGGTGTACAGTGTTTTGAATGAGATTTGGCAGATCGTTAATATACAGTACAAACAAAACAGGTCCTAAGACACTATCCTGGGGAATCCACTCGAGACATTGGCTTCTTGTGACTGTGCGCCATTGACGACAACCCGCTGACGCCTGTTGTGTAGGAAGTCCTGTATTCAAAGTAATATCTTCCCTTTGATACCATGTGCCTGAACTTTCGAAACAAGTCGTCTGTGTGGAACGCTATCAAACGCTTTCTGGGAAGTCCCTGTAGACAATGTCGACTGATCCTCCATCATCTAATACCTTAGTCCATGTGTCCATGACGTCGAGAAGCTGAGTGATTCACGACCTCCCCTTTACACACCCATGTTGTTTCTCACTGACAAGATTGTTTTCTTCTAGGTGTTTGACAAGTTGTTCTCTTACTAATTTTTCCATTACTTTGCAGAGGATGCATGTAAGGCTAACTGGCCTGTAGTTATTAGCTAGCATGTTGCTGCCTTTCTTGAAGATAGGTGTGACGCGTGCCAACCGCCAGTCTTCTGGGATTTTTCCTTCGTTCAAGGATTTCCTGAACAGCATGGCCACTGGAGAGGCAAGAACATCTGCAGTCTTGGACAAAAGCATTGGGTTTAGCCCATCCGGTCCCGAAGCCTTACCAGTGTTTAGATCTGCTCATAGTTTTCCGACTTTCTCAGTATCGATTTCGAAGTCACTTAGCTCTTCATCGTAGCTGCATTTCTGTGGTTCTGGCAGGTCCCCATCCTCTTCTACAGTGAAAACGCTATGACAGAATGCATTCAAAATCTCAGCTTTCTCTCTTTGTCCGACTTTGATTTGCTGCCATCCTCTTTCTTCAGGTCTGCTACACCACTCCTTGTCTTGGTTTTGCTGCTCACGTATGACCAGAAAGCCCTTAGATTTGTTTTGTTTGTGCAGCTACTGCTTGCTCCATTCGACGTTGTGCCTTCTGACATTCTTTCTTAGATTTGTTTCTTGCTTTGGCATACAGTTGATATTCTTTTCCTAGTTTCCTGCCAACGGCGGAATAGCTTGTGCTTTTTCCTCACCGATGTTAGGGTTCCCTTATCCATCCATTTCTTAAATCGTTTGCCAGATAATTTTGTCTTTGGAACATGTGCTGCTATAGCTGAATTTATCTCATCTTTGATTCTGGTCCACATCTCGTTAACGTTCAGGCTACACAACTCTTTGTCCCAATCAACATCTCCTAACTGCTTCCTAATTGCACCGAAATCTGCTTTTGAGTAGTTGCGCCTAACCTCTTTCGAATCTTCCTTACCACTACATGCCAGGTGTATGAGCAGTGTGACATGGTCACTTTTCCCTAAGCCAGCATACGTGTTTATTTCACTGATTGTGTCCTCTCTGTTTGTCAGTACTAGGTCCACAAGGCTAGGTGTTTGTCCCTCTCTGATGCGGGTAGGTTCCCTCTGGTGATGAATCAGATATGATCCTTGCAGGTCTTCAAGAACTGGGAGGCTGGGTGTCCTACTCCTGATCTACATGTTTCTTTGTTCCATTCAATTTCTGGATAGTTACAATCACCCAAGATGAGTAGATTCCCAGATATGGGTGCTGCTGCCTTTGCAATCAGGTCATTCAATTTGCCTGAATTTTCAACAGTACTACTGGGGCTCCTGTACACCACGCCCAGGGTCAGTGATTCTCCTCTCTGCAGCTGACATTCAATAAAAAATTGACTTCTGGAAATCAGAGTTCAGATCTTCACACAAAGACGGCTTCATGATACTTTTGACATAGAGTGCCGTTCCCCTACCGTTCTTCTCAAGTTTGTGAAAAAGGTCGTAACCAAAGATGGCTATCTCTGACTCTTGTACTGCATATCGACAGGTCTTCGGTTTCACTTCCGTGATGGCTATGACATATGGTTCATGTATTTCTATCATTGCTTGTAGTTCTGCTCTTTTGTTTAATAAGGAATCGGAGTTGGTGTACAAACAAACACAAGACTTTTTATCATTCACCAAATGACTAGAAGAGGGAATAATTTTATCTTTTTTCACATTACTAGTAGAAAGTTTAAAATTATGTACATCTGATGTTGTCGTTTTCTTCAAGCTTCTTCTTTCTTGTCTACCGTTGGTCTGTGAGGGTACTTCCCTATGTTGACAATCTGTCCGTTTCTTCTCACCCATCTCGCTCGCTCTTCCCCCGAGGCCTTGGAG
>CM031621.1:40245988-40253488 GCA_018398815.1 Conus ventricosus | reverse complement strand
AAAAAGGCAAAAATAGTTGAATGCAGGTTTGCCTTTTTCCATGAAATAAACAAACACCAAATATTAAATGTGTGTGTGTGTGTGTGTGTGTGTGTGTGTGTGTGTGTGTGTGTGTGTGTGTGTGTGTGTGTGTGTGTGTGTGTGTGTGCGTATGTGTGTGTGTGTGTGTGTGTGTGTGTTTGCGAACGCGCGCCCCTTTATGAATGCCACTGTTGCAATGCTTTTACGAACTGTGTATTATACAAATAGAAAGTTGGAATCCTGTTTCTTTAATCAGTTATGAATTTTCTTTTTCTTTTTTTTTTAAAATCTGTAATCAGTTATGAATTTCCTTTAAAGAAAAATCTGTGTGTGTTATAATATTTCCAATGTTTTGATAACATTAGCTCGTCTTTCTATCGGAATAACATTCTGATTTATTCATCGGCTTCAACAGGAAGTGTTTAAGCTTTTATTTCTTTTCTCCAGATCACTCGACAGGCTTCGATAGGTATACGGCATGTGGTCTATGACACCTTAGCAGATTAGCAGACACCCGAGCAGATTTGGGTTTTGTTCCATGTCAAGGAATGAGCAGCGTGGGGACACTGCCACCTAGAAAGCGCAAACACTGAGAGAAAGAACCTAAATTCAAAATGAAAAAAAAAAAAAAAAAAAAACCTTAGATTGAATAGAACAAAAGGAAATGAAAGAAAATAGAATGAAAGGGAATAAAATGAAACAAAACAACATAGAAAAACATGAAGAAAATGCAAAATGCAAAATGAATGGAACAAAAATTAATACAGAATCGAACATAAAAGAAATAGAATGGCATAATAAATGATGAAATAATGTAATCAAACAAATATAAAATATAACGAAATGAAATAAAGACATTTGTTAATCAGGTAAAGGGACTGTCAAGACAACGCAGACCTCTTCTAAGCTGGACTGTATTCTGGATCCACCTTGTGGATCATTTATGAGTGGCTGAAAATTCTGCTGGGTGAAATTAAAATTGAAACTGATAAATAGAGTTACTTTCCATGCATTAAAAAAAGACATGGGAGTACAAACTATTAGTGTTTATATCATACATAAAGTTCCAATTTTTCATGAAACTCATAACTTCGTAGACAGTTATCAATACCTGACTTCCCCCTCATGTCACTCATTTCAGCTTCCGGAACACAGCCTCACCTAGACTCCCTCACCTGTCAACCACCAGCGGACCTCACGCTATGTCAAGTCACCTTTAAGTCCCACTCAAACACCAGTCAGGATGATTTTACAGCGACAAACACACATACCGAAGGGAACCTGAGAAGTTCTGTATATTTTGACATAGATCATGACCGCATACAATGTTTGGTTTCTTTTCGGCACAAAAAAATAATAGGTCATTTGCATCACAAACTTCATAATAGTAAGCATTTATGTCATAACACAAAACCACAAAAGTAATCCAAAAATCGTTGACGTTTATTTCATCATACAACAGTTTGACATTATTCGAAAGGCTGAGTTTGAAACAACATTCATAACGTCTAACGTTTTGAAATAAACATAAGCTTTCAAAACACTAAAACAAGAGAAAGAAATACCATTCTACACGTATTGACAAAGTTCGTCTAACATCCTTTGACTGCATATTCTCGACTATTACATCACAGGCACCACTCAAATAAACAAATAGGACTCTGTCTAACTGCAGCAGTCAACACTAAAATATCTACATTGATTCTCTTGTAAACGGAGAGAGAGAGTGAGAGAGAGAGAGAGAGAGAGAGAGAAGAGAGAGAGAGAGAGAGAGAGGAGAGAGAGAGAGAGAGAGAGAGAGAGAGAGAATGGGGAGATGGAAGAGAGAAGGTGGTAATAGGTGGGAAGGATGCAGTGTGGTTGCGGGGGGTGGGGGGGGGGGGGGGATACGGAAAGACAGAGAGAGAGCCAGACAGACACAGAGACAGACAGACAGATGGGGCGATTAAGCATCAGTTCTTATCGAAAAAACGTGAAATGACATGTAAACTGGTTGCAAAAGCCAATGGTCAGCTGACTATATCTTTTTAACGTTCCTGATTTGAGGAAGCAACTCCATTGTAGAAAGGTACCCGAAATCTTGAGAAGGGTGTATTGTAACCGTTATGAACCGTTATGAGCGTACGTCTTCCAGATTTCAAAACTTTGCACAAAGTAACTGCCAACTGCTAAACTACATGAGACAGAGAGAGAGAGAGAGAGAGAGAGAGAAGAGAGGAGAGAGAGGAGAGAGGAGAGAGAGAGAGAGAGAGCAGACAGACAGACAGACAGAGAGAGAGAGAGAGAGAGAGAGAGAGAGAGAGAGAGAGAGAGAGAGAGAGAGTTTCCAACGCACCTGTCTAATTTTCCGTCCATGGGATAGTTTTTTTCATGAGCGTAAGCAGGGTAATGTACAAAACCGAAACAAGCCCTACATGATCAAAAAAGCTATTCATCAGCCTTCAGTACACGCACAATGTTTCTCTATATACTGGTACACGACAGAACACGATAGATGTGATTTGTGTTGAACAGAACGACTCTTCATGGCAAAAGACCACGGCTGAACGAGAACACTATTAAATTGCAGATTTTGAAGATGGTGTGCATTCTACACACGACCACGGTGTGGAGGTAGCTTCTAAAAGCAAAATGTGCCTTTAATGGGATACTGAACGAAACCGTTATCATAAAGTACATGAAACATGGACCTAAAACAGTGTATATAATCATACATAAAGACATGACAGTAAATCTGTAGCAATAATGGGAAACAGTAGTTACAGGGTCAGGCGAGGACCAAAGCAGGACCATGAAGGTAGTGTAAAGAATCACAACCAACAGTGCCATGACTTGATAGCGTTCAAGTCTGGGTTAACAAGAGAAGTAAAACAGATCATATACCGAAATATAATCATTAAGTAAGTATAAGGAAGAAATCTGAATGAGTCTACACGATCAGATATTTAAGTTATACACGTTATCCCTGTATGAGGAAGGGAAACAAACATTTTATATACTACATACCAGAAATGACTACAAAAATCGGTACAAAAACAGAAAATGGCACAAAGCACAACACACAAAAACATGACCATGAACCAAATGTAAAGACGATCAATATTCTTATGGTGATGGTCTTGAAAAAAAATAACAACGACGGCGACGACGACGACGACGACGACGACGATGATGATGATGATGATGATGATGATCATGATCATCATCATCATCATGAGGAGGTGGAGGAGGAGGAGCAGCAGTACTGATGATATGTTGTAACCAGACACTTAAACATTCAATTAACATCTGAACAAGGAACATCCATGTACTGGTTTGTTGGGTCACGTCACAACACATGACGTTGAGATTAGAAAGATAAACTCATCAAAACATGAATATACTATAAATGTAGAGAATACTACCATTGTCACACAGAGAAGCAAACCGTACTGAATTATGTGGATGTTCGGGTGGTGAACGAAGTCTGACAGCTACATACACGTTAACAATCCTTTTGTTTTCACCATGGACACAGCAAATGTCTATGCACACAAATATTCTGTAGTCTTGTGACCATGACTAAGATTGATGGACTCTTCACGCCAAACTATGTTATTGGCTCTGGATAATGGTACTAAACATGATCTTCAGGCATGCTACATAGGTTGACTTGTGCACGTGACGATATGAAAACAGAATGACGAATCAGTCTCCATTGTTTTTTCAGTGTGTTCAATGTGTTGCAGATTTGTGGCACCTTCGCAGAATCCAGCCACAGTGTTGTGCAGGTCATCTGCACTGTGCCTGTCTGTATGCAGCCTTACACACATGTGTAGAACTTCCAGGGTGTCACCAAAGTTTTTACACCAGTCTAGAAACTGGCAGCAGTTTTCTTCATTCAAAGTGCTTGCAACTATTTCAGTCACGGGTGCACCTTCTTGACAACATTAATGATACCGTCAATACTCAGCCAAGAAAAGCCGTCAAGAAAAATACACGTCACTCTCAACGAGGGAAGTGCTACTGATAATTCTTTCCATGAATCACGCGACGCTTCTTTTGTCAGACGAGGATGGCAGCTCTTGAGTGTAAGTTCAGTCAATGTTGTGTTTCGTTGGGCAAGTTGGTTCAGAAATACATCATTTACATAGCACAAAGGGAGGCCCAGCATCTTCAGGTTGGAAAACTTGGACAGAAAAACAGTCACTGGAGATGAGGTTGGGTCAGGTCCAGAGAGTAAACTGCTTTCTAGCTCTGATGGATATTCATCAACAATGTCTAATTCTGTTAGAAACTTGCATCGGGGATCTGAGTTACACAGACTCTCAGAACTGCAAGTAGATAGAATAGATGTTGAAGGCTCATGTAAGGTGACACAGAATGTAATTCTGATATCTTCTTTGGCGGTGATGCAGTGTTCCATAAACTCTGACCAGTTTCTTCCTGTCCTACTCTGAAAAAAATTAGAATATCTGTGATCTGTAACTCCTACATCTACTGATTTTAAACTGCAGAAAGGAGTGACAAGATGAGAGAGAGGAGAGAGAGAGAGAGAGAGAGAGAGAGAGAGAGAGAGGAGAGAGAGAGAGAGAGAGAGAGAGAGAGAGAGTTTCCAACGCACCTAATTTTCCGTCCATGGGATAGTTTTTTTCATGAGCGTAAGCAGGGTAATGTACAAAACTGAAACAAGCCCTACATGATCAAAAAAGCTATTCATCAGCCCTTCAGTACACGCACAATGTTTCTCTATATACTGGTACACGACAGAACACGATAGATGTGATTTGTGTTGAACAGAACGACTCTTCATGGCAAAAGACCACGGCTGAACGAGAACACATAAAATTGCAGATTTTGAAGATGGTGTGCATTCTACACACGACCACGGTGTGGAGGTAGCTTCTAAAAGCAAAATGTGCCTTTAATGGGATACTAAACGAAACCGTTATCATAAAGTACATGAAAAATGGACCTAAAACAGTGTATATAATCATACATAAAGACATGACAGTAAATCTGTAGCAATAATGGGAAACAGTAGTTACAGGGTCAGGCGAGGACCAAAGCAGGACCATGAAGGTAGTGTAAAGAATCACAACCAACAGTGCCATGACTTGATAGCGTTCAAGTCTGGGTTAAAAAGAGAAGTAAAACAGAACATATACCGAAATACAATCATTAAGTAAGTATAAGGAAGAAATCTGAATGAGTCTACACGATCAGATATTAAGTATACACGTTATCCCTGTATGAGGAAGGGAAACAAACATTTTATATACTACATACCAGAAATGACTACAAAATCGGTACAAAAACAGAAAAAGGCACAAAGCACAACACACAAAAACATGACCATGAACCAAATGTAAAGACGATCAATATTCTTATGATGATGGTCATGAAAAAAATAACAACGACGGCGACGACGCGACGACGACGACGACGCGACGACGACGACGACGATGATGATGATGATGATGATCATCATCATCATCATCATGAGGAGGTGGAGGAGGAGGAGCAGCAGTACTGATGATATGTTGTAACCAGACACTTAAACATTCAATTAACATCTGAACAAGGAACATCCATGTACTGGTTTGTTGGGTCACGTCACAACACATGACGTTGAGATTAGAAAGATAAACTCATCAAAACATGAATATACTATAAATGTAGAGAATACTACCATTGTCACACAGAGAAGCAAACCGTACTGAATTATGTGGATGTTCGGGTGGTGAACGAAGTCTGACAGCTACATACACGTTAACAATCCTTTTGTTTTCACCAATGGACACAGCAAATGTCTATGCACACAAATATTCTGTAGTCTTGTGACCATGACTAAGATTGATGGACTCTTCACGCCAAACTATGTTATTGGCTCTGGATAATGGTACTAAACATGATCTTCAGGCATGCTACATAGGTTGACTTGTGCACGTGACGATATGAAAACAGAATGACGAATCAGTCTCCATTGTTTTTTCAGTGTGTTCAATGTGTTGCAGATTTGTGGCACCTTCGCAGAATCCAGCCACAGTGTTGTGCAGGTCATCTGCACTGTGCCTGTCTGTATGCAGCCTTACACACATGTGTAGAACTTCCAGGGTGTCACCAAAGTTTTTACACCAGTCTAGAAACTGGCAGCAGTTTTCTTCATTCAAAGTGCTTGCAACTATTTCAGTCACGGGTGCACCTTCCTTGACAACATTAATGATACCGTCAATACTCAGCCAAGAAAAGCCGTCAAGAAAAATACACGTCACTCTCAACGAGGGAAGTGCTACTGATAATTCTTTCCATGAATCACGCGACGCTTCTTTTGTCAGAGAAGGATGACAGCTCTTGAGTGTAAGTTCAGTCAATGTTGTGTTTCGTTGGGCAAGTTGGTTCAGAAACACATCATTTACATAGCACAAAGGGAGGCCCAGCATCTTCAGGTTGGAAAACTTGGACAGAAAAAACAGTCACTGGAGATGAGGTTGGGTCAGGTCCGGAGAGTAAACTGCTTTGTAGCTCTGATGGATATTCATCAACAATGTCTAATTCTGTTAGAACTTGCATCGGGGATCTGAGTTACACAGACTCTCAGAACTGCAAGTAGATAGAATAGATCTTGAAGGCTCATGTAAGGTGACACAGAGTGTAACTCTGATATCTTCTTTGGTGGTGATGCAGTGTTCCATAAACTCTGACCAGTTTCTTCCTGTCCTGCTCTGGAAAAAAATAGAATATCTGTGATCTGTAACTCCTACATCTACTGATTTTAAACTGCAGAAAGGAGTGACAGATGTTTAACCATACAGTCAAACGTGCATGGCTCAATATGAAAACTTTGAGCAATAAAACGAATACTTCCAAAAACCGCCCCAAGCGTTTTAATATCTTCAATGTTGCTGGGCGCATATAATCACAGGTTTTATATACATTTCCAGTGTCTTCTAACTCCAAACGAAGTACTGGTCGCTTATACTTTAGACATTGTTCGCAAGCGTTTCGAACATTTACGTATGTATTAAACAACCGAAACAAGTCCTTAAGCTGAAGTAACTTACATGTTCTTAGCCAGACTAATGTGGGCAACTGTCCCAGAGTCTGAAGTGAATCTTCCATTTCTCTTGATGGCAGCCTTGTGATGTTAATTATGTCACTGGTGTCTTGGATGCTAAACTAAAGCTGTCTGCTTCACTTCTTCTTGATTCTGCAACAGAGAATGAGCAATAAAGCACACGAACCACTGGACCAGTAACTGTAAGTTTTGAAGGATAATTCAATTGTGAATATTAGAAAAATTTTGCCAATGTTCTTCGATGTATTGGCAGTGAACTGAAAACCCTGTTAGCAACACGAAACAAAATCTGTCATACTCAAAGACGGTCACAGTAAAATACCAATCATCCAAAGCCTGTCATAACATATTGTGAGAATTCTGCATGTAGTAGGTGAATGTACGGGAACAGAAAAATCTACTGGAATAGTTAGCAGCGTTTC
>CM031621.1:40228488-40240988 GCA_018398815.1 Conus ventricosus | reverse complement strand
TGATAATATTGGACGTCTGAGTTAATCAGTAATGTTTTACCTTTTTCTCTTGACGTTGAATTTATAATTGAAAAACATTCTTTCAAATCTAAAGGAATGTTAAGTGGTATTGCGTAATTAACATTTTGAGCTGCTTTTCTTGCTAGTTGATCTACGCGCTCGTTGGGTACAATACCACAATGAGAGGGGATCCAACAAAAAGTAACAGTAATGCCTTTCAAGGATAAAAGATGAATGAGATGATGAATTTCTAATACCATATCAAGACGAATTGAAGGACATGCAGATTTAATCGAGTGGATTGCTGCTTTCGAATCAACACCTATCATAATTTGGGAATTATTTATTGGAAAATTTAGGATGAAATCTAACGACTTAAGTATAGCAATTAATTCGGCACTAAATATCGATAACTGTCTACCAAGATAGAAGAGCTTTTCTATTTTGAAACTAGGGATTATGAAGGCTGCTCCCGTGTTATCATTTTCTAGCACTGAGCCATCTGTAAACATTTTCAAATGGTGATTGTAGTTACTTTCTAAATGAGCGTAAACAGATGTTCTTAAGGTATGTGGACAATCCTTTTTTGATACATCTGTATAATCTATATCAAAGGAGGCTTTACTTTGTTCCCATTTTGGAATAGGTGAATATGTGGGCTTTTGGGCAATGTTGTTTTTATCTATTTTAGTATCCTTTAGAAGATCGGCGGAAAACGAGTAAATAGACCTAGTTGATAGTATATTTTGGGCACGTTTTCCGAAATCCTCCTCTGATTTTAACATACTTCTTCTGAGCTAAAATTGTTTTGTGAAAAGCTCTTTAAGATAAATTTTGAAGTAGAAGCTTCCGAAGTTCTGCAAGAGGTAAGATTCCTACTTCATTATACGTCCCTAAGTTAGATGTATGTGTGGGAACCCCAAGGGCAATTTTATAAGCTTTGCAATCAGTACTCTGAAGTTTATTTAACAGGTATTGAGGAGCATTAAAGAATACTTCCTGAGCTAAGTTAGTCTTGAGCGTATAAGGGCAGTTGCTAAGATGGATAACGATTTCGAATCCTGTCCCCAAGATTGTTTGCTAATTATTTTTAGGAAATTCAAGCTCTTTCTTGCTTTGTTTAAAATATATTCAATATGAGCGTTCCAAGATAACTTACTACTTAAGATAACACCCAAAAATTTGACACTTTTTGCATAGTTTAAAACAATGCCATCCAACGTGAAAGTAGGAAGTTGTCCTGGATCGTAACCAGCATTAAAAAGAATCATATTAGTTTTTTCTGGGGAAAGAGAAAGACCATTTACATTTAAAAAATCACTGATCTTATTTAATTCAAATTGATACTTGATTTTGATGTAATTTAATGATCTTGATGGTGTATTTCTTTTCATTGTCACTTTTGTCCATAGGCATATATCATCAGCAAATTGAGCCACTTCAGTATCTTTAGAAAGACCTTTAGGGAGGTCAGAGATTAAAATATTAAATAATATTGGGGAAATTACTGAACCTTGGGGTAAACCCATTTGTAAGGGTCTTGGGTTGGAATACGTATTTCCTATTTTTGCTTGAATGTGCCTACCTTGTAGAAAATCTTGAATAAAATTGTATATGTTCCCACTGATTCCGATATTCTTTATTTTGTACATTAGTCGTTTGTGCCACACTTGTTCATAGGCTTTACGAATGTCAAAAAAAGTGTGTGTGTGGTGTGTGTGTGTGTGTGTGTGTGTGTTGTGTGTGTGTGTGTGTGTGTGTGTGGTGTGTGTGTTGTTGTGTGTGACAGATATTTGTAAAACTGTTCATTTAATGAAATGTTAAGCTATATGTGTGAAATGTTCATTTTGCAAAACAAGCTAAACATTGCTTTTTTTTCTTTTTAGTGGAAGATTGGGGGTGTGGTGTGGTCGTGAAAGGATAAAAAGAATACAGATAGATAGACACACTGACGGGCAGACGGGTGGACGGATGGACAGTCAGACCGATGGACTGACTGACGGACCGATAGAGAGGTAGGTAGGTAAGTAATGTAGATAGGTAGGTAGGTAGGCAGGAAGGGAGGCAGGCAGGCAGGCAGCAGACACACAGACAGATAGATTAATAGACAGATAGAGGAACAGGCGAATAATTACCAGTTCATAACGTAATATGAAATGATCCGTACACTAATGGTGAAATCAAAGTTCAGCTGACTGCATTTATCATTCCTGATTTTCAAAGGCAGCTCCTCCATCATACAAGACGATTTAATTGTAAGCGTTATGAGCATACCTCTTCCCAGTTCTAGCAAATTTGCACATGGTATTGCTATCTGCTAAATAATGTGTTTTGAGAGAGAAAAAGAGAGAGACAGAGAGTGATACAGACAGACAGATAGACAGAGAGACAGACAGACAGACAGATATTCAAATCCACTTCTCTAAAGTTTTCTCAGATGGAATAGGTTTGTTCACTGGCAGAGGGAGATATGCAAAATCTGGCTGCTTTTATCAAATGTGTGTCTTCATCTTCCAAAATTGCTCTCTGTTTATTACTATCAGCAGCAAAAAAAAGTTGTTTTCAATTGTTATTGTATGATATATTATATGCTATATTTAAGACAGAACATCATTAAACCCGCTATTGAACATTCGATCACGTCTGATTTCAGAGCAGTTAGAAACACACTACTAATCAAAATATTCCTCATGTTCAAAAAAATTGAACCGAGGCGAAAAAATTAATCTGAACCAAGATATTAGTATTTGTAGGTTGGACCGACACTGCATAATTATGCACGGGAAAAAAAATGTGCTTACTTTGTTAAATTAGCAGTCTGCAGCTTTGTTTCATGAAATGAAGCAAAAACGTTGCTTATTTCGTGAAAAAGGCAACAATATTTGACTGCAGGTTTGCCTTCTTCCATGAAATTAACAAACACCAAATATTAAATGTGTGTGTGTGCGTGTGGTGCGTGGTGCGTGCGTGCGTGCGTGCGGCGCGCGTGCGTGCGTGGTGTGTGTGGTGTGGTGGTGTATGTGTGTGGTGTGTGTGTGTGTGTGTGTGTGTGTGTGTGTGTGTGTGTGTGTGTGTGTGTGTGTGTGTGTGTTTGCGCACGCGCGCACCTTTATGAATGCCACTGTTGCAATGCTTTTACGAACTGTGCATTATACAAATAGAAAGTTGGAATACTGTTTCTTTAATCAGTTATGAATTTTATTTTTAAACAAATTCTGTAGTCACTTATGAATTTCCTTTTTAAAACAATCTGTGTGTGTTATAATATTTCCAATGTTTTGAAAGCATTACCTCGTCTTTCTATCGGAATAACATTCTGATTTATTCATAGGCTTCAACAGGAAGTGTTTAAGCTTTTATTTCTTTTCTCCAGATCACTCGACAGGCTTCGATAGGTATACGGCATGTGGTCTATGACAACTTAGCAGATTAGCAGACACCTGAGCAGATTTGGGTTTTGTTCCATGTCAAGGAATGAGCAGCGTGGGGACACTGCCACCTAGAAAGCGCAAACACTGAGAAAAGAACCTAATGTAAAAACAAAACAAAAAACGTAGATTGAATAGAACAAAAGGAAATGAAAGAAAATACAATGATAGGGAATAAAATGAAACAAAACATAGAAAAACATGAAGAAAATGCAAAATGCAAAATGAATGGAACAAAAAACAAATAAAGAATCGAACAAAAGACATAGAATGGCATATTAAATGATGAAATAATTTAATCAAATATAAAATAAAACGAAATGAAATAAAGACATTTTTTTAATCAGGTAAAGGGACTGTCAAGACAATGCAGACCTCTTCTAAGCTGGACTGTATTCTGGATCCACCTTTTGGATCATTTATGAGTGGCTGAAAATTCTGCTGGGTGAAATTAAAATTGAAACTGATAAATAGAGTTACTTTCCATGTATTAAATAAAGACACGGGAGTACAAACTACTAGTGTTTATACATACATAAAGTTCCAAGTTTTCATGAAACTCATAACTTCCTAGACAGTTATCAATACCTGACTGCCCCCTCATGTCAATGATTTCAGCTTCCGGAACATAGCCTCACCTAGACTCCCTCACCTGTCAACCTCCAGCGGACCTCACAGACCTCACGCTATGTCAAGTCACCTTTAAGTCCCACTCCACAGCCATTCAGGATAATTTTACCTTGACAAACACACATACTGAAGGGAACCTGAAAAGTCCTGTATATTTTGGCATAGATTATGACTGCATACAAAGTTTGTTTTCCTATCGGCATAAAAAAATAATAGGTCGTTTGCATCACAAACCTCAGAATAGTAAGCACTTATGTCATAACACAAAACCACAAAAGTATTCCAAAAATCGTTAACGTTTGTTTATTTCATCATACAAAAACTGACATTATTCGAAAGGCTGAAGTTTGAAACAACATTCATAACGTCTAACGTTTTGAAGAAACATAAGCTTTCAAAAAATTAAACTAAAATAAGAGAAAGAATACCATTCTACACGTATTGACAAAGTTCGTCTAACATCCTTTGACTACATATACTCGACTATTACATCACAGGCACACACTAAACAAATAGGACTCTGTCTAACTGCAGCAGTCAACACTAAAACATCTACATTGATTCTCTTGTAAAGAGAGAGAGAGAGAGAGAGAGAGAGAGAGAGAGAGAGAGAGAGAGAGAGAGAGAGAGAGAGAGAGAGAGAATGGGGAGAATGGGGAGAATGGGAGAGAGAAGGTGGTAATAGGTGGGGAGGATGCAGTGTCGTTGCGGAAGGAAAAAAATGGACAGAGAGAGAGAGAGAGAGAGAGAGAGAGAGAGAGAGAGCCAGACAGACACAGAGACAGACAGATGGGGCGATAAAGCATCAGTTCTTAACGAAACGTGAAATGACATGTAAACTGGTTGCAAAACCAAAGGTCGTCTGACTATATCTTTTTAACGTTCCTGATTTTGAGAGGAAGCAACTCCATTGTAGAAAGGTATCCGAAATCCTGAGAAGGGTGTATTGTAACCGTTATGAGCGTACGTCTTCCTGATTTCAAAACTTTACACAAGTAACTGTCAACTGCTAAACTACATGAGAGAGAGAGAGAGAGAGAAAGAGAGACAGACAGACAGACAGAGAGACAGACACAGACAGACAGACAGACAGACAGACAGACAGACAGACAGAGAGAGAGAGAGAGAGAGAGAGAGAGAGAGAGAGAGAGAGAGAGAGAGAGAGAGAGAGAGAGAGAGAGTTTCCAACGCACCTGTCTAATTTTCCGTCCATGGGATAGGTTTTTTTTCATGAGCGTAAGCAGGGTAATGTACAAAATCGAAACAAGCCCTACATGCTCAAAAAAGCTATTCATCAGCCCTTTAGTACACGCACAATGTTTCTCTACATACTGGTTTCACGACAGAACACGATAGATGTGATCTGTGTGTTGAACAGAATGACTCTTCATGGCAAAAGACCACGGCTGAACGAAAACACTATTAAATTGCAGATTTTGAAGATGGTGTGGATTCTTTATACGACCACTGTGTGGAGATAGCTTCTAAAAGCAAAATGTGCCTTTAATGGGACATTGAGCGAAACCGTTATCATAAAGTACATGGGAAAAATGGACCTAAAACAGTGTATATAATTATACATAAAGACATGACAGTAAATCTGTAGCAATATGGGAAACAGTAGTTACAGGTCAGGCGAGGACCAAAGCAGGACCATGAAGGTGTGTAAAGAATCACAACCAACAGTGCCATGACTTGATAGCGTTCACGTCTGGGTTAACAAGAGAAGTAAAACAGATCATATACCGAAATAGAATCATTAAGTAAGTATAGGAAGAAATCTGAATGAGTCTACACGATCAGATATTTAAGTATACACGTTATCCCTGTATGAGGAAGGGAAACAAACATTTTATATACTACATACCAGAAATGACTACAAAATCGGTACAAAGAACAAAAATGGCACAAAGCCAACACACAAAAACATGCCCCATGAACCAAATGTAAAGACGATCAATATTCTTATGATGATGGTCATGATAAAAATAACAACGACGGCGACGACGACGACGATGATGATGATGATCATTCATCATGAGGAGGTGGAGGAGGAGCAGCAGCAGTACTGATGATATGTTGTAACCAGACACTTAAACATTCAATTAACATCTGAACAAGGAACATCCATGTACTGGTTTGTTGGGTCACGTCACAACACATGACGTTGAAATTAGAAAGATAAACTCATCAAAACATGAATATACTATAAATGTTGAGAATACTACCATTGTCACACAGAGAAGCAAACCATACTGAATTATGTGGATGTTCAGGTGGTAAACGAGGTCTGACAGCTACATACACGTTAACAATCCTTTTGTTTTCACCAATGGACACAGCAAATGTCTATGCACACAAATATTCTGTAGTCTTGTGACCATGACTAAGATTGATGGACTCTTCACGCCAAAGTAGGTTATTGGCTCTGGATAATTGTACTAAACATGATCTTCAGGCATGCTACATAGGTTGACTTGTGCACGTGACGATATGAAAACAGAATGACGAATCAGTCTCCATTTGTTTTTCAGTATGTTTAATATGTTGTAAATTTGTGGCACCTTCGCAGAATCCAGCCACAGTGTCGTGCAAGTCATCTGCGCTGTGCTGTCTGTATTGAACCTTACACACATTTGCAGAACTTCCAGGGTATTATTGAACTTTTTACACCAATCCAGAAACGACAGTAGTTTCCTTGATTTAAAGTGGTTGCATATATTTTAGTCACGGGTGCACCTTCTTTACAACATTAATGATACCGTCAAACACACCTCCAAGAAAAAATACTGTAAAGAAAAATACACGTCACTCTCAACAAAGGAAGTGCAACCGATAAATTTTTCCATGAATCACGTGACCTTCTTTTGTCAGACGAGGATGGCAGCTCTTGAGTGTAAGTTCAGTCAATGATGTGTTTCGCTGGGCAAGTTGGTTCAGAAACACATCATTTACATAGCACAAAGGCAGGAACAGCTTCTTCAGGTTGCAAAACTTGGACAGAAAAACAGTCACTGGCGATGAGGTTGGGTCAGGTCCAGAGAGCAAACTGCTTTGTAGCTCTGATGGATATCCATCAACAATGTCTAAGCCTACTAGAAATTTGCATCGGGGATCAGAGTTACACAGACTCTCAGAACTGCAAGTAGAAGAATAGATCTTGAAGGCTCATATACGTTGACACAGAGTGTAATTCTGATATCTTCTTTGGCTGTGATGCAGTGTTCCATAAACTCTGACCAGTTTCTTCCTGTCCTACTCTGGAAAAAATTAGAATATCTGTGATCTATAACTCTTATATCCACTGATTTTAAACCACAGGAAGGAGTGACAAGATGTTTAACCATACAGTCAAACGTGTATGGCTCAATATGAAAACTTTTCGCAATAAAACTGATCCTTCCAAAAAACCGTCCCAAGCGTTTTAATATCTTCAATGTTGTTGGGCGCATATAATCACAGGTTTCATACACATTTTCAGAGTCGTTTAACTCCAAATAAAGTTCTGGTCGCTGGTACTTTAGAAATTGTTTGCATGCGTTTCGAACATTTAGGTATGTGTTAAACAACCGAAACAAGTCCTTAAGCCGTAGAGACTTACACGTTCTTAGCCAGACTAATGAGGGTAACTGGCCCAGAGTCTGAAATGACTGCTGTGAATCTTCCATTTCTGTTGATGGCAACTATGTGATGTTAGTTGTGTCACTGGTGTCTTGGATGATGCCCTTAAGCTGTCTGCTTCAGCTTCCTCTTGATTCTGCAACAGAGAGTGAGCAATAAAGCACACGAACCACTGGACCAGTAACTGTATTTTTTGTTAAGAAAATTCAGTTGTGAATAAAATTCAATTGTGAATATCATAAACATTTTGCCAATGTACTTTGATATATTGACAGTGAACTGAAAAGCCTATCAGCAACACGAAATAACGTATGTCATACTCAAAGACGGTCACAGTAAAATACCAACCATCCAAAGCCTGTCATAACATATTGTGAGAGTTCTGCATGGAGTAGGTGAATGTACGGGAACAGGAAAAGTCCACTGGAATATAGAGCAAGGTTTCTAAAATGCAGGATGCAAAGATCTTAACAACGAAAGAGCTGAATAGATGTAATTTTCAGGAAGCAGTTCAGCGCATGCCAATTTTGATTATATTCATATGTTCATCAATGTCAACACGTATGCACATTGAACCAACTACCTTCGGATCTTTACTTGTGACGACAACTTTTATTCGTTCGTTTGATTTGATTTGATTTGATTTGATGTGTTCGCTTCGGTTCGCTTTGGTCCGGGTAGGTTCAGTTCGGTCCGGTCAAGTCCCGTCCGTCCGTTTGTTCGTTCATTTGATGTTTTGTTTGTTTCTGTTGTTTGTTGGTAGCTACAGAACTGAAAAATATTATACACATATTCTCAAAACAAGTACACAGATCCGACCGAACCAGTTCCTCCTAGTGTTAAGATGATTGAATGTTTGAAAAGAGTGTACGTAATGGTCAGTTAGCCCAACATTTTTTCTATGATACCTTCTCTATGAAGTTCTATCTGTTAAGTGTTTTCCATGTGTTAAATCAAAACGCAGTTTAAAATCAGTCTCGTTGGTATCAGTCGGATAAAATATTCAGCTAGCAGAAGATTGGTGTACAGACCTGTACAATGACCACGATGAATATGTATCAGCTGATCAATTTGTAAATCGGTCGTGACTTGGGCCCATAAAAGATTGCGCTGAGCGAAAAGACAATAAGAATCACCTATCAATGTTGAGAGAGAGAGAGAGAGAGAGAGAGAGAGAGAGAGAGAGAGAGAGAGGAGAGAGAGAGAGAGAGAGAATAGAGCAGAGTCTTTAACCACTAAATCGTATCAGCCCCAGAGAACAAGCAAGTTCATTCAGCGACAATATACCAAATGTTTGCAAACACAAGAGAGAGAGAGAGAGAGAGAGAGAGAGAGAGAGGAGAGAGAGAGAGAGAGAGAGAGAGAGAGAGAGAGAGAGAGAGAGAGAGAGAGAAAGAGAGAGAGAGAGAGAACGAACGAATCTTTTTTAATGAGGGAAAAAGCGGAATAAGCACAACATGGCTTTTTTACATCCGGCCCTCAATGAAGGGAAATATACAGAAAATGCAATAAACAACATCAGCAAAACTAATCTAGAATAGAAGTAAACATACATAAACGCTATATATAGAAAGAAGAAACGGTTAACACAAAAGAACAGAACACAATCAATGCGTGGGAGAGAGAGAGAGAGAGAGAGAGAGAGAGAGAGAGGAGAGAGAGAGAGAGAGAGAGAGAGAAGAGAGAGAGAGAGAGAGAGAGAGACAGACAGACAGACAGACAGACAGACAGACAGACAGACAGAGAGAAACAGATGGGGGTGGGAGGGGAGGGGTCATCATATATAGTTCATGAAAAAATGGTTATTGGAAGATAGATAAATATAAAAAAGAAACATTATCACAAGTCAAGTCAAGTCAAGTCAAGTCAAGTAAACTTTTATATCTCAGTTCGAGAAATTAGTTTGTGGTCACACACATTCACAGCAAATAAACGATTTTGTCACATCACCCATTTTGTCACATATGGCATACATTCATATAAAAGAATTTGGATTTCAAGGTGACTAAATAATATAAGAATAATACTATATAAAATTGCATTCCTACAACGCATTTGACAATAAATTCTAAGATGAGATTTTAAACTAAAATAACACAACTATTTGTTATCTAAATGCAACAGTATGCTCAATCTGAGCTTAAATTGTGTATCTTTATAAAACAATAAAATTATAACACATTTCTGGAAAAATAAAATCATTGAACAGGCACACCATCTGTAGGCAAAGACAAAATTTACACATGACAAGCAGCACCTTTGGAACACTAGATGAGAGAGACAGAGACAGAGACAGAGAGACAGAGAGATAGGAAGAGGAGAGAGAGAGAGGAGGGGAGAGAGAGAGAGAGAGAGGAGAGAGAGAGAGAGAGAGAGAGAGAGAGAGAGGAGAGAGAGAGAGAGAGAGAGAGAGAGAGGGAGAGGGGGGGGGGGGGGTTTAAGAGCATGGATTGGAAAATTCAGTCATTAGTTGGGTATGAAGTGCCCTTTTAAAGCTGTATATGCTGGCATGAACATCAAGAGGAAGGTGCAATGCAGTTCCACAAGAAGCCGCCGGAGTAGTGAAGACTGGTTTTAAACATATCTATTCTTGGACGGGGTATTACAATTTTAGGGAAAACGGCGATTTTCATTAAATCTATTCTCTGTAATTGAAGTGGGAGCACGACCGAAAGAATCTTAAACATGAAAAAAGCTTTATTGAATTTAAGCTTCAAGTTTAATGGTGAAATATCCAGATCTGTATAGTCAGAGTATGATAACGTAACCGATTTTAACAAAACTAATTTCAGGGAACGTCTATAAAGACTAAACAACGGTTTGAGTATATGATTACTAGCTGAATCCCAAATTGTTGATGCATAATTTATATGGGATTCAATATAAGCGTGAAAAAAAAAAATTTACGTGAATGGCAGTCTAGGAAATGCTTTATCTTGGACAGCTGGTTATCTTTTTCGAAACTGTTTTGCATAAAGACCGTACATGTTCAGACCATGACAGATTGTTGTCTATAACTACTCCTAAGACTTAATGACAGACTGTTTCTTCGATAGTTATACATTGATAGAAAGGGGTGCGCTCGTATAAGAAAGGCTTTGACGTTTTTGTTTTGTGGTTATGATCATATGTTTGGTTTTGACAGGGTTTAGACACATATGATTTAATTCAGACCATTCGGTTAGCTGGTTAATACTCTGCTGTAATAACATAGATGCTTTTTCTGCTTTGCGATCACACGCATGAACAGTAGTGTCATCGGCGAACATATCACAAAGCGCTGGGAGAAATAGGGGGGGATCATTAATATATATTGAGAAAAGTATGGGTCCTAGGACGGAGCCTTGAGGAACACCATGTTTGAGAGGCAAAATAGAAGACTGGCGTTCATGAATTGAGACATTTTGTTTTCTGTCGCATAAAAACGAAGAGATGAGTTCTAGAGCATTACTAGATAAACGGTACAATTTTAACTTTTTTAGAAGCAGTGTGTGGTCAATTACATCAAAAGCTTTTGCAAAGTCAATAAAAAGGACACCAGTCACCTTGTTTTCATTGATATTTGTGAGCCATTTGTCTACTAGGTTGGTCAGTGCTGTGTGGCAGGAGTGATGTTTCCTGAAACCAGACTGATTAGGGTGAAATAAGTTATATTTGTCAAAATGGTTAAGAATGCATCTTCTTAAATGATCTTCTAAAGGTTTTGATACCACCGACAGGATAGAAATTGGTCTGTAATTACAAGGATCCGAGGTGTCCCCTGATTTATAGATGGGTCTTACCCTAGCAATTTTGAAAGATTTAGGAAATTGGTTTTCAGATATACATAAATTGAAGATGTAGGTCAGTGTATCAGAAATAACTGGAGCTGCAAGTTTTAGGATTTTGCCATCGATCCCGTCTAAGCCACGAGCACATGTATCTTTTAGACGGATTCAGGGCATTATATACATCATGGACTGACATTAAGGGGATGTATAAGTCTGAGGATATGGCTTTTGAATCACAGAAATCGTTTTAATAATGCAAGAGTGTTTTGGGCAGATCTATCTGATGATTTTATTGTTGTCTTAGCAATATTACAAAAATGGTCATTAAGTTTCTCGGGACACAGGTCTTCATGTGATGTATATTTACTGATGTTTTTGTTTGTCAGTTGGTTGATAGCATTCCAAATTGCTCTGCTATTGGTTATTAGAAGAAACAAGTTCTTGAAAGTACTTTTTCTTTACTGCTCGTTTTACATAATTAACATGATTTCTTTGGTTTACAAATTCTTTCTTCGTTCCCGTAGACAAAAGGTGATCTCTTTGGTTCATAGCGTCTGTACATCTTTTGATAGCCATGATAACGGAGGGATGCTTCTAACGCGCTTGGTTTTGAAAGGTGCATGTTTATCATAAATATTTAAAAAAATTGTGGTACCAAACTTCCAGGTTTCATCAGGATTTGTAAATTGGTAGACTAGGAAAGATGTGAATTACTCAAATCAAACAAAAATTTATTTTTATCAAAATTCCGTAAGCACCTGTATCTTATAAACGTGTGACCATTCTTCGGAATTTTAACTCTTTTTTCGACCAAGTGAAACATACTGGGAAAATGATCACTACAACCATACAGCGGTGAACACACTTCTGTTATATTGCTTTTTGTCGTGGTGTAAATGTGATCAATAAGAGTTTTGGATGTGGGTGTTACCTTGTGGGTTTATCGATTAACTGAACAAGTTGAAAAGATTCATAACAATGAACCCATGTGTTGTTACATTTGAGCAAATCAATGTTAAAATCGGCTAACAATATCAGCTCATCCGAAAGC
>CM031621.1:40220988-40225988 GCA_018398815.1 Conus ventricosus | reverse complement strand
GTAATCAACCGACCAAAAGATAGATGATAAAAAATAAAAAGATAAAAAGTAATAGTGACAGACAGACAGGCGGCAGGAGAAAAAAGGAGGCAGACAGCAGGAGGAGGCAAATGCAGGGCAGACGACGACTACGATAGATAATTTGATGATAGATAGATAGATAGATGATAATAGAATAGATAGATAGATAGATAAAGGGAAAGGGCGATTAAGACCAGATGATAGTAATATGAATGTAGTAAAAAGGTGGGGGTCTGGTGATGGGCTTTTCGCATAGCGGGTTTCCGCTTTGGTACGGTACTAAACGTGCTCTTCACGATGCCCGCTATATTTCTTCGCTAGGCACGTATAATGATTCCCGATTGCGTGGTTTCTATTGTTTTTTTAGATATAAATTTTTGTTGTAAATTTGTGGGGTTTTCAAAATTCAACCCCTCGTCTTGCAAATAAAATAACTGTGCCTTTTTATATAAACCCCCCATATGTAAGTTTCCTGGTTTTACCAAAATTTTACACCAATCCAGGAACACCAAATAGTTTTCTTCGTAAGTGTGTGAATTTTTGATCACGGGTGCTCTTTTTTTGTCAACAGTAAAGATACGTCAAAACTTCCCTCCAAAAGATAACGTCAAGCAAATAACACGTCACTTTCAACATGGGACGGGCTACTGATAAATCATTCCATGAATCACGCGACACTTCTTTTGTCTAACGACGGTTCCAGTGCCTCAGTATAAAAATTCAGTCAGGGTTGTGTTTCGCTGAGGAAGTCGGTTCAGAATCACATCATTGACATAGCACAAAGGCAGGCTCAGTTTCTTCAGGTTGGAAAACTTGGACAGAAAAACAGTCAGTGGAGAAGAGGTTGGGTCAGGTCCAGAGAGTAAACTGCTTTCTACCTCTGTCGGACATTCATCGCAAATGTCTAAGATTGTTAGAAACTTGCATCGAGGATCCGAGGCGCACAGTTTCTCAGAATAGCAGTCGATAGAATAGATCTTGAAGGCTCCTTTATGTCAACACAAAGTGTAGTTCTGATATCTTCTGTGGTGGTGACACAGTGTTCTATAAACTCTGACCAGTTTCTTCCAGTCCTACTCTGGAAAAAAAAAGAATATCTGTTATCTGTAACTTCTATCAATACTGATATCAAAGCACAGGAAGGAGTGACAAGATGTTTAACGATGCAGTCAAACGTGCATAGTTCAATATGAAAACAATTACCACGAAAATGGATCCTTCCAAAAAAGCGTCCCAAGCGTCTTAATATTTTCAAATGTGCTGAACACATATCGTCATAGATGTTATGCACATTTTCAGGGTTGATGAACTCCAAACGAAGTACTGGTCGCTTATTCTTTAAAAATTGCTTGCATGCGTTTCGAACATTTAGGTGTGTATTAAACAACCGAAACAAGTCCTTAAGCCGCGGAGACTTACATGTTCTTAGCCAGACTAATGTGGGTAACTGGCCCAGAGTCTGAAGTGACTGCTGTGCATCTTCCATTTCTGTTGATGGCAAATTTATTATGTCATTGGTGTGTCTTGGATGATCATGTAATGCTGTCCACTTCAGCTTCCGCTTGGTTCTACATACAGAGAATAAAGCAATAAAGCATGCACATATCACGGACTGGTGAGTTCAATCTTATAAATAAAATGAAATTCTTCATACAAAAAACACCTTGCTGAATCCTCTGGGATATTGACTGTTAAATGAAAACCCCGTTTGGAAAATAAAACAAAGCCATTTACAGTCGAAAAGAGTCACAGAAAATAATTTAAAAATTGGAAGTCTGTGATGACATAAGTTGTGGGTAAGTGTATGGAAAGAAAAAAAAACTACTGGAAATATAGAATGCAGGATACAATCTTAAAGGAAGAGCTGAACAGAACTGTATAACAGAAGATGATTCAAAGCCCAAATGATTGCTCGTTCATTTTCGTTGTCCTGAATGTTGTGTCTCTTGCTTGAAGAAGACCTGGTAGCTCGAAACGCGTCGTGTTTTGTCTTGTTATTCGTTTGTCTACGTTTTCGGGCGGAGCTTATATTTTTTTTTTCAAATTTGATAAAGCGTGTGCCAGTGCTGATTATTTTTATGTATTCACCAAACCAAACCCTATGCACATTCAATTAATTACCAACTGATGCTTAGCTGAAACGAGAACATTTGACTTTTCATTTGTTTGTTTTGAATTGGTAGTTTTAGAATTAAACAAGTCTCTTATCTTATCTTAAAGCCATCGACAGCGTATTGTCAAAATAAGTTTACGGATCCAACTGATCCAATTCAACATTGTATTAAGATGCTTGAACTTTTTGTAAAAGCGTGAATGACCAGGTAGCCAACATATTGGTATGGGTAACGACCATCAGTGCGATAATGACCTTGCTGCTATGTCCGATACGGAAGCGTGGGAAAAAAACTGACATTCGTTTCAAACAGTTTAAGGTCCGGCCTCCAATCACAATTTTCCCAGTATGCGCACTCTTGTTCTGATCCGTGAGTTCACACACGTCTTCCGCGGTCGAAAAAGTTCGATTGTGAAGAAAAACTACTAAGTCTTTGGAAACAATTTGCAAAATCTTCTCGTACGAAAACAAATCATGTAAACTTTCGAATCTAAACTGGTCTCCGAAAGCTAAATCCATCGGTCAAGAAAATGAGCAGAACGAATCTATAGCGCAGCAAATGACTTGCTCAAGTCAGGCCGAATTGAACTAACGTTTTCACAGAAACCGCCTCCTTTACATTGAAATCTTTCGTTTTTAATTCTCCTTTCAGTTCGTCCCAAGTGATCTATTGTTTAGAAGAGAGGGTATGGCATAAGAATCATGCACTGCCACGAAAATGGGAAAACGCATACAGAGCCATTTTTCCTTAGGCCTCTCACAAGACGTTACATGCGTTTCAAACCTGAAAAAAAGGAGTCAGTCTGTTCTTGTAACGAATGAAATGGGAGAACGTTTGGAAATGTATAAGGCTTTGGGAGTAGAGTAAACACCATTCTGATTATCATCACCAGCATTGACCTCAGTTTTGTTATTAATTCAAGTTTTTTTTCCAGCTCAAGTTCATACTGCCTTTTCAACATTAACTTTCGTCTTCTTTCTTACGCTCTTGCTCCTCTCTCTTCAGCTGGGTAATATATTCACTTACTTCATCGCCAGTGTAGTCCTTAATACTTGGCCCTGCGCGTGGTAACGCTCAAAGTCCTCCACAGGGAAAGATTTTAGAAACAAGAGAAGGAAAAAAGGTTAAAAAAATCAATACATCCACTGAATCATGCAAACACATTATATTTGAACGTAAAAAACATAACGTCATCCACAAACTTTAACAAGTAGCCAGAACAAGTTAAAAAATCATGGAAGAGAGGGGGCACAAAAAATGGAATCATTCATGCAAATATTGTCAATATGTAAAACAACAAGAGGGGGCAAAAAGAAATCCTTCACATGAATATAACTATAAGTAAAGATAGGGGGACGCAAATAGAGTCATTTCATGTAGACACGTCAATACGTAAAAAAAAGGGGGGGCACAAATGAAATCATTCAAATTTATATGTAAAAGAATAAGGAAAAGAAAACAGCCGCCCTGATGAAGTGGTTAGCGTCGCAGACTCTCGTCTGGGAGGTTGTGGGTTCGATTCCCATCAGAGTCATCTGGGATTTTTCCACCCTGACCAGCTCTTGCCCAGAGTTGATTATGCTGCAGGCTCAGTTGGGAAGACTGAGACCTCACTGCTGAGTTTCATCCACAAAATGGATGCGTCTCTGCATGTGTTGCTCAAATTTCCTGACTAACACTGCAGGTGTCTGTATCTCTCAGGCCTGGTTGACGCTGAGATATATTATGTAAGCAAGTGTAGCGTACTGCCCTGTCATGTAGTCTCAGACCAGTATGGAAATCCATAGCCCACCTTCATCATCCTCATCTCATCGATCATCATTTTAAAAAAAGTCTCAAGTTCTGTGGCCCTTAATGCGCAGCTCTTATGGTGGGATCAGATTCGATGCCCTCTCCAAGTCTATGGCCTTTGTTTGATTCCACTGGGGTCACCAGTTTGGCAAATTCATGGGGACCTTCAATGGACAGACGTGGTGGCGCCCTCCATAGGGAGAGCTCACTTACGCTGGCTTTACAACTAAACAATTATTGTCAGCAGTAGTGCAGTATCTCCTGCGGTGGGTTGCCTCTTGATAACTTGACATTGTTTGCGGCCTTTGGATTGTCAGTGATGGGATCGCGGCTGGCCGGGCCAGGCTGTGGCTGTGGATGGGGAGGCCGGAATGAGCAGTGTGGGTGCAATGCCCCTGATGTGGCACAGAAGAAGGGACAGCAAAAAAATGAGGAAAAAAAGATAATATTAATCCACTCAGCCAACAATAATGTCCTTTCTCTCCCCTACAATAATATTCCGAGTTCAGACGGTCCAAAAGCAATCAAAAGAATTTTCAAATTTTGAAAATTGTCCAAAAAGATTTACATCTGATAGGGAATGACAATTTGGACACTTTGACTTATGTTTATCTATATTACTGAAATCTGAGGTGCTTGAAACTGTTATGATTTAGAATTTCTGGTATATTTTGAAATCTTCCAGAGCAAGCTTGGAAACAAGAAAACAATACCAAAAAGATGAAGAATTTAAGAAACCACACCAGAATACATTTAAAACAGGAAACTCAACACAAAAACCCTACAATACATTCTACATAGAATAACTTAACATGTACACAATAGATCGTCGATATTGCTGAGAGGAGGATGTATTGAAAAGAAGGAAACAAGAACAGAGATTGGAAAAACTAAGACAGACAAGAAGAAAAGCAGGGAAGCAAAAGGAAATGCTCAGGCAGAATTCTAATGATGTCTGCCTCCTGTAAACTGGATACGAGGATGTACAATAAACTAGAATAAAGACAACTTCACGCACAAAATTGGTTCAGTTTGATGTCATAAAGAGCAATAAATGAATATGGACCATCAAGA
>CM031621.1:40205988-40215988 GCA_018398815.1 Conus ventricosus | reverse complement strand
TTCACGACACATAGCACTGTGGACTTCTGACGGTGCGTTTCATGTATAGCGGCTGACAGATTTGGCCACTTACGGTGTGCACCGGACACACAACGATTAGACATACGAATCAGCGCAGAAAGGAACAGCTGGGCAACAACACTGTTGGAAACAAAGAGAGCGGTTCAGTGCTGAATGCTCCTGGGAAGCAGCAGACCGAAAAGTCAGAGTTCCGGTCCACAATGGAAACGACTGATCAAAGAAACGGAGACACCACTGCTGAAGTTGTCGAGAATGATAAATCAGATCCATACAATGACAGTTATTATGATTCAGATTTTGAAAGAGGGGTACATGTGTACTCACGGATCAGCATGTTCGGCATCCTTCCCGTTTGTTTCCTGGGTCTGCTGGGCAACACAGTGTCTGTCTGGGTCTGGAACGCCAGCAAGAAACACAAACCCATGGCGCTGCTGTTCCAGGGTCTGGGCGTTGTAGACAACATTTTCCTGCTGATGAATATGGCTAACGAAATCGGGCCTCACATACACTCACTCCTAAAGTGAGTTTTACCTTCCTCGGCCACCTGTCGGCATTTTCCGAGGCCATGTCTCTCAGTCTCACTGTCGCCATTGGGGTGCTCCGATGGCTCGGCGTGGCCCAGCCCCAGCGGATGCGGAGGATGACGTCCTGCCACGTCCTGATGGTGTGTGGAGGAATGGGGGGCTGGTGCGGCCTGCTGGTCACGGTGAGTTACGTGATGATGAGACGACGGCTGTGGATGACACGACCTTCCGTGTGATGTGGGTCGTGGGGGAGGTATTCATGTTCATCCTGCCCTGTGTGCTGTTGCTGGGCTTCAGTATCAGCCTGCTCAGGATCGCCTGCCAGCGCCAGAGGTAGGTCAGGATCAGGATATCAGTTCAGCCCACTGTCTATCGGTATCACCTGTCAACCCCACGATAAGTCAGGATGCTACCCCTCACACTACATTAAGATGTCGTCCCCACAATCAGTCAGTATCACCTGTCAATCCCACGATAAGTCAGGATGCTACCCCTCACACTACATTAAGATGTCGTCCCCACAATCAGTCAGTATCACCTGTCAACCCACGATAAGTCAGGATGCTACCCCTCACACTACATTAAGATGTCGTCCCACAATCAGTCAGTATCACCTGTCAATCCCACGATAAGTCAGGATGCTACAAAAAACAACAAAATAGTTGGGTTTTACGTCCTCATACCGAAAGCTTTTAGGGACACGTCTTTCATTCACGGTAGTCTTTGTTGTCATTGGATTTAAGAGATTTCCGTTGTGCGGTTGGTCATTGTTGTTATTCGACGGTGGTAGTCGTTAAAGTTGTCTCCTTTCGTTGTAGTTGTTGATGTTCATTTTGTCTTCTTCTGGGGTGGGTTAGAACCAGTTGTCGAGTCCAGAGGACGTCAGGGCATTGGCCAGCATCCTCATGGGTTGAGTCCCTAGGGTTGGGTGCGGCAGTAGGAATTCGTGCAGCTGTAGTTGGTGTGTTCGTCTGTAGTCTCGAATGGAGGTCATGGCAATGGGGAGGTCGGTGCAGTCACTCAGGGCGTGTTGGAGAGAGGGCTCTGACCCACATTGGCAGGTCAGGCCCAGGAGAACACATCTGTGGTATCCTGTCCTGATCCGTCGGAGGATTTGCTGGAGTCCTCGGGGAAGAGGATGCTACCCCTCACACAACCTTAAGATGTTATTCCCACGATCAGCCAGTATCACCTGTTAATCCCACAGTGAGTCAGGATCACCCGTTAACCCTACGAATCAGAATCACTCGTTCACTTCAAAATTGGATAGGGTAATTCCTTAACCCCACTTTTAGTCAGGATTATATGTTTACACAACAATAACTCATGATGACTTGTTCATTCCACAATCAACCATTAACATCTGTTGATCCACAATAACTAATGATGGCTTGTCCATTCTACGATCAACCAGGAACATCCGTTGATCCCACAATAAGTGAAGTTCATATGTTCACTGGTATGTAAATCAGGACCACTTATTTACTTCATTTTACATCAGTAACCCACCTGCTAACTCCACAATAATTCATGATGATCTTGCTGTCTGCAATAAGTCATGATCGTTTATAATCCCAAACTAAATCAACATCAATCGTTAGCCCTACACTAAATCAACATCACTCGCTAGCCCTACATTAAATCAACACCACTCGTTAGCCCTACATTAAATCAACACCACTCGTTAGCCCTACATTAAATCAGCATTGAGTTAATTGCTCCATACTAAGTCAGGATCACCTCTTAACCTGAAGGAAGTAGAGACATCTGTTAACCTCTTAGTTAGTCAGGATCATCCATTAACTCAATGATAAGTCGGGATCACTTGTTAACTTTAAGGAAGTCAAGACATCTGTTAACCTCGTGATTAGTCAGGATCATTCATTAACTCAATGATAAGTCAGGATCACTTGTTAACCTTAAGGAAGTCAAGACATCTGTTAACCTCGTGATTAGTCAGGATCATTCATTAAGTCAGTGATAAGTCAGAATCGGATGTTGATCTTTCAATAAGTCAGAAAGGTCACTGGCTAACCCCACAATAAGTCAGAAAAGGGTCACTGGCTAACCCCACAATAACGTCAGGATCACCTGTCACCCCCACAGTAAGGGACAATGATTTTAATCAGGGGATGAGTCAGGATAATTGTTACCCCACATTATTAAGTCAGGATCATACGTTAACCCCACAGTAAGTGACAATGATCCGTTAACCCGACGATAAGTTAGAATAATTGTTACCACACAACACGTCAGGATTACTTGTTAACCCAACGATAAATCAGGCTCTGTTGTTAACCCTTTTATGAGTCAGGATCATCGATTCGTCAATCCAAAGGTCAGGATTATCTGATGATCGTCTGGCACTATCGAAATAAATCAGGATCATCAGTTAATCCTACAATAGATCAGGATTACTTGTTATAAGTCATGCTGCGTCAGATGGTGTGCGGAGTGATGTGAAGCATGGTGTCTGGGAGGGCGCGTGCGGTGGCGGTGGAGGGGGGCGATATGTAAGATAATATAGGGGATAACGAGTGGGATGGTGTTTAATGATGAATGGCGTGGTGTGTGGGAAGGTGGGAATGATGTGTTAGTAGATGTATGGGATATTTAGTTGCATGGTGTGTGGAATGGTGTCTGGAACGCTGAGTATGATCATGTTTGGCACGGTGTATTTACGGGGTCTGGCATCATACAAATTTAATATAGACAAAGTACAGGAAGGACATCGTTAACGATGTGTCATGAAAGAGATAGAGAATGGTAGACAGCGGCATATGGACATTTCCTGGAGAGTAAAATCATCATCAGAAGAATTTTGCTTGAAACTAAAATCCTGGTAGGAAAATATTCAGTCGACATGCTACAAAAAATCATTGTTGGTCCTATGACGGACATCGTCTGACCTGCTATCACCACAGAATTAGAAGATGAATGTAAACACAGAGACATTATCTGACTTCCTATCACCACAGAATTAGAAGAGGAATGTAAACACAGAAACATGGTCTGACTTCCTATCACCACAGAATGAGAAGTGGAATGTAAACACAGAGACATGGTCTGACTTCCTATCACCACAGAATTAGAAGAGGAATGTAAACACAGAGACATGGTCTGACTTCCTATCACCACAGAATTAGAAGAGGAATGTAAACACAGAGACATGGTCTGAGTTCCTATCACCACAGAATTAGAAGTGGAATATAAACACAGAAACATGGTCTGACTTCCTATCACCACAGAATTAGAAGTGGAATGTAAACACAGAGACATGGTCTGACTTCCTATCACCACAGAATGAGAAGTGGAATGTAAACACAGAGACATGGTCTGACTTCCTATCACCACAGAATGAGAAGTGGAATGTAAACACAGAGACATGGTCTGACTTCCTATCACCACAGAATGAGAAGTGGAATGTAAACACAGAGACATGGTCTGACTTCCTATCACCACAGAATGAGAAGTGGAATGTAAACACAGAGACATGGTCTGACTTCCTATCACCACAGAATGAGAAGTGGAATGTAAACACAGAGACATGGTCTGACTTCCTATCACCACAGAATGAGAAGTGGAATGTAAACACAGAGACATGGTCTGACTTCCTATCACCACAGAATTAGAAGAGGAATGTAAACACAGAAACATGGTCTGACTTCCTATCACCACAGAATTAGAAGAGGAATGTAAACACAGAAACATGGTCTGACTTCCTATCACCACAGAATTAGAAGATGAATGTAAACACAGAAACATGGTCTGACTTCCTATCACCACAGAATTAGAAGAGGAATGTAAACACAGAAACATGGTCTGACTTCCTATCACCACAGAATTAGAAGAGGAATGTAAACACAGAAACATGGTCTGACTTCCTATCACCACAGAATTAGAAGAGGAATGTAAACACAGAAACATGGTCTGACTTCCTATCACCACAGAATGAGGAGAGGAATGTAAACACAGAGACATGCAGAGGCAAGGAAGGCATGAGCATCAAAAAGGTTGCTTGGTGAACTGCCTTTCTGCTTCCAGTGAATTGAAATATTGGTAGATGCCAATTTTGAGTACGTTTAGAGGATTCAGAGAATCAAATCACCTGATGCAATATTCGTAGAAAGGCAGTCAAGTTAGAGATGAACAGCAACAAAAAAGAAAGAAAAAAAAAAGAAAAAGAGAGAAAAAGGCCTCATACAAGTATTCCGTCTGCATAGTCCCTAGGGGCTGGGCCACACCCAGGTCATGGCTTCTGGATACCTTTCTGCCCTCTGCTTTTGTATTGATATGTACAACAACAATAACAATAACAACAACAATGACAACAACAGCAACAACAACAACAACAACAAAACACAAAAGAGACAAGAAAAAAAAAGAAAAAAGAAATAATACAGAGAGGAAAAAGGAAGACAAAATCAAACAACCTTGACACTGAGCAACAACAAAAAAAGAAGAAAAACAAAACGTACAGAGACGAAAAACGAAGAAGAAATAAAACGACCTTGACACTGAACCTTCTTGAAAACCCAATAGAAAAGTTTGTCGTTTTTATTTTTATTTTTATTTTATTTTTTTTTGTTGTCCCAACCTCTGCGCCACCTCAGAGGCAGTGCACCCACGCCGTTCATTCTGACACCCCGTCCACAGCCACAGCCCGGTCGGCCCCGCCGCAGCCCCGGCACCGGCAATCCACAGGAAGTAGTCAATGTCAAGTTGTCAAGAGGCAACCCACCGGAGGAGACACTGCACTGCTGCCGAGTCGCTTCGGTGGTGTTCAGTGCGCCTGTTCTGATCTAGCATACGCAGGACACCACCTACTAAGCCCCCTACTGACGACAATAATTGCTTAGTCGCGGAGCCGGCGTGAGTGAGCTTTCCCTCCGGAGGGCGCCACCACGTCCGTCCAACGACAGCCCCCATGGACTCGCTGATACCGGTGACCCCGACGGAACCAAACCAAGGCCACAGACGTGGAGAGGACATCGAAATTGAGGTCACCATGAGAGAAGGGCATGAAGGGCCACAGAATTTGAGACATTTTTTTTTAATGCTGATCGATGAGAATGAGGATGATTAAGATGATGCTGCGGATTTCCATTTCGGTCTGAGACCTTTCCTTTCATAATATATCCCGGCGTCGCCCAGGCCCGAGAGATACAGGCACCTGCAGTGTTGGTCAGGAAATTTGAGCAACACTCTCAGAAACGCACCCATTAAGTGGATGAAACTCGACTGTGTGGTCCCAGTCTTCCCAACTGAGCCCGCAGCAAACTCAACTCTGGGTAGGAGCTGGTCGGGCAGAAAATCCCACATGACTCTGATGGGATTCGAACCCACGACCTCCCAGCCGGGAGTCCGCGACGCTAAGCACTTCGCCACGGCGGCTGGTAAGTTTGTCGTTATTGATTTAAGGTCAGAAAAGAAATATTTTGAAGTGATGTTCCCACTATATACTCCTCTCTCCAAGCACCATGAAAATACGTTGTTTTCTGATTGGGTCTTGTGCAGCCAAGGGAGAAAGTACAGGAGGACGATAGTGGCGGTGCTGTGCATCGCAGGCTGCACGCTGATGGCCTTCGTCTTAAGAGAGAGTCTGCTGAATTTCTGGATTTCCTCGGGTTTGTACATCTGTCTGGATGCGAAAATGCCTGCCCCGCCATCATTTACGGTGTTGGCTCCCTCGCCCACGTGATCAACTCCAGCGTAAACTTTATCTTCTACTTCCTCTTTGCGTCCAGGTGAGTAGGTTTCTGTATGATATTGACGATGGTGGTGGGGGGTAACTGATGGCTGCAGCTCTCTCTGTGTCTCTGTCTGTCTGTCTGTCTGTCTCTGTCTCTGTCTGTCTGTCTGTCTGTCTGTCTGTCTCTGTCTCTGTCTCTCTCTCTGTCTCTGTCTCTCTCTCTCTCTCTCTCTCTCTCTCTCTCTCTCTCTGTGGTTGGTCGGTCCTGTGTGCACATATGTGTATGAGTGTGTGCGTGTGGTTGTATGTATGTTTGAGTGAGTGATTGCATGTATTTGCGTGTGTGTGTGTGTGTGTGTGTGTGTGTGTGTGTGTGTGTGTGTGTGTGTGTGTGTGTGTGTGTGTGTGTGGAGAGAGAGAAACAGAAGAGGGGACTGAGAGAGAGAGATAGAAAGAGAGTTTGTGACTATGACATGACATGACGCAATATGACATGACATGGTATAACATGTTTCATTATTATACACCTTAACAGTATCTGTGACAAAGAGGAATGACACAACAATTTAGAACGAATGAAACACGATTCACCGCAACAACTCTACAAACAGGGAAATAAATCTTACACAACAAGACACCACCACCACCACCACCACCACCACCACCACCACCCGCCCTTGAGCCACGCATATCGAGACATGAGGAAATTGTTTTTAATTGATTACATAATCGCATTAAGTACAAATTAAAAGAAATGAAACGGATACACACAAACACTCAGCTACCTTTTAAGGAATGTCCATGAGTTTATGCCTATTCAAGTTATTCCTACCTTTAGCCCGGGGGGTAGGGGGGGGGGGGTTCTGTTATCTCCCTTATCTGCTTGTCCATTTGTCAGCAAGATTGCAGTATACATTTTCCCGCCTCGACCGGCTCCTACCCAGTGTTGAGTTTGCTAGGGGCTCAACTGGGAAGACTGGAATCACACAATCGAGTTTTCTGACCAACGCTGCAGGTGCCTGTATTCATCAAGCCTGGGTGACGCCGAGATACATTATGACAGAAAGCGTAGAGTGCAGGTGTGTCACGCAGTCTCAGACAGGAATGGAACTCGGAATCATCATCTTCATAAGTCCTATCCTCAATGATCAGCATGAAAAGGTCTCAGATTCTGTGGCCCTTCATGTCCTGCTCTCATGGTGACCTCAGTTTCATTTCACTCCGTGTTTATACCCTTGCTGAATTTGTGTCGAGATCATTTGAATAAGCTCGCTATGGGGACCGTCGTTGGACGGACATGGCGGATTCCTCGGAGGAGGGGACGCCTGTTCACACTGCTTTTAAGTCAAAGCAATCCTTGTTGTCAACAAGGGGTTCTGTAGGTGCTGTCCTGTGTATGTTGGATCAGAACAGGTGCCACCGAACACCACCACAGTGACGTGGCAGTTGGGGCAGTGTCTTCACTGGTGGGTTGTCCAATGACGACTTGACACTGACTGCTCCTTGTGAAATGCCTGTGTCGGGGGTGCGATAGAACAAGCCAGGGGGTGTCTGTGGATGGGGAGCCTGACAGAGTGGTGCTGTGATAATGAGTGGCACAGAAGATGACAGGAAAAAAGCTATCCTAAAGGTATACTAAACCGTTTTAACGAAACTGGATAGGAAGAATAAACAATAAACAAGTAGGTAACTCTTGCTTCCACAAGAAAACATAACTCCAAAGGAATGCTGCTTACGACACCGAATCGCCTAGCGGACATGACAGCACAGAGCACACAGAACAAGCAAGGAAACATCCCCCAAAAAGGACATGACAGCACAGAGCACACAGAACAAGCAAGGAAACACCCCCCCAAAAGGACATGACAGCACAGAGCACACAGAACAAGCAAGGAAACACCCCCCAAAAGGACATGACAGCACAGAGCACACAGAACAAGTAAGGAAACACCCCCCCCCCCAAAAGGATACTCCAAGTTATGTTTTCTTGTGGGATCAAGAGTTACCCTACTTGTTTATTGTTTACTGTTCCCTGCCTCATTTCATATTTACTTTCGTTTCAATTAAATCGAGGTTATTTGTATTTGTTTCTGTCCGTCGTTGTATTTGTCTGACTAAATCAAATTTAAAAGGCTGTGCCAGTCTTGAATAAAAGTTACTTATTATTCATTCACGTCTCCAGTTCTTGTTGCTGTGTAGATGTGTTCGGTACAGGGTATATGGGCAAGTTTGGAGCATTTTTTTTTTTTGGGGGGGGGGGGATGTTTCATTGTTTGTTCTGTGTGCTCTGTGCTGTCATGTCTGCTAGGCGATTCGGTGTCGTAAGCAGCATTCCTTTGAAGTCATGTTTTCTTGTGGGAGCAAGAGTTACACAACTTGTTTACTGCTTATTGTTTACTGTTCCCTGCCTCATTTCATATTTACTTTTGATAGGAAGACGCAATATGACCCAGAAACATACGTCTTTAATGTTGGAGAGGATCTGGCATTAAAGAGGGACCCAGAATTCCTTCAAGAAACATACTGCAAAATTCGCCACCACGATGAACAACGTGAAATAACTTCTCACACATTGATAACCTTGCATGAAAAAATATAAGTAGTTTCATGGAACATTAAAAGTTTCAACTGATACAAACATTTTGTGTTTACTATGTCATCTTGACAAAAAAAAAGTCTCTTTCAAAGCGTGTTTATCACTGATTCAGCTGGTGGTTAATAGTTATGCAGAAGTCTGTGGTTTCCCTTGTTCTTTATTTTATGTTTAGATTGGGTCAGGTTTCTTTACACTGAGTTTGTGCTCCTCTTCTGTTAATCTGTCTAAGGTTGAATGCAGCAGTACAGAATTTAGACAACAGACTCAGTTTTGTTTTGTTCCTTTTTTTCTTCAAGTGAAGAATGTATGCGTGGTAGAACGGTAAGTGTGTCTGTTTTTCATGAAATTAGTATCTTATGTGATTTTGAGGCACTCGATCGTGCACACACGCACGCACGCACGCACGCACGCACGCACGCACGCACGCACGCACGCACACACATACACACACACACACACACACACACACACACACACACACACACACACACACACACACACGCACACAGACACAGACACAGACACACACACACACACAACACACACACACACACACACACCACACACACACAGAAGACCGTTTCTGACTTCCTGTGGTCCCCAACCCTCCTATCCACCACACACACGTGTATCGTCCTTATTCTGTCTCTGAGTTTCCACTCTTGCTGCCCACAGAACAGAGTACAAAAAAAGGAATTATCTCCGCCCCCTTCCCACCGTCCCTCTTCCCGTCCCATCTTTCTGGTCCCTAACTTACTCATCATGTGGACCTGACACCCAGCTACTCATGTCCCATCATAATTCTCTTTCTCCCTCTTCCTGTCCCATCTTTCTGGTCCCTAACTTACTCTCCCTGTGGGCCTGACATCCAGCCAGTCATGTCCCATCATGATTCTCTTTCCAGTTTCCGGCCCCTCCTGCGGCAGAGAATCAGCAGCTGCCGGAAGAGATTGTGCACCAGTTCCTGCAACCCCAGCACCTCCACCGGCCCCGTCCACATCACCACATCCGAGAACGTAGACGAGCCGACGTCAGAGTCCACAAAGAATACCATGGAGAAGTCAGCAGAGATCACGGACACGCCTGCAGAAGTCCAAGAGAGGTCCGCACAAGTCCCAGAAAAGTTCACAGACACGACGGAAACTACAGAAAAGCCTGAAGAGAAGC
>CM031621.1:40180988-40200988 GCA_018398815.1 Conus ventricosus | reverse complement strand
TGATTCTGGTCGAGGTTGTCTACAGCTCCCCCCCCCCCCCTCTCTCTCTCGTCTCTCTCTCTCTCTCTCTCTCTCTCCTCTCTCTCTCCCCTCTCTCTCCTCTCTCTCTCTCTCTCTCTTAGTCATTCACGCACGCACACACGCACGCGCGCGCGCGCGCGCGCACGACACACATATACACACAGAGGAGAACGACACAGAACAGGTTATAGAGCAGACGACAGAGACACGAGAGAGAGAGAGAGAGAGAGAGAGAGAGAGAGAGAGAGAGAGAGAGAGGGGGGAGGGGGGAGAGAGAGAAAGAGAAGCATAGATGCTCAGGAACCCAACTTCATAGAATCATCTGAGACAGATCGCATATATGTTCCCATACAGCTGGCATGTATCGCTGTGTGAATGAGAGTTAGTTGTTGTCTTCTTCTCTTCTTCTCTCTCTCTCTCTCTCTCTCTCTCTCTCTCTTCTCTCTCTCTCTCTCTTACCCAGACAACCCCACTTTTTGTCACCACAACAGCCAAGTTCCCACAGAAGCTGTTCTGACCCGCTTTCCCCTTCCCATTGTGCTTTTGCCTTATTCTTCGCACCCTTCGTTCTGACTCTGTAATGCCCAGGGAAAGAGCTATGTCCCTAAACGTCGGAGACACTGATGCCAACCCACCAACGTATAAAGAAACATAAACATGGAAATCTCCTTCCTGCTCTCAAAGCGTGTGGTCTCGTTTTCACCTAACTACCCTGCAGCACTTCCCCGTGTCTATTTTTAGACTAAGTCGTAGTCGGTTGAATATCACACCCGTTTGCAGTAACTGCAGCTGAGTGTGAGATTCTAGCAAGAATGGAATATGAGCTGCACCAGGGAAAAAAAAAGCAACAACAAACGGACACACGACGAACCAAACAAAGAAAAACAAAAAACAAACAAACAACAAAAAACCCGAGTAGATAGAAACCGCTGTAGGCCTACAATGTCACTTCACATGGGGTCGTGATCGGCGAATTTAGCAAGATACATAAGCGTGCATATGAGCCGCTGAATAAGAAGGGTGTCTTGTCAGGTTTCTCGTACTATCAGTGCGAGTCTTCCCTGCTTCTTTCTGCGGTTACCCCTTTATTGAAAACAAACCGTGCTTGCTTCATGTATCATGGGCTTTTTCAGCATGTGAACGTCGGTAACTCTCTGACAGCAGGTGTTGACAAGATTATCGTGGCTTGCCTGCTTATCTCTCTATATATGCTCGCGACTGATCTTTATGCAAACACTCACTACACAGTGCACGGTAAAAAAAATTGTTGTTGTTGCTATTTTTTTCCACCTCTGACTTTCACGAACGACATAGCTAAGCAAGTGCGACAGTTGTTTTAAAATTATTTTTTTTAATTGTTCTTTTGTTTTCTTTTGTTTTGTTTTTGTTTTTCTTGTTTTTTTGTGTGCTGAATTTATTTGGTTGATTATTTGTTTTTTTATTTTTGTTTTGTTAATGGTTTCTTTTTTCTTTTTTTTTTTTTTTTTGGTCTTCTTTTTTTTTTTTGATTTTCCTTTTCGATGTTTGTTTCCCAGTCCTCCCCAGAAAATGGATGTTAATAGTGCCCGGGGTTTGTACGGGGCCCTAGCGGCCCCATCTAGGGGGGTGGAATTTTTCATTTATTTATTGTCGTTTTTGTTGTCGTGACCTCCCTTAATGTGGCTTGTGGTGGTTTGCCCCTTAATTCGTTCGCTAGGTTGGGGTTTATTTCTCTCTCTCTCTTCTCCTCTAATTCCCTCCCTTGCAATTCTCCTGCGGTTCACGGTGGCTGGTCCCTCTCGTTTGGGCTGCGTCATGGCCTTCACTGTCTTTTTCCCCTGCCCACGGCTCTTTCCCTCTAGGCTTGGGGGGATTCTCCTGTGACGTAGCGTGGCATGTTGGCTGCCACGTTTGGGCAGGTTTTCTCTTCAATCGAGCAAAAGTGTCTCGGGAGGCCTGCCCGGGTTTTGGTTCTAACCACTTGTCGAAGGGACGGGCGGTACTTTCATTCCCACAGTCGGCCTGTGGGGAGGGATCCGTCTCTTTTTCCGCATCTGTTTGCTTCCTCTCGACTGGCAGAGGGCGAGAGTCGCTTGACCCCCCACTTTTGGGTACCCACAGGTGCTGGAAGCATCAGTTTTTTTGGGTTTTTTTTTTGTTGTTGTTGTTAGCCGGCTATTCTTTCTTTTGCGCAATTTCCCCTTTTTTTTCAAAAATTTTAAAAGAAATTTTTTTAGACCACTTTTTCGGTTAATTCAATCTTTTAAATGGCCCTCAATTTTTTATCCAAAAGCTTTCTCCTTTTTATGCTCTGGTGATTGGTGTCGGGGGAGATGGGGGGGAAACCTGGGGGATTTAGGGTTGGTCTTGCTTGGTCTCGCTCGTCCCCCCCCCCGTCACAATCGCGGTCTTTATTCTTCGGCCCCCGTCTGTTTTTGTGTACAAGGGGAAGGGTTTTTTGTTTGCGGCGTGCGGGGGCACGATTAGTCGTTTGGATCGTGGTTGGAGAATTGTGTATTTTAAAAGTTTTATAAAATGTGGGGATAATCGTGCATTGAATTATGTTATTTGCAATTGTGGGGGCAGTTTTAAAGCTTTGGGTTTCTGTATTGTTCCTTCTAAGAAAGGGAAAAAGTGAACGTGAGTGAGGGGGAAAATGAAGATTAAATTTTTTGTTAATGTAATCTTTACCTGCTTCGTGTGAGGAACCTTTAGCGAACTTTCCCCCCCTTTTTTTGTTTACTGTGTTATGCTCAGGTCTGTGTTGATTGGTGTTACTAATTTTATTCAGTAAACACCTCCCCTCGCCCACCATGCGAGTGGCTGTTAGGATTAAGCAGCAAATTTCAGACAGTACTGACTGGGGGGTTTTCCAGTACCCTTTCTTTTTTCCCTTTCCCAGTTCCTTCCGTGTTCTCTCCTCCCGGGGGTTTCACCCGAAGCTTGCGCTGTTGGGGCCGCGCAGTGTGGGGAGTGCGGGACCTCGTTGGACGGTCCTAACCCTGTCCGGGACCTTCAGGACAACGCCTCGTCCCACGGGACGCGTTCTCCACTGTCCTCGGACTTCCTACAGCCCATGTCACCAGTGTGGTTCGCTCTGTGTCGTGCAATTTGGGTGTGTGTGGGTGTGGGGGTGTCGGCATTGAAAGACGCTTTTTGGGGAACAGACCCGGTTTGGGGCACCTGAGTCGACACGGTTCTCTCAGAGGACTTTGGAGAAAACAGAGGTGTGGGGGAACCACATGAAGCACGGAAAGGAATGCGTGTCGGAAATGATTATTTATGATTAGGGTTTTATGTTGTGTGTGTTGAAAGGCTTAATTGTGATTGTGCATGTTGTGTGTTTAAAATGCTTATTTGTGACTATGTGTGTGTTGGTGTGAATAAATGGTGTGTTGTTTTCGTAATCTTTCTTGTTGGTCTCTTGCGAGGGGGTGCGAGGTCAGTCACTCCCTTCACTCCCATCTAGACCGATCCTGTCAGGGCGGGACCTCCAGAGGTCGGTCGTGACATATGAAACAATTTGTTTTAATGCATGAAGAAGCATGCAACAGGGAAAGGTTCAACATAGGAGCGAGAGAGAGACAGACAGATAGATAGATAGAGACGGAGAGAGACAGACAGACAGATAGATAGAGACGGAGAGAGACAGACAGACAGATAGATAGAGGGCGGAGAGAGACAGCAGACAGATAGATAGAGACGGAGAGAGACAAAGAGACAGAAAGTGAGAGAGATAGAGACAGAGAGAAACAGAGACAAAAGAGACAGAGAGAGGCAGAGATAGTGAGAGACAGACAGAGAGACAGAGAGAAGGAGAGAGAGAAGAGAGAGAAGAGAGAGACGAGAGAGAAGAGAGAAGAGAGAGACAGAGACAGACAAAGACAGAGACAAGAGAGACAGAGTAAGACACAGACAGCAGACAGACAGACAATAGAGACTCTCAAGTTGAGAGTACAACGTTCACAGTTTATTGTTATTAATTCGAAGCCCATCCCCATGGGCGAAACATACAAATTGCCGTATTCACAATCCACCTTCACGAATCGTCGTTTGGTGGTGTGGGTCTAGTGTTAGATGGACTCCTAATGTGTGTTAGATGGGACTCTTAATCCTTCTCTTCGAAGATGATGAGTTTTGTCTGCTTATTATCTCTAACATCCACATGAACTTCTATCCTAAAACGTAACACTGCAACGAACAGCCACAGAAGAAGTGGACGTACATCCCGCTACCGGAACTCATCTCTGATACTCGACTCCACCCAGATGGCATCCATCACTAATGACGTCACCCAATCCGCTTCGGCTTTTAAAGCGGTTGACTTCGTGGAAAAAAAGTACTTGGTTTAATTTGGGCGGGGGATGGAAGAAGAGGCAGCAGTGTAGGAGGTGGAGTGGGTTGGTGAAGGGACGCATGGGATGGAGAGGGGAGCTGGGATGCGAGGGGGGGGGGGGGGGGGGGGGGGGGGGGAGGGTTATTAGTGGAAACACAGAGTTTTGAAAAGGAACTAAGCCTACAAATGATTGTATAACACCACTTCATTTGAGACAGAAGGTTGATGGCGTGTGTGTGTGTGTGTGTGTGTTGGGGGGGGGGGGGGGGGGGCTGACTCTGTAGTCAGTGATATTTTGATGCCATGGGTAAAACACAATGCAGAGGGGGGGGGGGGGGGGGGTGACTGTGGTGTTTCTGGATGCAAGGCACTGCTAGAGCTGTTGCACGAATTCCCATCGGGATACTAAATGACGTCAGTGAGGGCACCACCTTCCCCCACCCCTTCTCTCTTCTCCTCCTGAGAATGCGAGAGAAATAGAGAGAGAGAGAGAGAGAGAGAGAGAGAGAGAGAGAGATGAGAGAGAGAGAGAGAGAGAGAGAGGCAGAGGGACATCCGGAGTCATGAACCCGGGGGTGGCCCAACCCCCTAGAGTGTCAGGAGATAAGGGCCGAAACACTTGCTTGAAGGGGGCTTCTCTTCTGAGGACTCTCTGTTGCCACGCTCTCCCCGAGTTTCCTTCTACTTAATGACACTGTCAGACGTTAAGATTTCGATCGTGATTTTCCCCTCCGCTTCTTTGGACTTGAACAAAACAATGTTATTTTTTCTCAGTTCATCGTGGCCCATGCATCCGAAGATGAAATGACTCTCATCATCCGGAGCATGACCACACATCGGACAGGGGGGAGTAATGGACACATTTGAACTGAACCACATTTTATTCGCGTTTAGACCAAAGGTTCTCGATCTGAACCTGGCAAGGCAAATTCTGTGTCATAGATTCGTAACAAACTCATATATATCTTTCTGTTTGAAATACTGACTTAAAAGAGAAGAACCATTTATATTTATCATTACTTTCCTTTTTTTTCATGCCAGTTTTGCATGTAGGATGCTATTAATCTATCTTTGAATTCAGATACAAAACCATATTCGCATCCTACTCACTGGCATATCTAAATAATTCCAAATCCATGTTCTGTTAACGCTTCCTTGATTGGAGATACCCAGTTTAGTTACCCTTCTCAGATTGAATTAACCGCATTTCATATGCCTGTCTACACAGTCTCGACATTGGCAATCTGATTAGTCTTATCCAATATTTTATACACTTAACAAACGATTTTACATGCAATGGATGCCTGCCTGATTCACCATACAGAACGGTATTAGGTGAATGCAATGGCACACCAAAGAAACGCTTCATGGCAAATGTGTGAACCTTTTCCACGTGGGTATTGACATCAAGTCCCTAAACGTCCGCTTCCGCTTCCGCTGCATAAGCTAAATAATCGGTTCTATTTGTGTATCGAAGAGTTTTCTAAAAAGACTTGAGTCTATAGATCCTAACTTTCGCAAAGACTTTAAATATTCAATCACACCTTTTTTTTCCCTTTTCCACTTGATTCTATTAATGAAGAAATTAAACTTAGCCTTGTAGTAAACAACATCCAAATATTAATAGGAGTTAGTGACAGTAATCACTCTATCTCCATAAACCATTTTTCGTGTGCCGAAAGATGACCTCCACAGCGGAAAATCATAACATTTGTCTTTTCTAAGTTTACTGTCAGCTGCAGCTTATCTGCTTCCTGTTTAAGAACATCTAACTGATTTTGCAGTCCTATGGGGGTGTCTGACAAAAGAATAAACGTCATCAGCAACCAACATCAAGAACAATTCGTTCGCCCCAGGAATCACTTGAATACTGTGTCTTCCTTTTATCGAGACTTCAATGGCAAGTACGTTTATAAAAAACGAAACAACTGTGGACTTAGGAGGCAGTCCTGTTTGACCCCCCTTGGACATTCGAAAAAATTGGAATATGCACATCTATCACGTACACATACAAGTACTGAATCGTAAATGCTTCTAAGTTTCATGTATAGCTTACCGTTCACACCCGTGTTTCTTAAAATATTCCACAAAATATTCCTGTTCACAGAATCGAAGGCTTTTTTTAAAGTCCACAGAAGCGACATACAGTTTTCTATTACGTTGGAGATAGTTCTGGACTAAAGCATACAAAGCAAATAATGTGATCTATTGTTCAATAACTAGCCGTAAAACCTGCTTGCTCTTCAATGATCATCTCCTCTCTTTCCGCCCACTTAGTCTTTTGTTTAAAACATGAGTATACATTTTTACTTGTTACACTATTTAATGCTATCCCTCTGTAATCATCAGGGTTGTTTGTATCTTCTTTTTGTGAATTGTAATTGTAATGGATTTTGCCCATTCTAAAGGAAAAATTCCATTTTCAAACAATTTATTGAATAGAATAACAAGAAAATTTACTACAGTAATATCTGCATTTTTAAACATCTCACTAATGATGTAGTCTGGACCAGCGCTTTTACCTGTTTTAAGTTTGTTTATACTTGATAGCACCCCTGATCAGATATTGGATCATTAAACAAAGCGTCATTTCCCATGGTTTCCCCTTCTTCAATTGATAAATCAGAATGTTCAGTGTCACTATCATAAGCATTAAAAATATGGAAAAAAAGATCATACCATTGCTGAATACTGATATCAGAGTACATAACCGTTGTCCTGTTCACTGATCTTATTATTGACCAAAACAACCTTGGGTCGTGAACTAAATCTCTTAAGTTTTGTAGTCTTTCTTCTTCATACTTGCATTTTTTAGACTTCTTTAATGAGTCGAACAAGAACAAGTTACGTTTTGTGTTTAGTTGACAGTTCATGACTCTCAATGGTAATGACTTGCGTTATCCTCTGTTTAATGAGTCGAACAAGGAACGTTTTGTGTGTAGTTGCCCTGATGTCAGGAAGATTGGCGATAAATTCATTGAAATACTTATCATTTAAGCTTTCCTTGTTAAAATTGTTCTTAAAAATCGTTATTGTTTTATGACATTCAGATTTCGAGAAAAGCACCACCACCACCACCACCACCACGATCCGGTGGTATGTCTGTGGCTATCGTTAAAAATCATACTGCCACGCGCATTAAAAAAAATGACACTTAGAATTATCCAAAATGTTGAAATTTACCAAACGGTATATTTATAAACGACCATAATTTCAATGGTACAAATAACATAATGAAATCCGAGAGAGAGAGAGAGAGAGAGAGAGAGAGAGAGAGAGAGAGGAGAGAGAGAGAGAGAGAGAGAGAGAGAGAGAGAGAGAGTAAAAAAAAAAAGAGGGGGTGTAAGTATACTGGTGGGGATGGGGAGTGACCAAAAAATAACAACAGGATGGTGCATTACACTTTGCATCACTTGGCGATGACATTACTGTAATGACGCAAGTTTTCTTTTAGCATCGACCCAGTGATATAACTCCACTTTTCACGTGATAACACAGTCTGTCGGCCTTGAAAAAGAGCAGGCGCTCGAAATATTGGAACATGTTTGTTTAAAATGCATGTTTTGCCTTTTTACTTCAATTGTGTCTATGTTTAGTGATGAAAAAAGGCACTGCAGCCTTATTGATCCCAGCATGTCAGTACTTTTCAATCAGCTTTCTCCAGTCGACCGTCACACTGTTTTGTTCTCATCAACTGTTGATCTCCTCTGCATCTGTACCTCATCAACTGCTATCTCATCTGCATCTGTCCCTCATCAACTGTTGATCTCCTCTGCATCTCTACCTCATGAACTGTTGATCTCCTCTGCATCTGTACCTCATCAACTGTTGATCTCATCTGCATCTGTACCTGGATCCAGTGTTATGGCCCCACCATTCATATCAGCATCAAGGCTGTTGGAAAAAGCTGTTCGTTACGACAGCCATGTCAAATTTCTGAATGAGTGCATCGATCACAAAATAATACCTAAAGGAATGATATTAAGGTTTGCAAAAGACGCCTTGCCCAAGTCAGAATACCTTGTACACACCACCAACACCACCATCTGCACTGCTAATGTGAACATTCTGTTCGATATTTGAAACACATGCCAAGAACTCCTATCACTGGTAGAGTCTGACTTCCAGTGCTCAATGTATGACATTTTCCAAACTTCAGAATATAGTGACTTTGAGCACAGCTACAAAAAAAAACCCCAACAATCTCGTCGATCAACACTTCAAAAGAAATATCTGGAAAAAAAGAACTCGAGACGATCTGGCAGAATGTACAAGCACCGAATATAACAGTGGCCAAACGCAAATATAAAAGATTCAAGCGCAGGCAGATTCGAACTAACACACAAGATAAACAGCTTGAACCAATAATCGTTTCCAAACTTGGTAATGAATTTGTCAAATCATGATCTGACACCAGCACAGAAGGAACTATTAGCCTGAGGGCCTAAATTCTGTCCAACCATCGAACGCTGAATCACATCCAACTTAAAACAGACGTCAGGGAAGGATGCTGGAAAGTCAGACTCAAAGAGCTATTTGTGGGTAAAGAAGACAGTCCTGCGCCCAACTTCTATAAGAAGACGGGATTCCAGCCACCCATCAGAAGAGACACAACTCAGAATACATACTGTGCCACCCTGAAAAACCGAACTGACACACCGCAGTTCAGGACACCAGAGGGGGGACAACCTGGGGCAGGATCTAAGAGCAGCCCTACAACTGCTACGGCAGCTAGTCCTCAGCAGGAAAATCAGAATCAGTAGAGCTGACAAAGGTGGTGCTGTTGTAGTCCAGAACACCGAAGACTACATCACTGAAGCCAAAAGATTACTTAACAACCAGGTGCAGTACAAGCAGCTCCCAAATGATCCCACCATCCAAATAGTACAGATTTCAAATTAGTTGGTAGAACATCTCCACAGCGACGGACACATTGATGACAACACCAATCAATGGGCGCTAGTGGAGCGAAAAACATGCGGGACTCATCAGTTCTATCACTTGCCAAAAATACACAAGACAGTGCAGAATCCTCAGGTCGTCCAGTCGTGTCAGAGTAAATGGCCCAACTGAAAATCTCTCAAAAACTGGTTGTTTGCTGGCTTCAGGATATCGTAACCATCCTCCCAAGCCACGTCAAATACACAACTCATGTTAAAAACGTTACGTGACTGGAATACGGCTCAAGGGCCTTCCAACATTGGTACCTTGCTCGTTACCATTGATGTTGTTGGTCTCTACAGGAACATCCCACATGGAGACATGGAAACCGCCATCGGGTACATTTTGCAGTCACATGTGCAGACAAAAGCACTCCCAGTTGAGAGTGTCCTTGAAGTGGTGAGACACATTTTATAAAACAACGTGCTCCACTTTGAGGTCATCATCTAAAAGACAAGAATTTCGGGACAGCAATAGGAACCCTTAGGGCCCGCCACCGTGGAAAACCATCTTCATGGGATGGTTAGAAGACAGCCTGCAAACAGATCAAAGATACAACATCAGTTGAAACTTCATAATAAATCCTAGCAAGTTCAGTTTGAGCAACCGTCGCTGCAAGATCAATAATGTATGGTCTATATGTTGATACTTATTAACGTTAAGATAATGGTGGGACTGTAGCTGACAAAAACATTACGAAAGTCCTCCAAACCTAAAAAAAAAGCGATAGGAGCGGGGGTGGGCGGGAGGCCATCTTCCAACTTTCTGAAAATCAGGGGAAAGGGGAGTAGTGAGAAGAAGGATATCTTTTTTCCAAATTTCCATAAAAAGCCTGAGAATGGGGAAGGAGGCGAAGAGGGACTCATCTTCTAAACTGTCATAAAAAAGGGGAGATCGGGGGAGGGAGGGAGAGGGGGGATTAAGAAGGACTCATCTTCTAAACTGTCATACAAACCCGGGGATGGGGGGGGGAGGGGGTTGAAGAGGAACTCATTTTCGAAGCTTTCGTAAAAGCGAAAAGAAGGGGAATGAGAGAGGAGGGCCAGGTGTCCAGGTGTTTGTAAAAGTGGGGGTGGGGGAGTGAGGAATCTCTTTTACCATGGGTTTTTTTGTGTGCATATTTATGGTTTCAAACATCGGGGCTGTGGGTGGGAGGACAGAAGACAGCGTGAGCTGCCCTGATATTTTCTTTCGTCAGTCATTTGTGTTCTGCCAAGCTGTGCATTTCATGTTGTCTCCCTTTGAAAATATACTGGTGAAACAAGTGCGCGCGGGTGTGTCTGTGTGACTCAAAGATGCTTTATCTGCATAGCCACACACACAACACACCACACACACACAACAGCAAACTCTCTCTTGTCTACACAACACGCATGCGCGTACACACACACACACCACACACACACACACACACACACACACACACACACACCCCACACAGGGTCATTCTATCTCTCTCACACACACGCAGCCATACTCTCTTCTCTCTCTCTCTCTCACACACACACACACACTCACACACACACACGCACACGCACACACACACACACACACACACGCGCACGCGCGCGCGCACGCACGCACACACACACACACACGCACACCACCCCGCACACACGCACACACACTCCTCCTTGGGCTTGTGTAAACAACGGCAAGGCAGCGCAGTTTCAGAGAGGTCTTTCACACCTTCTGGGCGACAGTCGCGTTAGCTAGTCACGGTCTGTGTGCGTGCTGCTCGTGCCCCTAGTGTGTCCAGCCTGCTGTGTGAGCAACCAGTTTGGCGCATAGCCCCCGGATGTGGAATCATCGGGGTGGAACAGACGGAGGAGAAGAAGCGTACCTATCCACCCAAAAAAAAAAACAAAAAAAAAAACTTAAAAATGTTTCGTCGTGGTCTTCGAAAAGGGTTTTTTTTTTTTTTGTGTGTGTGGCGACATGGGTGTTAGGCTTCGCCTACATTCATCCACGTGTTTTTTTTTGTTGACGTTTTGACGGGTAAGGGTTGAAATTTGCATGGAAGTTGGATGTTCGGAGAAAGCAGCAGATGTGTTCCTAAAAGCTACACCCCAGGGCCAATGTCGTGTCGCCTTTTGTGTGGGGACTGCCGCTGTGTTGACAGGAGGGGAAGTAGTAGGAAAGTTATTTTTGCAAGGCGCGGCGTGTGTGTGTGTGTGTTGTTGTGTGTGTCGGCGCACGCGGCGTGCATGCGTGGTGTAGTTTTTTATTCTTGAACTTCTTGAGGCAATAATTACTTAATTTTCAAAAATTTATATCAGAAATAGTCATGGTTCAACACGCCGCGGCGCGCGTTGCAAGGTGGGAGGAGGAGGGTTGCTTTTTATCGATGAGTTCACCCTTTTGGGGTTTTTTTTTTTAAAAACGATTTTTTTTTTGTTTTTGGTATTAATGGAGAGAAATAAACGATTAAAACAAAAAACACACAACACAAACACACACACACACCACAAAGGGATAGTCCCCCCCTCCCTTCCCCGCCCCTCGTACAAAAACAGAAGCGCTATTCGGAGGAGTCAGCCGGCCATTCATTGGTGAACTTTGACCCATAATAAATTATGAAGCTGTGTCCCAGCTACCGTCTGTCGATGATCTCATCGAAATAAAGGCCGTAGGAAGCTTGGGGTTGATGCCCAAGGCTGAAAAAGTAAACCGAAGGGTGGAGAGTGCCACATCCTTTTAAAAGCGGCCGGTGGGCCCGGGGGCAAACTGGGCCGACCCCAAAGGGGAAAGTTCAGCCAATGAATGGCCGGCTGACTCCTCCCAAAACCGGGGGTGGGGGTGGGGGATGGAAGGAAAGGGGAGGTTTGGGGGGAAAGGGGGGTATTGGATAGTGAGGAGGTGAACAAAAGAGGGGGGGGGGGTCGGAGAAAAAAATTTGAAGTGCGTGCGTGCGTGGGATGCCCATGTGTGTTGTGTGTGTGTGTGGTATGCACCACGTGTGTGCGTGCAGCTAGCGATTCCTCTAAAAATTGCTTTGTGGATTTCAGCGCAAGATTAGTAAACGATTCTAACTATCAATCCAATAACAAGAAAAAAATCAAGTTTATGATGAAAAATGCGAATTAAAAAGAATCAATCGATAGTCAGTCACTCGGCAGTGGCGTTTTTCACCGGTCACTGCATACGGTTCATTCACCTTTAATGTAACTTAAAAAATTTTTCATAGTTTTCTTCGCAGCGACTTCAAACTGTTGATATTGTCCCTACCGGCGAGACATTAAACGGTGGCACTTTTATTTTTGAGCAGCCCAAAAAGGCTCGAAACCATAAGATCCCTTTTGGAAAATTCATTATTTTTTATGTCCAGGACCTGTTTCCCTTTTTCAATGTGTGTCCCATCTTTAGTTTTTATAATGCCCCCATCCCTTTATTTCTCGGATGTCCACACCCCTCTTTGTTTTTTTAAAGTCCACTTTATCTTCCCTTTTTCTTGATGTGTAGACCCTTTTTTTTTTCTCTTTATTTTTTCAAAAAAGGAGTGCTGACGGCGGAGAACGAAGCAAAATTTGGGGAAAAAGGAGGGGGTTAGTTACCGCCTTTTTTTTCAAATCTCTCTCCCCCCACCCCCACCCCCCCCACCCCCTACCCCCCCCCCCTTTTTCATTATTATCAAACCCCATCACCCCCAACCGTCCATATATCCACCCCCCTACACTAGAAACAACCCCATCGTATCCACCCCCCTCCCCCCTCCCCCCCCCGCAACCCCACCCCCCCCACGCAACCCCCCCCCCCTTTTCCCCTTTCCCCTATCCCCCTTTTCATTTCCGCCCGACGCTCTTCTCCCCACCACATGGACAACAACAGGAGTCATTTTTTTTTCTTTGTTTTTACTGTCCTAATGTTAAAGTGATTATTTTTTTTTGCCTGAAGAAGCCCAAGAGGTTGAAATGCATCGGTCTTGTCATGTGTTTTTTTGTCAATGTCTTGGCGGTCACTTTACCCCCTCTTTCTAAATTTTTCTATGTGTCACTTCCATCGTTTCTTTTCCTTTTTTCCCTGATGTCTAACCTATCTTTTTTTTAAAAATGTCTACCGCCACCTTCCCTTTTTTCTTGTGTCTCATCTTCTTCTTTTCTTTATGTTTTCTACCCCCCACCTTCCCTTTCTCTTGATGTCTTACCTATCTTTTTTTTCTCAAATGTTCCGCCACCCCTTCCCCCTTTTTCTTTATGTCTTATCTTCTTTTTTTCTCATGATGTCTTTCCCCCGCTTCCCTTTTCCCTTTTTTGTCTTTCCTATCTTTCTTTTCTATGGTGTCTACTTCCATCTGTCCTTTCTCACAGTGTCCACAACCATCTTTGCTTGTCATGATGTCCACACCCATTCTCTGTATGTTACTTTCTCACAGTGTCCACTACTATCTTTGCTTATTATGATGTCCACTTATCCTCTGTATTTTACTTTCTCTGTAAGGGGCACATTCGCGTCTTTTTTCTTTCCTTTTTTCTTATGATGTCATGATCTGTCTTTCCATACTCACACCCATCTTTGCTGCTGTCATGGTTTCATCATCCATTTGTCCTTGTTTGTGGTTTCCTTATCGAGCGGTCGTTTTTCCCCTTTGCCTCATCTATCTTGTATTTTTCATGATATCCTTATCCGCCATGCTTTGTTCAAACGCTTGATATTGCAGTTTGTCATTGCCTTTCCCATGATGTTGTCATTGATCTTCCTTGCAGCTGGCGGTATCAAGGCTGTCCCCTGTGTATTCTCGTTTGGGAAGTTGCACTGGCCTATTTAGGCCTGTCTATTTTTCATAGCTGTTAAGATATGTACATTGGCTACGTTAGGGCTGTCTATTTTAATTGTTTGGATAGGTACATTCAGGCGCGATGTTCACATGACCATAACATGACAGATTAACCCTTTCAGACTGCTGTGTGTGGGCGGGGAAGGTGGGGCACGGGAAAGCAGAACAGCGCATTAAGGTGGGCAGGGAAATGACAATTTTTTTTATGTCGGTCGGAATTTCAAACTGGGAACGCGATACGTCACTCCGGGTCAACCAGGCACCATGCTGTTTTGGGTGTAGGATGTCTGTTTATATCTGGCACCATGTTATTTTCGGTGAAGGATATCCGTTTATAACATGCACCTTGTTATTTTGGATGTAGGATATCCGTTCATATCTGTACCATGTTACCTTTGATGTAGGATATCCGTTTGTAACATGCACCTTGTTATTTTGGATGTAGGATATCCGTTCATATCTGTACCATGTTACCTTTAATGTAGGATATCCGTTTATAACATGCACCTTGTTATTTTGGATGTAGGATATCCGTTCATATCTGTACCATGTTACCTTTAATGTAGGATATCCGTTTGTAACATGCACCTTGTTATTTTGGATGTAGGATATCCGTTCATATCTGGCACCATATTATCCTCGGTGTAGGATATCCGTTCATATCTGGCACCATGTTATCTTCGGTGTAGGATATCTAGGACCATGTAATTTTCGGTGTAGGATATCTGTTCGTATCTAGCACTATGTTATTTTTTTATGTATGGTATCCATTCATATCTCTCACCATGTTATCTTCGGTGTACGATATCCATTCATGTCTCTCACCATGTTATCTTTGGTGCAGGATATCCGTTTATATCTGGCATCATGTCATCTTTGGTTTAGGATATTCGTTCATCTCTTGTACCGTGTAAACGTCGGTGTAGCATATCCGTTCTTCGCTCGCACTAAGTTATTTTCAGTGTAGGATACCCGTTCAAATCTGGCATCATGTCATTTTCGGTGCAGGATTTCTGTTCACATTTGGCACCAAGTTACTTTCAGCGTCACATGTAGGCTTTCCGTGCACACCGAGCGCAGTGTTTTTTTGCTATAAAGTGTGCACTGGTATCCATGACTTTTTGTTTTGCCGTAAAAGGAAAGATATAATGCATTCGTTGCAACATGTTGCTAGATCTGTGATGTGTAGGATATCCGTGCGCACGTGGCATCATGTCACTATCGCCGTAAGGTGTGTGATACCCATTTCACCCCTGGCATTGTTACTTTCTCTGTGAGATGTTGAATACCTGAAGCAGGCCCGGCACTGTATTACTTTTGCCGTAACGTGTAGGATATTTGGTGCACGCCTGACATTATGTTACTTTCACCGTACAGTGTAGGATACTCGGTGCACGCCTGACATGATGGTACTTTCACCGTACAGTGTAGGATACTCGGTGCACGCCTGATATTATGTTACTTTCACCGTACAGTGTAGGATACTCGGTGCACGCCTGACATTATGTTACGGTGTAAAATTTCTTTGCACACCTGGTATCAGCAACATGTCCTCTCTGATGTTGCAGGCAACCAAAATGTGACAGCATCTTTTTTCTCCGTCAGCTCAGAACCTTGGAATACCCTGGGGAAACAACCCCCAGATCAGCTGACTGTGATATTGATTCAGTCACTGCCATGAACCTTGGAATACCTTGGGGGAAATAACCCCAGATCAGCTGCCTGCGATGGTGATTCAGTCACTGTCATGTTGGGGAAATAACCCCAGATCAACTGTCTGTGATGTTGATTCCCCTGTCAACCTGTACTTGAAAAAACCTCATGTGCGAATTACCTTTGGGGAAATAACCCCAGATCACTGTCTGTGATGTTGATTCAGTCACTGTCATGAACCTTGGAATACCTTGGGGAAATAACCCCAGATCAGCTGTCTGTGATGTTGATTCAGTCACTGTCATGAACCTTGGAATACCTTGGGGAAATAACCCCAGATCAGCTGTCTGGATGTTGATTCAGTCACTGTCATGTTGGGGTAAATAACCCCAGATCGCTGCTGCGATGTTGATCGTCACTGTCATGTTGGGGAAATAACCCCAGATCAGCTGGACTCTTGGGTGTCAATGGTGATTCAGTCACTGTCATGTTGGGGAAATAACCCCAGATCAGCTGACTGTGATGGTGATTCAGTCACTGTCATGTTGGGGAAATAACCCCAGATCAGCTGTCTGTGATGTTGATTCAGTCACTGTCATGTTGGGGAAATAACCCCAGATCAGCTGACTGTGATGGTGATTCAGTCACTGTCATGTTGGGGAAATAACCCCAGATCAGCTGTCTGTGATGTTGATTCAGTCACTGTTATGTTGGGGAAATAACCCCAGATCAGCTGTCTGTGATGGTGATTCAGTCACTGGCATTTTGTTGTCGTGCAACCGACCATCTGGAGCCATTTCAGGGCTGTCACCACGCAAAGAACAAAACGTTCTGTCAGCGCACACACACACACACACACACACACACACACACACACACACACACACACACACACACACACACACACAACACACACAAACACAGAGAGAGAGAGAGAGAGAGAGAGAGAGAGAGGGATGGCGTGCGTGCAAATAGTTATATAAACCCATGCATGTTATACACACTGGACGACAGGCATATCAGGACATACAAAACTAAACCTCGCTTAGTGCGTCAGCCATTGGATCTCGCCATAAGTAAACATGAATTTCAACATTGGCCTGACGATTGCTCTCTCTCTCTCTCTCTCTCTCTCTCTCTCTCTCTCTCTCTCTCCTCTCTTCTTTGTTTTTTTGTTTGTTTGGTCTTTTTTTTCTTTTTTGGTCTTTGTTTTGGGAGGGGGGGGGGGGGGGGGGAGGGGAGGTTTAAGCAGCGGTTTAGGTGGTTTTTTTTTTTTTTTTTCCTTTTCAATCTGCTTCGCATATTCTTCCGTTTTTTCATTTTATTCAATTTATATATATATATATATTATATATATAATATATATATATATATATATATATAGATATATATATATATATAAATATATATATATATATATATATATATATCGGTTGATGTAATCAATTGATTTATTGCTTATTGAGACCATCAGGATTATAAGTCGTGACAGCCATTGTGCACGGAAATAAAGATACACTTTTCTGTGGTAAGTCTTTCATGCTAAATCCTGGCAGTCAACTAGGGTACCAGGGGATTAAAAGCGGGGCTGCTTCTCTGTTCCTCATTGCTGCCGTTCTGCGATCTTCTCCTGCAGATTTCATGCACGCTCAGAGTGCTTTTCATCCTAGTTGTCTCACGGGTTCCCTTAAATCCAATTTTGTTTTTCCTCTCTCTTAGGTTTTCACCCTTCCTTCCCCCTTCCCCCTTACCCCCAGCTCCCCTTTTGCACAAAAATATGTAACTGTTAATTTATGTAGCTCTCTTCTCACTGGACCAAGCGGGTTTGCAATATAGAATGGGGTGTTGAAGGAAATACAACATGCACATAATAAAAACACTTAACAGTGATCATGGACATCAGAAGCTCGTGTGAAACGATCGTCTTTTAGCTCCTTGTTCCATGTAATCAATTGAATTATTGCTCATTGAGACCATCAGGATCATAAGTCCCCATAGCAGCGCTTTGGAGAGAGTTATGACTGCCTTAACCCTTTCTCTTCATGTCTCCAGTGTCGGTTTTAGAACAGTCTCCCCCCCCCCCTCTCTTTTTTCCCCCTCTCTTTCTTTTCTTTTCTTTTTCTTTCTTTCTTTTCTGTCTTTCTTTCATAGATCTGTTTTTTCTTTAGCAGGCAAACCAGACAAGTCAAAAATTAGATTTTCTAATGGGTGAGAATCTGGGCGTATTGGATGACCAAACTCTCGTTTCAACATCTCTCTTCACCTTGAATTTGTCGCACCTTCCACGTCGAGCGCCGAAGAATTGGTTCCTTACGTTTCGATCTAAATGAATGAACTGTCTCTACTTGTATGCGCTCCTTTGTCAAATGTACACCAGATGACGGATTTAGTTTACTAGTCCAGGGGATCTACCCTCAGTAAAATCCACAACAGTGCTGCACGACATGTTTTTGGATCTCCTTACCATGCTTGTGTTGCACTTGTCTCTGTTGTTCGCCTTTGCGGTCGCACGTTGACCAAAGGATATTTTCCAATCTCTGTCTTCTGTCGTTTCAGTCGCTTGAAGACCAGGTTCAGCGTGTCACTCTGAAGCCTACAGTTCGTCCACACCTCTTCATCTTTGTTCTGCTGCTGACATCACATCTATAGACTCTCTTCTTTTAGGCTAAAACCATACGGCCAACGTTCGTCTTTCTGACATCCCCAGGTACAGAATTCCTGGCTTAACGCCCAACTCCTCGCGCAACGTTTTTCCTTTCATAGTGGGGTCCCTCTTTTAACCAGCTCCTTTTCTCTGTTCGCCAAGCACACTTGACCTCAAGGTTCACAACGTTCTAAAACTGTTTCTTCGAAGAAAGTTAGGCATGGATTGTTTGTGTGTGTTTGAAATGTAGTTTTCAAAAATTTGTAGGATCGTCTTTCATGACTTTCGTGATGTATTGGGCAAACAGCGACAGCAGCAGCAGCAGCAGCAGTAATAAAGTAGTAGTAGTAAGAGTCGTGGCGAATCACCACCAGCAATTAGTACTCATTGTAAGCGACAAATAATATTGATAGTTGCGTTAGGTATAGTGCTGCTAGTAATGACTGCCACTGTAGTAATTTTCAATTTCTTTTCGTGCATTCTGTGCCGTGACTCACGGTGAAATTCGCTTTTTTTAAAAAAATGGATCTTCCTCCCCCTTCCCTCCCCACCCTCCTGCGCTCTCCTTTTTCTGCCTTCGTCCTCCTTTTTAATAGAACAGCACTCAGTGGGAAACATGTTTCGTCTGCCTCTTTTACTTGTTCACAAAATACAAAGCAGGTATGGGGTATAGAATGAGTTATCCAGCAGTGTAAATAAGCATATGTAATACACACACACACACACACACACACACACACACACACACACACACACACACACACACACACACACATTAACTCGCACACACACACACACGAATGCGCCGACGACAAAGAAACGGACGCGCGCGCGCACTCACGCACGCACGCACGCACGCACGCACGCACACACACATACACGACCGTCTAATATCACTTTTAGTGAAAATACATTAAACAGAACAACAAAAACAAGAACAACAACAACAACAACAACACACACACACACACGCACGCACGCACGCACGCACGCACGCACGCACGCAACGCACGCACACCACACACACACACACACACACACACACACACACACACGCACGCACGCACAAAGAGAAGAGAGAGAGAGAGAGAGAGAGAAAGGAGAGAGAGAGAGAGAGAGAGGAAGAGCTGACTGACTGACTCAACCGGTCAGACACTTACAGACGGGGGGAGGGAGGGGGGGTTGGGGAGAGGAAGCGTTGGGAGGAGAGAGAAGACGTAGATAGAGACGAGAGAGAGAGAGAGAGAAGAGAGAGAGGGGGGGGGGGGGGGGGGTGGAGAGAGAGAGAGAGAGAGAGGTCGACCGACGGACGGACGGATTGGCAAGGACGGAGGACGGGGTGGGGGGGGGGGGGGGGGGAGAGAGGAGAGAGAGAGAGAGAGAGAGAGAGAGAGAGAGAGAGAGAGAGAGAGAGGGAGATTCTATGTCAGCCCCGTCACGGCACTTTTCTCATTTATTCTCACGATCCACCTTCAAACCCGACTTCCTGCCCTTCGAGACAAGTTTCAACAATCCACTCCCCTTGGTGGACGTCCGCCCGAACCCTCAGCACCAAAGATCAACCCCTTCGCCCAACCCCACCCGCCATCAAACGGCGGTTCCACCGACCCGCCCTCTCTGGGCTCTTTGGCTCCCCCCTCCTCTCGGGACCA
>CM031621.1:40168488-40175988 GCA_018398815.1 Conus ventricosus | reverse complement strand
TTTAAACTTGGGTTTCATGGTGTGTGTATTTTCTCATACTGTTGCCAACCAGTTTTCTGTATTTGTGGTCTGTTCCTCTTCCTGTGGTCTGGAAAGCAATTTCTTCTTTTTTCTTGATAAACTTTGTAAGATGCGAGTCCCTTCTTGTAATCTGGCTGGTTACTAGAGCCTAACCACTGGAACATGCACTTGCTGTTCATTCCGCGGTGCTGTTCACCAATTAGGAATGTCTTTGCACAATGCTGGGAATGCGGCTTCACTTGGTTTTAGTCGCTGTGCTCTCTCTCTCTCTCTCTCTCTCTCTCCTCTCTCTCTCTCTCTCTCCTCTCTCTCTCTCTCTCCTCTCTCTCTCTCTCTCCTCTCTGTCTGTCTGTCTGTCTCTGTCTCTCTCCTTCACCAGATTATCCCGGTGCCATTATGTGTTTCTTCGTTGAGGTATTTTTTCCGGTTGGAATATGTCTTTAAAAAGAGCTGTACCAAACATATTTCTATGTCTCTGTTATATACAGGGTCGAACTTTAATTAAGGACCACTTATACACAGTCTCACAAAACATAAAAAGAAAAACCGACAAACGACAGAAACTTTATAAATGTTTAATTTCATTATCAGTGAACAACATTTTGTCACTTTCATCGAAAAAATCATTCTTTCTGATTAGACAGGGGAGCCTGAATGAGACTACCCCCAAATGACATTCACAAAAAGAGTGTTTTCTTTACAGTCTGATCAAAACCGAGCGTGCCCCCCTCGTGCTGCCACACAATCCACACAGCGCTGCCTCATGGTGTTGACTGTTCTTGTAATGAGTGCCTGGGGGAGGTTTGCCCACTCCTGCTGCAGGTAGTGCAGCAGCTCCTGTCGATTTGCCGAACAGGGTGATTTTCTTGAACTCTCCTCCCAAGCTCGCCCCAGATGTTCTCAATAGGGTTCATGTCCGGGCTGTTTGCCGGCCATGGCATCCTGGTGATGCCAGCTTGCACCACAAAAGTGTTCACGGCTCGACAACGATGTGGGGTGGCATTATCGTCCATGAACACAGCCTGAGCCCCAATCTGCTGGAGTGCTGGGACAACCAAAGGCCGTAAAATCTCCTGCAGTAGCGTTGGCCGTTCAGGTTGCCATCCAGATGGTACAGGGGAGTCTTGTGGTGACTGCTGATGCCCCCCCCCCCCCCCCCTACCATGACGGAGCCACCACCAAAAGCGACGACCTCCTGGATGAACGTCGTCTGCCAGCTGCTCCCTGGGACGCCGCCACACCCGAATGCGTCCATCTTGTGGCTTCAACTGGAACTTGGACTCATCGGTGAAAAGCAGCATCCGCCACTGAGCCCGAGTCCATGTTCGATGAGCTGTGCACCAGGCCAGGCGACGTGCCCAGTGGGCCGCAGTCAGTTTTGGTTTCCGGACTGGGCGCCTTGCTCGAAGGTTGGCAGCATTGAGGCGCCGCCGTATGGTCATCTCACACACTGCTGTGTTAGTGGCAGCTTGGAGCCGACGCCTGATGGTGTTGGAGGTGGTGGTCCTGGTCCGAAGAGCATGTCTGCGGATGAACCTGTCATTTCTTGCAGTGGTCTTCTTTGGCTGGCCTGAACTGTCTCTCTTTGACAGTTCCAGTGGCTTGAAAACGTTCTCTCAGCCGAATGATGACGGAGTGGGACACTTGTAGTCATCTGGCCACTTCTCGAACGCCAACTCGATCCTGCAGCCATGCAATCGCCCGGGTCCGGTCAAAATCAGACAGCTTGCGTCTTGGAGGCATTTTTGTGTTATGAAGAATAATGCACGTTGGGCTGCTTTTAGGGGCATTCCCAGTCAGTAAAATGCTCTGCAATGCATTGGTTTTTGCACGTGCATTTGGAATTTCAGTGCAAAACCGTTTGAAGCAGTGTTCACTCTTGCTTACAAAACAAGCAATTTTGACAACAATCTGCAACTTTCACCCCCCCCCTCTGCATGCCGCACGTGACAATAAAGACAGCTTTCGCAAGCTTTGCGGAATACTCTGTTATACTCTGTTAACCCCTTAAACCTTTCCCAGTCGAATTCTTCGAAAAAATGCATTGCTTGTATTTTTGGTCAATTTAAAAAGAAAGGGCCTTTTTTTCGGGGTGGTCCTTAATTAAAGTTCGACCCTGTATGAGCATGCCACTTCTGTTGAAAGCAATCAATAAGCTGTTGTCGGAGTTCCAACAAAAACACTTTTTCATTACCTACCATCTGCTAAACCCAAACTATTCCAAATCCATTTTGTTATCAGAATACTCTTTATGTCAGACTCCTAGTTGCAGTATCCAACTTCCTCTTGTCTGAAGAGCATTTCCTATGCCTGTCTACATAAACGTTTTTCAGAAAATCGAATTAGTTTTAACCAGTGCCTAATACATTTAATGTAGCCTATAATAAAGGTTTAGAACTAGAACTGTAGGATTTTTTCTGCGAACAGAAGATGGTTTGATACAAATCTTTCCAGCGTGTGTCCTTTATGTTCAAAAGGTGTAGAAGACGAAGGCCATTTCCTGTTTGACTGTAAGGAATACGAAACTTTACGTTTGAGATCAATCGTTTTATAGCAGTATAATATAAAAAGACATAACTTAGTTCGAATAATTTTATTAGCAGATGGAGATACTATCAAATCCTTTGCAAAGTTTTATCGCTGAATCATATGAACGAAGGGAGAAAATTATTCCCTCTTGAAGCAGTTTCCACATTACGAACAAGAACCTGCGAACAACTCTAAGTGATACTAATTTTTATCATTTCAGTATATCAGACAGTTTAGTGATTGCCGTCGGATGGTCCCAGATTATCTTTTACTTTGATTTAGTACTGACGTATGTTTCGTCTGTAATGCATTAAGATAGATTCTTTTGACTGCAGAGATAATGCTGTAGTGCAATATCCTTTTTGACCGCTTTCTTTCTTTCGTATGTATGAATGTATGTGTGTGTGTGTGTGTGTGTTGTGTGTGTGTGTGTGTGTGTGTGTGTGTGTGTGTGTGTGTGTTATATTTTGTGTGCCCTTTGCAAGAACGTTGTTATCTGCCCCCCTTGGCATGAAGGCCAGTTAGGCTGTTGTCAGGAAAAACTGTCAATTCTCAACTCTCTCTCTCTCTCTCTCCTCCTCTCTCTCTCTCTCTCTCTCTCTCTCTCTCTCTCTCAGTACGTATAACCCCTCTCTCTGTGTCTGCTTGTCTGTCTGTATGTCTCTCTCCATCCCTCCGTCCTCTCTCTCTCTCTCTCTCTCTCTCTCTCTCTCTCTCTCTCTCTCTCTCTCTCTGTACTTATACCCTTTTCTCTTGTGTTTACTATTCTTCCTGGCTGATGCTTTGATGTGTTTTGTGGCACTGACTGTGAGGGTCATAGACCTTGCTTTTACTCTTTTTTGTATTGTGTTGTAAAACTGAATTGTCGTATTTATCATTATAAGCTTACAATCAGAACTATTCTAAACGTGAAAATGAGTAGAATAAGCGAAGTTTTGTATCAGCAGTTTGTTTAATGTGGAGAATGTGAATGTGTAAGAGTCGGCAGCGACTAGTCATCTGTTCAGAATATGCACACCCTTCACTGTGTCATTAGTGCCTCTGTTGTGTGTACTTTTCCAACTGATGACTTATCTAAGGTACCATCAAAAGACCCAAATATTGAACAGTAAAAACCACCAACACCCAATAAGCATATTGCAAAATTTCGGTTTATTAGTAAAACCTTTGTCAAGCATAAAAAACCAAGGGCCCACTAAATGACAGCCCAAAGCACAGCATTTATATTCTAAGACTGATCATCTCTCACTCCCAATTCACCTGAATTCCCACTCACTGCTTTAAAATCCTAACAGAAGCCTACCAGAATTAAAGAAAAGGCAGCAATGAGCTTATGTGAAATAAAAACATGGGGCGGTCAGTCAAGACCTTAAAAACAAACGGAAATGAGTTCAAGCTCACACTGGTGCCTCTAAAGATACCCGACAATACCCTCTCCCCTAACTCCATCATTTTTAAAATGCATCTTGTGCTTTCAATAAGGTAGTGGAAAACACATTTATGATTTTCACATGCAAATGGTACTGTTGTATTGACTCTCATTACATTCAACCGAAACCTGAAAAGTCTCATCTCTCACTTCCCCCAAAAGACCCAAATATGGTACATATCTTTAGACGATATTTCCATATAGACAAATGCAGTCCATCGAAAATGAGGGTGATAAATCAAGCACAGAATATTTATCAATTAGAGATAAATACATTAAACGTGCACTTGGAATGCACATTCAGAAGAAAAAAAACTGAGAAAGCTTTTTTTGACGTGGATAATCCGACGTCATTGCTAAAACATCAAGTATTACATGACTTTACAACATTCATTAAGTCGAAGGTTTTGGATACTAACTTGACTAAAATTACATTGGCAATTTCACGCTGAAATTCGATAATGACAGCAAGGAAAAGTGAACAAAAAATGACAGCAGTTGATGATTAACCATGGAATCAAGATACAAACAACAACTATAAACCTCTGTTACCGCAGTCACAAACCTTGTCCGATCAAAGTTGATTTGGGAACAAGACGTTGTTTTTTTTTTAAATCCTGCGCTGCTTGTTGAATAAAATACAACCTACAGACAGTAGACTGTTCAATTAGCCCTTGACAATCCTGTGCATATAAATATATTGAATTCACACCATGAAGCTGGCTTACTATTTTGTTTTAGAATGAGGTAAGTTGTCAACAGTTAATCGTTTTTATTCGAAGTTTTTTTCTTATCTTAAATTCAGAAACAAACAAAGTATATTCTTAGACTCCGAGAACTAGTACCTGAAAAGGGCTAGACACACGCTGTCTCTCCCCAGACAGTTAGAAATTAGAGAAATTAATTCTACAAAACAAAAAAACAAAAATGCAGTGTTGTTCTTTCATCTGTTTCATCAGGTCAAATGTGCCTGTCATGCATCACTAAGAGAACCGACAGGTCAAATTTGGTCATGATGATATTGTTCTGACGGTTAGTGGAAACGGTCACAATTTATCATCTGAGAAAGAGGAAAACGTCAACATTTTCTTTTCTGAGACTCAAGAACATAATAAAACTGTGTATTCAATTTTTTTTTTGCGAAACGTTAACAGATTGCTCAATCCTAGAATCACGTACACGTTCTGCATTTTAAAAAAAATAGAAAAAGTAATTTTGTCTTGGTATAACCAATATTCACTTCTTTTTCTTAGGTCCGTGTGAAGTCATCGGGGCATCGCACTGAAGAACTGTTCACCAGACTCCTCCAATTCTGTCGGTTGTGTTCTGAGGCCTCGAGCTCTACAGATGTTTCCCTGTCCATTCTGCAATGGTGTCAGTCCATGTGTTTCTGTCTTCTCTCTGGTCTCTACAGATGTTCCCCTGTCCATTCTGCAATGGTGTCAGTCCATGTGTTTCTGTCTTCTCTCTGGTCTCTACAGATGTTTCCCTGTCCATTCTGCAATGGTGTCAGTCCATGTGTTTCTGTCTTCTCTCTGGTCTCTACAGATGTTTCCCTGTCCATTCTGCAATGGTGTCAGCCCATGTGTTTCTGTCTTCCTCTTGGTCTCGCTCCTTCAGCACTTTCCAGGATGATCATTTTATCGGGGCCGTTGGATCCTCATGACAATGCCTGCTTAGTTTCTTTGCTTTGCTGGTGTCAGCAAATCTTCGAATGGCCCGACGTGCTTTTGTGATGGTCTGGCACACTTTGTTCAATGGTGATATGATCAGTATATCTGATGTCTAGTATATTGCAACGACATCTTATTTCTATGATAGGGTTTTTTTCTACCAGGTCCATGTCTCGTATGCATGTAGGAAATGAAATACACCCGTGCATGCAGGAGCCAGGTTTGTATCTCACAGATATGTTATTGTCTTACTATACAGGGATGAATCTGGACGAACTGATTTCTTTGCTGCTTTGAGAGAGTATTTGATTTAAACCCCCCATCGCTGAAAACAGAACCCAGATATCTGAACCGCTTAACAGTTCCTATAGCTTCTATCCATGGTGATATCAGTACTGGAGTGGTGTTGTGGCTGGCCATTAGCTTAGTTTTCTCGGTGTTGATGTCCAGACTATGTCTCTTAGATGTTTCATCCAGTGTTTTAACGAGCTGAGTGAGTTCTTGGTCATTGCCCGCCTGGCCATCGAAGTTATCTGCAAAGTGAAGGTTCGTGATAGCTCTTCTTGCCGTGCTGATTGTGTTGACTGATCTTCAGTGCAAAGTGAAGGTTGGAGGTAGTTCTTCTTGCAGTGCTGATTGTGTTGACTGATCTTCAGTGCAAAGTGAAGGTTGGAGAGAGTTCTTCTTGCAGTGCTGATTGTGTTGACTGATCTTCAGTGCAAAGTGAAGGTTGGAGATAGTTCTTCTTGCAGTGCTGATTGTGTTGACTGATCTTCAGTGCATAGTGAAGGTCCCAGATAGTTCTTCTTGCAGTGCTGATTGTGTTGACTGATCTTCAGGTGGATCATTCATGATGCATTCCAGGACTACGTTGAAAAGTAGTGGAGAGTAAAGGGCCCTTACTGATCCTAATTGATGTGTGGACCACTTTCCTGTCGCGCCCTTTGTGAGCACTGCACTGGTCACTTTGGTGTATACTTGGCGAATGTTGTTGATTAAGTTTCTGTCGATATAAGCTTTCTTCTTAACGGCCTATAGCACCTTTGGACAGACTATCAAACACCTCTTTGAAGTCTGTAAAGACATAGAACTCCTGGTGTGGCCGGTGTTTTTGGCGGTGTCTGTTTGCAACTGTAATCTATTCATAATGAGTTTGAACATTACGTTGCTAGTGCTTACATTGATCTAACCAATCTTGCGGCTGTTCTGGCACTGTTGAGGATTTCCTCCCTTGGAAGTGGACGAATAGTGATCGAGTCTCTTTGGCGTTGGCCACTCGCTGCTGTGCCAGATTTTGTTGCAGATGGCGGTTAATATGTCAGTTACTGCCTTTCCGCCGTATAATATTCTGCAGAGATGTTGTCAATGATTGCAGCCTTGCCATGTTTCAGCGACTTCACTGCTACTACAACTTCTCCGACAGAGTGTTGGAAAGTCTTCTCCATTTGATGAATCTTGAACTGTTAGGACGCCTGGATCTCCATTGCTCTGTTTGTTGCAGAGCTGAAAGCAAAGTTCCTTTATCTTCTTATGATGTTTTTCTTTTTCATGTGACAGTCAACGTCTTTGTCCTGAGTGGTGCTGACTTTAATTTGCGGTGGTCAATTTTTCACAGATGTAAAAGCGTTTTGGTGTGTCATTGTTATCCAGGTCTTTCTCAGCGTTTTCACACTCTCATTTTTCATCCCTTGTAACATTCACCATTAGCATGCTCTTCTCACCTCATTCGTCCATCATTCATTTTCATCAATTCTTCACCCTTCATTCCTTGTGATCGTTCATCACACTTGCGTTCTCCTTTTCCATCCTGTCTGCCATTCACAATCACCACCTTCTCCTATTCTCATT
>CM031621.1:40113488-40165988 GCA_018398815.1 Conus ventricosus | reverse complement strand
TCGGTCAGTCGGTCGTTCAGCTATTCCTTCGGTCAGTCGGTCGTTTAGTCATCCATTCGGGTCAGTCGGTCATTCAGTCATCATTCGGTCAGTTGGTCGTTCAGTCATTCATTCGATCAGTCGATCTTTCAATCATTCATCAGTTCATTCAGTCTGTCGGTCGTTCAGTCATTCTTTCGGTCAGTCTGTTGCGTTAGTCATTCATTCGGTCAGTCGGTTGTTAAGTCATTCATTCGATCATTCGGTTGGTCGGTCGTTCAAGTCATTCATTCGGTCAGTAGGTCTTTCAGTCATTCAGTCGGCCAGTCGGTCGTTCAGTCATTCATTCGGTCAGTTGGGTCGTTCAGTCATTTGTTCTTTCATTTGGTCAGTCGGTCGCCCGGTTATTAATTCGTACATTCGGTTGGTCATCGTTCAGTCATTCTTTCGGTCAGTCGGTCACTCAGTCATTCATTCGTTCATTCGGTCAGTCGGTCGTTCAGTCATTCATTCGGTTAGTCGGTCGTTCAGTCATTCATTCGGTTAGTCGGTCGTTCAGTCATTCATTTGTTCAATCGGTTAGTCGGTCGTTCAGTCATTCATTCGTTCAGTCGGTCGTTCAGTCATTCATTCGATCAATCGGTCGTTCAGTCATTCATTTGGTCATTCATTCGGTTAGTCGGTCATTCAGTCATTCATTCGTTCAGTCGGTCGTTCAGTCATTCATTCGGTCATTCATTCGGTTAGTCGGTCATTCAGTCATTCATTCGATCAATCGGTCGTTCAGTCACTCTTCCGGTCAGTCGGTCCGTTCAGTCATTCATTCGATCAATCGGTCGTTCAGTCACTCTCCGGTCAGTCGGTCGTTCAGTCATTCATTCGATCAATCGGTCGTTCAGTCACTCTTTCGGTCAGTCGGTCGTTCAGTCATTCATTCGTTCAATCGGCGGGTGTACGGTGAGACACAGATGCAGGGCGTGACGTGGGTAGGGGGACAACGGGCGCGGTGCTAGTCGTGACATGGATGGGGTGGGGGTGGGGAAGAAGCAAATGCAGGGTATGACATTGGGTATATGTGGCACTTTGGAAGCAGAGATGACATGTGGGACGTGGAAGCAGGATATGACATGTGGGTATATGTGGGACATGGAGGCAGGGTATGACATGTGGGTATATGTGGACGTGGAAGCAGGGTATGACACTGTGGGACATGGAAGCAGGGTATGATGTGGGACATGGAAGCAGGGTATGATGTGGGACATGGAAGCAGGATATGATGTGAGACATGGAAGCAGGGTATGACACTGTGGGACATGGAAGCAGGGTATGATGGGGGACGTGGAAGCAGGGTATGATGTGGGACGTGGAAGCAGGGTATGATGTGGGACGTGGAAGCAGGGTATGATGTGGGACGTGGAAGCAGGGTATGATGTGGGACGTGGAAGCAGGGTATGCCATGTGGGACGTGGAAGCAGGGTATGCCATGTGGGACGTGGAAGCAGGGTATGATGGTGGGACGTGGAAGCAGGGTATGCCATGTGGGACGTGGAAGCAGGGTATGCCATGTGGGACGTGGAAGCAGGGTATGATGTGGGACATGGAAGCAGGGTATGACACTGTGGGACGTGGAAGCAGGTTATGACACTGTGGGACGTGGAAGCAGGGTATGATGTGGGACATGGAAGCAGGGTATGACATGGGGGACGTGGAAGCAGGTATGATGTGAGACATGGAAGCAGGTATGACACTGTGGGGACGTGGAAAGCAGGGTATGACACTGTGGGACGTGGAAGCAGGGTATTGCCATGTGGGACATGGAAGCAGGGTATGCCATGTGGGATCATGGAAGCAGGGTATGCCATGTGGGACGTGGAAGCAGGGTATGATGTGGGACATGGAAGCAGGGTATGACACTGTGGGACGTGGAAGCAGGGTATGACATGTGGGACATGGAAGCAGGGTATGCCGAGGGTACGAGGTGGCGATGCAGTATACAACATGGTAGCGGCTATGAAGGACGGGATAACAACGTAGGACATGGCAGCGGGTATAAAGGACGGGAATGCAGCGGACAACATGGTAGCGGATATAAAGGACTGGAATGCAGCGTACGACATGGTAGCGGGTATAAAGGACGGGAATGCAGCGAACGACATGGTAGCGGTATAAAGGACGGGAATGCAGCGTACGACATGGTAGCAGGTATAAAGGACGGGAATGCAGTGTATGACATGGTAGCGGCAATAAAGGACGGGAATACAGCGTACAACAGGGTAGCGGGTATAAGGACGGGAATGCAGCGTACAACATGGTAGCGGGTATAAAGGACGGAATGCAGCTTTACAACATGGTAGCGGGTATGAAGGAGGGAATGTAGCGTACACAACATGGTAGCGGATATAAAGGACGGGAATGCAGCGTACAACATGGTAGCGGGTATAAAGGACTGGATTGCAGCGGACAAATGGTAGCGGGTATAAAGGACTGGAATGCAGCAGACAACATGGTAGCGGATATAAAGGACTGGATTGCAGCAGACAACATGGTAGCGGGTATAAAGGACTGGAATGTAGCGGACAACATGGTAGCGGGTATAAAGGACGGGAATGCAGCGGACAACCTGGTAGCGGATATAAAGGACTGGAATGCAGCGTACGACATGGTAGCGGGTATAAAGGACGGGAATGCAGTATATGACATGGTAGCGGCAATAAAGGACGGGAATGCAGCGTACGACATGGTAGTGGCAATAAAGGACGGGAATGCAGTGTACGATATTGTAGCGGGTATAAAGGACGGGAATGCAGCGTACAACATGGTAGCGGGTATGGAGGATGCGAATGCGGCGTACAACATGGTAGCGGGTATAAAGGACGGGAATGCAGCGTACAACTAGGTAGCGGGTATAAAGGACGGGAATGCAGCGTACAACTAGGTAGCGGGTATAAAGGACGGGAATGCAGCGTACAACTAGGTAGCGGGTATAAAGGACGGGAATGCAGCGTACAACTAGGTAGCGGGTATAAAGGACGGGAATGCAGCGTACAACTAGGTAGCGAGTATAAAGGACGGGAATGCAGCGTACAACTAGGTAGCGGGTATAAAGGACGGGAATGCAGCGTACAACTAGGTAGGGGGTATGGAGGACGGGAATGCAGCGTACAACATGGTAGCGGGTATGGAGGACGCTAATGTAGCGTGGACATGGGTGGGGATCCGGCGGTCACGGTTGCTGGACGTGACATGGGTGGGGGGTACAAGGAACGCGGATTTCAGTGCTCGACATGGATAGGGATTGGGATGGGGGAGAGGGGGGAGGGGAGGGGATTGAAGATGCCAGAATTAAGATGGGTGGCAGTACCGGGAGTGCAGATTTCAGAGCTCGACATGGAGAGTGGTAGGCGGCTCCGATTTTAGATCATGACGTGGGTGTGTGTGTGTGTGGGGGGGGGGGGGGGGGGGGCGTACAATTCAGATCATGGCAATAGTACGTGTGTGTGTTTTTTTTTTTTTTTTTTTTTTTTGAAAAGATCTTTTTTTTAAGCATTGGAACGGTAAAGTTGAAAAAATGGTCCATGCTTTTTCCCCACCATTCCACATTCTCCACTGAATTTGGGGATTTGACAAACCTTACCATCAGCAAAAGAACGGAAACATATTAGCAAATGGATAAGAGGAAAAGATCCGGAAGATAGCAAAAGTTTGCGAGCTGTTGCAGTGGGATTCAGATTCTGTACTACAAAAACTGAAATTTCTTATTGAATATCATGTCTGGCCAATCCCAACATGAGATAGCAAAGAAACAAAACTAAGAAAACTTCAAAGGAAAATGACATACTCCTTCCATCCATGCGACTAATATCGTATTGCGGAAAATAATTAGAAGACAATGATTAACTTACCTGTGCAGAAATGGAAATAAGATGCTTGGAACATGTCGTTTATTTATGCCGTCTTGTACCTGTATTGTGAAAAGAAAAGTCACTAAATATGTTCAGAGCGTCATTTCCTGCAGATATAGCTTGTGTGTTATTAAACAAATGTTATATTTGAGACAAGATCGGGAGAATGTAAGAGTTACGGTAAGACAATGATCACACGGCATCACCTTTACAGATTAATTGGTGGAAGTGTGCGTCAGTTCTTTTAAGGAAATGAAATTTGAAAAAAAAAAAAAACAAAAAAAAACTTGTCTTACTGAGCGTAAGTGTATACGGGTAATAAGAGTAAATGGTAAAAATCAAAGTAATTTAACAACAAAAATGTAAAAATTTCTTTTACTTACGACGCAAATCGTGTGAATGGAGGGGGGGGGGGGGGGGGGCATATGGGTAGGATGGGAGGATGCATGACATGGGGAAATGTAGCTGATGTAGAGAGTGAATATGGAATGTTGATGGAAGATTGGTGAGCGCAGGCGAGAGAGAGAGAGAGAGGAGAGAGAGAGAGAGAGAGGAGAGAGAGAGAGGGGAGAGAGAGAGAGGAGGAGAGAGAGAGAGCGTTTTTTTTTCTATCCCATCTTCTGTGCTACTTAAGTGGCATGCACCCATTCCACTCATTCCGAACCCCGTCTATCCCGACCCAGCCCGCGGCAGCCCAGCACTGGCACTCATAGGGAACAGTCAAATGTCAAGTTGTCAAGAGGCAACCCACCGGAGGAGACACTGCGCTGCTGCTTAGTCATTTCAGTGGTGTTTAGTAGTGCCTGTTCTGATCTAGCATACGCAGGGCACAACCTACTAAGCCTTCGACTGACGACAATAACTGCTTAGTCGCGGAGCCGACGCAAGTCAGCTCTTCTCTGGGAGGGCGCCACCACGTCTGTCCAACGACAGTCGCCATGAATTTGCTAATACCAGTGACCCCGACAGAGCCAAATTCAAGCCACAAATGTGCAGAGGATATCAAAACTTAGGTCACCATCAGAGCAGGGCATGAAGGGTCACAGTAATTAAGACTTTTAAAAAAATGCTGATTGATGAAGACGAGGATGATGAAGATGATGCTAAGGATTTTTCATTCCGGTCTGAGAAAGCATGACAGGGCTGTACTCTAAGCTTACTTTATTTATATATCGCAGCGTCAGCCAAGCCCGGGAGCTACAGACACCTGTAGTGTTGGTCAGGAAACGTGAGCAACACTATCAGAGACGCATCCATTAAGTGGATGAAACTCAACGATGAGGTCCCAGGTTTCCCACTGAGCCCGTAACAAACTCAAATCGGGGTAGGAGCTGGTCGGGGCAGAACAGATCCACGAAAACTTTCCTCTGATGGGAATCGAACCCACGACCTCCCAGCGGGAGTCCACGTTGCTATCCACCTCGTCACAGCCTATTGGTGGGAGAGAGCTACCTAGGTTCACCAGTATGACAAATGGTCTGCAGTCCTTTGTGATGTCGGTAATGGTCAGATAAGCCCAGGCTAAACGAGTGAGAATGTGAAAAGGAGTCAGCCACAACTGCTGGTCAGATAAGCCCCGGCTAAAAGAGTGAGAATGTGAAAAGGAGTCAGCCACAACTGCTGGTCTACTAAAAGCCAGACATCATCCGGCAGCTTACCGCCATTCAGGCTTACAAGCAAAGAAGGACGACGAAGTGACCATTCTCTCCCAGTGACAACGAAGCATTGTGTGGCGCTGGTGGTCACGGGCCAAGCAACAACACCCTTTCTTCTCATTGTGCCTTCCCCGCCTTCTCCATATGGACAGCTGGCGTGCTAACAACACTCTCTACCTGTTCTTAAACCCAGCCATTTTTCAGACCAAACGTTCACTTCTGTCTGGAAGCGTTATCATCATTAGAAGGCTAAGTGCCATCAGTGCCATATTCCTCTTCGATTTTTCGTCTTTTTCTCTTAACGAGCTGACAAACAAAGCGTGGATTCAGGAAAATGGAGTGGGTGATGAATGGGGGGGGGGGGGGGGGGGGGGGTGAGGCTGGGATGGACAAGGGAGGACTGGGAATCAAAAAGCTCAGAACTTGGGACCTTGGTTCAATATAGGGGACAGGTTCCTTCACTGGTTTGGTGTCAGGTTTAAGGAAGGGTCAGTGGATACAGACTAGTCCTTATATACAACACAGCATGTGTAAGTCATGTGACCGTAGTGGCTCAGGGGTGAAATGCATCTGTCTGGAACAAGCACTGCGTGGGGAAAGTAAGCGCAGGTAACAAAAAAATAATTCTGCGCCATTATGAAAATGAATCAGCAAAGAGTTACATGAAAAGGAATAAGGGAAAAGGGAAAAGGGTTTTACAATGATTTTTTTTTTTTTTTTTTTTTTTCACGATCGAAAAAGTGTACTTGGAAAATCTGCAGGACAGACTCAAAAGACGAGACATCTGGATCTGTGCATTCAAGACACTGTGTGATACGGACTTAACAATGGATAGTTTTTTTTGTTTTTGTTTTTTTTGTTTTTTTTTTATATAAATGTTTTTCTGTATCGAATTCAGAAGACTGATGTTAGCATCAGGCTTTGGTGTTAACTGAAAAAAAAAAAAAAAAAGAAAACAAAACAAACAAACAAACAAACTCCGTATTCCAAAATCATCTCTCTCTCTCTCTCTCTTCTCTCTCTCTCTCTCCCTCTCCCCCTCTCTCTCTCCCCCCCTCTCCCCCACCCTCCCCCCTCGCTCTTTTCTTCTCTCTCTCTCTCTCTCTCTCTCTCTCTCTCTCTCTCTCACACACACACTCACTCTCTCTCTCTCTCTCTCTCTCTGTGCCCTCGTTCCCCCTTTAGTTGCTTTTTTTCTTTTTCTTTTCTATTCCTTTTTTTTCTCTCCTTTCTTCCCCCCCCCCCTCCCCCATCCACTTTTTTTTTTTTTTTTTTTTTTTTACACAGGGTGTCCTATGTTTGTAACAGGCAGCCTTTTTTGTGTTTTCACTTTGGCTTTGTTTTGGTTTGGCTTGCGTTCGAGGAAATCCTTTTACTCCCTTGCACTCCCCTGACCCGGTCCCGTCTCTCCTATGTTTCTCCCTATCCCCGCTCCCCTCCCGTCTCCCAACTAACTGTCCCTCTTCCTACCATTGTCTAAAAAACGTTGTGTGTTGGGGGGGGGGGGGGGGACGGTGGAGGCGTAGAACAGATCATGACATGACGGGGTGGTGGGAGGGAGGCGTAGAATTCAGATCATGGCATAGGTTTGGGGGGACGCGTAATTGCAGATCATGACATGGGGGAGGCGTAGAATTCAGATCATGAAGTAGGTGAGGGCTGGGGTGGAGAATTCAGATCATGACGTAGGTATATGTTGGCGAAGAATTCAGATCATGACGTAGGTATATGTCGGCGAAGAATTCAGATCATGACGTAAGTATATGTCGGCGAAGAATTCAGATCATGACGTAGGTACATGTCGGCGAAGAATTCAGATCATGACGTAGATATATGTCGGCGAAGAATTCAGATCATGACGTAGGTATATGTTGGCGAAGAATTCAGATCATGACGTAGGTGTGTCGGGGTGGGGGTTGGGGGTAGAGGCGTAGAATTCAGATCATGAAATATGTGGGGGATGGGGGGGGGGGGGGCGTAGAATTCAGATCATGACAAAGATGGTGGGGGGGGGGGGGGGAGCATAGAATTCAGATCATGATATAGGTATGTGTGTGGGGAGAGGGGAGGCTTAGAATTCAGATCATGACATAGGTGTGCGGGAGGAGAGGCGTAGAATTCAGATCATGACATAGTTGGGGTGGGGGTGGGGAGGCATAGAATTCAGATCATGAAATAGTTGGGGTGGGGGTGGGGGGAGGCATAGAATTCAGATCATGACATAGTTGGGGTGGGGGTGGGAGGGAGGCATAGAATTCAGATCATGACATAGTTGGGGTGGGGGTGGGGGGGGGGAGGCATAGAATTCAGATCATGACATAGTTGGGGTGGGGGTGGGGGGGGGGAGGCATAGAATTCAGATCATGACATAGTTGGGGTGGGGGTGGGGGGGAGGCGTAGAATTCAGATCATGACATAGTTGGGGTGGGGTGGGGGGGAGGCATAGAATTCAGATCATGACATAGTTGGGGTGGAGGTGGGGGGGAGGCGTAGAATTCAGATCATGACATAGTTGGTGTGGGGGTGGGGGGGAGGCGTAGAATTCAGATCATGACGTAGTTGGGGTGGGGGTGGGGGGAGGCGTAGAATTCAGGTCATGACATAGTTGGGGTGGGGGTGGGGGGGGGGGGGGAGGCGTAGAATTCAGATCATGACATAGTTGGGGTGGGGGTGGGGGGGAGGCGTAGAATTCAGATCATGACATAGTTGGGGTGGGGGTGGGGAGGCATAGAATTCAGATCATGACATAGTTGGGGTGGGGGTGGGGAGGCATAGAATTCAGATCATGACATAGTTGGGGTGGGGGTGGGGGGGAGGCATAGAATTCAGATCATGACATAGTTGGGGTGGGGGTGGCGAGGCATAGAATTCAGATCATGACATAGTTGGGGTGGGGGTGGGGGGGGAGGCATAGAATTCAGATCATGACATAGTTGGGGTGGGGGTGGGGAGGCATAGAATTCAGATCTTGACATAGGTGTGAGTGTGTTGTGGAAGGTGGGGGGGAGGCGACGAATTCAGGTCATGACATAGGTGTGAGTGTGTTGTGGGAGGGGGGGGGGGGGGAGGCGACGAATTCAGGTCATGACATAGGTGCGAGTGTGTTGTGGGAGGGGGGGGGGGAGGCGACGAATTCAGGTCATGACATAGGTGTGAGTGTGTTGTGGGAGGGGGGGAGGCGACGAATTCAGGTCATGACATAGGTGTGAGTGTGTTGTGGAGGGGGGGGGGGGAGGCGACGAATTCAGGTCATGACATAGGTGTGAGTGTGTTGTGGGAGGGGGGGGGGGGAGGAGGCGACGAATTCAGGTCATGACATAGGGGATGGGGATGTAGAGGCGTATAATTGAGATCATGATAGAGGTGGGGGGAGGCGTAGAATTCAGATCATGACAAAAGTGTGGGGGGAGGGGGAGGCGTAGAATTCAGATCATGAGGAAAGTGGGGGGGGGGGGGGGGGGGGGAGGGGAGGCGTAGAATTCAGATCATGACAAAGGTGGGGGGGGGGGGGGGAGTGGGAGGCGTAGAATTCAGATCATGACAAAGGGGGGGGGGGGGAGTGGGAGGCGTAGAATTCAGATCATGACGAAAGTGTGGGGGGGGGGGGGGGGAAGGGGAGGCGTAGAATTCAGATCATGACAAAGGTGGGGGGGGGGGGAGTGGGAGGCGTAGAATTCAGATCATGACGAAAGTGGGGGGGGGGGGGGGGGGGGAGGCGTAGAATTCAGATCATGAAATAGGTATGCGGGAGGAGAGGCGTAGAACTCGGATCATGACAGGTGCGTGTGTGTGTGTGTGGGGGGGGGGGGGGGGGGGGGGGGGGGGAGGGAGTCGTATAATTCAAATCATGACATAGGTATGGAGGGAGGGGGAAGGCGGAGAATTAAGATCATGACATAGGTGTTTGTATGTGGGGGGGGGAGAGAATTCAGATCATGACAAAGGTGTGTGTGTGTGGTGGGGGGGGGGGGGGGGGGAAGAGACGGAGAATTCAGATCATGACGTAGGTGTGGGGGGAGGTGGAGGAGGAAAATTCAGATCATGACATAGGTGTGTGTGTGTGTGTGGGGGGGGGGGGGGAGGGTGGCATAGAATTCAGATCATGACAGAGGTGTGGGAGGGAGGGGCGAGGCGGAAAATTCAGATCATGACATGGGAGGGGGGGGGGGGGCAGAGAATTCAGATCATGACATAGATGTGTGGGGCGGGTGGGGGGCGGAGAATTCAGATCATGACAGAGGTGATGGGGGAGGTGGAGAATTCAGATCATGACAGAGGTGTGGGAGGGAGGGGGGAGATGGAGAATTCAGATCATGACATAGGTGTGTGTGTGTGGGGGGGGGGGGGGGGGGGCGGGAGAATGCAGATCATGACATAGGTGTGGGGGAATGGGGGAGGCGGAGAATTCAGATCATGATATAGGTGTGGGGGTGTGGCGGAGAATTCAGATCATGATATAGGTGTGGGGGTGTGGCGGAGAATTCAGATCATGATATAGGTGTGGGGGTGTGGCGGAGAATTCAGATCATGATATAGGTGTGGGGGTGTGGCGGAGAATTCAGATCATGATATACGTGTGTTGGTGTGGCGGAGAATTCAGATCATGATATATGTGTGGGGGTGTGGCGGAGAATTTAGATCATGATATAGATGTGAGGGTGTGGCGGATAATTCAGATCATGATGTAGGTGTGGCGGATAATTCAGATCATGATATAGGTGTGGGGGTGTGGCGGAGAATTCAGATCATGATATAGATGTGGGGGGGGGAGGGGGGGGCGGAGAATTCAGATCATGATATAGGTGTTGGGGGAGATGGGAGGCGAAGAATTCAGATCATGATATAGGTGGTGGGGGGGGGGGGGGGTATAGAATTCAGATCATGACAAAAGTGTGGGAAGGAGGGGGGAGGCAGAGAATTCAGATCATGACATAGGTGGGGGGGGGGGGGGGGAGGAGGTATAGAATTGAGATCATGACAAAAGGGGGGGAGGGGGGAGGGGCAGAGAATTCAGATCATGACATAGGTGTGTGGGGAGGGGGGAGGGGAACAATTCATATCATGACATAGGTGTGGGTGTGAGTGGGGGGGGGAGGCGGAGAATTCAGATAATGACATAGGTGTGTGTGTGTGTGGGGGGGGGAGAATTCAGATCATGACATAGGTTGGGGGGGGGGAGGGGGGAGGCGGAGAATTCAGATCATGATATAGTGTCACGACCGACCCCTGGAGGTCTGCCCTGACAGGATCGGTCTAGGTGGGAGTGAAGGGAGTGACTGACCTCACACGCCCCGCAAGAGACCACACAATAAAGATTACGATACAACACCATTTATTCACAACATACACAATCGCAAATAAATATTTCAACACACGCACCATGCACTATCACAATCAAACATTCCAACACACATAACATGCACAATCACAATCAAGCGTTTCACCATACGACGTACACAATCACAACCACAACATCTCATTACATATAACATATACACAATTATAAATAAACATTTCCAGCATCCATCCCTTCCCACACCATGGAGTGCCTCCACACCCCTGCCTCTGTCAAGTCTACTGGGAGCACCCTGTCGCACTAGGTGCTCCGAACCGGGTCGGTTCTTGAAGGGAGTCGCTCAAAGCCGACACCCTCGACACACAAGCAGGCCGTGAAGAGCGCGTCCGGGGGGGGGGGGGGGGGGGAAAACGTGGCGTTGTTACTGGAGGTCCTGGACGGGGATCAGGGCCGGCCAGTCAAGCCGGCGGGCTTTTCTACCAGTCCGCGGTCCCGACCAGAGTGTGGCCTCAACCAGCGCGTGGCACCATCCAGTCCGCGGTCCCAGCCAGAGCGTGGCCTCAACCAGCACGTGGCACCCTCAGTCCGCGGTCCCAGCCAGAGCGTGGCCTCAACCAGCACGTGGCACCAACCAGTCCGGACTCCAGGTGAAGCCCCGGGAGGGGGGGGAAAACGTAGCTGGGAGGAGAGAAGAAAGGGAGGGAAGGAAGAAGGAAGGGAGGGTACTGGAACCCCGCCGTCAGTACAGTCTGACCCATGCTGTTAAATCTTAACAGCCACTCGCATGATGGGCGAGGGGAAGTCTACTAAATGCACAACAACCCCAGCTCAACATAGACCTGAGCATAACACAGTAAACCAATCAAATCAGGAATGTTCATTAGAGTCTTCTCACACGAAGCAGGTAAAAGACTGCATTAAATTAACAGGCTATAAAACCAATATGAATTATCTTCACCCTTCTCTCACTCATGCTTAAAATTTTACTTCCTTAGGAAGTAAATCAACACAGCGACCATCGCTTTATAACCGCCACCACATTTGCAAATTAATAATTCAATGGCAAAATTTTCCCACACTTTATAGCCACATTTCAAAATAACACAAATCTCCAACCACGCATCCGAACGACAAATCATGCGTACGCACGCTCGCGAACATAAAACTCGTTCCCCTTTGCACACACAAACGACGGTGGCCGAAGAATAAGAGTCCGGCGAATGTGACAGGGGGGGGACGAGCGAGACAAGCAAGTACTAACCTTAATCACCAGGTTCTCTCCCACCCCCACCGACTACCGCATCACAAGGTGCATAAACAGGAGAAAAAATTTTGGAAATAATTTAGAATGGCCAGGTTAAAGATTGAATTAACCAGAGAAAAGGTCTCAAACAATATTTCTTTTACAATTTTGCAAACAAAAGAAAATTGCGCAAAAGAGAAGAATAAGCGGCTAACAACAACAAACCAAAACAAACAAACACGAAACTGATGCTTCCCAGCTACCCGTGGGTGACCGAAGAGGGGGTCAACGACTCTCTCTACCTCTGTCAGTCGAGAGGACAGCAGGCGCAGATGCGGAAAAAGAAGAAGTGATTTTCCCCCCCTACAGGCCGACTGTAGGAATTGAAAGTACCGACTGTACTTTCGATGATACGGGGAAGAACCAAGACTGGAGCAGGCGCTCCCGGGAGACATCTTCCGCTCGAGTGAAGAGCAAACCCTCCCTCAGCGAGGCGGCCAACATGCCACGCTAGTCCCCAGAGTGAGCATACTTCAAGCTAAAAGAAATGAAGCACGTGCGAAGGTAAAAGACAGGCGAGAGGCCGATAGAAAAGCAAGTTCGGAGAAAGGTACCAGCCACCCGTGAACCCGCAGGATGAATAGCAGGGCAGTGGAATTAGAGAGAGAGAGAGAGAAAGAAAAACCGAAGTTGAGCTGAACTACACCAAGGTGCAACCGCCCCACAAGCCACATTAAGGGACGGATTACACGAAAAACAGCAACGACAAAAAAAACACGGGGAATAATTCCGCCCCTAGATGGGTCCAAACGTCGTAGGCCTCGTGACAAACTCGTGACAAACCCCCCTTCTAAAAGATCTGTTTCTCGGGAGTTTACAGTGCTCCTTTGAACCTTGACGTATGTGCAAATTCACAACAATGGGCCCGAACCCAACCCTCTGTGATCGACAGAGTCGTAAATCAATACAAACATTCTACGATAGAATACACCGAGAAATACATAATACTACATTTATCAAACAACAAAGCGAACCTTCCAACCATGAAGTAACAATCGAACCATTGGTGATTCACTACCGTTATCATTACTGAAGTGAAAACTGTCACTACCTGATACAGAGACCAAAAGGGGATATGACCCTGGTTGAGGGGGAAGTGTCCTCTGATGTTTTTCCAATGTGCTGACTACGGAGCTCGGCTAAGTTTAGTCAGCACCCGTTTTACAGGAACCCTTGTAATGACGGAAAGTGAACGCATGACTCTGCAGTTCCACTGCCTAACTCATGGTCGACGACTGACTGGCGGTTCCCGGGCCAAGCACTGGAGAGGATGATGATCGTCTCCAGTACAAACTTCCCGGGCCCTTTCTTCTTTTTTTTGGGCACACCAGTGCGCGTCCAAATTGCCGGAGAGCCACAGCAACAGTAGGGGCATCGATAGTCCTAGGCGGGACAACCTTGGGTATTGAGTCGCATAGTCTACCGTAAAGTGTAGCGGAGACCCCGATCGGAGGTGGCTTAATGGGTCCCACCAGGTCAACCCCAACCTTGTTGAATGGCTCCCCAACCAGTGGCACTGACCCTAGGGGAACACGTTTTCAAGCGACCCTTAGGCGTTGTCCGTTGGCAGTATCGCAACTGCGGCAGTACTGCCTAACCTGTGAGTTCATCCCTGGCCAAAAGAAGTTTGTCTTACTCGCTCGAGAGTCCGCTTGGAGCCATAGACCTGCCATGGGGGAATCGTGGGGGCCCGCCGGAGAACAGATTCTCTCAAGCTTGGGGAACGGGCAATCTGCTTGGCCACACAATCTGCCTGAGTGAAAACCCCAAAGAGGATTTCCCCCCGTGGAGCTTGAAGCCCCCCTTGGCGTGTCGGGCAGGGCTGAGTTTGGGGCGATCTACCCGTTGTGCAGGCGTTGGACATCCAAGTCCCTGGCCTGGGAAAACGGACCATGGTTTGCAGGATCGACCTTGGCCAGAAAACCCCGTCAGAGATCGGCTGAAGAATGGGACGCATTCCCGTTCTGCTTCTTAGCTTTGGCGCGTGTGGGAAAATCCCACACACGCCTGTACGGGCAGATCCGTAGACACGGACTGACTGCGTCCGTCCCCAAAGGTGATAGTATTCCCTATGAGAAGGGAATACAGAGGTTTGCTTTCCCCCGCGATTGGCCATACTTCGCCACAGAAGTAGGGGGTGGAGTAGGAATGAGTACAGAAGGACGGGTGGAGGTAAAAACCAGCCTCCAACCCGCAAACATCATAACTAGCGCCCCCCCGGGCCTCAGGGGAAACCAAATCCTTATCAACAAAGAGCGTTTGATGCTCCCCAATCCCTGACGGTGTCGGGCCCAAAGGAGGAACCAACAACAGAGAGAAACCCCTGGGCATCTGAATCACCCGAAGCTGGGATGGAACCCCCGTTAGCGAGGACGAGGACGTTGGGAAAGGACTTGCCCATGACTACGGCGGCTTTTTTGGGCAATCTTTCCCAATGTGGCCGGGGCGACACAAAGAAAACAAAAAGGGGTGCTGAGGTCCCGATGAAACTGTCTGCCTGTTACCCCGTAGCAGTTTGTCGGCACCTTATTGCCCCTAAATCCTGTGGAGGGCTTCCTCTCCGTATCTGGGCGATGCCCCTAAGCTCTGCGAGTTCGGCAAACACCCCCAGCTGTATGAATCGCCGCCCCGAAATCTGAGGTGCTGTCTCGCCTATCCGGATCCTCAATCTGGGGCACAGTGTTGGTGAGCTGTTCATGAGGATCAGATCCTCCCGCTCCAACTTAGCCCAAAATGACGCCAGTACCCTAGCGTTTTGCGCAGCCTATCACCGAACTGCACGAAAGGTTTCGTTTGTTATTCTTCTTCATGGACCTAAACTTCCTCCTGTAGTCTCTGGGGTAAGGTGGAAAACGCTTAGCAGAGCCAAAAATGCATGTCTGCATAAGCGCGCCTTATTTAGAGTGAGCACACACTCCCTTGCAGCACCAGATAATCCAGAAAAAAGGTGCATAGCCTTTTGTTCCTCAGACAATTGGTATGAACTAGCAACCTTGTCAAAATGCTCTAAGAACATATCAATGTCCTCACTAGGTCTGAACTCTGGAAGCTTTAACTTTGGGCCTCTAACTCTATCACCTGCTGGTGATTAACCCCCTGATTTACAGACGCGGGAGTCGCGAAAGAAGTTGTTCCATCTCCTCCCTACGCAGAGCCTCCATCCTGTCTAGTTCTTCCCTACGGAGGGCTTCCTGCCTGGCAGCCTCTTCCCTGCGCAGAGCAGCCTCTTCCCTACGCTGAGCAGCCTCTTCCTTACGCTGAGCAGCCTCTTCCTTACGCTGATCCTCCTGTCTGGCAGCCTCCTCTCTACGCTGAGCAGCCTCCTCTCTACGCTGAGCAGCCTCCTCTCTGCGCTCTTCCCTACGGAGAGCTTCCTGCCTGTCAGCCTCCTCTCTGCGCTCTTCCCTACGCAGAGCTTCCTGCCTAGAGGCCTCTTCCTTACGTAGGGCCTCATCCTCCCGTCGCTGTCGCTCCAGAAACATCAGACGGAGGTGATGTCCTGGCGGGGTTCACCACTCCCGACACGGGAGGATGACCCGTCTGACCCGTCCTTGGGTCTCGACTTTCCCATAAGGAAAGTCTTCTGGGGCATGCTCCTTACGAGGGGAAGCCTGGAGAGGAGAAGGTTTCGGTCTCTGCGACCCAACAGAAGCCCACAGTTGCTTCGCTATGCTCTGACGCTTCCGAGCGGAAGTGCCAGTCGGGGTCTCGACAGGAAGACCCCCCAGTGAAGAGGTAGTAAAAGTACTCACTGGACTACCTGCTACAGCACTGGAATAAGTAGAAGTTACCGTAGTCGAAGTACTGGTACTAATATAGGGACTACAGTAACATTTTGAATACCCTTCTTCTTCGACGCACGCGTCGCCATACCACCAGCACCGGACGTTGCCATGACAACAATATCCTACGGTTTTCAAATACGGGGAAAGACGATTCCACTTGAAAAACAAATATTTTAGGGGTGTGTGTATATGTGTGTATGTGTGTGTGTGCGTGTGTGCGGACAAGTTCTGGCTGCTCCCACTCTGGCAACACCGCGCTCCACAGCACGAGCAAACAGTGTGGTGGGGCTCACCGAAAAAACAAAACAAAAACAAAAACTATGTCCGGCTGCCCCCACTCTGGCAACACTGCGCTCCACAGTACGAGCAACAGTGCGGTGGGGCTGGCCGGAAACAACAAACAAACTGGCAGACGGAATCCGGAAAGAGGAAAAAAAAAGAGACACTAACGTCCGATACAACCCCCTGTACTCAATAACCCGGTAAAAATAAAAACTGGCTAACTACAAAACGGGAAATGGCAGACTGAGCGGCAACAGAAAGGCAAGACTTACGGTCGTACCTGCGTAAGGCACCCGGCGGAAGGAGAGGTCTGGTCGCGGTCGACTCCCCCTGGTCTCCCCTCGACTCCCGAGTCACACCGGATGTCCCCTCAGGCCACAACAAGGACTCCCTTCACGCTAGAGTCACCCACCCCAACCACCCACGAACAAACACGACAAACTGACTAAACATATACAAAACAGACAAAACTAAACAGGTACTCCGCGAAACGAGAGAGACAGTCAGAGCCCTTCACATCCCCGGACGAGCCCCCACAATTGTCACGACCGACCCTGGAGGTCTGCCTGACAGGATCGGTCTAGGTGGGAGTGAAGGGAGTGACTGACCTCACACGCCCGCAAGAGACCACACAATAAAGATTACGATACAACACCCATTTATTCACAACATACACAATCGCAAATAAATATTTCAACACACGCACCATGCACTATCACAATACAAACATTCCAACACACATAACATGCACAATCACAATCAAGCGTTTCACCATACGAGTACACAATCACAACCACAACATCTCATTACATATGTGATGCGCTCCCACAAAAGGTACATTAAGTGTCATTATGAAGATTTTGAGATTTTGGCACAGTCGAAAACTAGAGAAATTAAGCTTCACCAATGATATGCTGGTTATGTTTTCGAGTTTATTAAAACCAAAGTTTTATAGTAGTTTATATCAGCTAGTAGCAAGGAGGGACGGCCCATTCTTGAGAAAATGCCTGTTAAATTGACAGAGCAATCTAGATGAAAAAACCTTAGGCAAAAGGGGTTAGCTTGTATTAGGTCGAATTGAGCTATAAGAATTACAATATGGAATTTAAGGGTTTTTAAGTTGCCAAAATGCGGGAAAAAACCCAAAATCCATAAAAAATAGATCAAAACCACCTTTTTCAAGCCGTAGGCCAAATCGCTCTCAGCGACTTAGTGTTACCCTTCGTGGGAGCGCCGACACTATAACATATACCCAATTAAAATAAACCTTTCCCGCATCATCCCTTCCACACATGAGTTGCCTCACACCCTGCCTCTGTCAAGTCTACTGGGAGCAACCCTGTCGCAATAAGGTGCTCCGAACCGGGTCGTTTCTTGAAGGGAGGTCGCTCAAAGCGACACCCTCGCCACACAAGCAGGCAGTGAGAGCGCCGTCCCGGGCGGGGGGGGGTGGGGGGGGGGGGGGGGGCAGAGGGAGGAAACGTGGTGGCGTTGTTACTGGAGGTCCTGGACGGGGATCAGGGCCGGCCAGTCAAGCCGGCGGGCCTTTTTACCAGTGCGGGTCCCGCCAGAGTGTGGCCTCAACCAGCGGTGGCACCATCCGTCGCGGTCCCAGAAGAGCGTGGCCTCAACCAGCACGTGGCACCTCCAGTCCGCTGGTTCCAGCCAGAGCGTGGCTCAACAGCACGTGCACCAACAGTCCGGACTCAGGTGAAGCCCCCGGGGGGGGGGAAAAACGTAAGCTGGGAGTAGAGAAAGAAAGGGGGGAACGGGAAGAAGGAACGGAGGGTATGGAACCAGCCGTCAGTACAGTCTGACCATGCTGCTAATTTAACAGCCACTCGCATGATGGGGCGAGGGGGACGTTACTAAATGCACACAACCCCCGGCTCAACACAGACCTGGCATAACACAGTAAACCAATCAATCGGATATGTTCATTAGAGTTTCTCACACGAAGCAGGGTTAAAAGGACTGCATTAAATTAACAGGGCTAATAAAACATTAGGAATTATCTTCCCCTTCTCTCACTCCTGTTCACATTTTTACTTCCTTAGAAGTAATCAACAGCGACATCGCTTTATAACCGCCACCACATTTGCAAATAATATTAATGGCATAATTATCACATTTATAGCCAATTTCAAAAATTAACACAAATCTCCAAGCACGCCATCCGAACGACCAAATCATGGTACGCACGCTCGAGAACATAAAAACTCGTTCTCTTGCTCACACAACACAGACGGTGGCGAGAATAAGAGTCGGCGAATGTGACAGGGGGCGGACGAGCGAGACCACGCAAGTACTCACCCTGAATCACCGGTTCTTCCCATTCCCCCCCGACTACGCATCACAAGGTGCATAAACGGAGAAAGAATTTTGGAAATAATTTTAGACTGGCCGGATAAAGATTGAATTAACAGAGAACCGGTCTCAAAACAATTATTTCTTTTGACAAATTTGGCAAACAAAATGAAAAATTGCGCAAAATGTGAAGAATAATGGACCGGTAACAACACCCAAACCAAAACAAACCCACACCGAAACTCATGTTTACCAGCTACCGTGGGTGGACCCCGAAAGAGGGGGTCAACGACTCTCTCTGCCCTCTGTCCAGTCGAGAGGACAGCAGGCGCAGATGCGGAAAAAAAGAGAATTGATGTCCCCCTCTACGGCCGGACTGTAGGAATTGAAAGTACCGACTGTACTTTCGATGATCCGGTGAGAACCAGGATGGAGGGCAGGCGCTCAGAGACAGCTTCCGCTCGAGTGAAGAGCTAACCTCCCTCAGCGATGGCGGCCAACAAGCCACGCTACGTCACAGAGTGAGCCATACTTCAAGCTAAAAGAAATGAGCTGTGTGCGACAAGGTTAAAAAAGGACAGGCGAGAGGCATAGACAGCAGTTCGAGAGGGAAAGGTACCAGCCACCGGTGAACCCGCAGGATGAATAGCACGGGCAGTGGACTTAGAGAGAGAGTGAGGAGAATGCAAACCGAAGTTGAGCTGAAACTTACACAACCAACGGTGCAACCCGCACCACAAGCCACATTAAGGGACGGATACACGACACAGCAACGACAATAAACACAGTGAACTAATTCGCCACCTTATATGGACGTCAAACGTCGTAGGCCTCGTGACAAAACTCGTGAATATAGGGGTGGGGGGAAGGGGAGGGCGGAGAAGTCAGATCATGATATAGGCGTGTGTGTGTGTGTGTGGTGGGGGGGGGGGCGGGGGGAGGGGGGAGGCAATACATTCAGATCATGACATTAGGTGGAGGGGGGAGGCGGAGAATTCAGATCATGACATAGGTGGAGGGGTGGAGGGGGGCATAGAATTCAGATAACGTACGAAGGTTGTGGGAGGGAGGGGGAAGGGGAAATTCAGATCATGAGTTAGGTGGGGGGTATTGTAGAATCAGATTCATGACAAAGTGGGGGAGGGGGGGGGGGGGCAGAGACTTCGTACAACATGAAATAGGTGTGCGGTGAGAAGAGGCGTTTAGAATTCAGATAGTGACATAAGAAGCGTGTGTGTGTGTGGGAGGGGGGGGGGGTCTTTTGGAGGCGTAGCGTTCAATTTATGACATAGATGTGGGGGGGTGGCGTGAAAGGAATTAGATCATGACACAGTGTGGGGGGGAGGGGGAGCGCGGAGAATTCAGATCATGACATAGGTGTGTGTGTCCCCCTTGGGGGGGGGGGGGCGATTCAGTTTAAGAAATAGGGGGGGGGAGGGGGGGGGAGGCGGAGAAATTCAGATCATGACATAGGTTGTGAGGGGGCGGCGGAGCCTTCAGATCATCGGACATAGGTGTGGGAGGAGGGGGAGGAGGAGGTGGAGAATACAGGTCATGACGTACGAGTGCATGTCTGTGACAGGGCTGGGGGGGGGCGGGGGGCGTAGAATTAGATCATGCCATAGGTGGTGGCGGGACAGGGGGTGGGGTGGGGGTAGAATTCAGATCATGACATAGGTAGGGTGGGTGGCATAGGAATTAGTCCTGACATAGGTATGGGTGGGTGGCATAGAATTTAGAATCATGACATAGGTATGGGTGGGTGGCATAGAATTTAGATCATGACATAGGTGCTGTGGGAAGGGGGCAGGCTGGGAATTTCCGATTTGACATGTGTAGAGGGAGGGGGAAGAGCGGAGAATTCAGTCATTGACATTGATGAGGGGGGGGAGGTGATTTTTCAAATCATGACAGGTGTGGGGGAGGAGTGGCATAGAATTCAGATCATGATATCGGTGTGTGTGGGGGGGGGGGGGGGGAGGAGGAGAATTCAGAAAATGATGTATAAGGTGTGTAGTGTGGGAGGAGGTAGAATTCAGAATCTGACATAGGTGTGTGGAGGGGGGGGGGGGGGGCGGTAGATTTAGAATTCGAATTTTAGAATTTCAAATCATGGGTATGTGGGTGGGTGGCGCAGCATTCAGATCATGACTTAGGGTGTAGGGTGGGGGAGGGGGGAGAGGGAAAGGCGGTTAGAATTCAGATCATGACAAAGTGAGGGGAGGGGGAGGGGAAAGGCGTTGATTCAGATCATGACATAGGTGTGGTGTGTTGTGTGTGGAGGGGGGGGAGGAGGAAAGGGTAGAATTCAAGATATGTACCTAGGGTTGTGTGAGTGGGAGGGGTGTATGTGTGTTGGAGGGGGTCGGGAGGGAAAGGCGTAGTCGAATTAGATCATGACAATATGTGTGTGTGTGTGTGTGTGGGAGAGGGGGGGGGGGAGGCGTAGAATTCAGTCATGACATAGGTGAGGGGGGAGGGAAAGGCGTGGATTCAGATATGGGGACATAGGTGTGTGTGGGGGGGGGGGGGGGGGGGGAGGGAAAGCGTGGGAATTAGAATTTAGATCATGACATAGGTGTGTGTGGGAGGGGGTGGGAGGGAAGGCGTAGAATTCAGATCATGACATAGGTGAGGGTGAGGGTGAGGGAAACGGGTAGAATTCAGATTCAAGAATTAGGTGAGTGTGTAGTGGGAGTGGGTTCGGGGGGGGAGGTAAAGGCGTAGAATTCAGATTCATGACTCGGTGTGTGTGTGTGTGTGGGAGGGGGAGGGGGGACTGGTTAGAAGCATTCGATCATGACATGGGTTGTGTGAGTGGGAGGGGCGGAGGGAATGGCGTAGAAATTGAGATCATGACATAGGAGAGGGGGAGGGGAGGGAAAAAGGCGTAGAATCAGATCATGACCTAGGTGTGTGTGTGTGGGAGGGGTGGGGGAAAAGGCGTGATTCAGATCATGACATAGGTGTGTTGAGTGTGTGTGGGAGGGGGGGGGGGGGGGGGAGGGAAGGAGTAGCATTCAGATCATGACATGGGTGTGTGTGTGTCGTGTGTGGGAGGGGGGAGGCAAAGTGTAGAATTCAGATCATGAATAGGTGTCGTGTGGTGTGTGGGGGGGGGGGGAGGGAGGCGTAGAATTCAGATCATGACATAGGTGTGTGTGTGTGGGAGGGGGGAGGGAAAGGAGTAGGAATCAGTTCATGCATAGGTGTGTGGGTGGGGCGACAGAAGAATTCAGATCTGACGTAGGTGTGGGTGTGGTGGTGAGGGGGGGGGTGGGGTGGACAGAGGAAGATAGAATTTAGCTCATGCATAGGTGTGGGGGGAGGTGGGACGCGTGAGAAGAATGCAGATCAAGACAGGTGTGGTGGTGGGGGGGGGGGAGAGGAGGGGGGAAAGATAGGTATTCAGATCATGACATTAGGTGTGGAAGGGAGAAAGAAGAACGGATCATTCAGATCATGACATGTTGGGGAGGGAGGGGGAAGCGGAGAATTCAGATCATGATAGGTGTATGTGTGTGAGTGTGTGTGTGTGGGGGGGGGGGGACGGGGAGACGCAGAATTCAAGACATGACATGGATACGGGGGCGGGGGGAAGGCGGAGAATTTAGATCATGACATATGTTTCTGCGTTTCGCTAGTATTCAGGGCACATCTTGACATGATCGGGGCAGAAAGGAAAGGTGCCTTGGTGCGAGCGCGAGCGCGGTTTGTGTGTGTATGTGTGCGCGTGTTGTGTGTGTGTGTGTGGTGTGCATGTACAGTTCATCAAAATTGATCATGTTAAACAAGGCATGTTGATCCTGGGCTTAAATGAGTTCAGCAGGCTTTGTTGCGCAAGCCAATGATCGCTCGCGCTCAAGCACGCCTGCACGCGCACACACACCACACACACCACACACCACACACACACCTTTCTTTCGTCACATCTGCATTGTTAACCCTTGTACCATCATTGTCTTTCATTAATTGTTTCTCTTTCTTGATTCTTGTCCCCCCCCCCCCCCCCCCCCCCCCCCCCCCCCCCCCCCCCCCCCCCCCCCCCCCCCCCCCCCCCCCCTCTGCTGCACTCCTCGATCTCTTTCTTCCCCACTCGCCCTTTGTTTTGTCACTGGCTTCTTTATTTCCTTTGAAGAACATTAAAATCAACAGCGTTCAGATGTTAAGATCCTAACTCATTAGGTTTTAACGGGTGGTTTCAGTTACATTAAAATCAATAGTGTTCAGATGTATAAGATCCTAACTCATTAGGTTTTAACGGGTGGTTTCAGTTACATTAAAATCAATAGTGTTCAGATGTATAAGATCCTAACTCATTAGGTTTTAACGGGTGGTTTCAGTTTCATTAAAATCAATAGTGTTCAGATAAATAAGATCCTAACTCATTAGGTTTTAACGGGTGGTTTCAGTTACATTAAAATCAATTAGTGTTCAGATGTGTAAGATCCTAACTCGTTAGGTTTTAACGGGTGGTTTCGGTTACATTAAAATCAATAGTGTTCAGATGAATAAGATCCTAACTCATTAGGTTTTAACGGGTGGTTTCAGTTACATTAAAATCAAGTGTTCAAATGTATAAGATCCCAACTCATTAGGTTTTAACGGGTGGATTTAAGCTACAGAATGAATGTCTTTACTGCAGCTAGTATTTCCACAGTTGTAGAGTACTAAAGCTTTGAAGTTGGATTATTACTGTTTTCTGAAGCACCAGGACATGGGTTGTCACCTGCGGGACATGTCAGCTGATGGCAGTACGAGTCATAGAGATCGAAAATAAAGATGCTGCACGAAGGCACCCAACTGTGCACTGGTGATTCTAGTGTCGTGTTGTCATGGGAACAGTCATGGTTGTCGACTTATCCGTTTAGAAAAAGAATAAAAAGGTCCGAAGATGTCAATACCCTCCATGTGTGACATTAGCACCTTTGGAGCTCTCTCCCCCCCCCCCCTCTCTCTCTCTCTCTCTCTCTCTCTCTCTCTTACATATACATACTCACGCCTAAGCACACACAAATGAAAGAGAGAGGAGAGAGAGAGAGAGAGAGGGGAGAGAGAGAGAGAGAGAGAGAGAAGCAGGCTAGGAATAAGATGGAGGGGAGTAATTATATGTGTATGTCCCAATGGACTACGAACAGCAGCTTAGAAATTCTAAAACCGGATCAGAACAATAGGAGATGAACGAGGAAAAAGAAAAAGGAAGGGGGGGGGGGGGTGGAGGAGGGGGTAGTGGAACGCAGAGAGAGGAGATAAAGAAGAAGCCACGGAGAAGAGGGGGAAAAGAGGTAGCAAGAGAAGACAGGAAGAAAAAAGAGGACAGGGACAAGGCTGAAGAAATAATAGAAGGGGATGAGAAAGAAGAAGAAAGAAATGATGTTAATGATAAAAGATCAGAAGGAGGAGGCTTCAGAAGAAGAGGATAATGTGAAGGGGGAGGGCGGAGAATGTAACAGGGGGTGATAGAGAAAAAGGAAGACTGGAACATGACAAAAGGAAGTGCGGGAGGGGAAGGGCGAAACCTAAAGGAGGAGATGAGGAAGAGAACTGAAAAAAGGAAAAAAAGAAAAGGAAGAGGCACGGAAGATTAAAACAAATACAGAAAACGAGAAGGAAGACCAGGAGGAGAAAAAAAAAGAGATTTCCAGAAGAAAAGACTATGACTAGAAGAAGAAGACAGGAAAAAGGTCAACCAATCAACCAGAAAGGAAGCACACACACACACACACACACACACACACACACACACACCCGAATGAAATGGGGAGGGGGGGGGGGGTGGAAGTCCTTGGGTCATATGAGACAGGCGTGGGCGGACAAACGATTCCGCGGGGAAGGGAGGGGAAGAGAACTATAAAACCTTCATTCTGGGCCACTTTCGCCTCAACCAGTTTTCGGGCGAAAGTGACCCAGAATTAAGGTTTTTTAGTTCTCTGACAAGTAAGACTTCAATAACTAAAAAATAACGATTATCTACAAACAATATGCGCACACACACACACACACACACACACACACACACACACACAAACACACACACACACACACAGACACACACACGCACACAGCACACACACTCACATACACATACGCGCATCACACACACACACTATTATAAAAAATGTTGCCCTGGTTACAGTAGCATACCCCCCCCCCGCCTACGGTGGCGTGCTCCTGTTTACATTGCAGGTGTGTCTTCGGCCAAAAAATCAATACTGCCGCACTCCCCCCTACCCCCCACTCCTTCCTGCCCAGCTTGCTCGATCGCACCTATTTACATCAGCCAACGCTGCCCGCGTGGCGTCGCTGTCACAGCCTGGCAATCAGCGGCCGCTTACGACTAGGTTAACCCACACATTCTTTCATGACTGGCGGGCAAGCAGGATGTGTTTTACTGCGCGTGGATTTATAACCGGTTTACTGAAGAACAGATTGTGTATCTTAAAGGTTTGTTGGCCAAGGAAATGAAAACGTTGAGGCAGTATTGTTGACAAAGTGTAGCTGTTTTATACGTGTTTGATATTGATGAGATGGTTCTTATCTAATAAATGGCGCCGCATTGTTGAAAGTGGCCGAAGCAAAACAAACCATCACGCGTTGATTGTTGGGAGTGGCTTGAGACAGCTAAGCATGTTTAAAAAACATGGCGTTCATTTCTTAAGGCGGAGGTAACACGGATGATTCGTATGCTAAAAAACTTATATTTGAAACATTTTTGCTGTTCTCCCAAGTAAAATGTCTTGTTTGTATCAGGACTTGATTGATGTTAACTACAGATTCGTGTTCATGTGGCAGGTGATCTGTGTATTAAGATGTGTATACTTTTCTACTTTTCTAATTCTAACTAGTTTATCGCCTTCAAGTGTGCCCTTATGCAACTGAATGGCGATTTTCGATGTTCTGGCAAAACTAGATAGGGTTAGGCAGACCTTAGTACATCTACCAGTATGGAGAGGAGTAGTGTGTGGCCAGCACTATCTTCATATAAATGCTTTAAATATACAATGCCGGATGTACTACTACTGGCGTTAGAGCTGCTTAAAAGCTTGGCTACAGCATTACTGCTGTAACTCTGAGGAGCAGAGCAAACTAGGCCAAACAACCTATGTGATCGCTTGCCGCCAATGACGTCAGCACCTGCAAGCTCGGTGGCAAACTAGGTCAAACGACACTATGTGATCGCTTGACTGCAAAGCGCGGCAGCACTGCAAAGTCAGCGGCAAACTAGGCCAAACGACCTATGTGATCACTTGGGGTTGATTGGGTGCGCGCGAGACACAGCCTGTTTAGTCACAAAGCAAGGAAGTGGCCCTAGGAGTTCTACTTTTTGTTTGTTGTGTGTTTGGCCTACCCCAGCACGCACGTCCCCCACCCCACCCTGGACTGTTATTGTGTGTTTGTTGTTTGTTGTTTGTTTGTCCTGACCCCCACGCATGCACACCCACCCACGCATGCACACACTCAAAGTTCCTTCTAAGTTTTTAAACAAGTTATTCTCAAGTTCTTACTTAAGTTACTTCTAAGTTGTCCTTAAGTCATTCTCAAAGTTATCCCCAAGTTCTTACTTAAGTTATTGTCAAGTTCTAATTAAGTAATTTAAGTTCATTGATCAAAGTTGATAAGTTCTTGATTAAGTAAATCCTCTAAGTACAACAAATTTTTTATTTAAGTTATCTTATAATTATCAAAAAAATACAATCTATGTTTTTATCTTAATAGTAGATGCCTAATATAGTACACACCACGCCTCAAAAAACGCGTCATCGTTGAGGATGTCTTGCTCAGCGTTCTCTGCATAGATCTTATGAGGCCGTACATCCTAAGCAACCGCATTGATTACAATTTGGTCTATGGAAATGTCTTTTATAGACTCCATGTCTTTATTTATTGACTTTATGATTTATAATACGCCATGATCTTTTTTATTAAAAAAATTTAAAATTAAGTTCTTAAAATATATTATTGCATTATAAATGGATCAAAATGTCTTTTGTTGTTGACGGTTCTGGCGTGCTGTTGTTTTCTGTATTTAGTGGTTCAGATTTTTTTGATTGCTTTTGTTTTTGCAGCGTTGTTTATATATTTTATAACTGTTAATAACCGCCCCCAAACAGCAGCTATTGGCGCCAAAATGGCAACAGTTTTAAGTTCTATATTCCATGATGACTTTGGTGCCCTTGTATCACATGGAGTTTTTTATAGCGGGCATTGAATCACTTGTTCTGGCGTTGGCGGTGTTATGTTTTCATGATGAGTCATATTCTGTAACATTAATTTTTTTTGTCTGTTCCACTCTGCTATTTTTTTTCCTGCTTCAACACGCCCAGGATTTTTTAATGGCCTCCACCGGTTCAGCGTTTTCTGCTGATTTTCTGGCTTGGTTACTTTCTCACTGATTCAGTGTTTTCTGATTCTGTGATTTCAGCTCGTTCATTTTGAAGGGAAATAAAATTCTTATGATTAAAAGTTATTAATCCCATGATTAATGGCGATAACAATGTTCCAAATCTATAGTATAAATCACACCCTAGAGACTCTAATGACTTTGTTAAAACTGGATCCTGCGTTTAATCATACTAATATCCTGTTCAGAATCAATGGGCGCAAATATACTAACTAGTTTAGTGTACAAACTAAGAACCGTTTGCCCACACTTTTCACCATTCTAGACCCTAGCTGCGCTTCATACCTGTTATGATACTTTATAATGTCTTGTGGCGACATCTGTGAATCTGTTCAATGCTAAATTCAGTTCCGAGGAACTGTTTTGTTTTTCCACACGCTGCCAAAGATACAACCTCTCCTTTTGGGGCATAACAGCTTGGCATCAACTTGGTCATTCATAAGTTCAGGAAGGTTTAGGCCGCCTTGTAGCTGTAGTAGATCATCACTGTTCATTGTTTTTTATTAAATTATAATTATTTTATTTTATAAAAATGAGCACCGAAAAAAACTGTTACCAACTTGTATACCATTCTGCTGTTATTGGAGGTCTAAGTGTAGGATACTCAATGCTTGGTAAAGCCTGTTAAGAATTAAACCAGCAGATCTTGGCAAACTAGACTTTGAGGATTCAGCAAAGCTGATTTGCTATTATTGCAGCTTCATTTGCTACGAAAGATTTTCTAGTTAGCAAGGAATAATTCCAGACAATATAAATATGTAAGAAAAAATACATTTATAAAAAATGGCTTCACTCGCAATAATGATAGGCGGCGCTGTGGTGATTGCGCTTGCTTTTAGCGGAAGTAATTTCGCATTTAGTAAACTGGGGAATGACGGCGAGAGAAAAAGACATAACAAAGCTATGGAGCAACTAGCAGCTGCACAAGACGCCTATGAAAGGCAGAGATTTGAGCAGTTAGATTTTATTAATGACACACTGAAAAGACAGGGGGCATGCAGCTTACACATTTAAAATGTTGATCAAGCAATAAAACAATATTTCTTGTAACAGGCAAACCAATCGAGACATTGCCCCCACCAAAATTCAGTGACTTTTATCAACCATCAGAAAAACAAAAGATGCAAGAAATCGGGTTTATTGTCGTTGGTATGACATCGTGTATTTTGTTGCACTAATATTGGCTGAATAAAAAATGAACAAAATCTATTATTCGCCAAAGGATATTGGAAGGGCATCACAGCAATTAAAAAGCTAAGCCAAGCAGCGGGAGTCAGTGAACAAACAGCAAAAGAATGGTATCTAAACAAGCGATTTGGCAAATTTATTTACCAGCGCCTAGACGATACAGGACCACACTTTGTCAATACAACTCCAAACGACACCCATCAAATGGATCTTTCTTTTTTACCCTCTGATAGGATTAGACGAAAAGATTTAAGTACGCACTTACAGTCATTGACATAGCTTCAAGATACAAAGATGCGGAGCTTAACACAAAAGAGTGCTTCTGCTGTTGCTGTCGCTATTACAACTGATATATCAACGAGGCCCTTTTAAATTATCCTCGCATGATTCAAGTCGATGATGGAAAAGAATTTAAAGGCCAAGTGAATCAATTATTGTTAAAACACAGAGTTACTATTAGAAGAGGCATTCCGGGAGTTCACAGATCACAGGCTTTAGTTGAAAACTTTAACAAACAGTTAGCCGAAAGACTTTTCTCCTACCAGTATCACAGAGAGCTTATTGACAACTCTCGCAACACAGAATGGGTTAGAAGACTGCCCTCAGTTTTGCGCGCAATGAATAATGAAGAATTTAAAGGCCTAAAACCAGTACAAGCAATAAAAAGAAAAACAATAAATGCTGTTGAAGGAGAGTCTTCATCGGCAAACTATTACCATTTGGTTTGAAAGTAAGGTACCTTTATTTACCGGGGGAAGCAGAAGGGGACACTCGCATCAGGGCAACGATCCGGTTTGGAGTGTTGATCCATATGAAATAAAAAGAATTGTAAAAATGAATCCGCCGTGTATTATTTACGAGAAACTGACACAACAAAACAACCAGCTCCTCAAAGATCTTTTGTGAAAGAAGAACTGCAGATAATCCCACCAGACACTGTTCCGCTTTTAATTAATTTACGGTTCTCCAGTGCCCAATTGCATATGAAAACTCTGGATTAACAAACACCCGTTTTGTGTTTGTTCTATCTAACGACTTCTTTGTTACAACCGTTGTGTTGATCTCATGGAGATTAGATCGCAGTTTTACGTTGTCATGATGAAAAGTCTTATTACCAAACAATGCTTCTTTGTAGTTGTCATGTGATATGTTTGATGCACAACGCTGCGAGATATTCCCTTTGCTTTCTTAATGATTTTTCCTGGCTCGAAATACTGTACATTTTTGACCTTAACCCCACATACTCCTTGATCACCTTTCCAGTAATTCATCCTTCATCTTTCCTAAAACCTTCTTGTTAGTAATTGAATGTAAAGGCGAGTCTTTAGGATAATCGGACGTGTCATACCATCCTGCATGCCCTTTAGCCATTCTATTCTATGTCTTTATTAGATGTCTTCAGTAGGGATATCTATAACAAAACTATCTGTATCTGTGTAAAGTACTCTGGATCAGGATACAGGGGCTTATAAGTAGTCATAAAGAAACTCTAACATCAAAAGCTTTGATAATTCTAAAACAGTAAACCCAATAAATACAGGTTTGTCTAATTTGACTTTCTTTTTTTTCATCATTATGCAAAAAGCTGATCATGAAATCTTCTGAAGTCCTGTTAATTAGGTTTTGAAGTCAGCTTAATTGCTTCGTTCTCTTTGGTGACCAATCTGACATCTTTGCGCTTGTGCGGATTCTCCATAGTCTTTCCGAACAGCTGTTGTTCATCAGCTTGAAAAAGTCTTTTTCTGAAGCATCTGCGGATTTAGTTCTAAGATCAGTGTTCTTCATGATGTATGGTTTCATGAATGTTCTTGATCAAAAGCAATTATACGATGAACAGCTGTCAATTTCAAACCATGTTCTTAAATAAAATTGCAGAAGTCTGTAATGGCAGACATAATTTTTTTTGCCACGAAGATTAGGCACAAGTTTAGGCGGCTCTCTTGGATCCATCTTTAGACTTTCTGCTGCTAATGGATAGTCATTATGCAGGTCATGGAGTTCATGAGGATATTCTAAATCAACTTCTAGAATGAAACCACGCTGTTGATCAGGCGTTAAACTGCCCAACCACTTTAATGCTTTTTGAATATTATTCGGATCGCCCCGCCTGTGTACATTTTAAAGTTACGTAACGGAAGTGATTGCGCCATAGCCCATCCATACAGTTGTTTGCATCTAAATACATGAGATAGTTAGACCTTTTACTTGGATCATAGTCGTCCAAGTATTTGTTGTTTGCTTTACAGTAATGATGCGACGCCATACTAATTCCTCCACGCAATCCGTTTTCAATCATCTGAATCATTGGTTAAATCCGACAATAAATCAATCTGTACTCCAGTAAACTTTAGAAAGCATCCAGCTCATCCCGGGCGCAGAAATGTAATGCGCGGGATCCAGGCTGTAATGTTTCATGCAGGTCTTTCTATAATTTTCAAAGACGTCCGCCAACAAACATACATCAGCCATCAAGTATGATCATGATAGTCTCCCATCGTTTTACACTCTAACTTCTGCCAGCATCTTGAGCATGCTGGTAATCAGAATCACTGATGTCCTTTCCTCTAAGACTAGAAAGAACGCGCCTTTAGGAGGAAGCGTCTCTTCGTCAAACCTTTCCCAACTGTTCATGTACTCATAAGGGTTAAACGCCCTTTCTAACGAGAGTTGGGTCAAAATATTTCTTCTGTTATTGGGCAGGACTTTAAGGCCATAGCCAGTGACTCTAATGATCCATCATGTGTTGCATAGAGTCATAAAAAGACATGTTATTTAGATTAAAGCACATGTACTTTTCTGATGACTGTGCAATGCATGACACTCTGAAGGCATCGTCCACTGCTTTCATTATAAGATGAGAGTCGTAACCTCGCAGTTATGAAAGGAATACAGGCAGCTTCCATGTCTTAGGATCAAACTTTAGTTGAAGATTGCATTTGTTATGCGCCGCTCCTCTGAACTTTCCGCTATGTGATCATGGTCTCTTACTGTCGGATTCTCTGCGTCTGATGAGAGACCTAAACTGCAATCCAAAATGTGTGGTGAGTCATACTGTGTTGGTCTTCAGGTGTCATTATGATTTCAGATAAGTTTAGATTATTAGAACAGTCATTACGCACTTTCTGCATGCGTTCTAAGAAGTATTCTGCAGCATCTGGGCCTCTATACAATTCTGGTGCTGAATGGGCGCCATCCGACTGACAACAATGAAGGCAAATGAACAAATCTGATGATTACTCATTAAGACTGTTTTTCGAAGTTTTTGTGGCGCTGGCCCTTCATAAGGAACAATAAGCGACTCGAAGTCTGCGTAAACTACGTATGGAGAATGTTGCACCCGTTTCCAGTTCTTAAAACTAACTTTAGACCCAGGTGGGGCGTTAATTAGTTCTGTATTACAGTCTACAGAACTTTTACAATGTTTCTTATGTTCGCTCGCGGCTTGAACAGATGGCATTCTTGTTAAACATTTTCTACAGAATTTTGTTTGCCTGATCTTTTGAAGTATGTTTGCATTAGTCTCTCATTGTTCGTATTAATTGTGTAATGTGGCAGCCCTGCTGGCGAAAACATTAGTAGTAAGTCAACATGTTTTTTGTCTGGCTCGCCAATTGTTGGACTGTTCTTGGACATTTTAATCGGCGGGTTGATTTGTTTCCTCATCCCTTGTGTATCATTAATAGTTTATTGGGTTGTTTTGTTCTTCAAACTGATAAAATTTGGGTTTCTCACTAACAGGAAGGATATTCCATTGAAGTTAAGATCTTTGGTGTATTGCCGATATTTTAGTCACTCTCTCTGCGTGGTCGCGGAATGATGCAGCCTTGAAAGAACGCACCACATGAAAACATTTGTTGTCTGAATTTTTTATGTTTAAAACTGCTCTCTTTGAAACCAACTCTCGAGGTGCGGAATGTAAGCCTTGCCTACAATCGGTGCATACTTAGCCTGTTTTAATTAATCTCTAAGACTTCGCCCTCTGCCCAACCGAGCCTTCATTTTAGCTTCTTCAGCGGCGCGTCAAACTGTGTAAGCAGTTCGTCTGCCCAACCGGTGTTTTTAAGTCATTATGAGAAAGAATAGTCTGTTGTTAGTCGAGCCCCAGACTTCTAGATTTTCTTCATTTTTGTTACATAGTTGTTTAAAAAAAAGCTAACATTATTTTAAACCGGTGGTCTATTGTTGTTTATTGGAACTTGAGAATAGCATGAAAAAAACACTTGCCTGTACGTTTGTTGGGTAAATGACTTCAAAATCAATATCATTCAGTGCTCTTGAAAAACGCTCTCTTCGAGCATTCCTTCAAACAATTCGTTTGTCCTTCATATATCTTAGCCATGCTGTCTTTCTTTTCTAAGCCAAAATTATTTATTTAAATTAAAAAAAAAAAACTTAATCAGAACCAATATCAACGGTCTTTTTGCGCTTGGACTCATAAACTAAAGTATAAACACCTTTTGGTGTTGTTAATGTGAGCTGTTTAGAACAGAGTTTAATGTCTCGTTTACTTTTTTTAAGCTTTTCCTTTTTTATTGCTCGGGGTCTGGCTGTTGAGAAAAACTTGTCACCGCCTTTCTTTGAAGATCAAACTTTTGTTTTTTTGTAGTCATCAAAATCAGCCTGTAAACGATTAAATTCTTCATCCGTGATGTTTGAGTCAACTAGCGCTTTATTTATTGTCAGTTTAAACGAGTAAGTTTAGTGTTATTATTTGAACCATAGCTGTTTTGCTTTTGGGTTTAGTTTTTATTTTTTTGCTGGCGGCACCTACAGCTAATGAACACGGGCCCAAGAGCTAAAGACAAACCTCCTAGAGGTAAAGCTGGGGGTGCGCCTATGCCGTTGCTAAGGGACCAACATCGTTCCTGCTGATAGAGCGCTTATAGTCGATGCTCCAGTATTACATATGTAACAGCATTAAAGGCAGCAGAATACCTTCGTTGGTTTTGCTGTTTTTGAAAGGTCCTGCTCTAGTTTTTGTTGCTTTTGTGTAATGTTTGTTAATCTAAAGGTTTTTACTTCAGGGGTTTCTATAACAGCAGAATTCCCTGCTATCTCTTCTTTTGGCGGCGCTGTAGGCACATTTGGATAAAACCGAACAGCATGCTTTTTAAAATAAAATTAATTTAGTATACTACATCTTGTAATCTGTTTTTTACAATTTCAGCTGCGCATCATATTTTAAAAAACAAATTTTACATTAAGCTTTTTTATCGGCTTTTCTTCTTTATCAATTTGGTTTGTTTTATTACGTCTCTCACAGTTCTCCCGCTTCCATGCAACTGATTATCCTCTGTTGACTTAGGTCAATCCATAAACCGTATTTCGTTGTTAAATTAATCATCAAGCCTAACATTGTGAAGATGTAAATCTTTAGACACAAGGTCAACTGTTGGATTTCTACACCTCCCGCTCCAAACAGTTTTCTTATTTCATCAAAATGTGATAGGTTTTTAACCCGCTAGCGTAGATTTGGTTAGGATCCCCTCAATCGAACATGTACTTTCGTTAGTTTTGGATTAAAAAACTTTTCACTTCCTCTTTTAAACGGTTCTTAAATCTTCGCACAGAAATAAAATACCTTTAAGCGATCTTGCTGCAACGTAAAACAAAAATTCCATATAGTGTTCCCCTGCTTCTGGGATATGTTGTATGATGAATCACTCTTTCGTAATATATTGGGAAATGTGTCTCATATTGGTGCGCAATCAGCTCGCTAAAAAAGGGTTGCTAACAACGTCAAATTTCTAACGAGATGTCAGAAATGCTTTTATTTGCTTCGGTGTTGTTGATTTGTTAACACGTTTGTATTCATTAAAAGTTAGTTCATATGACAATCTGTCTTTTAATGCTCCTTGAAAGTATGGGGCATGCGCTTTTAAAAAATAAAAATCTAGGGGAATGGAAAAGCGATTACCATACGCATAACTTCAGCTAAACCCTTTTTGCTGCTTTTAGCACCTGAGGCGAGTTCGCGGCCTATTCTAATTTTTTGTGCTTCTTCATTGCCGATTCCTTGAAACGCAAGATTTTCCCCTTTCATTCCCGGTTAGCCATAGATCAGAATAGGTTAAAATATGTCTGCTTTGGGTGTAAAGAAAATATTTCTTGCCCCTAAATTTTTATAGAAATTTTCTTAACGATTGCCCGTCCCAAATTCTGTACAACTGTCCTGTTTGGGTCTGTTTTTGGGAATCGAGCTCTATTTTGAAAGTAAGACGTGCAGAGCCTGGCACAATCAATTCATCCGCTCCTAAGTCTGGAAATTTGACAGTAAGAATTTGTTCTGCACCCAATAGTAGATGGATTATTTGGAAAAATTTAATATTCCTTTTTTTTCCCCTTTCACGCATGGGGCTCTTTCAGTTTTCTATGCGGGTCAAAAATCGAGCCATGTGCTTGTTGTGGCATTTTTATGAAGCAAAATAAAAAGTTAATTATTTAAAAACATGGCAGGAATTGAAGCTGAAGAAGATTATGATGTTTTTGATCGTGGAGACGACATGAGTAAAAATGACCCCTTTTGACACAGCATCGCTCAACGCCTCATTGCAGCGTGAATTAACAGAAGTACGGTCGAAGCATTTTACAAAAGTTTAGGCAAGAACCTCCGAATTTATAGACCCAAATGATTTTGAATTAGAAGATGGTCATTTGTCTGTAAAAAAACGCCCAAGGGCAACTTGTTCGGCTTACAAACAAAACCCCGACCATCAAAGTTTTTAGCTGTGGGTTCAATTAGAAATAGCTCAGTTTTGGAAAGATCAAAATCGCCTTGGCATTGCTAGACCGAAATTAAGGGCGGAGGCAGTTGCTAAACCTTCAAAACACACTACAAGAACTCCCGACAGATACCAAATGCAAAACATGGAACTTAAAGAATTAAATCAATCAGCAGGCGAATTAAAATTCAATAGAAGCAGAACAGTTTTTCAGAAGAAACAGCGTTAAAAAAAATTAATGATTCCCCATTGCCTATGCGAAAATTTATTAGCCTTGATCGTACTTTAAAAAACCATCAGAGGCGAATTAACAAACAATTTAGCAAAACTAGGTGAACTAGAGGGGCATATAAAAAGAGAAAAAAAAAAACCCGTTGAGGCTGATGACGCCAACTTAGGGCCTGATATTAAAGAAAGAATAACCCAAAGACTAAAAGATCTTAAAACAAGAGAGATCAGCAAGACTAGAAGTGACAATACTAACCGGGACCTATACGAATCAAGTGAATAGAATAAGGGAAACTATCCGAAAAATTTTTATGAAGACACAACGCTAGCAGAAGAATAAAAACGCTGTTTAGAGAGCAAGGCGTCACATTAGCAAGCGTTATAAGGGCCTTAGGATTTGCAATAAGTACACTGGTGATGGCTATTACAGGCGGCGGTGGTAAAAGTTCATTTACCTCCGCCGCCATCGCCTGATAAATCATGGGTAAAAAACAGTTTGATCATCTTGCAAGTTTATTAAAAAATTAGCTAGTAAAGCCGTGAACGCTTTACCGGAATATTGGGGAGTATTGTCAGCTGGCTTTTGTCTACTGCAAGAAATAGTAGTTGGCTTTATGGCGAGCACTTATGGACATTAGTTCTCTTAATAGTTGGGTTACTATTTGAAAGATAAAGACCAAGTAATCCTTGCCAGTTAATCCAAGAACAAGCGCTGTCTTTTCATATTCATGGCCCATCGCGACAGAGTCGCGAGCTTTGCTGAGTCTTCAAATGACTTTGGGGGTTTGGATTCGGGGATGGATGACTTAATCTTGGGTGTTCTTTTATTTTTTGTAATATTACTGGCCCAGAATTTATGTCGTTTTTCCAACCTTCTGTTCATTGCCTGCTTTTAAGAATTTCATTATTATAGTTTATTATTGTACCCATCTGGAGTCTAAGGTCAGAGGTAGCATGTATAACCCGTGCCAAACAGCAAAGTCTACTTTTGATCTTGCGTATTGTAAAACATTTTGGTACCTTTTAATACTTAAAGGCAAATCAACAGTAGAATTAAAAGGCGTCCTCTAAATTTGTAAGTATTGTTTTGTGCATCAAGCCGTTGAAGGATCAGTTATGCTCGATCTTGCTGTGTTGTGAACTAGCAAACACCAAAGTAAGTACGAATAGAGTCGTTTATTCGTTCTATTCCCGCCCTAGTTAGGCCCTTAGAAGTGTCTAAGTTTAAAAGTTGTCCATGCTGTTTATGCTCTTGCTCTATGGGCCAGGGCTGAACAATTTTGAAAGGAGGATTCAAGACCCTATTTTTACTTTCTGTGCGTGCCCGAAATAAGGGGTGCTATGCCCTGATCAGATCCAACTTTTGTCTAAAGTCTGTCTTGATGTTATATTGAATTCGTTACAGATTCTTTCAAAAGCCCTTTATGTATTCGGTTGCTAAATGGATTAAACGGTTTGTCATTTGGTAAAGGTGCTTGCAGTTCAGTCAAAATCGCTGAGGTGTAATAAAAATGAAATCTATCATTGACCTCACCAAAGGATCAGGATGAGTTAAATGATCAGCATACGACACTCCCCACCCAGTTGATGCACAAAACACAGCAAAGTTTAACTGGTTCTGATAAACTGCAACGGATGACTAAACCACGCTTTTGGATGTGCTCTTTTTCAATAGGGGGGTTAAGTATCTGCTTAATGGAGTACTCACCTTTTTATGAAAAGAGGCAGTTGGGTCACAGCAATGTCAAGAGTATCGTTGCTTATTTTTAGGATTTGTAGTGCGGCCCAAAAGAATATTTTGCATCAGTATATTTGAAAGCACTCATTTTTAATTTGTTTTAAAAAAGTTTGTAACAATAACAACTCAAGGACCGTCCTTCGTTTTTAGAACATGCTATTGATAACAATTGGAAAATAGAACGGTCGCGCTCCCTGAAATATTCTACAAGTCGTATGGTTTAATATAAGTGAATTCCCGGAAGAATAATAAGATTCAAAAATTTGATACTGCAGGAACATTAGTTAGCCAGTTAACAATAGCTGATGGTTTTTACGGGTTTTGCTCACTAAAAAGAGCATGAGTAACTTCGACATTTTCTCTCAAACTTAACAATTTCGAATCTAAAAACAATTTTTAACATTCAAGCCCGAAAGAAGTAGGTTACTTTTTGATAAAGAATAGCTAAAATGTTGGCTTTACAGCTAACAATTATAGATTTAGAGTTACACCAACCCAACTACTTATGAGGGGGGAAAGTCCGCTCGATCTTGCATTACATTCATTACTCTATGTTCATTTGGATGAGCTGAGCATGATGAAAACTTATATGACGGAAGGCCCTCAACTGTTTTTTAAGAGCTCTTCCCTCAGGGAAAGCTGCATATTGCGATTTGAAATTATACAATTCCCTAAATTTACAGTTTAAAAGATTAGTTTGTGGGAGGGTCGGATCATTTTAAAATAAAAATCAAAGACCAAAGGGGGGGAAAGTTGTTGGAAATGTGATTAAACCCGCACATTGTTTTGGAAATAAAATAATAACTTTACTAAAAATAAGTCGCGGGGGCCCCGAAGAATCAGGAGTTACATTAGGCCTGTGAGGTGTATAACTTTAGAATTTAAAAAACCTTGCAGACGTTGCGGACTTTGAACAGAACGGTGAGATAGGCGCTTTGTATGGTTTTGAGTACACTAAAGATGGTGATTATAAACGCAAAGAGGTTGGCGACAGCAAAAAGTTTTCCCAAACTAGAACAGCTGCGCAATCTAGAGGCAAATAATGTTGGCCAGTATGAATATAAAATAGTTTGAAAACCTGACTCAAATGGACTTAGACCATATTTAGTATGGGAAATAAAATTTGAATTCATTAGCCATTTACATATTTTAGCCGTCAAAAAAGTTTCAGAAAAGCATTCACTCTGGCCCTTACATGTAAATCTTATGCCGGACGACAATAGTCGGAAAGAAATTGAAAAAACGCCGTATGGGAAAAGCAGTAAAATCCCCCACAGAAAGAAACAGTTGTAAAAAAAGCTTCTACAAAATTACAGTCTTTCCCAAACAGAAAATTAGGAGACCGTTCACAATTTAATATTTGAAATTCTGTCTTTAAAGTTGTGGAGAGGGATGGGGTTGTGGGCGTTAGTGATGACCTTATAAAGGAATTAATATTAGCTGGCAAACTTAGACGGTTAAACGCCTTAAAGTTGTTGTCGTCGTTCTTCACAATGGCGAGGATATTAAGATCATAACAACAAGCAACAAAATCAATGTTGACTTAAATAGAACACAATCTTACAGAACTAAATTGGGTTAATCTTACACATTTAGGCCTCATAGGGTTTTTTATACTGAACAAGTTTTGACGGAGTGAGTATGATAAAAATAATAACTGGGATTAGATTAAACTTGTTATAAACTATGGAGCAGTTAAACTTTATGACAAAAACTCTCATTGCTCATTGTTTGTGGGCAGACTGGTTGTGGGAAAAAAAATATTTATCCTCGACCCGTTACAAACAGTTTATTCGTTATAAATTTTTTTTATATTGTGGTTTTCTGTCCAACACTTAAATGGAACAAAGCATATCATGATAGAAGGTTTATATGGACAGATGATGACATATATTTAGTTGATCCTAGAATAAACTGAGGGGAGTGTTTAGAACAGTTTTATAGACTGTTTGAAGGAACGCAGACACTATTTATTATAGATGGGCTGTTCGGCAGAAAGAGACATAATTAAAAAAAGAAATACTTTGTCCAAAATAGCTTTCAAGGGGAAAACTGTGGAATAAGTGTGTGGATTTTATGTCAAAATTTTAACTCGGTTTTAAAAGACTTTAGAGAAAAGTTAAAGACTGTAGTTCTATTTTTATATGAAAGACGAGACTCATTTGATGAATGTTTGCGCGAAAATGATATTATTGAAAATGACAGGAAAAACACAGGATTAAAAAAAATTAAAGTCTGAAAAGTTTAGTAAATTAGTATTAAAACAGATAACCCTTACACAGTTTGTTTTTTTTGTAGATAATCGTTATTTTTTGGTTATTGAAGTCTTACTTGTCAGAGACAGGGAAACCTTTATTCTGGGCCACTTTCGCCCCAAATGGTTGAGGGCGAAGGTGGCCCGAATGAAGTTTCCCCGTTCTCTGGGGATGTCAAAGAACCCCTTGGCATCGGAGCGTGACCCCTGTCCGCTGCTATCATACCCCTGTCCCGTAAAAAAGAACACAGAGAGGGAAAGAGGTAGATAGTTAGATAAGCACAGAGAGAGAGGGGGAGAGAGGGAAAAGAGAGAGAGAGGGGGGGGGGGGGTCTAGTTGTGCTACTATTTCAGGTGTTTTTGTTTTGATAGAGTATTTTCTTTGTCAGACACCCGGCCCACGCCCCCAACGTCTCCCTTCTCACCCTTTCCCCCCCCCTACTCTTCTAGCATGCTATCCCCGTCTGTCATCGCTTGGTGTGTGCCTTCTTCCTTTGTTCTATGGGAAAAAGGCCGTTTTTCACTCTGTTCTTTGGTGTGTGCCTTCTTCCTTTGGTCTATGAAACAGGCCGGTTTTTTTCACTCTATTCTTTGGTGTGTGCCCTTCTTCCTTTGTTCTATAAAATAGGCCGTTTTTACACTCTAATTCTGTGGTTTTGTGCCTTCTTCCCCTTTTGGGCTATAAATAGGCCCTTTTACACTCTATTCTTTGGTTTTGTGCCTTCGTCCTTTGTTCTATAAAATAGGCCGTTTTTACACTCTATTCTGTGGTGTGTGCCCTTTTTCCTTTGGTCTATAAAATAGCCGTTTTTACACTCTATTCTTTGGTGTGTGCTTCTTCCTTTGGTTATAAAATTGGCCGTTTTTACACTCTATTCTTTGGTGTGTGCCCTTATCCCTCTGGGTTTTTTGAAATAGGCCATTTGTACACTTATTCTGGCGGACCTCAAAAGCAGTTTAGGTTCTCAACAAACTTTGAACACTCTAAAAACCAGCGAACTGGTGTGCAGATTATCCAGGTGAAAATGTGCTCACTTCTGTCCCTGGGATGGTAACCCATCTAAAAAACTGCATGAAGGAAAATTGGCCACCCTGACCTTGGGTACCCATCTTTTGCGTTGGATTATGGACAAAATTATTTTATATCTACACACCTTTACTGTTCTGTTTTCTTTCTCTCTCTCTCTTGTCTTTTCCCCACCCCCACCCACACACACAAACACACTCTCTCTCTCTCTCTCTCTCTGTCTCTGTTTCTTGTATTCTCTCTCTCTCTCTCTCCTCTAAAACACACAAACACATTAGCTAACACAAGGCACATTTGCACACATTGTGTATTGAATCATTTGTTTTATAGACTGAATTCCGGGGTTTAATTGTGTCCTCTTGTTACAAGTCATCGACACAACAGCATGAGAGAGTCGGTGCACCGACCATTAGCACAAAGATGAACCCAAACGCTTTGTATCAGATGTTAAAACATTAAAACAGCAAGCGAATGTCCGATGGTAGCAATACACACAGACTATGTATGGTGACAATGCACACAGACTATGTATGGTGACAATGCACACAGACTGTGCATGGTGACAATGCACACAGACTATGTATGGTGACAATGCACACAATGCACACAGACTATGTATGGTGACAATGCACACAGACTATGTATGGTGACAATGCACACAGACTGTGCATGGTGACAATACACACAGACTATGTATGGTGACAATACACACAGACTATGTATGGTGACAGACTATGTATGGTGACAATGCACACAGACTATGTATGGTGACAATGCACACAGACTATGTATGGTGACAATGCACACAGACTATGTATGGTGACAATGCACACAGACTATGCATGGTGACAATTCACACAGACTGTGCATGGTGATAACACACACAGGTGCATCGTTGCACGCCCGTGTTTCAGTATATTCTCTCGTCGACAGAGTGACTATGCTGGCCGATGGGGCTAAATAGACTGAACGCAAGGAAAAAATCAGGATAGATGCATGTATTTCCATTGCAAATAGAGTGACCTTTTCTCAGTTCATGGGCACAGAGAAGTGTTCCAGAGAATCCAATATTTGAAGAGTACTTTACGGGTAGGATAGGGCCATTGACTGGCGTTTCACACTCGCCTTTCAGCATTTTTCTTTTTTGATTAAGCTTTTAAGGCAACTGATGGGACTACATTGCTTAGGCCGTGAACATCGGTGCCATTTGTTTTGTGAAGACGGCGGAATCACTCTCGCTAAACGCGAGCTTTAAAAACAGATTATTTCCCTTGCAGATCACATCTGAACTGAGGTTGTGTGTGTGTATTATATATATATATATATATATATATATATATATATATATATAATCAGAGTTAAAAAGCCACTCAGAATGTTAAAAGTGCTCAACCAAGTTGGGAGCGACATACCAGTTTAAAATAGGATTTTAAAATGGCAAAATTAAAAACCTACAAACTTGTTTCAAGCTAAAATGCTCTCCTCAGGTGGATAGCGTTTTCCTTTTTGAATCCAGATGCCAAAAAGGAAGATAAAAAACTTATGGTTTTAAGTCATGGAGATCGCCACTGTAATAAAGGAAATGAAACCTTTTGAAGAAAGCATGAAAAAACTAATAGCTAATATTGATTTCAGAAAATCACATAATAATTTCCAAACAACATTGAATAATAACATAAAACAAATCCAGAATGACAAAAAACATTCATAAAGGCGGACAAGACAAACAATTTCTATAAAATGGGAACTAATGAGTACTCTCAACTCAACAAAAAATATTCAGAAAAATTATTAAAAAAGCTGATAAGACTACATATGACAACATCTGCAAAAAAGAAAAATAACTTGTGCACCAGACGGATTTAGGTGATAGGATAGAAGCAACAGCAATAAAAGAAGCCTTTATAACCCTTAAAGACCACAAACCTAACTTTCTCAACAACCCTACTTGTAGACTAATAAACCCATCAAAATCCGAATTAGGCAAAATTAGTAAAAAGATCCTGGAAAAAACAATAGAGGACATAAAAACAAACACTGAATACAATCTCTGGAAAAATAGTTACGATGTTATCCAATGGTTTAAAGAATTCAACAAACAGAAAAATACAGTGTTCATTACTTTTGACATAGTGGACTTCTACCCTTCCATTGATGAGGAATTACTCACTAAAGCACTAAGATTCGCCAACAAATAAACAAATATAACAGACACTGAGATGGAAATCATTCTCCACACTAAGAAAACCCTTCTCCATAGCAACAATGAAACTTGGATTAAAAAAAAAACAGCAGAAATTCCACAATCGATGTCACAATGGGATCTTATGATGGAGCTGAAACTTGTGAATTAGTTGGACTTTTCATGTTGTCTCATATACAGAAAATACTTGGTACACAGGTTGGCTTATACAGAGATGACGGTCTTGCCACGTTAAACAATAAACCAAAAATCATTGAAAACAAGAAAAAAGAACTTTGTAAAATCTTTCAAAGCCATAACCTAAAAATCACAGTAGAAGCCAACAAAAAAAAACAGTAAATTATTTAGACATAACATTAGACCTTAAGGATCATACATACAAACCATATACAAAACATAATGACACACCTGTCTACGTAGACATCAATAGTAACCATCCGCCCTCCATTTTAAAAACCATACCTAATGGTATAAACAAAAGATTATCTAAACTGTCATGCAGTGAGAAAGAATGTAACAGTGCAGCAGCTGAATACCAAAAGGCGCTGAAAAAAAAAGTGGCTACAACTACAAATTACAATATAACCCAGATAACAACATGAACAGCAACAGGAAAAACAGGAAAAGAAAAATTATATGGTATAACCCTCCATATGATGGAAGAACAAAAACTAACGTAGGAAAAGAATTCCTCGGAATCCTTAAAACATCATTCCCAAAAGAACATGTACTATCTAAAATATTCAACAAAAATGCCGTCAAGTTATCATACTCGTGTATGCCCAACCTTAATTCTCGTGTATGCCCAACCTTGATTCTTCCAATAAAACTAAACAACATAACCAAAGAGGGTGATGAAAGGATATCTTGTAATTGCACAAAAAAAGACCAGTGCCCTCTGAATAATAAATGTCTCTACAACAATATTGTGTACCAAGCTACAGTAACAACAGACAGTGATAAAGAAACATATATAGGGATCACGGCAAACCATTTTAAAACCAGATATGCAAACCATAAACAGTCTTTCAAAAATGGAAAATATAAAAACCAAACAGAACTAAGTAAATATATTTGGAAGCTTAAAAATAAGAAAATAGATTACAACATATCATGGAAAATTATAAAAAGAGCAACACCATACAACAACATTTCTAAAAAATGCAACTTATGTACTACAGAAAAGTGGCTGATATTAATAATAATAATAATAATAATAATGTGCATTTCTTGCGCCTAATCTTAAAAAGCCCTAAGCGCTTACAATAAAGAATAAAGAATAAATAAATCAAAAGAAGCAACGAATATGATAAACAACAAAAGGCAATCTTCCAAACACACACACACACAACATTTCTACATGCTTAAGCTGAGCACACACACACACACACACACACACACACACACACACACACGCAGGCAACCACACAAACACACACACACACGCACACACGCCAGGTGTAGGGTACATCTGCTTTCGACAGAAGGAGGGGAAGGGTCATGACTGGAAGAGGGTAGTCTTAAGAGAAGACTTAAAGGAAGAGAGGGAAGTCGCAGAGCGGAGAGATAAAGGAAGGTTATTCCAACAACAGGGGGCCTGGAAAGAGAACGAACGTTCACCGAGGGTCCTAGTGCGGAAGCGAGGAATTTGGAGAAGAGAAGTGTCAGAGGAAGAACGTAGCTGTCTAAGAGGTTTGTAGGTATTCAGAAGATCAGCAAGCTAGGATGGGGCTAAACCACTGAGAGATTTGTGGCAGAGCAAAGAAAGCTTGTATTCAATTCTTTTGCCTACTGGGAGCCAGTGGAGAAAATCGAGCAAGGGAGCCGAGTGAGAAAATTTGGAGCGTTTCAATACTAGTCGGGCAGCACTCTATATATATATATATATATATATATATATATATATATATATATATATATATATATGTGTGTGTGTGTGTGTGTGTGTGTGTGTGTGTGTGTGTGTGTTTTACGTACCCAACATTTCTCCATCACTTGAAAAAGTGCATGTATTACATTCTACAAACAGCCAACACGATGCAGTTTCTGAATTCCTTGTCGAGCAGTGCTGCTACAAAGCTGTATTTACAACAACAACAAACAACAACAACAAGGAAAAGAAAAGGAAAGGGAAGGCTAGGTAGGGGGGGGGGGGAGGGGAGGACAAAGTCTTCAAACTTGTCAACATGTCCGCAAAGACCCTGCGCATCCAACTCTCGTTCTTCCACGTCACAGCAGTTTGTTGAGCCACTCTCGCTCCCAGTCGTAGATTCTGGCCGTGGCTTCATTTCGAGGGAGGCTCTGCTCGGCGCTGCGCCGGTGACGTTCCCTCCCCATGGTGATGACAGCAAACGGGGTCAAGGCGAAGCGGGAGAAGCGAGGGCAGGCCACTCCCGACCATGCCTCCAACTTCCGCCGAACGGATGACGTCACCAGGTCCTTGTCGACGTCCGGGGTCACGTGGAACTCCACTCTGGAGACGTCCTTGTTGTGCACCATCAGCACCTGGACGATGGTCATGGGGGAAAAACATGAATAGGTAAATAAATGGAAATATGAATAAATAAACAAACAACATGAATAAATAAATGAAAGAAAAAAGATGTGCTAATCATAGTGACCTCGGAGTTCTGTGCTTGCCGAGTGTGAATACCCCTTTACTCTCCGCTCACCCCCCCCCCCCCCCCCAACACACACTGACCTTGAGAGTGTTCCTTAAGGCGTAAAGGTCAGACTCGCTCTCCACGTAGACGGTGACCTTGCCCTTGGCTCTGATGGCCACTTCTGGGAGACCAGCTCCAGAAGCGGGGTGGGGTTGACGTCAGCAGCAAACATCTCCCTCTCCAGGGCTTTCTTGGGGTTGGGGTAGTACCTAGCCGTGACGGTAGGCGCTGCAGACACACAAAATTAAAGTACAGAGCAAAACGTCTATAGCTGGGGGTTCGAATCTCATTTGTCACCAACGTAGAAGAAAAATGGACATTTCGGCTGATCGCCTTAACGTGTTGTTATTCTGGTGGTGTCGATGCAAGGTTAAAAAGACGTCAACTGCACCCCCAAATTTGCATAGACTGTCTCCAGCCGTTTGTTGTATCATCTTCTTATCATTGTTATTATTCTTTTTTCTTTTCTTTTTTTTTTTGGGGGGGGGGGGGAAGACAAACCTGAGTTTAATTCAGTCGAATGGCTGTTTAAAACATAGCGAAACAAAATTTAAACAAAAAAGCAGCTACTGGAAGCGTATTGTTTTCTTCAGCAACCAAGGTCTTCCCTTTGATTTTGCAACCCAAATCATCTTCTTGCAATGGCGGCCATCATTTTGATTTTGCAACCACAGTCATAATTTTCATTTTGCAACCACAGTCCTCACTTTGATTTTGCAAACAAAATCATGAGTACGATTGATTTTATCGCTGTTGCTTTCGCCTGGTGGTATGGGAGTACTCAATCGCAGAGATGACCTACGAACAAAATCATTCCTATGGGTTGACGTGTTCGAGGTTAAAACGTAAAGTCCAATGGCCTGCTGACCATGGCAGCAGTGATCAGAGATGACCCATTTGCAAGATATAACTGCAAGAAAAGCAGAACCCAACCCTCTCCTTCTGCAGCCTTAACCTTCCCTACACTGGATCAGATACCCACTTACATCTGGGTGGACAGAGAGGGTTTTGGAGTTGTGTCTGTCCGAAACCATGAGCGCTTCGAACACACAAACCATCAACTTCACAGGCGAAAAAAGTAACCATTTCACTGCCACTTTCTGTGTTTTTCCCCGCGGTGTTATCTTCCGCACCACTCCAGCACCAACTCTGCTCATTTCAGCTTCCTGACCACAGCCTGACCGGTCTTGCCCTTGCCCAAACAATCGCAATCCACAGAGAGCAATGTCAAGTCAAGAAGCAACCCACCAGAGAAGATACTTCACTACCACCGAGTTACTTCAGTGGTGCCTGTGATGATCCAGCACACGCAGGACACAATCTACTACACTCCCTACTGACGGAGTCATCGTGAGCTTCCCTCCAGAAGCGCTGCCACGTCCTCCAACAATGGTCCCCACGAACTTGCCCATACTGGTGACCCCAGTAGTACATCACCAAGGTCACAGACGTAGTGACGAAATCGAAACTGAGGACACCATGACAGTAGGGCATGAAGGAACACATAATTTAAGACATAATTATTTTTTTCTTGCCAATCGATGAGGATGAGGAAGATTAAGAAGATGCCACGGATTTCCATGCTGGTGCATGGTCTTAGACTGCATGTCATGGCTGAGCGCTATGCTTACTTTCATAATGTATCCTGGCCTGAGAAATACAGACACCTGTAGTGTTGGTCAGGAAGTTTTAGCAACACTCTCAGACATGCATCTGTAGAGAGGAAGGAATTCGACGTTGTGGTACCAGTCATCCAAATTGAGCCAATCACAATGTCAACGTGAGGTAGAAACCGCTCGGGGCAGAGAAACCCCACAATTGAATAGTTTTGATTGGAAACGGACTCACGACTTTCCAACCTGGAGTCCGCCACGCTAACCACTTCGCCACAGCGGCTGGTGGCCCGTCGCACTTGCATGTATGACTCTATTCCTTGTTTATATTCCTATGAAGGAAAGTAGCACTCAGGAGCATGTGAAGAGCGCTATGTAGGAAAACAACATGGATGGATTAAAGCAAACAGGTTTGGGAGAGAAAGTACAGATTTAGTGAACGTGACATATATCGAATACATTTTTTAAAAGTTACAGACCAGGTGCGTAATGTACCCCAAAGTGTACAGCTTTGCCAAAAAATGAACTCCGCAATTTAGTGCCATATAGAAGGCTACCTAGATAGAGGCATGCCAAGCTCCTAGAACAGCCAACTTTTCTAGGGTGGTAAGATCTGTCAGTCTCGGGCTCTACAGGGGTCCACAGACACAGACAGGGAAGAGGGACGGTGACGAAAAATTGGTGTCTTTGCCTTTCGCCAGCTTGAGGACCATTGCATACGTTGAAGGCATTCGCCACTTCCTGTTGATCTGACTGCCTCTGTGTCTGCCTCATGTTCACAGGCAGGCTGGCTGTTCACCACACTGCCCGCTGTTAAGAGTCAACATGACCAGTTTGAGGCACACACACGTTGGTTGGCTGTCAGTGTCCACATGACCAGTTTGAGACACACACACGTTGGTTGGCTGTTAGTGTCCACATGACCAGTTTGAGACACACACACGTTGGTTGGCTGTCAGTGTCCACATGACCAGTTTGAGACACACACACGTTGGTTGGCTGTCAGTGTCCACATGACCAGTTTGAGACACACACACGTTGGTTGGCTGTTAGTGTCCACATGACCAGTTTGAGACACACACACGTTGGTTGGCTGTCAGTGTCCACATGACCAGTTTGAGGCACACACACGTTGGTTCGCGTGTGGGCTAAGGTTCCTACAGACAGCGGGCCGACGTCGCTGAACAGTGAAGAACAGCTAGCTGCCATACCTGGTTTACCTGAGAAGGCTTCTCTGCCTGCCGATCCATTTGCCCGTGGTACGTGGTGAAGCTGGTACACGGAAGTGATCAGAAACCTGTGAGAGCAAACTGGAGGCTTTCAAGGGTAGCGCAAAATAGCTCTCATAGTCACAGCCTCATACCAAAGGAGTAGAGCGGGGTGTTCCACGCGTACACGCGCGCTGCGGCACACACACACACACACACACACACACATATATATATACACACGCACGCACGCACGCACAAACACACTCACAAGACAGGACTCACAACCTCACACCAAGGAGGGAGTAGAGCGGCGTGGTCTCAAGACACACACACACACACACACACACACACACACACACACACACACAAACATGAGTCATAGCAAAGAGGGAGCAGAGCGGGGTGGTCTCCTTACGCGCGGGCGCGCGCGCACACACACACACACACACACACACACACACAAAGACAGGAGACCTACCAAAGAGGGAGTACAGAGGGGTGTTCTCCACACACACGCTGACCGAGGGGTCACCGCAGGCCAGGGCCTGGACAGTGGAGGTACGGGTGTGCAGGTTGAAGAAGGCCGTGCGGTTCATGATGTCCAGGGGCAGGGGGCGGGCGGCCCGACTGACGTAGTAATGGACCAGGCGAGAACAGGCCCTGACCTTGCTGTCAAACACCGCGCCTGAGGGACAGGAGGGGGACAGTGAAAGGTGAGGAGTGGATCCTCTGTGTGTGTGTGTGTGTGTGTGTGTGTGAGAGAGAGGAGAGAGAGAGAGAGAGAGAGAGGAGAGAGAGAGAGAGAGAGCGTATGTGTGTAACAGAAAGAGAAAGGGAGAGACAGAGACAAACAGAAGGAAAGTGTTTGTGTTCATAGAGGAAGAGAGAGAGAAAGAGAGCGACAGACGGATAGAGAGAAAGTGCGTGTTTGTGTGAGTGAGAGAGAGAGCTTGTGTGCGCGTGAGAGAGAGACAGACGAACATACATACATACTATACATACATAAATACAGAGACAGAGAGAGAGTGCGTGTGTGTGCGTGTGTGTGTGTGTGTGTGTGTGTGTGTGTGTGTGTGTGTGTGTGTGTGTATGAGTATGTGTGTGTGTGTGTGTGTGTGTGTGTGTGTGTGTGTGCGCGCGCGTGCGCGGTCACCCAATCCAGTCCTCTCACCCACGCCAGGGCACCCTCCGCAGAGGTCCAGCAGACAGGCGTTGACCAGATGGTGCAGCTCCAGCTTGTCCAGCCGCCCGTGGCCAGCAGCCTCCATCAGCAGCTTCTGGAGGTCCTGGGCGGCCTCCTGCCTGGCCTGCCGGCTGTTCCTGCAGAACTCGTCCTGACCCTCCACCTGGCAGTGGCTGAACACAGCAGGGAAGGATTCAGCAATGATGAGGCAGAGCAACCTCCTTTAGCCTTGTCTACTAATATAAAACGTGTTCTGTCCGTGTGTCTGTGATGAGGCAGAGCAACCTCCTTTACCCTTGTCTACTATATCAAACGTGTTCTTTCTGTATATGTGTGAATGTGTCCCCAGCAGAACTCGTCCAGACCCTCCACCTGGCGGTGGCTGGACAAAGCAGGAAAGAATTCAGCTATGACGAACCTCCTTTACCCTTGTCAACTACATAAAACGTTCTCTCTCTCTCTCTCTGTCTCTCTCTCTCTCTCTGTCTCTCTCTCTCTCTCTCCCCTCTCTCTCTCTCTCTCTCTCTCCCTCTCTCTCTCTCTCTCTGTCTGTCCTCTCTGTCTCTGTCTCTCTTCTCTCTTATCTCCACACAACTCACTGACCTTTTCTGTCCCAGCTGGAAGCTGAGGAACTCCAGGCCAGGGTCCAGCTGACGATCCCTGCAGGCGATGTCCGGCTCTGACTGGACCACTGGGCCCCCTGCACACCGCCCCACAGCACCCACACTCAGCTGACGTACCCATCCCACAGCACCCACACTGAGCTGACGTACCCACTCCCCCCCCACAGCAACCACACTGAGCTGACGTACCCACTCCCCCCACCCACAGCACCACACTGAGCTGACGTACCCATCCCACAGCACCCACACTGAGCTGACGTACCCATCCCACAGCACCCACACCGAGTTGACGTACCCATCCCACAGCACCCACACCGAGTTGACGTACCCATCCCACAGCACCCACACTGAGCTGACGTACCCACCCCACAGCACCACACAGAGCTGACGTACCCACCCACGGCACCACACACAGCTGACGTACCCACCCCACAGCACCCACACACAGCTGACAGCACCCACACTGAGCTGACGTACCCATCCCACAGAACCCACACTCAACTGACGTACCCACCCCACAGAACCCACACTCAACTGACGTACCCACCCCACAGAACCCACACAACTGACGTACCCACCCAGAAGCACCCACACTCAGTTGGCGTAAACACCCCACGCACCCACACTGAACTGACGCACCCACCCACAGCACCCACACTGAACTGACTCACCCACCCCACAGCACCCACACTGAGCTGACGTACCCACCCACAGCACCCACACTGAGCTGACGTACCCACCCCACAGAACCCACATTGAGCTGACGTACCCACCCCACAGAACCCACAGAGATGGCGTACCCACCCACAGAACCCACACTGAGTTGACGTACCCACCCCACAGAACCCACACTGAGTTGACGTACCCACCCCACAGAACCCACACAGTTGACGTACCCGCCCCACAAGACCCACACTGTGCTGACATACCTGCCCACAGCATCCACACTGAGCTGACGTACCTGCCCCACACCACCCACACTGAGCTTACACACATTACAACAGGTTTCGGTGAAAAAAAGAATGAAATACGTCTACAGAAAATGGATGAAGAGTGGTGCAGGAGAATGAAAAAAAAAAAAAAAAAACAAGGTGCAGAAGACGATACTGATGAAAAGGGAAAAGATAACGATAACAATGACATTAACTAAAGAACAGTCAAGTGAATGCGAAATGAAAAGAAAAAAAAAGAAAAAGAAGAAGAACAAGAAAGAGATAAAGAAAAGAAGGATGAGGAGAAGAAACGCGGATGGGGAGTGGGGGGAGGGTGTGGGGAGGAGGGGGGGGGGGGGAGGACAAAGAAAAATAAACGAGATGCTGATGATAACGAGGAGGTGAACGAGGATGAAGGAATAACAAGAAAAGAAAAGAAAAAACGAGGAAGCGCATGGAGAGGACAAAGAAATGAAGAAGGAAAAGAACATGCAGCACAAGAACATGGACAATAAGAACAAGACGAAGTGGAAGGGAGAGAATATTGCGACAGAGTCCTCAGCACACAGGACCAACTCTGACTGTACACTTCGCTGGATGTGTCGACAGACCATGCGAGAGAGAGAGAGAGAGAGAGAGAGAGAGAGAGAGAGAAAGAGAGGGAGAGAGAAGCAGAGAGAGAGAGAGAGTGAGAGAGAGCAATAGACAAAAAGAAGCAGAGAGAGAGAGAGAGAGAGAGTGAGAGCAACAGACAAACAGAAGCACAGAGAGAGAGAGACACACACAGTCAGAGAGAGACACAGAGACAGAGACAGGCAAACATACAGACAGACAGAAGCACACACAGAGAGAGAGAGAGAGGGGGGGGGGGGGCGTGAAAGAAGAATTAAATGAAAAAAGAGGATTTGGGAGGAAGGGAAAAAAATGAAGGTGGGGGGAAAAAGTAAGAGGACAACGTGATGAGAAGGATGAGAAGACAAAGGGGAAAGAGAACAGGAAGACGAAGAAGGAGAAGAACAAAAGAAGGAAGAGGAGAATGGGAAGAGAAAAATGGAAACAAAATGAGTGTTGTTTGACAAACTAGCACAATAAATATTCTTCAGACAACAAATTACAAAAACGGCGATTGAAATCCAGAAAAAGCAGGGGGGAAAAAAGAAGACAGTAAAAGCACAGATCACGCGGACACCATATCTAAACAACATTCACTCAAAAATATGTATCAATGCTCATGAAAAACCTGGATGCATTTGCATAATGTTAACATGTGTGTGTGTGTGTGTGTGCGCATGCACGTAAGCGTGGGTGGTACGTGTGTGTGTGTGTGTGTGTGTGTGTGTGTGTGTGTGAGAGAGAGAGAGAGAGAGAGAGAGAGAGAGAGAGAGAGAGAGAGAGAGAGAAAAAGAGAGAGGGGCAGAGACAGACACAGACCGACAGAGCGAGCGAGAGACAGAGACAGACAGACGCACGGGAATCAAAGTACAACATACCCTCAATCATGTCTCTCTGCAGTCGTTTCACGTGCTGGCAGTAGCCCGTCTCCCCCTCCTCCCACACCGTCACGTACTCTCGCTCGTGACCTTCCTCAAGGGGTCGAAGGTCGACGTAGATGCGATCGCTGTGGCAACCCAGCCCCACGGCTCGCATCTGCAGTCTGACCAAGGGAGGGCACTCTCTCAGGATGCTGTGGGGAAAAAACCATGAAGTGGGAACTAAGTGGTGGTGGGGTTTAAGAGTCGTGCTGCATCAACTAATGATGACTCAACCAGTTTCTGTCTGTCCAGTTTCTGTCTGCAATATCTGAAATTGTGCAAAACCTTCATACAAACGTTTTCACAAACGTATGCATAGTTTTGAAACTCAACTCTCTCTTTCTCCCTCTCACCACCGTGACATGTGTGTGTGTGTGTGTATGTATGTATATATGCTTTTAGTTTTTCAGCAACTTTATTTCCGCTCCACATTTTTGTTTTGTCCCATTTCACTACCCTTTGCTGGCTGCTTT